>JAPQWN010000006.1:47478772-48078772 GCA_028538565.1 Umbellularia californica | reverse complement strand
TCCCATGCCTGATCTTGAAGAATATGCAAGGATCTTGCAGCGTCTCGCTCTAGAACAAGAGCAAGACCGCGTCAACGAGATTCCTCACAATCCAGAGCCGGAAGTCCCTGAAGCCCATCAGGTACCTCCTCCCTCAACTCCTGAAAATGGAGAACATTGCTGGATTGACGATCCTCTTACATCCGAGGATGAGTCTGACTCCGAGCAGGCAACATCTTCTATCAGAGCTTCCTGTAATGTAATATATCAGGATTATAGCTCTTCTGAAGCGTCGTCTGATGAGATTACCTACACTCCGACGACGCCTAGCAATGTATCCTCTGGAGCTACCTCGTCTCACGTGACTTTCACAGAGATGACACCCTCTCAGGTTTCTTCTCCTGAGACTGTGACTTCAGGATACACATTCTTCCCGACTCATCATCATGAAGAAAACCCAACTTGGGGTGATGGATGGGTCAACGAAGAAGAAAAGCTGCTGGATGCTGTTCAGGACTTGCTCCCGGAAAATGCTCCGTGCAACACAATCACTGAGGATGGAAACTCTGCTGTAGATACATCCCCAGTAGATGAAAAACGACAGCCTCTTGATCCTGAAGACAATCTTCCAAACGAAGATCCTTCTCAAGAAGCTCTCGAAGTTGGTAGAGGCACCCGTTCGGGCCGGGACTACCACAAAAATTACAACCAATCTTCCTTTACTTATGTAAATCCTTCGGGAAAAGATGTTGTAAGCGCCCCCAGTGGCAACAATGATGAACATGCAGGCCCTAAGGGGGCTTTCAAGTATGACTTGGTTGAGCACTTCAAACACATACCTGCACGTCTTCACATCCTGGATTTATTACGAATGTCTCCACGCACTCGTGATAATCTCATCTCAGAATTACAAAAACTGAATGAGGATGTCGACAAACATGCCCCACAAGTCCTCCAAATTGAAATGGACTACCGGGTCAAAAACTCAGAAAACTCCTTAAAAGGAGAAAAAGAGAAAAGCGAGGGATCATGCATCCAATGCCTCTCGGTTCAAAAGGCAGCCAGTGCAACCATCGCCTTCACTAAGGAAGACCTCCTACTTGGCGAAGCAAGGCACAACCGACCCCTGTACTTCACGGGGTACATCAAAGAAATGCCGATACATAGAGTTCAGATCGACCCAGGTTCTGCACTCAACCTTATCTCCACTTCGGCTCTTGAAGAGTTGGGCATCCCACCCAGCAAGCTAAGCCACACATCTGTATCTATCTTTGGATACGATGGGAGCACTCAAAGGCCTATCGGCAAAATCAGGTTCAAATTGCAAATCGGTGATCTTATCTCTGAGGTCACTGTGTATGCAATAAAAACCCCCTCATGCTACAACATCCTTCTCGGACGTCCTTGGATACACGAGAATGGTGTTGTTCCTTCAACTCTACATCAATGCATCAAGTTCGTCGGCGACGACGGCATGTTACATCGAGTCTTTGCGGACAGGAAGCCCTTCAAAGGTAAAGAAGTCCACTTCGCAGACTCCCAGATGTATGAAGGAGAAAAAGAAGAAAAAGAGGAAATAGCACCCTTTGCTGAAAATCTCCAGAAAGATAAAGGCAAGGCTCCTCAAAAATCACCGGAAGAAAACAACCCCTCCGGCAAATTAGAAGAGAGTAGTCAATCTCCCTTCCTCATCTCCCTCAAATCTTCAAAACCTTTGGTCATCACAACCAGAGTGAAGAAGGCGAAACAAAAGCCTGGGGGCAAATTTGTTGTCTCTCTCGTGTCTATCATGCAAGACACAGACTCGGATTCAGAGCCAGAAGACGATGCATTGTCAAGCCAAGCTGACACTCAGCAAGTTCAGCCTGCTCTCACTCCGATGGAGACACCTGCTGATGTAGAAGATCCTACGTCTGCTACCTTTGTTGTTCCGGCAACATCACCAAAGCAAAGACCGATCTTCTTTCATAGATCGGATGCTTCTTCATCAAGTTCTCTGCTTGAACCTTTCCAAAATGAAGGTATGCCTCAACTATCTCTATATAGTCCTGTGGCACAAGCTATCATGAAGAAAATGGGCTTTGACGCTCAAAACCCAGTCGGTTTAGGAGAAAGACGCGGTATTCTCACACCATTGGAGCCCGCCTTGACCAAAAGCCAGCTGGAAGATTGGAGACTCTACGGTCATGTAGAAAAGTCTTCATATGGGTTAGGGTATGATCCCGACACTCCTCTGAGACAGTTGACACAAAAGCTTAAAAGTCGTTTTACCGACCAAGCCTCAACAGCTCAAGTCCACAAAGACATCGATCTCCCTGGATATCTCTTTGAAGAGTTACCTGACAAAGATCCAGGAAGCTCATCCAATTTGTACGATTTCTCTGATGATGAAGAGGAATCGTCCGATAATACAGACTTGTGCTATTCTGACCCAGAAGAACCCTCGTCTCCAAAAGAAATACCAGACTCAAAAGGCGATTGGGACTATCTCATAGCAAGCCTTGAGGAGATCACCAATCAAGAAAATCCATGGAAAGGAACAGAGCCTTGGTCTGGTAATGCAGTTGAAACTCCAGAAGGTTTCGTTGAGTTGGAAGCCTCCGAAAATATTGTGGAGGAACCACCTTCGAACCTTCCGACAGAAGATCCTGTTCAAAAGATAAACTTGGGAACACCTGATAACCCACGTCCTGTATTCATAAGCAAGAATATAAAGGATGATGAGTTACCCGAGTATATCGCTTTTCTTCGTGAGTTCGTTGATTGCTTTGCATGGTCCTATGCTGAAATGCCTGGTTTAGACCCCAAAGTAGCAGTCCACAAACTCAATCTTCAAAAAGAAGTCAAGCCTGTCAAACAAGGCCAAAGAAGATTCCGTCCAGATGTGATGGATAAAATTGAACAAGAAGTTCAAAAACTCAAAAGCGTTGGCTTCATCCGTGAGGAACAACATCCAGAGTGGTTGGCCAATATTGTCCCCGTGACAAAGAAAACTGGGCAGATCAGAGTCTGTATTGACTATAGAGACTTGAATGGCGCTTGCCCTAAAGATGAATTCCCGCTCCCCATACCGGAGGTGATGATTGACAATACCTGCGGATTCGAGCGGATGACATTCATGGATGGCTTCTCTGGTTACAATCAGATAAAGATGCATCCCGAGGATGAAAAACACACTTCATTTCGGACTCCATTTGGCGTGTATTGCTACACTGTCATGCCATTTGGTCTGAAAAATGCTGGTGCCACATATCAGAGGGCTATGATGAAAATATTCCAAGATATGCAGCACAAGACGGTCGAATGTTACGTTGATGACCTCGCCGTCAAAAGCAGAAGAAAAGAAGACCATCTCAAAGATCTTCGGGAAGTCTTCCTCCGACTCCGCAAACACAAACTGCGGATGAATCCTCTAAAATGCTTCTTCGGCGTCTCGTCGGGTAAGTTTCTCGGATTCCTTGTTCGGAAAGCTGGAATAGAACTTGACCCCATAAAAGTCAAGGCTATTCTAGAAATGCCCTCTCCAAGAACCCTAAGGGAACTAAAAGGGCTTCAAGGGAGATTGGCCTACATCAGACGGTTCATCTCCAATCTTTCGGGGAAATGCCGTCCATTCTCTCGATTGATGAAAAAAGGTGTAGACTTTGTCTGGGATACCGACTGCGAAGCCGCATTTCAAGATATCAAGTCATACCTGACCAAACCTCCAGTGTTAGCTGCCCCTGCCACTGGAAAACCATTCATCTTGTACACAAGAGCTCTTGATCATTCTGTAGGCGCTTTGCTTGTACAAGAGAATGGTGAGGGAAAAGAAGCTGCTCTATACTACCTCAGCCGCATGCTAGTAGGTGCAGAGCATCGCTACTCTCCAGTCGAAAAAGAATGCCTTGCAGTGATGTTCGCCGTACAAAAGCTACGTCACTACTTGCTTTCCAACACAGTCTACCTGGTCTCGAGGATCAACCTCTTGAAGGTCCTTGTCACAAAGGCAGGTTCTCTCAATGCCCGACTGGCAAAATGGTCCATCCTTCTATCACAATTTGATATTAGGTATGTGCCACAAAAAGCAATCAAAGGCCAAGCTCTAGCAGATTTCCTCGCAGAGCATCCATTGCCTAAAGATTCACCACTCAGAGATGATCTCCCAGACGAACCTGTCTACAACGTGGAGACTTTCTCGCCAAATGCCTCCTGGGACATGTACTTTGACGGTGCAACCAGGACAAATGAAAACAGAAAGCTGATCTCGGGAGTTGGCATCCTCTTTGTTAGCCCCGACAAATGCATGATTCCCCACGCTTTCTCGCTACTGGAACCATGCACAAACAATGCAGCTGAATACCAAGCTCTGATCCTAAGATTGGAACTCGCCATCGAATCCGGTATCACTATGCTGGAAGTCTTTGGAGACTCTCAACTGATCGTCAACCAGATGAATCAGAAATATGAAGTCAGGAAGCCTGATCTGCTGCCTTATTACAACAAGGCACAATCGCTTCTGCAAAAGTTTGACATCTGCAACGTCACCCACATTCGTAGAGGTGAAAACATCCGTGCAGATGCCCTGGCCGGACTTGCCGCATCAATGGCGATCCGGGAAGGGGAAAACATGCAAATTACAGTGAGTGAGAGAAGGATCCTCCCTCCTCTTAACACACACCAAGCAGTTGCTGAATGCCACCGAGTGGTTGGAAGTCGGATCTCTATCCTTCAAACTTCAATCGGCGACTGGAGGGATCCGTTCATTGATTACACTATGTTCGGAATCCTACCTGAAGATCCAAAAGAACGGGTAAGCATCCAAAGGCGAGCCCCAAACTTTCATTTGGATATCCCTTCGAAAATCCTTTACAGGAAATCCTTCAATGGAGTACTCCTACGCTGCTTGTCACAACAAGAAGCTGAAGAAACACTCAAAGAAGTTCACGCTGGTCTTTGTGGAGCTCATCAGGCTGGTCCCAAGCTCTACGACCAAATCAAAAGGTTAGGTTACTACTGGCCTACCATGGTACCCGACGCAATGCAATTTGCTAAGCGCTGCCAACAATGCCAAGTTCATGGAGACTACATTCACATGCCTCCGGAATGGCTACATCCTACAGCAATCTCATGGCCTTTCGAAGCATGGGGCATGGACATCATAGGTCCTATCTCTCCCCCTTCAAGCAAAGGTCATCGCTTCATCTTCGCCGCAACGGATTATTTCTCCAAGTGGTCAGAAGCATTTGCGTTCAACGAAATGAAGACCTCATCAGTTCTTCAGTTCCTGCGCACCAACATCATTTGTCGTTTCGGCATACCCAAGAGATTCGTCCATGATAACGGACCACAATTCCGGGATCATCGATTCTACAGGTTCTGTGACAAATACAAAATTCAAAGCTGTCCTTCGACTCCATACAATCCGGCAGCAAACGGATTAGCAGAAGCCTTCAACAAGACACTCTGCAAAATCCTCAAGAAAATGGTCTCTAGTCACAAAAGAGACTGGAGCGACAAACTGTCTGAAGCTTTGTGGGCCTATCGAACCACCATTCGAGGACCAACCCATAGCACACCATTCTCGCTGGTCTATGGATGCGAAGCTGTCGTGCCCCTAGAGGTACAAATTCCTTCTCTGAGGGTATCTCTACAAAATGACATGACTCAAGAAAGCAATGTCAAATTGCGACTCCATGAGCTGGATAATCTCGACGAGAGACGGCTCGAAGCTCGACAAAGCATTGAACTTTACCAAGCACGCATGGCAGGATCTTTTGACAAAAAGGTCAGGCAACGCGCCTACAAAAAGGGTGACTTGGCTCTTGCAGTAAAAAGACCAATGGTCTTCGCTCACAAGTCCAAAGGCAAGTTTGAACCAAAATGGGAGGGACCCTACGTCATCGACAAAGTCTTCTCCAATGGCATATATGCCCTCCTAAACATGGAAGGCGACAGATGTATGCTGCCTATCAACGGCAAGTTCTTGAAGCGGTACTACCCTTGAAGACTTACCCAACTGGGTAAGAGCAATGCCTGTATGGCCAAAACCTGTTCTCAGGTACTCGCTCGTCAAACCCACTCTCTTTAGAATTTTCATATCAAATGTCAAAATTTCTAGAGATTCAAAAACAATGCTTACTTTCATTGTTTCATTGTTCAAAAACAAAAAAAAAAAATCCAAGTTTAGGAGCCTCTCCCTGACTTGACCAAAACTTTCGATCCTTGAACCAAAATTCATGGTTTGAAACAAAAATCCGGATTCAGGGATTTCTACCCTAGTCCACCTTACCTTTTACCGCCAAATGGTTCTAGGTCAAAATTTACGACCCTCGTGTCTTTAAACAAAAAAAAAAAAATGGTTTTTCAAAAATCGTGGGGAAACGACATCAAAGTCAGTACCCGCAAAACAAAAATTTTGAAAAAAAAGCAAGGATGCGACATTCCATCGATACTTGTACCCAAAATCGCAGGGAAGCGACATTTAGTCGATACTTGCAAAATCCAAAAACCGTGGAGAAGCAACAAACCAGTTGATATCCACAACCCAATTTCGAAAATCGTGGAGAAGCAACAAACCAGTTGATATCCACAACCCAAATTTCAAAGGTTCGAGAAAACCTAAAATCGTGGAGAAGCAACAAACCAGTTGATATCCACAACCCAATTTCAAAAATCGTGGAGATGCAACATACCAGTTGCTATCCACAACCCAAAATTACAAATGGTTCGAGAAAACCTCAAATTTCAAAAATCGCGGAGAAACGACATCAAGTCAGTACCCGCAAAACCAAAAGTCTTGGGAAAAGCAGGGAAGCGACGCTTAGTCGAATATTTGCACCCCAATTCGCGAGGAAGCGACATTCCATCGATACTTGCAAAACCTAACCCGCGAGGAAGTGACATTCCATCAATACTCGCAAAACGGAATGAGCAAGGAAGCGACATTCCATCGATACTTGCAAGACCATTCAGCGGGGAGGCGACATTTAGTCGATACCTGCATTTTGAAAACCAAAACTCGGCTATAAATGCCAAAATCCGGCTATAAATGCCAAAACAAAAATTTCCGGCTATAAACGCCAAAATCAGCTTTCATGCCAATAAAACAAAACTTGGTTTTCAAAAAACTCGGCTACAAATGCCAAAAAAAAACCTGACTCTCATGTCAAAACCGGCTATAAATGCCACCAATTGGCTATCAATGCCACCAAACTGGCTGTCAATGCCACAAAACCGGCTATAAATGCCACAAATTGGCTATCAATGCCACCAAACTGGCTGTAAATGCCACAAAATTTCGGCTTCCATGCCAACCCAAATTTTGGCTTTTACGCCATAAAATTTCGGCTTCCATGCCATCTCAAAATCAGCTTTCACGCCACAACCAAAATCAGGCTCCCATGCCAAAACAATTATTTGACAAAAGATTTTCACAAAATGACAAAGCTTTTGATCAAATCCCATTTAGCAATTGCTTTCATCACAAAAAGATTTGAGTGAGCGTAGAAAACAAAAAAAAAGGTACCAAAAAAAAATACATGTGGTACCAAAGCAAAAAAAAAAAAATAGAAAGTGTTCACAAGCACTACAAAAAAAAAGAGAAAAGTACCAAAAAAAAATACATGTGGTACCAAAAAAAAAAAGAAGCACTACAAAAAAAAAAAAAAAAAAAAAGAGTACCAAAAAATACATGTGGTACCAAAAAAAGAAGAATGGTTTCTGCTATAAAAAATCAGGAGCTCAACCAAAAATGGTCTCCAGCCAAAGCTTCAGCTCCTCAAGCAAACTTTTGGCCTCAGCCGTCAGAGTTTCCAAGGCACGCTTCTTCAGGAACTTGCCATGAGATGCTGGCGAATGCCGTAACCCTTCTTTTACACCGGGAAGCTCTTCCCCAGCAGTTTGCCATCGTTCGTTTTCTAGAGTCCTCCTCTCGAGAACTTGACCGGCATCTGCAACCCTGCGAATCAGAGTACTCTCCCTGTCACGAGCCTCTGTTATAGCAGCCCACTTCGCATCGACTTGTGCCTTCAAATGCTCAAGACGTTTCCTGGCCTCCTCAACTTCCCTATCATGGACGTTAAGGTCATGCCTCAATCCGATGATGGCTAGCTCTTCCTTGTTCTTCTCCCGAACTAGCTGCTTCTTGCTTTGTGTAGCCTCATTCAGGTCAGACTTAGCCTTATCAGCAGGGTCCAAGAACATCTCCATGAAGAATTGGTCGTCAGGGAAACCCATGGTCTCAAACCACTTGTCACCCAGTGCAATGATCCTATCAACGATCGCCCTGGCACCTGTGACATCCAGACCAACCTCTTCGGTGTCGGTCAGAATCTCCTGTACATGTGGGATCATGCCGAATCCTGCCTCCAAGTGTCCAGAAAGGAGAGTCTTGACCCAAGAACTCAAAACCCGAGCCAGCACCTTCTTCGCAAATTGAAGAGACGAACTGGATGAAGATTCACCCTTCTCCGCTGATCGGCTGCTCATGTCATGTCCCATTGGAAGAGTAACAAAAGAACTCTTTTCACTTGGAGCCACTGGAGAGGGAATCTCAACATGAGGCATCTCCTCAATCATGTCAGAACTGGTCTCTACCTCCGGATCGACCTCTGGCATCCCTTGCTCTGGTTCTGAAGAAAGCGATGGATTCTCTTCTGTCACTTCAAAACCTGCAAATGAAACACAAAAAGGTATGAATATGATCCTGTTAAAAAAAAAAAAAAAAAAAAAATCATCAGGGTCATCACTACAAAGTACCTTCTTCGACGACTGGCGGAACACTCTCTTCCTCCATGAACTCATCGGAAGCATCATCAACATTTGCGTCCATTGATGGTTCAAAGTCATCGGAATCCTGTGGCAAGTCAGCTGACAAGAAAAATGTTAGCAAATCAAGTCGCAGGCAAAAAAAAAAAAAAAAAAAAAAAGGAGAAAGAAAAGAAAAAAAAAAGAAACTTTCTCAAACAAAAAAAAAAGAGAAGAAAGAAAACAGCAAAAAAAAAAAAAAAAGAAAAAAAAAAAGGGCCACGTGGCCGTACGGACCAGATCCGTACGGATCTGTCCGTACGGCCCACAAAAAAAAAAGAAAAAAGAAAAAAAAAACGTGAAAAAAAAAGAAATCACGTGGAAAAGAAAAGAAAAAAAAAAGAAGAGAAAAAAAAAAGAAGGAAAAAAAAAAAAGAGAGAAACTTTCTTCTTTTTACCATCCTATTCTCTACATGGAGTTTTCTTGAAAGAAAAAGAGAGAAAACTTATCGAAGCCATTGATGGAGAAGAAGAAGGAAAAAGCTTGAAGATCCTTGAAGAAGAAGCACTCTTGGTCTTGGAGCTCTCTTGAGATTGTTGCAAAAGAAAGCAATAAGAGCAAGAGATCCTACCTTCCTTTGCTTTTATAGGAGAGAGCAAATCAAAGAAGGAAACAAAAAAGAAAGGTAAGTGCTACTAATTAGTAACCTTACCAAAAGAGAAGGAATTAGAAAGATTCTTTCCCAAAAAGAAAGATGTCTTTGAGAGATTTCCTCCCAAAATCAATCAAATGAGAGATTCTCTCCAACAAAAAAGGATATTGGAGATTCCTTCCCAAAAAGAAAGATACCTTGAGATATTCTCTCCCAAATTAAGGGAATATGAGAGATTCTCTCCCATAAAGATATTTTTAGATATTCTCTATCCAAATGAGATATCTTTAGATATTCTTTAACAAAAATGGCCCCACATGAGATCTAAGCCATCCTAAAAAGCTTAAGGTCCTATGGGTTAGCCCATATGAGTCAGGTTTGACCACCTAGGCACTAAAAAAAAAAAAAGTGGGCTTTTAGTCAGAAAAAAAATCCCTCTTACCAAGAGCATACAATAATGGTTCCATGCCTCTTTTGAGTTGATTGAACCATACAAAAAATTCCAAGCCCCATGAGCTTCCAAAAATCAAACCATCCAGCCTCATATACCAAGTTGAGCCAAAATCTTGAAATTGACATTCCACAAAAATCCAAACCACTCCAATGGACCCACACAGTCCCAAAGAGTGACCAAAAACCAAATCCTGGTCCCCTAACTTGCCACATACAGCTTGTTAGGTCACAAGACCAAAACCAAAAACCAAATCATGATCCCCCAACTTGCCACATACAGCTTGTTGGGTCACAAGGTCAAAACCAAAACCCGATCCCCTAACCTGCCATATATAGCTGGTTAGGTCACAAGATCAAAAACAGAAACCCAAATCCACATCCCTGATGTCATCTTCAAAACTTTGCCTCGAGATGGTGTGTGATTCCATTCACTACCATAAAATTCCCCTGGAAGCTCAAAGGCTACTCTACCAAAAGAAAGATTGCTCAAAGACTCTTGGTCAAGACACAAGCTCTCCTTCAAAAATCTCTTCGAGGCACATCGACTACAAAAGTCATGCAACTCGTCGCTGTACCTCGAGGGGGCATCTGTTGACACCAAAAATGTCACTTTGCCTCTTCAACATCAAGAAAGCTGCATGAAGTCGCAACCTGCCATAAATAGGCAATGCAACTTCTCAAAAAATCAAATCTTGTCAGAATCAAACAAAAACTGCAAGATCCTTCAAGATAGCCAAGAGAAGAGTACATATGAAGTTTCGGGCCATTTCAGAATCATTTGGCCTAACTTCGCTTCTCCGACAGCTAAAATGGCGCTCCCGGCTGCGACATCATCGGAGACGTCAAAACTTCGATCAGAGCCTACAGATGACTCCAGCATGTCTCAAAAGGGCTCCATGCCAAATTTCAAGTCAAACCGACAACGTTTGACCCTCCATCAATGCTCGAGCAGCAAAATCAAGCCTCCCGGCGGCGGAAACCACCGGAGCCTTCGCTCATCAAACCAAGTGCATGAGTGGCTTCAACATGCTTCCAAAAGGCTGCACGTCAAATTTCAGGTCATTCCGAAAACGTTTGACCAGGTTTCGATGCTCCGAGAGAAAATCAAGCCTACCGGCGGCGGAGCAACCCCGGACCATGACATCCAAAACGGAGCCCATGGAACGTCTCAAAATGACTCCAATAGGCTCCCCGTCAAATTTCAGGTCAATCGGACATCGTTTGGCCACATATCAACGCTCGGCATTTTCCCCGCAGCAAAATCAAGTGAAGCATCGATGGGACCCCAAACGGCTTCAAAACTCAAACAAAAGCCTATGGTTGGTCTTATTTATTGCTCAGGAGGCTCCACCTCAAATTTCAGGTCATTCCGACATCGTTTGACCAAGTTTCAGCTTCTGGCGGAAAATCAGCAGCTCTACGCAACAAAGTCTTCGGCTTTCCCGGAAAATTGGAAACTTTGCACTCTAAAAATGCAAGGATTCTCATCAGGTTTTCTACAGGGAAATCAAGCCAATAAATGAGAAGAAATTTCAAGAAAAATACAGAAGAAAACGGCGACGAAAAAGACCTCAAAACGACCGCAAAACGGGCTCCGAAGGGGAAAAATCCCCCAGGGTCGCAGACCCCTGCGACCATGGCCCATGGTCGCAGGCCCCTGCGACCATGGCCCATGGTCGCCGGCGACCATGGAGGTCCGGGTCACCGGATTTTCCGCCGGTGACCCGTTTTTTCGTCTTTTTTCGCGTTTCGCGCACTTTGGCCCCTGTGGTTTCCTGAAAATGTGATTTTTAGTGCTTGAAATTGACTCATATCCTCCGACATCCGTCAAAATCACGGGTCAACCTCCAAAAGCATAAAATCATCATTGATCGCTCCAAGATCGCCAACCGGTCGACCAAGAAAGTGCACTTTCTGTCCGACCGATCGTGAAATCGACAAGACAGATGTCACCGGCCCGCTCTTAGCTATCAATGTCTGAAGTTACATGTTCATCCGATGTCGATCAGCATGTAGATCCATCGATGATCATCGCCAGAAGAATTCCAGAAGACACGGCATGGCCCGCGACTCTTCGACTGCTCGGCGACCAATTAATGTGGTTAATTGACTAGCTTTATTGCAGTCATTAATTCATTTCTTTGGACGGCCCAATCAGAAGCAAGCATTTGGGAGTTACAAGTCAATTGATTCATGGCATTTAACCCATGAAACTCCTCCCATTATGGTAATTAAGGTGATTAAAAGCCCTTAATCTCCATCGGCCAATCAGATTCAAGGAAAAAGGAGTTACAAAATCAAGAAATAAATCTTGTAACTCCTCCCATTAAAGCCATTAAAGCCCATAAACTCTCCTAAATGGCTACCAAAAGCCTATAAATAGGAGAGCATTCCATTGAAATCCAGATCGATCAATCGGAGATCACTTCCAAAGCGCCACAGATCCAGAAATCTGAGAGAAAGAAAAAGAGAGAAAAACTCTGCTGAAGTTCTGCACCAGCCACCACTACAAGGTGACAAAAGTCCCTTGGGGGGCACCCCCCCAAGGTCCTTGCCTTCTCCTGCTGCCTCCAATGGCTTAGACGTGGCTTTTCAGCCCGTCTACTTAGCTTTTTATTGGACATAGGACCTTCTCTTGGTCTTTGTCCTCTAAAAACCTGAGGTTATAGCCAAGCCAAGCGAATCAAGAGCATCTTCTGTTCTCATCTGCATGGATGATGGCGAAGCCCATACATGGCTTGCGACCGTCAATCTGAACGAGTCCCCCACAATCTCCTGAAAAGTTAGATCTTCCTTTTCTTGCTTTTCATTGTAGTTTGTATTTTTCTAAAAGAGACAAAAATCACAACTCTTGTCTTTCATTATTGATGAGAATTGTAAATCGGCTATAAACGCCAAAATCGGCTATAAATGCCAAACAAAATCGCCTTTAACGGCAAATCAAGAAAATGTCTCTTTTCTTAAATATTTGTGCAATGGAAAACTTGAAAGAAGTTGATTTCCTTTTTACTTGCGAAGGTTGATCTCCGGATTACCACTTGCAATTCCAAGTAAAATAGAAAATCTGGCACACCCACCCACACAAAGAAATGTTGATGCACGCTTCAGGGCCCGCCAGGGCGCGAAAGGGTCGGACCCGACGGACTCCCACGTTCCGCCGACCCCGGTAGCCGCCCCAGACGGCGCCTCGGAGCGCGTTCCATCACAGTCGATACTCGCAAAACCCAAAAACCGGAAGGATGTGAACCCCACTCGATACTTCTAGAAAACCCAAAAACTAGAAGGATGCGAACCCCATTAGATACTTCCAAAAATCAAAAAAATCGCAAGGAAGCAACATTCCATCGATACTTGCAAGACCATTCAGTGGGTAGGCAACATTTAGTCGATACCTGCACTTTGAAAACCAAAATCGGCTACAAACCCCAAACTCAGCTATAAACGCCAAAATCGGCTATAAACGCCAAAACTCGGCTATAAACGCCAAAATTCCGCTATAAATGCCAAAACTCGGCTATAAATGCCAAAACAAAAATTCGGCTATAAACGCCAAAATCCGGCTATAAATGCCAAAATCCGGCTATAAACGCCAAAATCGGCTTTCATGCCAACAAAAGAAAACTTGGTTTTCAAAAATCTGGCTTCCATGCCAAAACAAAATAAACAACAAATAAAACAAAAATCGGCTTTCATGCCATCTTAAAATTTGGCTTTCACGCCATCCAAAAAACTTTGGCTTTCATGCCATCACAAATTTTTGGCTCCCATGCCATTAAACAAATTTTGGCTCTCATGCCACAAACAAATTAGGCTTTCATGCCACCTAAAATTTGGTTTTTTAAGCCATCAAAAATCAGGCTTTTCTCCACAAAAATTGGCTTTCATGCCCAAAGCAACCCTTTGACAAAAGATTTTCACAAAATGATAACCTTTTGATCAAATTCAAAACAAACATTCTCATCCCCTTCTACTCAAATTTGTTTTCATAAAAAAAATGATTTAAGTAAAAAGAAGGGGACACAAAAATATCGTACCAAGATTGTTTATACATGGAGGTACCAAGAAAAAAAGAGAAGTAGAAAAGAGTTTGTTACAACTCAGGAGCTCAATCTAGCATGGTCTTCAACCAAAGGTTCAACTCCTCAAGCAGACCTTGGCTTTAACTTCCAAAGTTTTTAAGCCACGCTTCTTCAGAATGTTCCCATAAAATGTGGCCGAGCACCGCGACCCATCTGCAGCACGAGGAAGTTCTTCCCAGAGGACCTGCCACTGCTCACGCTCTTGAGTCTTCCTCCGGACATTACCTTCAGCTTCCTCAACCTAGCGAATGAGAGTTCCCTCCTTGTCACGAGCCTCCACAATGGCGGTCCATTTGGCAGCAACTTCTTCCTCTAAAAGCTCAAGACGATGCCTAGCCTCGACAACCTCCTTATCAAGGCGGTCCAAGTCTTGCTTCAGCCCCATGATGGATAACTCGGTAACGTTCTTCTCCCGAACGACCTGCCTCCGAGTCTTCGTGACCTCAGTCAGCTCAGCTTTGACTTTGCTGGAAGGCTTTATGAACATCTCATCAAAGAAGTCACCATCTGGGAAACTCTTGGTCTCAGTCCATTTGTTCCCCAAGGCGATGATTTCCTCAACAAAGTCTTTGGCGCTTGCAATGTCCAGACCGACTTCTTTACTATCAGCAAGGATGTCCTGCACATGTTTGATCATGCCAAAACCAACTTCCAAATGACCTGAAGAGAGAGTCTCAACCCATGAGCTCAAGACAGTCTTCAACACCTTCCTTGCATACTGAAGGTACGGTGCAGATGAGGATTCGCCATGCTCTGGTGCCCGACTGCCCATGTCATGCTCCATTGGAAGAGTAATCAATAAACTCTTTCCAACTGAAGAAGCTGACTCATTGAAAGCAGAAGAAGCCCCTACTCCTGTATCAGCCGCAGGTATCCCCTGTTTTGGCTCTGAGGAAGACGGAGGAACCTCTCCTGCTGCTTCACAATCTGCCAAGGAAAAGACAAAAAGGTATGAATATAATCTTGTCAAAAATATATCAAGATTATTATTGCAAATATACCTGCTTCGACGACCGGCGGAGTACTCTCTACCTCTTTGAGCTCATCGAGGCATCGTCAAAGGTTCCGTCCATGGATGGCTTGAAATCCTCGAAATCCTCTGGCAAGTCAGCTAACAAGAAAACAAAAGCTACATGTTAGCAAATGACAGCACAAAAAAAAAAAGAGCCAAAGCAATCAACCAGGTGAAGGTTCTGGAACCACTCTAGAGTCCCTGGACTCTTCCTCAGATGCCACGACTGGATCCGTCATCGCCTCATCGGTAGGAACCTCAGGCATCACCAGGTCATCGTCCTCTGCTAAAAAAAAAGAAAAAGAAGCAGCGGATCAAAACAAAAATCCCCTACAAAGAGAAAAGAAGAAACAAAAGAAAGAAAGGGAATCATACCAGCTGTCTCCTCTTCTTTGCTCCTTTTCTCTGGAGGCTCGTCAGCATCCTCAGACACCTCCTCAACAATGGTGAGAGGAACTTCCATATTAGAAGGACTATCATGCCGTTTCATATTTCGGCGTTGTCCTCTCTTCCTCTTGCTACGACGGGTCAATCTGCTTGACGATCCTGCTCCACTATCAACATCAGGCCTCTCACTAGAGTCCTCACTGGATGGTCTACTTTTCTCAGTAGACTCCAAGGAAGCCTTCGTATGCTCTGCCTGTATCATAGCATCGATCTCAGCCTCCTCCTCTTCCAGCTGTCTCAAGGCCTCACCAGGAATCCCTTGTGCAGCTCTTGATCTGATGATTCCTGCTCGTTGAGAAAGCCTATGTTTTGCTTCTCTCCAGAAAGGAAGGCCAAAACTTCCTCCCGGTAGACACCATCTGATTTGCCAAGACCCTTCCCAGGAGACTGCTTGACATCAAGCTCCTTCTTGGAAAGCCCCCGGTACACTGAGAAGCTCTCCACGAACCACTTCGTGAGCCAGCAGTCCGGAAGGTGGGCAGCTCAGGATAGGAAATCATGGCGGTAGTGTCCTCAGCGCTATAAAAAGCCCATGCATTTCTCCCGTCCTGCAGACCTCCAAAACGCTTCACCATGCTTGAAGGCGCTCCAATAACGCCTTGAGAGAAGCCAAGCTGCAATGCAAAACGCGAAGGGACATACGGTTGGATATCGACGAAAAGATGTATGCGGTACACCATCGTACCAACCCGTATGTTGAAGAGCCATCTCTTTTCTGCATCTGTCAAAGCATAGTGTCTACCCGACCCTGCCCTAATCGAATCACGGGAGACACAAAAGTCAAAAGCCTTCTTCCGCAAACCAGGAGAAAGCTTCACCGAAGACTGCCCAATCTCGACGTCCCTAAATCGTAGGATCCTCAAACGGGCAGACAAAAGCGATTCGGAAATGGCTGTCCCTTTAGCCAAACGAATCATAAAAGGATCTTCATCCTGTGCAACTCCCAAACGATGGAAGCTAGGACAGTGGTATACATACCACGAATAGAAGATGTGGGCAAAAAATACCCGGTTCATGGGGAGCCCAAGCCGAACTAAGAAAGCAGCAACCTGCAGTTCGGTATACAAATAGGAGTAAAGAGCAGGTACCAAAGCCAGCCGCTCTCCAAACGCCATCTGACAAGCCGGAAAAATATAGTGCGGCCTGATGTGCGTCCCATCTCCTCCAGCAAAAACAGCCTCACCCAGCCAGTAAGTGAGGTAAACAGCGAGATCTCTCCGCAACGCAATGTCAGGACAAGTGGCATCCGTGCTTGCGAAGAACTTCATTAAATCTTCTCGCATAGCGGCAATCTTCTTCAAACTTGATGTTTTAGCCCTAGCATCCTGGGCCATGCCATCAGAAGAATCCCCGCTACCAAAAAAGTTAGAGCTGCAACTTCTCCAACTGCTGTACCTAACTTTCGAGCCCTCCTTCTCCTTTAAAAAATCATAGAAGGCGACGAGCTGAAAGTAAACAAGCCTGAACTCCTCGGACTGCTCCTCAAGGACGCTGTCAATAGGCATAAACTCCTCATAGAGTTTGCTGAGGATAGACAATCCGGTGATGGCGCTCAGTTCCTTCAAAGAAAAACCAATCTCACCATTCGTCACAATGAAGGTGTTGGTTTGCGGAAGGAATGACTCCAGCATGGCCATGAAAGCCTCATCGGAGAAAACAACGGTTTGCCGAAAAGCGCGAACCGCATCAAAAATCTCGGCCTCCCGCAGAACGGCCTCGCCAATTCTCAGGGTGTGATCAGTCCATGATCCCCAGCTCGAGTCAGCATTGAAACGGCCACGGAGTCGAAAAGGCTTCACCCAATTGCTACCGTCACCCTGAAAAATGCCAAGGCCCACCGGTCTCAAATCAACCGATGGATGATCAGAACCTTGGTAGCCACTGGCTGGCATCAACATGTCCATACGGACAGGCGGCTTCTCTGCAAAACTAGAAGGGCCGCCAACAAAAATCCCAGTCTTGATCACACTGGTCCTCTTCACCCAGCTCAGAGGACTTCCCTCTTAGGGCACGTGGGAGAAAGGCTCAGGATCGAGATGGTCCGATCAAAAGTCGACCGAGTAGAAATAGTTCTCTCCTCACCATTTGCTGTGTAAGAGAACTGAAAACATCTCCTTTGGTATGTCAAGTCGTCGGGGACTGCATCACCGAAAAAGAAGGTAGGCTTGAGCACAATGCTCTGATCGTCCGTAACCCAAGGACGGCCGCTTACCATGATCTTATAGAACTCCTCATCTTTGAGAGCGATCAATTGCTGTCTCATCTCATCACGATTGAGGGAATCACACTCTTCCAAGTTTTTCTCCACAAACTGGACCTTCTCCCAAGCCTGCTGAACGGCCGCATTGGAAGATCTGGCAGACCGACGAGGTGCGTCAGTAACATGACCTTTACCCTTGTTCGTTTTGGAAGAACTACCTACAAAAGATGGAAGAGAAAAAGATCAATCAACATCAAAATGATAGAGTTTTGCTACAAAAAAAAATTCTAGCAAAATTTTGACATGGTTCCGGGGCAATTCCGAAGAAAAGGAAAATACTCCGAAAAAGAGAGGAAGCCTGAAGATGAGTTCAACATCGCTGCGAGCTCATAGTCGGTGGAGAATTCTCAAAGAAGGTTCGAACTCAACATCGCTGCGAGAACGAGCCAATCTCATAAAACTTCCGCAAAATCTGGAAAAGAGCTCAACATTGCTAAGAGCTTCAGAATCCAAAAATTGCAAAGTTCCTCAAAATCCAGCAAGACCGAGAAAGAGCTCAACATCGCTGCGAGCTCAAAATCCCAATACTTGCAAAAGATTTTTAGGTATGCATCATCATGCTTCCAAGTCCATTTACAAAATCATGCATCAAAGAATATCATCATGCATTAGATACTAGGAAAACTTTGACCAAAATTTGACCAATTCCAACCCAATTTGGTCAAAACCAATCAAACTTTGTCCAAGTCAAAAATCATGTTGGCTTGACCTAGAGATTCTAGCCTTCTATCTTGATGCATCAAAAGAAAATGCATACATATTGAAATTGCATAGCCTCATTATCATGGTGAGCAAACAAAGAAAAAAAAAAGAGAAAAAAAATCTCAGTAAAAAAAAAAATTGGCCCACAGGCCGTGGCCCACTGCCACGTGGCATGCTGTCCGTGCAGCCAAAAAAAAAACAGAGAAAAAAAAACGCTGAAACCAAAAAACAGAAATCAGCGTGGGAAAAAAAAACAGAAACAGAAAAAAAAAACAAAAGAAACGCTGACAAAAAAAATCAGCGTGAAAACAAAAAAAAATCGCTGAAAAAAAAAGGGAAAAGAAAATCAGCGTGTGAAAAAAAAGAAAAGAAAAAAAAAGAAGAAAAAAAGAAGCACGAAAAAAAAAGAGAGAAAAACGTGCTTGGAAAAAAAAAGAAAAGAAAAGAAAAAGAAGAAGAGAAAAAGAAAAAGAAAAAAAAAATGAAGAAGCTACTTCTACAATGGAGATTCTTGTGGAGGAAGAAAACTTACTTGATGCCATTGATGGAGAAGAAGAAGCAAAGCTTGGAGATCCTTGAAGAAGAGAAAGTACTTCTTATCTTGGAGAGCACTCTTGAAGATTTCTTATAAACAAAGAAAGCAATAGAGCAAAAGCACCAACCCTCTTGCTTTTATAGAAGAGAGCAAGCCAAAAGAGGAAACAAGTAGAAAGAAAAGAGGTAAGTACTAAAAATAGTTACTTTCCCAAAAAAAAAGATATTTTGAGAAAACCTTTCCACAAAAGGAGGAAATTTGAGAAATTCTCTCCAAGAAAGGATATTTTTAGATAATCTCTACACTAAAGAGATATTTTTAGATATTCTTTACAAAAATGACACTATATGAGATCTAGGCCATCTCCAAAGCCTAAGGTCCCATGGGTTAGCCCATATGAGCCAGGTTTGACCACCTAGGCACTAAAAGTGGCTTTTAGTCAAAATATTCCTCTTACCGAGAGCAAAAAAAAAAAAGAGCAAAAAAGTCCCATGCCTCTTTTGAGTTGATGGGACCATTCAAAAAAAAAAGAAAAGAAAGCCTCATGAGTTTCCAAAAACCAAACCGTCCAACGTCATGAACCAAATTGAGCCAAAATCTTTTCACAAAACCAAATTCTGGTCCCCTAACTCGCCACATACAGCTTGTTAGGTCACAAGACCAAAACCAAAGTCAAAATCCAAACCAAAACCAAAACCAAAAAACCAAATCTGACCCCCCAACTTCCCACATATAGCTTGTTGGGTCACAAGGTCAAAATCAAAAATCAAACCCCGACCCCCTAACCTGCCACATACAGCTTGTTAGGTCACAAGGTCAAAAACCAAAATCCAAAAACCCAAAAATCCCCATGTCATTTTCAAAACTTTCCCTTGAGATGGTACGTGATCCCTCTCACTACCATACAATTCCCCCTGGAAACTCAGAAGGCTATGCAAAAAAAAAAAAAAAAAAATTTGCTCAAGACTCTTGGTAAAGTCGAAATCTCTCCTCCAAGTTTCTCTTCGAGGCACACGACTCCAAAATAGCTACTCTTCGCTGTACCTCAAGGGGGCATTTGTTGACACCAAAAAAGTCACTATGTCTCCGCCACATCTGCTACAAAACAGGCAAAGCTACTTCAAGCATCAGATCTTGTCAGAATCAGACAGAAACTGAAAGATCCTTCAAGGCAGCCAAAAGAAGGGTACACCTGAGGTTTCGGGCCATTCCGACATCGTTTGGCCTAACTTCACTGCTCCGACAGCTAAACAAGCGCTCCTGGCGACGACATCATCGAAGACACCAAAACTTCGATCAGAGCCAACAGATGACTCCAAAATGTCTCTAAAGGGCTCCATGCCAAATTTCAAGTCAAACCGACAATGTTTGACCCTCCATCAACGCTCAAGCAGCAAAATCAAGCCTCCCGGCGGCAAAAACCACCGAACCCATCACTCATCAAACAAAGTACATGAGTGGCTTCAACATGCTTCCAAAGGGCTGCACGTCGAATTTCAGGTCATTCCGACAACGTTTGACCAGGTTTCGATGCTCCGAAAGAAAATAAGGCCTACCGGCGGCGGAGCAATCCGGGACCATGACAACCAAAACGGAGCTGATGGAACGTCTCAAAATGACTCCAACAGGCTCCCCGTCGAATTTCAGGTCAATCGGACATCATTTGACCACATATCAAAGCTCGGCATTTTCCCCGCAACAAAATCAAGTCAAGCATCGATGGGACCCCAAACGGCTTCAAAACTCAAATAAAAGCTCATGGTTGGTCCCATCCACTGCTCAAGAAGCTCACCTCAATTTTCAGGTCATTCCAACATCGTTTGACCTAGTTTCGACTCTTGACGGAAAATCGGCTACAAAGTCTTCGGCTTTCCCGAAAAATGGAAAACTTTGTGCTCCGATTTCGCGCGGGTTCTCGTCAAGTTTTCTCCAAGAAAATCAAGTCAATAATTGAGGAAAAATGTCAAGAAAAATACAGAAGAAAGAAGGAACAAAAAAGACGGAAAAACGGCCGAAAACGATACTCGACGACCAAAGGGGCAAAAACCCTAAGGTCGCCGGCGACCCTAGCCCAAGGTCGCCGGCAACCCTGCAAATCCGGGTCGCCGGATTTTGCACCAAAATGTCCGTTTTTCGATCCTTTTCGCGTTTCGGGTGTTCCTGCCTCTGTGATTTTCTGAAAATCCAATGTTTGATGCTTGAAAACGACTGATCTTCACCGACATCTCGGATCTGCCGTCAAAAGTATAAAATCATCACCGATCGCTCCAAGATCGCCAACCGGCTGACCAAGAAAGTATACTTTCTGTCCGACCAATCGTGAAATCGACAAGACAGATGTCACCGGCTCACCAACATCAACTAATGTCTGAAATTGCATCACAATCCGGCATCAAACAATGTGTGGATCCACCTGTGATGATCGCAAGAAGAATCTCAAAAGACGCGGCGCGGCCCGCGACTCTTCACATGCCTTGGCGACCACTTAATGTCGTTAATTGACCCGTTTATGACAACTTAATACGGTCATTAACTCATTATTTTGGACGGCCCAATCAGATTCAAGCATTTGGGAGTTACAAATCCAAGCAATCATGGCATTAAACCCATGAAACTCCCATCATCATGAAGATTAAAGGGAATTAAAAGCCCACTACCTTCATCGGCCAATCACAACCCATGAAAAAGGAGTTACAAAATCAACTCGTAACTCCTCATCAATTCTCTCATCATGGCTATCAATGCCCATAATCACCTCATGGCTACCAAAAGCCTATAAAAGGAGGTCCATTCCAAAGAAAAGAAAAAAAGTAAAAGGATCCCAAGTGCAGGCTCTGAAAATCCAGAAAATTCAAGAGAGACGAAGTCCTGCTGCTTTGCTCCCAGAAGCACTACAAGGTGATCAACGTCCTTTGGGAGACCACCCCCCCCACCCCCCCCCCCCCCCCCCCTGCCCCAAGGTCACCTCCTTCTCCAACATGGCCTAAACACGGCTTTTAAGCCCGTTTACTTGGTTTTTCATTGGATATAGGACCTCATCTTGGTCCTTGTCCTTTAAAAAACCGGCGTTAGGAGCCAAGACAAAGAATCGAAGCATCGACCATTCTCATTTGAAGGACGATAGCGAAGTCCATACATGACTTGCAACCGTCGATCTCAACGTGTCCCCACAATCTCCTGAGAAGTTAGATCCATTTTCTTCCTTTTCTATTGTAGTTTGTATTTCTTAAAAAGACAAAAAGAAATCACAATTCTTGTCTTTCATATTTGATGAGTTTTGTAAAATCGTCTTTCACGGCAAAATCGCCTTTTACGGCAAACAAACAAAAATGCCTCCTACGGCATTCTAAAAAAACAAACTTGTCTCTTTTCTTAATATTTATGCAATTTGAAAAGTTAGAAAAAAGGATTGATTTCCGTTCTATTTGTGAAGGTGAATCTCCGGATCATCACCATTCCAAATTCCAAGTAGAAAGTAAATCTGGCATACCCGTACAAAAATGTTGATACCCGCGTTTTCCCTCCTCCGCCGAGACCCAGGTCAGCCCCCGGGGTGCGGAAGGAGAGGACGGAAGATTCCGAGGGTCCATCACTAAGGTTCCACCAGTTGCTTTCTTTGACCAAAGTGGATTTAAGAAAAGCCTTGTCCAGAGTGTGGAGACAGCTAGACTGTTCGAGGCAAGGGTCATTCAAACGGGTTCATTAAGTAATCCTACCCTTACCTGGGGGCTGATCTATCTACTAAGGCTTCAAAAGATCGAATTGGAAACCTATGTGCATCTTCAAAAAAAAAATCTTCAAAAAAAAACTTTCGTCACTTTTGAGTTCAGAGTTGAGAAATCTTAGTTCTTTCCCTTTCGGATTTAGCGCTCGCAGAAATGTTGAGCCTTGTTCGGAATGGAACACCATTTGCTCTCTTTGATGAATTCAATCTTGACCCTTTTAAAAAAAAAACCTCCGTCACTTTTGAGTTCAAAGTTGAGAAATCTTGGTTCCTTCCCTTTCAGATTTAGCGCTCGCAGAAATGTTGAGCCAACCATACTTGCATTTTAGAACAATTGTATCCTCTATGGCTTTTGGCCTTCTTCATCTTGCTTGGGCTGGGCTATGTCGCCTCAAGTGATTTGAAAAGACAAAACCATAGTTGTTTTCCATTTATGATCACCATATTCTTATGATTACTAATGGATTTGGTCTTGTTTCAGAAGTTTTCAAAAACTAACAATGGCAGCTTCATTGACCATCACTTTCGATGAGAACAAGTACCAGCTGATGCTTCAAGACAAGCAAAGCAAGCATAAGCGCCCTGCCAGTTGCCGAAGCGTCATCTCCCTCGACAACTCTCAAAACACCGGATCAACCTCAACTCCCCGGACCATCGTCTTCGGATCACTAGGACCATTCCCACTCCCCATAGAAGAAACTATACTTGCCAAGAAGCAGAAAATCGCCCCGCAACGTGTCACTAATATGGCACCAAGGGCAAAACCCAAAAAGCCTGAAGCCCGTGGCGCTCCCACGAAGCCTCAACCCACAAGAAACCAAGTTTACCCCAAAACCTAGTCCCCGGGATCTTCACCAAAGCAACGGAGGTCCTGAACATCTGCAAAGCCAGCATACCTAGCCCCTCTCAAGGAGAATCGGTTCTACCCACTCTCTTACTCTTACATGAAATAGGAGAAACCTACCCTCCACCCAAAGATGAAACAAAATCAGTATGAGCTGGCTTGCTCCTACAAGCCCAAAATAAAATCCTGCATCGTTAGGCCTACGCAAAAACATACTTAAGCCTGCACTCCCGCAAGTCGACCCTTCATCTCAATAGGGGCCGAGCTCGCAAAATTCAAGTCTCCACTGCGACAGGCAAAGGACCGCGTCCAGATTCTGTCCTTGCCCAGCTTCAAAGAAGACAAGCTCGGCTGCTACGCACGGGGGACTAGATCCTTCATTGCCAGAGCCCAACCAGAGCTGACTGAAGCTCAAATTGCTCATCGTATGCGTCACTGTGCGGCATATCGATAAAAGAGACTTGAGAAACAAAGAACCCAGCGTTCTACTTTCCATGTCTCAAACAAATGGGTCGAAAAAGAAATACCAGACCAATTCGTTGCTGTCCATATGGTTGGCAAAACCAGAAAACGCCAGAAGTCAGCAACCAAAATCAGTGTTAGACGTCTAATGACTCGCAGCGTCTCTCGGATACGAACACATCTGGAAGAATCCTCCACTCCTCCAAGCCAAGGACACCGGAGTAACCACTTCTCAGATTCTTCATCCAAAAGAATGAGCCCCACCTCAGTCACGAGGATGATTTCTTCGTTCGAATCCCGAGGGATGAACGTCTTGGCTACAAATTCTGAGCAGCCTCCACCGCATGATGACGTAACCGCAAGCATCCAGCAGTTGGAGCAAGGACAGCAGAGAATTGAAGCTCTGATGGAAAACCTTCTTCTCACTTTACAGCATCCACCACCTAACAACCAAGGTCCTCCGAATCATGAAGATGACGAGGGCAATGCAGAGAACAATAAGTCACGCGCCCTTACCAAAAAGGACGTGGACGATATCCTTGCAATAGCAAAAGAAGAGGATACATTGAATGAACATGGGATCAAGCCACCCTATCCTCTATGGATGGACTCGGTTGCCTTCCCTGCAAAATTCAAACAACCTACTCTCCTGACATATACGGGGAAAGGTTCAGCCAAACAGCATGTCATCCACTTCAAGATCCTAACAGGAGCAATTGCGGATCAAGATGCCCTCAAGATTCGCCTCTTTGCAAGTACCCTAAAAGGTACAGCCTTTGATTGGTACTCCACTCTGCCGGAGAACTCCATCCAAAACTGGGCTATGCTGGAGACACGTTTCCTAACCCACTTCCAGGGTGAGGACCATCCTGTTACTTCGGCTCAACTCTGCAGCCTAAAACAGGGAAAAAATGAGTCAACATACGACTTCATTCACAGGTGGAAGGCAATGGCGTACAAATGTTCAGATGTACTGCCACAAGCGTCGCTAGTCGACATCTGCCGTAATAATATGAGAGCAAAGATTCGCTCCATGATCATCGGCAACAAATCAAAGAACCTGGGAGAACTTCTCGAAGCTTCCATGGAAGCTGAAACGGTGATTAAAGACCTCAACAGTCAGAAATTATCAAAGAAAGAGCCGACTACTGTTACGACCTCAAAACCAAAGAAAACGGAGGTTCTCAATGTGCAGACTAAGTCAACTCCTCAGCAGCCAAAGAAAGCTGAAAACAAAGCTACAGGTAAAAGGCCTGAACTCTCCGATGCCTTCAAAGAACATTTAGAAAAGAAATATCCGTTCGATGAAAATGTTGAAGAAATCTTTTAAGCTCTCCTAGCAAATGGCAAACTCACTTTGCAGGAGCCCAAAAGACCGAGAGATGTTGGCAAACCAATGATCCCTGATACTATCCATACCATCAGATGATCTCACATCCTCTCAATCAATGCTTCATTGTAAGAGAGAAAATCAATGAGATGTGGAAAAACGGAGCCATAACCTTTGACAAAAACTACGGCTCCGCCGCTGTCAACATGGTGTCATGTGGGCAAACTTCAAAATCACCAAAGAAGAAGATCACTACTTCATTCAAGGTGATTAAAATGGCTCAAGCATCCCAAGAGTTGGTTCCGTATCCAACACCAGATGGACAACCTATATGGGTGCATTCCGATCTCCTAGATGATGAAAATTGGGAGATCGGCAAAACAAAGCCGACCGCTCAGCAGCGAAGGCAAGCCAAGAGACAATTCCGCAAGCTCAAACAGCAGCAGAAGTCTCAACCAAAACAAGAAGTCCTTGAAAAGGTAGAAACCTCTTCCACTGCTTCACTAGGGGCAACGAAAGAATCTCTTCCCAAAACTTCAAAGGCGGTAAGAAAATTCACCCTTGATGATTTCATGCCACCTCAATACAAAAATGAAACTGCATAGGGGGCATCATACTCTTGCAACTCGGTAGTTGGATTCTCCATGAATGGATACAAGTCCAATGATACTGCCAGTAATATCGATGAGTGGGAAGAATCCCTTGAAACAGGAGAATACCTCTCCGACGAGGAATGGATTCCCGAGTCTCATCTTATGCCAATAATCTGGTATAACCCATTGCAGCCACAAGTATCCTGGTCCGATGATGAAGGAGACCAAGAGGCTGAAAATGCTGTTGACCTGGCACCAGCCAATGCTCCAGTGGAACTCAATGATGGTGAACCACAAGGAGCAGATGACGAAGAAGATTTGGCTCCTATGCCTGATCTTGAAGAATATGCAAGAATCTTGCAACATCTTGCCATAGAGCAGGAGCGGGATCACATCAATGATCTTCGTCATGATCCAGAACTGGAAGTCCCTGAAAATCAACGGGAACTTTCTCCCTCAACTCTTGAAAATGGAGAAAGCAGTTGGATCGATGATCCTCTTACATCTAAGGATGAGTCCGATTCCCAACAGTCTACACTGGGGGCATCTCCTATCGGGATAACCTGCAATGCGATAGCTCAGGACGATAGTGCCTCTGAAGCTTCCAAAGACACGTACTCCCCAACCGGTAGTGTATCTTCCGGAGCTACATCTTCTCAGGTGACTTCCACTGAGATATCATCTTCTCAGCCCTCGTCTCTTGAAGCTATGACATCGGAGTTCAAGCCTCTCCCGATTGATCATCTTGAAGAAACTCCTGCTAATTAAATCTTCTTCAATGAAAACTCAGTCGATTGGTCCCAGATACCCGATCTCATAGACGATATCTGGACTAATAAAGAAAGGTTGCCGGATGCAGTTCAGGACTTGTTCCCAGAAATTGCTCCGTGCAACACAGTCACTGAAGACGCCAATGCTGCTACAGAGACGTCTTCAGCAAATGACAAGGATCGACCCCTTGATCTTGAGAATGATCTTCCAAAAGAAGACCCTTCTCAAAAAGCACTCGAAGCAAGCAGTCAAGCTCCCTTCGTAATCTCCCTCGATACATCAAAGCCTTTGGTAATCACCACCAGAGCAAAGAAGACAAAACAAAAGGCTGGGGGCAAGTTCACCGTCTCCTTTGTGTCTATTATGCATGACACAGACTCGGAGTCAGAGCTAGAAGATGACACATCATCAAGCCAAGCTGATACTCAGCAAGATCAGCCCGCTCTCACTCCTTTGGAGACACTTGCTGACATAGAAGATCATACGTCTGCTTCCTTTGTTATTCCGGCAACTTCGCCAGAAGAAAAAGCAATCTTCTTCCACAGATCAGGAGCATCTCCACTAAACTCTCTGCTTGAACCTTTTCAGAACGATGGTATGCCTCAGCATCCTTGTATAGTCCAATGGCACAAGCTATCAAGAAGAAAATGGGCTACAACGCTCAAAATCCGACTGGTTTGGGAGGTGGCCGGGGTATTCTCACACCATTTGAACCCACCCTGACCAAAAGTCAACCAGAAGATTGGAAAATCCACCTTCATAAAGGTAAGTCTTCATTTGGGTTGGGGTATGATCCTACCGCTCCCATGAGACAGTTGACACCATGGTTGCAAAGTCTTTTTACCAACCAAGCCTCAACATCTCATAAAGACATTGATATCCCTGGATATCTCTTTGAGGAGTCACTCGTCAAAGATCCAGAAAGTTCCTCCAATTGGTATAATTTCTCTGATGATAAAGAGGAATTGCCCGATAACACAGACGCACAGTTCTCTGGCCCAGAAGAACCATAGTCTCCAAAAGAAGTATCCTACTTCAACCTAGTTCCAGCAAATGATTGGGATCATCTCATTGTAAGCCTTGAGAAGGATACTGATCAAGAAGATCCATGGACAGAAACAAAGCCTCAGTCTGAAAATGCCTCTGGCACTCCAGAAGGTCTTGTTGAGTTGGAAGCCTCCGAAAATATTGTGGAGGAACCACCTTCAAACCTTCCGACAGAAGACCCTGTTCAAAAGATAGATTTGGGAACACCTGATAACCCACGTCCTGTATTCATATGCAAGAATATAAAGGATGATGAGTTACCCGAGTATCTCTCTTTTCTTCGTGAGTTCGTTTATTGCTTTGCAAGGTCTTATGCTGAAATGCCTGGCTTGGATCCCAAAGTAGCAGTCCACAAGCTCAACTTAAAAAGAAATCAAGCCTGTCAAACATGGCCAAAGAAGATTCCATCCCGACGTGATGGACAAAATTGAACAAGAAGTTCAGAAACTCAAAAACATTGGCTTCATCCGCGAGGGACAGCATCCTGAATGGTTGGCCAACATCGTCCCCGTGACAAAGAAAAATGGGCAGATAAAGGTCTTTATCGACTACAGAGACCTGAATAATGCATGTCCTAAAGATGAATTCCCGCTCCCCATACCAGAGGTGATGATTGACAACACCTGTGGGTTCGAGCAAATGACATTCATGGATGGATTCTCTGGCTACAATCAGATAAAGATGCATCATGAAGATGAAAGGCATACATCATTTCGGACTCCATTTGGTGTGTATTGCTACACTGTCATGCCATTTGGTCTGAAAAGTGCAAGTGCAACATATCAGAGGGTTATGATGAAAATATTCCAAGATATGCAGCACAAGACGGTCGAATGCTATGTTGACGACCTCGCCATCAAAAGCAGAAGAAAAGAAGACCATCTCGACGATCTTCGAGAAGTCTTCCTCCGACTTCGCAAACACAAATTGCGGATGAATCCACTAAAATACTTCTTCAGTGTCTCATCGGGTAAGTTCCTCAAATTCATAGTATGGAAAGCTGGAATAGAAATTGACCCTACCAAAGTCAAGGCTATCCTGGAAATGCCATCTCCAAGAACCCTAAGAGAATTAAAAGGGCTTCAAGGAAGGTTGGCCTACATTCGACGGTTCATCTCTAATCTGTCAGGGAAGTGCCGTCCATTCTCTCGCTTGATGAAGAAAGGTGTGGACTTTGTCTGGGATGCCGAATGTGAAAATGCATTTCAAGACATTAAAGTATACCTCACCAAACCTCTAGTGCTGGATGCCCCCACAACTAGAAAACCATTCATCTTGTACCCAAGAGCTCTTGACCATTCTTTGGGTGCTCTGCTCGCACAGGAAAACGACGACGGAAAAGAAGCTGCTCTATATTACTTTAGCCGCATGTTGGTAGGTGCAGAGCATCGCTACTCCCCAATCGAAAAAGAATGTCTTGCAGTGATGTTCGTCGTACAAAAGCTGCATCACTACTTGCTGTCCAATACAGTCTACCTGATTTCGAGGATCAACCTCCTAAAGCTCCTTGTCACAAAACCAGGTTCTCTCAATGCCCAACTGGCAAAATGGTCCATCCTTCTATCACAGTTTGATATTAGGTATGTACCACAAAAGGCAATCAAAGGCCAAGCTCTAGCAGACTTCCTCGTAGAGCACCCATTACCAAAAGATTCTCCACTCAGGGATGATCTCCCAGACGAATTTGTTTACAACGTGGAAACTTCCTTATCAAACGCTTCCTGGGACATGTACCTTGATGGTGCAACCAGGACAAATGAAAAAGGAAAGCAAATATCGGGAATCGGTATCATCTTTGTTAGCCCCGACAAATACATGATTCCACACGCCTTTTCGCTACTGGAACCATGTTCAAACAATGCAGCTGAGTACCAAGCCCTGATTGTAGGATTGGAACTCGCCCTCAAATCCGGCATCACCATGCTGGAAGCTTTTGGAGACTCTCAACTGATCGTCAACCAAATGAATCAGAAATTTGAAATCAGAAGGCCTGATTTGCTACCTTACTACAACAAGGCACAGTCGCTTCAACAAAAATTCAGCATCTGTCACATCACCCACATCCTCAGAGGTGAAAACATTCGTGTAGATGCCCTGGCTGGACTCGCCGCATCCATGGCAATCCAAGAAGGAAAACATGCAAGTCACAGTGTGTCAAAGAAGGATTCTCCCTCCTCTTAACACACACCAAGTGGTTGCTGAATGCCACCAAGTGGTTGGAAGTCGGATGTCCATCCTCAAACCTCCGATCAGCGACTGGAAAGATCCGTTCATTGATTACATCATGTTCGGAATCCTACCTGAAGATCCAAAAGAGCGGGTAAGTATCCAAAGACGAGCCCCGAACTTTCATTTGGATATACCTTCAAAAGCACTTTATAGAAAATCCTTCAACGGAGTACTTCTACGCTGCTTGTCACAATAAGAGCCCGAGGAAACCCTTAAAGAAGTGCATGTTGGTCTTTGTGGAGCCCATCAAGCTGGTCCTAAGCTCTACAACCAGATAAAAAGGCTAGGTTATTATTGGCCTACCATGGTAGCTGATGCAATGCAATTTGCCAGGCGCTGTAAAAAATGCCAAATTCATGGAGATTATGTCCACATGCCTCCAGAATAGCTACATCCAGCAGTAATCTCATGGCCTTCTGAAGCCTGGGGTATGGACATCATCGGTCCTATCTCTCCCCCATCAAGCAGAGGTCATCGCTTCATCTTCGCCACTACGGATTATTTCTCCAAGTGGTCAGAAGCATTAGCGATAGCGAAATGAAGACCTCATCTGTTCTTCAGTTCTTGCGCACCAACATTATTTGTCGCTTCGGCATACCTAAAAGATTCGTCCATGATAACGGACCACAATTCCGGGATCATAGATTTTACAGGTTCTGCGACAAGTACAAAATCCAAAGTTGTCCTTCGACTCCATATAATCCAGCAGCGAATGGACTAGCAGAAGCTTTCAACAAGACACTCTACAAAATTCTCAAGAAAATGGTCTCTAGTCACAAAAGAGACTGGGACGACAAACTACCAAAAGCCTTGTGGGCCTATCGAACCACCGTTCGAGGACCAACCCATAGTACACCATTTTCCTTGGTCTATGGATGTGAAGCTGTTGTCCCTTTGGAAGTACAAATTCCTTCCTTAAGGGTATCTCTGCAAAATGACATGACGCAAGAAAGCAATGTTAAATTGAGACTCCAAGAGCTGGATAATCTCGATGAAAGACGACTCGAAGCTCTACAAAGCATTGAGTTGTACCAAGCACCCATGGCAGGATCTTTCGACAAGAAAGTCAGGCAACGCGCCTACAAAAAGGGTGACTTGGTTCTTGCAGTAAAAAGACCCATAGTTTTTGCCCACAATTCTAAAGGCAAATTTGAACCAAAATGGGAGGGACCATTCGTCATCGACAAAGTCTTCTCCAACGGTGCATACGCTCTTCTAAACATGGAAGGAGACAGATGTATGATGCCCATCAACGGCAAGTTCTTGAAGCGGTACTACCCTTGAAGACTTCCTCAAACGGGTCAGAGCGATATCTACATGGCCAAAGCCTATTTCCAGGTACTTGCTCGTCAAACCCATCCCCTTTTGAAATTTTTATCTTGAAATTTCCAAAAAAAAAAAAAAAACTCTCAAAACAATGCTTACTTTCATCGTTTCATTGTTCAAAAAAAAATCCAAATCCAAATATCCAAGTTTAGGAGCCTTTTCCCAGACTTGACCAAAATTTTCGATCCTTGAACCCAAAATTCTTAGTTTGAAACAAAAACTAGGACTCAGGACTTGTCACCCTAGTCGGCCTCGGCTTTTACAACCAAAATGGTTTTAAGTCAAAATTTATGACCCTTGTGTCTTTAAACAAAAAATGGTTTTTTAGAAACCGCGGGAAAGCGACATTCAGTCGATACTCACAAAACCCAAAAAATCGGAGGATGCGAACCCTATTCGATACTTCCAAAAACCCAAAAACCGGAAGGATGCGAACCCCATTCGATACTTCCAAAAACCCAAAAACCGGAAGGATGCGAACCCCATTCGATACTTCCAAAACCCAAAAATTGCAAGGAAGTGAACCCCATTCGATACTTGCAAAACCTTGAATTTCAAAACTATGGAGACGCAACATTCCAGTTGCTATCCACAATCCAAATTTTAAATGGTTCGAGAAAACCTCAAATTTCAAAAATCGCGGGGAAACGACACCAACTCAATACCCGTAAAACCAAAAGTTTTGCGAAAAGCAGGGAAGCGACGCTTAGTCGATACTTACACCCCAATCCGTGAGGGAGCAACATTCCATCGATACTCGCAAACCCAGTCCGCGAGGAAGTGACGTTCCATCAATACTAGCAAACTGAATGAGCAAGGAAGCGACATTCCATCGATACTTGCAAGACCATTCAGCGGGGAGGCGACATTTAGTCGATACCTGCACTTTGAAAACCAAACTCGGCTATAAACGCCAAAATTCGGCTATAAACGCCAAAATCGACTATAAACGCCAAAATTCAGCTATAAACGCCAAAATCTGGCTATAAACGCCAAAACCGGCTTTCATGCCAATAAAATAAAACTTGGTTTTTAAAAATCTAGCTTCCATGCCAAAACAAAACAAACAACAAACAAAACAAAACTCAGCTCCTATGCCATTCTAAAAATCGGCTTTCATGCCACAAACCAAAAACTTTGGCTCTCATACCACAAACAAAAAAAAAAAAAAAACTTCGGCTTTCACGCCAATTCAAAAATTAGGCTTTCATGCCATCTCAAAACTCGGCTCTCATGCCAATCCAAAAATTTTGGCCTTCATGCCACAAACAAATTTGGCTTCCATGCCACAAAATAAAATTCGGCTTATATGCCATTTCAAAATTCGGCTTTCATGCCATCCTGAAATTTTGTCTCCCATGCTATAAACAAATTTGGCTTCCATGCCACAAAACAAAATTCGGCTTCTATGCCATCTCAAAATTTTTGGCTCCCATGCCGCAAAACAAATTTTAGCTCTTACGCCACAAAAATTAGGCTTCCATACCACCTAAAATTTGGTTTTCAAACCATCAAAAACTAGGCTTTTTGCCAGAAAAATTGGCTTTTATGCCCAAAACAACCCCTTGACAAAAGAATTTCACAAAATGACAACATTTTGATCAAATTCTAAAACAAACATTCCCATCAGTTTTTACTCAAATGTGTTTTCATCAAAAAATGATTTAAGTGAAAAGAAGGGAATACAAAAATATAGTACCAAAATTGTTTATACATGGAGGTACCAAAAAAAAAGAGAAGAAGGAAAGAGTTTGTTATAACTCAGGAGCTCAGTCTAGCATGGTCTTCAACCAAAGGTTCAACTCCTCAAGCAGACCCTTGGCCTTAACTTCTAAAGTTTTCAAGCCACGCTTCTTCAGAATATTCCCATAAAATGCGGCCGAACGCCGCGACCCATCTACAGCACGAGGAAGTTCTTCCCAGAGGACCTGCCACTGCTCATACTCCTGAGTCTTCCTCCGGACATTACCTTCAGCTTCCTCAACCTGGCGAATGAGAATCTCCTCCTTGTTACGAGCCTCCACAATGGCGGTCCATTTGGCAGCAGCTTCTTCCTCCAAAAGCTCAAGACGCTGCCTAGCCTCGACAACCTCCTTATCAAGGCGGTCTAAGTCTTGCTTCAGCCCCATGATGGATAACTCGGTAACGTTCTTCTCCCGAACGAACTGCTTCCGAGTCTTCGTCACCTCAGTCAGCTCAACTTTGACTTTGCTGGAAGGCTTCACAAACATCTCATCAAAGAAGTCACCATCTGGGAAACTCTTGGCCTCAGTCCACTTGTTCCCCAAGGCGATGATTTCATCAACAAAAATCCTTAACACTTGCGATGTCCAGACCGACTTCTTCGCTATTAGCAAGAATGTCCTGTACATGCTTGATCATGCTAAAGCCAGCTTCCAAGTGACCTGAAGAGAGAGTCTCAACCCAAGAGCTCAAAACAGTCTTCAACACCTTCCTTGCATACTGAAAGTGTGGCGCAGATGAGGATTCGCCATGCTCTGGCGCCCAACTGCCCATGTCATGCTCCATTGGAAGAGTAATCAATAAACTCTTTCCAACTGAAGAAGCTGACTCATTAAAGAAAGAAGAAGCCCCTACTCCTGGATCAGCCGCAGGTATCCCCTGTTCTGGCTCTAAGGAAGACGGAGGGACCTTTTCTGCTGCTCCACAATTTGCCAAGGAAAAGACAAAAACGTATGAATACGATCTTGTCAAAAAAAAAAAAAACAGGAAAAAAAAACAACAAAAAGAAAAAACAGAAGAAAAAACGCTGAAAAAAAAAAAAGAAATCACCGTGAAAAAAAAACAGAAAAAAACGCTGACAGAAAAAAAAATTAGCATGTGAAAAAAAAAAGAAAAGAAAAAAAAAGAAAAGCAACAAAAAAAGCGTAAAAAAAAAAGAAGAAGAGAAAACCGTGAGGAAAAAAAAAAGGAAACAAAAGAAGAAGCACGAAAAAAAAAGAAAAGAGAAAAACGTGCTTGGGGAAAAGAGAAAAAAAAGGAGAAGAAGAAGAAAAAGAAAAAAGAAAAGAAAAAGAAGAAGAGAAAAAAAAAAAAAAAGAAGAAGCTACTTCTACAATGGAGTTTCTTGTGGAGGAAGAAAACTTACTTGAAGCCATTGATGGAGAAGAAGGAGAAAAGCTTGGAGCCCTTTTTGAGAAAAAGCACTTCTTATCTTGGAGAACACTCTTGAAGATTTTTTGCAAACAAAGAAAGCAATAGGAGCAAAAGACCCAACCCTCTTGCTTTTATAGAAGAGAACAAACCAAAAGAGGAAACAAGGAGAAAAGAAAGGAGATAAGTGCTAAAATTTAGTTACTTTCTCAAAAGAAAGATATTCTGAGAAAATATTTCCACAAAAGAAGGAAACTTGAGAAATTCTCTCCAAGTAAAGATATTTTTAGATATTCTCTACAAATATGACACCATATGAGATCTAGGCCATCTCCAAAGCCTAAGGTCCCATGGGTTAGCCCATATGAGCCAGGTTTGACCACCTAGGCACTAAAAGTGGCTTTTAGTCAAAATGTTCCTCTTACCAAGAGCAAACAATAAAAAAAAAAAAAGGCAAAAAAAAACAAAGGTCCCATGCCTCTTTTGAGTTGATGGGACCATTCAAAAGAAAAAAAAAAAAAGGAAAGCCTCATGAGTTTCCAAAAATCAAACCATCCAACCTCATGAACCAAATTAAGCCAAAATCTTGAAATTGACATTTCACAAAACCAAATTCCGGTCCCCTAGCTTGCCACATACAGCTTGTTAGGTCACAAGACCAAAAAAACCAAAAACCAAAACCAAAAAACCAAATCTGACCCCCCAACCTGCCACATACAGCTTGTTGGGTCACAATGTCAAAATCAAAAATCAAATACGACCCCCTAACCTGCCACATACAGCTTGTTAGGTCACAAGGTCAAAAACCAAAATCCAAAACTCAAAATCCAAATACCCCATGTCATTTCCAAAACTTTGCCTTGAGATGGTACGTGATCCTTCTCACTACCATAAAATTCCCCCGGAAACTCAAAAAGCTATTCAAAAAAAAAAATGCTCAAGACTCTTGGTCAAGTCGCAATCTCTCCTTCAAGTTTCTCTTCGAGGCACATCGACTCCAAAAAGCTACTCATCGCTGTACCTCGAGGGGGCATTTACTGACACCAAAAAAGTCACTATGTCTCCTCAACATCAAGAAGCCTCGTGAAGCTGCATCCTGCTACAAAACAGGCAAAGCTACTTCAAGCATCAGATATTGTCAGAATCAGACAAAAACTAAAAGATCCTTCAAGACAGCCAAAAGAGGGGTACACTTGAAGTTTCGGGCCATTCCGACATCGTTTGGCCTAACTTCACTTCTCCGACAGCTAAACAAGCGCTCCTGGCGGCGAAATCATCGAAGACACCAAAACTTCGATCAGAGCCAACGATGAATCCAGAATGTCTCTAAAGGGCTCCATGCCAAATTTCAAGTCAAACCGACAATGTTTGACCCTCCATCAACGCTCGAGCAGCAAAATCCAGCCTCCCGGCGGCGAAAACCACTGAAGCCATCACTCATCAAACAAAGTACATGAGTGGCTTCAACATGCTTCCAAAGGGCTGCATGTCGAATTTCAGGTCATTCCGACAACGTTTGACCAGGTTTCGATGCTCCGAAAGAAAATCAAGCCTACCGGCGGCAGAGGACCCCGGGAACATGACATTCAAAGCAGAGCCAATGGATCATCTCTACATGACTCCAATAGGCTCCCCGTCAAATTTCAGGTCAATCGGACATCGTTTGACCACATATCAAAGCTCGGCATTTTCCCCGCAGCAAAATCAAGTCAAGCATCGACGGGACCCCAAACGGCTTCAAAACTCAAATAAAAAGCCCATGGTTGGTCCTATCCACTGCTCAAGAAGCTTCACTTCAATTTTCAAGTCAGTCCGACATCGTTTGACCTAGTTTCGACTCTTGACAGAAAATCGGCTACAAAGTCTTCGGCTTTCCCGAAAAATGGGAAACTTTGCACTCCGGTTTTGCGCGGGTTCTCGTCAAGTTTTATCCAAGAAAATCAAGTCAATAATTGAGGAAAATGCCAAGAAAAATACAGAAGAAAGAAGGAACAAAAAAGACAGAAAAACGGCCGAAAACGAAGCTCGGTGACCAAAAGGGCCAAAGCCCTATGGTCGCCGGTGACCCTGGCCCTAGGTCGTCAGCAACCCTGGGTGCATGGTCGCCAATGACCCTGCAAATCCAGGTCGCCGGATTTCGCACCAAACGGCCCGTTTTCCAATCCTTTTCTCGTTTCGAGTGTTCCTGCCTCTGTGATTTTTTAAAAATCCAATCTTTGATGCTTGAAAACCACTGATCTTCACCGACATCTTGGATCCGCCGTCAAAAGCATGAAATCATCACCGATCGCTCCAAGATCGCCAACTGGCTGACCAAGAAAGTCTACTTTCTGTCCGACCGATCGTGAAATCAACAAGACAGATGTCACCGGCCCACCAACATCAATCAATGTCTGAAATTGCATCGCAATCCGACATCAAACAATGTGTGGATCCACCTGTGATGATCACAAGAAGAATCTCAAAAGATGCGGCGCGGCCCGTAACTCTTCACATGCCTTGGCGACCACTTAATGTCGTTAATTAACCCGTTTATGACAACTTAATGCGGTCATTAACTCATTATTTTGGACGGCCCAATCAGATTCAAGCATTTGGAAGTTACAAAACCAAGCAATCATGGCATTAAACCCATGAAACTCCCATCATCATGAAGATTAAAGGCAATTAAATGCCCACTACCCTTCATCGGCCAATCACAAGCCATGAAAAAGGAGTTACAAAATCAAAGAATAAAAACTTGTAACTCCTCGTCAATTCTCTCATCATGGCCATCAATGCCCATAACCACCTCATGGCTACCAAAAGCCTATAAAAGGAGGTCCAAAAGAAGAGAATCGATACACGGAATCGATACACACATCGACTTGAAATTCTGCACTTGCACACTTGCATTCTCCCGAAGAAATCCAGACGAAGTCCTACTGCTCTGCTACAAGAAACACCACAAGGTGATCAACCCCTCCTTCTACAACATGGCCTAAACGCGGCTTTTCAGCCCGTTTACTTGGTTTTTCATTGGATATAGGACCTCCTCTTGGTCCTTGTCCATTAAAAAACCAAGGTTAGGAGCCAAGCTGAAGAATCAAAGCGTCAACCGTTCTCATTTGAAGGACGATGGCGAAGTCCATACATGACTTGCGACCGTCGATCTCAACGTGTCCCCATAATCTCCTGAGAAGTTAGATCCCTTTTCTTCCTTTTCTATTGTAGTTTGTATTTTTTAAAGAGGCAAAAAGAAATCACAATTCTTGTCTTCCATACTTGATGAGTTTTGTAAAATCGTCTTTCACGACAACATCACCTTTTACGGCAAACAAACAAAAAAACGCCTCCTACGGCATTCTTAAAAACAAACTTGTCTCTTTTCTTAATATTTATGCAATTTGAAAAGTTAGAAAAAAGGATTGATTTCCTTTCTATTTGTGAAGGTGGATCTCCGGATCATCACCATTCCAAATTCCAAGTAGATAGTAAATATGGCATACCCGTACAAAATGTTGATACCCGCGTTTTCCCTCCTCCGCCGAGACCCAGGACAGCCCTCGGGGTGCGGAAGGAGAGGACGGAAAACTGAGGGTCCATCAAGAAGGTGTGGGAGCTCGGATGGATAGGTGCGCTGAAAAAGGCAGGGATCCCTAAAGATCATCTTGCATACAAGGATCTGCCCAAGTTCTCACACTCGGAGCCCGAACCGAACTCCCCCCTTCTGAAGTTCCTCCTGAATCTGCTCCTTCATCTGAAGCTCCTCCTGAATATGCCGAGCCCGGGGTCGACACTGGTGATGTTGAGGCCGGGGCTTGAAGAAATTTGTCTTTGATATATTCCTTTTCTTTTTCGCTTTTGGGAACGGTGTAATGAATATTTCTGATCCATGAATACAATTGCGCTTCTCAATTTTCATGCTTGCAGTTGAACATTCCTTTTTAAAAGTTACATGTGTTTCACTTTGGCTCCTTAACCGTGTCCTTTCGATGTTGCGCTAGTAATTGAGATCAGTTCAATAACCGGAGCTTCTAAAGTAATTGAGCTCGGTTTAACAACCGGAATCACTAAGTAACTAGGTTCGGTTCAACAACCGGAACTATTTAAGTAATTGAGTTCGGTTCAACAACCGGAAGCTCATAGTCAAGTTCGGTTTAATAACCGGGACAAGTATATCCTTAAAGTTTCATAACCCAAGAGAATGAACCTCGATGGTAGAATACCTTAAGCTCGGTTCTTTAACCAGAGATCGGTTCCTTAACCGAGAACATTTATAACACCGAGGTAGTCACCAAGTTCTCTAACTCAGTGACGCGCCTTAACTAGCTTCTCTTCGATTTCCCAAATGCTCCGTAGCAAATCGGTAGGTAATTGCCGAGTTCCACAACTCGGCGAGAATTGAAGCTGCCGAGTTCCCTAACTTGGCGAGAATTGAAAGCAATAAAGTACGACCCTTCCACAAGAATTACTTTTATTGATTCTAAAAATTGAGTACAATTTAGAAATAATATTTCTTGAGGTGCGTCATATTCCATGGCCATGGTAACTCTTTACCATCCATGTCCTCAAGCTTGTATGCTGATTGCCCGACAGTGGAGATCACCTTGAATGGCCAATGCCAGTTTGGAGCTAGCTTGCCTTCATTGGGATTTTTATCTGCGGGAAGCGTCTTCTTCAAGACTAGTTCCCCAACTGAAAACTTCATCTCTTTGACCCTTTGATTGTATCCTCTGGCCAGTTGCTGCTGGTAAGAAGTTAGGTGGATAGCTGCCGCATCCCTTCGCTCCTCAACCAGGTCAAGCTCTCGGGCTAGATTTACTTTGTTTTGGCCTTGATCAAAGAGTTCCAATCTCAGGGTAGGAAGACCGATCTCAAGAGGAATCACGGCTTCCATTCCGTAGGCTAGGGAGAAGTGTGTTGTCGAAGTTGAGCATCACGGGGTAGTCCTATGCGCCCAAAGGACACTTGGAAGTTCTTCCACCCATCTTCCCTTAGCTCGGTCAAGTCTCTTCTTGAGCCCATCAAGCACCACCTTGTTTGAAATCTCCGCCTGACCGTTGCTTTGTGGGTAGGCTGGAGTCGAGTAGTGATTTATGATGCTAAGCTCCTTGCAAAAGTTCCTAAAGAAGTTGGAGACGAACTAGGTCCCGTTGTCCGAGACCAGAGCTCGTGGGACTCCAAATCTTGTGATGATATTTTTCCAGACAAGGTTCCTCGTGTCCTGCTCAGTGATGGAGGATAGTGGTTCGACTTCTATCCATTTAGTGAAATAATCGATGGCTACTATTAGCCACCTCTTATTTCCTGGAGGTCGTGAAGTGGTCCCACGATGTCCAAGCCCCACTAAGCAAAGGGCCATGGGCTAGAGAGCGGGCTCAAGTCTTGTGCTGGCTGATGGAGGGAGTGCGAGAACTTCTGGGATTTCTCGCATTTCCTGGCGTATAGTAGCGCGTCCTTCTGCATGTATGGCCACCAGTAGCCCTGGCTGATGGCTCGATACGCAAGTGACCGACCTCTGATGTGGCTTCCGCAGATCCCCTCGTGGATTTCATAAAGGAAGTCTTCGACTTTGCTCGGATGAATGCATTGGAGGTAGGGGCCGGTGAAGGACTTCCTGTAAAGCTTGCCATCCGGGGACAACCAAAACCGAGCTGCTTTCAACCTGATTTTGTGAGCTTCGTTCTTATCATCGGAAGTTGATCATTCCTCAGGTAGGCAATGATTGGGTCCATCCATCTTGGACCGAGATCAGCACATAAAACAAACCGAGGTGGCTGGAACTCTATACTTGGTTTCTCCAGTGTCTCCACCTCAACAGTCCTTTTTTTTGGCCTCAACAACAAAAGCCAGGTTGGCAAAAGCGTCAGCGTGAGAATTGGAGTCTCTGCCAATCTGTTTGACTTCTGCTTTCTTGAACTGAGAAATGAATTACTTTGTGCGAGCTAAGTAGGCTTCCATTCTTTCATCCCGAGCTTGGTAGTCCCCGCTCAGCTGGCTCGTCACCAACTGAGAGTCGCTGAAGACTACCAGTTGCCGTGCCCCCAGGATTTTAGCGTTATGGAGCCCCGCGATCAGTGCTTCATATTCAGCTTCGTTATTGGACTCTTTGAAGCCGAGTGTTAAGGCTTGTTCGATGACAAGGCCCTCTGGAGATTGGAGGACTATGCCAGCGCCGGCGCTTTTGGATGTTGAGGATCCGTCAACGAAGACCTTCCATGCTAAATCGAGCAATTGCTTTCGAGATTGCTCTTCCCCTGTCTCGGTAACCTCTTCCTCATCCTTATTGCCCCCAGTTCGGTATCGACCTATCTCGGTGCCGAACTAGGAGAAGCAAACTCCACGATGAAGTCTGCCAAAATTTGGGCCTTGATCGTCGTTTTGGGTTGATATTGGATATATCATATTGCCCCAGCTCAACGGCCCATCTCAAGATTCTTCCAGAGAAGTCTGCCTTTTCTAAAAAGGGATTTAAGTGGATGTTCTGTAACAACCACTATGGTGTACGTCTGGAAGTAATGGGAGAGCTTGCGAGAAGCACTGAGGAGTGCTAATGCAAGTTTCTCTAGTGGCAGATACCTGGTCTTGGCATCAAAAAGGATCTTGCTCGTGTAGTAGATGGGCTTTTATTGTCTTTCTTCTTCCCTAACACACACTGAGCTCACTGCATGATCTGAGATGGCCAGGTACAGATAGAGCACCTCTCCCTGCTTCGGTGTGGACAGCAAGGGCAGTGAAGCTAGATAAGCTTTGAGTTCCTACAGGGCCCAGTCGCACTCCGGAGTCCATTGGAATTTCAAACTTTTATTTAAAAGCTAAAAGAAAGGGCGGTACTTGTCCGAAGCTCGGCTGATGAAGCGGTTGAGCGCTGCAGCCATCTCGGTGAGCCTCTGGACTTGTTTCGCCGTGGTTGAACTCTGAATCGCCTGGATCGCCGAGATCTGATATGGATTAGCTTCGATTCCTCTTCTGGTGACCAGGCTTCCCAGGAATTTGCCGGAGCCGACACCAAATGTGCATTTGGATGCATTCAATTTGAGTTGGAACTCTTTGAGAACAGCAAATGTTTGACGCAGGTTTGCCAAGTGGGCATGTGACCTTTTAGACTTGACAACCATGTCATCAATATAAACCTCCATTGTTTTGTCGAGCTGGGCCTGGAACATTTTCGTTATCAGCCTCTGGCAAGTCGCCCCCTCATTTTTTAACCCAAAGGGCATCACTTTGTAATAGTAGATGCCTCTAGGTGTTATGAATGCGGTCTTTTCTTCGTCCGACCCATACATTGGTATTTGATGGTAACCTCAGTAGGCATCGAGGAAACTTATCCTGTCATGCCCGACAGTGGCGTCAATCATCTGGTCGATCTTTGGGAGTGGAAAGCTATCCTTGGGGCAGGCTTTATTGAGGTCGGTGAAGTCCACGTAAACCCGCCACTTCCCATTTTTCTTTTTGACCACCACTGTGTTAGCCAACCACTCCGGGTAGTGAACTTCCCTGATCGTTTGGGCCTCCAGCAGCTTCTCGACCTTTTAAATCATGGCTTCTATCTGCGGAACCCCCGTTCTGCGAGCTTTCTGAACCACAGGTTTGTGCTTGGGGTCATATTCAGCTTGTGGCACATGATCTCGAGTTCGATGCTAAGCATCTCGTAGAGTGTCCAAGTGAAAACCTCCTTCTTCTGCAACAAGAAGTTTAAGAGTTCGGACTTTTTGGGCTCGGCGAGTTGGCTTCCGAGCAAGAAGAACCATTCAGGTCATCTGGATCGATCCTGATTTCGGTCAGATCTTCTATGCTCTTTATCTTTGGAGCTCGGCAAACGTCTTCGAGCTCTACTTCCAGTCCGGCCATGTGCACTTACTGCGATTCTGCCTCGCAAGGTACCACAGCCATCAGGCATTGCTTAGCCATTTGCTGGTCACCCCTGACCGTGATTACCTCAAATTTACCATCCCCGTTCTCTAACGGGAACTTCAGTTTTTGGTGGTGGGTGGAGGGCATTGCTTCCATGTTATGTAGCCAAGTTCTCCCCATTATTGCATTGTAAGGGGACGGTGTGTCCACCACAAGGAAATCAGCTAACATAGTTGCGCCTCCGACTTGGACTCCTAGGGAGATTTTCCCCTTGAGGTATACAGGTTTTGAGCTGAAGCTCACCAGGGGAGTGTAAGCTCCCTGCAAGTCGTCCTCTTTGAAACCCATTCTTTTGAAGCAGTCGAAATAGAGGATTTCCGACGAACTCCCGGGGTCCACAAGAATCCTCTATACCTTGAAGTTCTTTAACCTCAGGGTCACAATCAGGGGATTGTTGTGGTGGAGCTGGACCCAGTCCAGGTCCTCATCTGAGAACCAGAACTTAGGTCTCTCCTTCCGAGCTTTTTTGGCAGCAGGTCTCAGCTCGGTTGTCATCACCTGCTTGCTGTGTGAAGCCCTCTTGGCCTCGGCATGAGCCTGGTTACTTCCCTTTGGCGCGGGAGCGAGGTGAATGACATTAATGGTGCCTTCCGGCTCATTGTTGTCTTGATCATCATCATTTCGGCGCTGAGCTCGGTTGACTCTGCCTCCTCCTTTGACATTGTCCTTCAAGAGCCCATCTCTGATGAGCTTCTCAAGGTGGGACTTGAAGGCCATACAATCCTCGGTTCTGTGCCCATTCTGTTTGTGGTAGGCACAGAACTTGCTCTGGTCATGGGTGGAAGGATCACCCTTCATTGGCTATGGCCATTTAAAGAAAGGCTGCGACTTGATCCTACCAAGGAGCTTGTAGATTGGCTCCTTAAAGATCGTGTTCACAGCCTTGCAGAAGGCAACAGGTGGCTTGGACTTCTTGCTGCCCCCCAGGCTGGGAGTTGAGATCGCTGCCGAACTCGTCGAAGTCTTGCTCCGATCTGCCTCCTCCCTCCAAGACAATTTTTTGTCCTTCTTGGAGAGTCTGTCGTCTTGCCGGAGGCCAAAGCTTTCCCGAGCTCGGGCCTCATCTTCTTCTTCTTTAATGAACTAATTCACTCGGGCCATCAGTGCTTTCACTGTGACCACAGGGAACCGCACCAAATCCTTCCAGAGCTCATTGCGTGGCAATAGAGCCTGCTTGAAGGACCTGATGGCCACTCTATCAGTGGCATCTTCTACTTGGTTGTAGACAGTCCAGAATCTTTTGGCAAACTGAGTGATGCTTTCAATCCGCCTCATTTTGATTGCCATCAGGTCATCGTCCGTCTTTGGAATGACATTGTGTGCCTGGAACTTCTCCAAAAGGAGTTTCGGAGCTGCCGCCAGCTTGAAACTGAACCCTCCAGAAGCGCGCAAAACCACCTTAGGGGGAGGTCGCCTAAACTGGAGGAGAAGTCCCTGCAGTTCAGGTGACCGATGTCGCCCCATACCGACATTCTCTGGGTGAAATGCCGGAGGTGTTGCTGTTGGATCTGAAGTCCCGTCGTAAAGACCGAATCTTGGGATGCTGAACTTCTCAAGGAGTGAAAAGTCCCTCATCTCCTAAGAGAACGGAGGTGTGTCGAGATCCTCGGTGTCGTAGGCGTTCAGCCGATCTCGGGTGAAACCGACCACCTCCATATTTTGCTGGACTATCTGTTTGACTTGTCGGTCAAGCCACTCCCTCAATTCGCTATTGTCCTCTGGTTTCTGGCGCGACCTCTTGGGGTCATCGTTAAGGTGACTACTACTCGAGCCTTCGTCATAAGCTCGATCGCGCCTTTTGTTGGTCAAGACTTGCCTCAAATCCTGTTCGACCTCCGAAGCTTGGTGACGTGTGGGAGGTACGACCGGGGCCTTGACTGGGGTCTTCGCCTTCTCTAGAGCTCCCTCCGGAGTTGGCGAATCAGTTTTTCTTGCTCCTGGATAACAAGGTTTTGGGCCCTGATATCCGCGAGGAGCGAGTCATCATCGTCGTCTGCATTGTCCTGGTGATGGGACTAGTGCGACTTGGATGGCATTGGTGTATCGTCTCGTCGAGAACTCCCTGACGAAAGAATACCCTGACGGGATTGTTTTGGTAAGGTAACATCCTGAGAGGATGCTGCGCCAGAGGGGCATTCTGCTGGAGACACTCTAGCAGAAGGTCGTCTTGCTGGGGAGGTTATGTCACCCCCTTCGAAGACAAACCTAACTAAGTGAAAGGCCCTTCTACACTTTTCGTACCAGATTTTCCCCCTGTTCTCGTCTGGAGAGGAGCCCGCGGTATTTGCTTCGTCAACACTGGTGGTAGTGAAGGGGCCTTTGACGATCCTTCGCCGTTTCTGGTTTTTGGAGGCATGATGTTTGAAGATCTAACTTGGTCAAACGCTTCCTACGGACGGCTCCAATTGTAAGTGCCTAAATATTACGGACTTGATTAAGCGAGTATTAAACTCGTGATCTTGCTGTTAAGCTTCTTTGAGGAGACTGGATGCATTAGACCTGAAAGGGAAGGAGAACGAAGTTCTGAGACCCTGGCTGCAGTCAGCCAAAGGTACTTTGATGCCTAAGTTAGTGCAGTCACTAAACGGAGAATGAGTGAGTGGAGGAGGAGGAAGGGTTTAGAGTTTTGGGTGCATATGTGAGCATACCTCTTCTGGGCGTTACCTCTAGTGTGTATATATATATGCGGAAGTCCCATCGAGTCTTCCCTGAGTGGAGGTAGTTGGAGGCGTTGTCCTATAGACCATACATCGATGCCTTAGTGGAGGTAGGTGGAGGTACTATCCCATCGGACCATACCTCAATCTAATCCATAAATGTGGATATGACCGTCGGATAGGGGCAACCCCTTATCTATATATGGCGCCCATCTTATCTGACAGTACGTTCTGCAATGTCGCCATACTCTTACATAATTAAGATTGACACTCAGTATTCATCTCAACTAATTAGACTGAAGTGAAGATGATACCGAGGTCAGGGGTGGGCGAACTCTGGTACTGCTGTAGAGACGCATAAGACCGAGAGCAAAAGAGTCTAGCTAGTACTTTTACCGAAGCTAGTTCAAGCTTGGTACAAGCTGGCATTGTTGCCTAGCTGAGTAGGACCGAGATCAAGACCAATTGATACTCTTACCGGAATTAGCATAATCTTGGCATCACGGGATATTCCCACACGGAAATCAACAAGTGACATCATTTTTCATCACATCGATTTAAATAGAACCTCCACATGAAGCAAGATGCACCAAATGAAAGTGATTATCACTGCTCAATTGAACAGAGAAAATCCGGTCATTCACTCAAATCCACATAAAAAGCAAAGTATAAAATCATTGCCGAACTGGACACTCAAAATGGTTTTTCCCATTATAAATATTAAATAGAGATGATTAAAATCAAACTGTCTAAATATCTTAAAATAATTTACCCAAAACACATGATCGATATAAAACATGAATAGGTACCAATAAAAAGGTAACTGCCAAGATGGCAAGCACACAAAGCTAAATCCTCCATCACCAATGTGATGTAAGCATACTGGAGAGTCGGTCTCGGACACATGAAGTGACGAGAACCGACAAAATACATACACTAGAGCCAAGAAACTTGGCCAACAAGCTAAACATCGGCAGCGAAACCGAATAACAGGACAGGCTAAATAAACCCAGATTGCAGCTGCCAATAATTATTAAGGACCTCAAGTCGGTCGATCAAGCTGACAAGGTTGCCCAAGCTTAGTGGTGCCGATACATGGGACACATGATGAAACCAAAGCATAAGTGGGTGTTTAGCTCACACGCATATATATCACGCCAATATCTTGTCATGAGTATACAAGGCTCACAGAATACTCAAATTGTATATTACAATAGTTTTGAAGTGAAACTAGTAATGACACACAAGACTAAAGAGAGAATTATGTAATTCGAGTAAAATAGAAATACAGATGGATTTCCATACAATGCCGAACCATACATTGAGGCTTCAAGAGTTAACTCAATGTGTATAAGGGTCCCGTATGTCTGTTTTTAGTTTTGGCTTGGTACTCTAGAAGATCGAGGACATACCAAGCACCCTATGCACATTGGCAAATAAAGAGTCCTCAATGCATCTCCGTGATGGGTTCTTTTCCCAATCAAACCCCATACATCACTTCCTAGGTCCCACCATAGCATTAGGGCTCCAAACAAACTTCTCCAAACATTAAAACACCCCTTTTCAAGTTCCAAAAATAGACCTAAGCCTGAATGACAGTTGGCTTGAGCGAACTTGAGTTGGCTCGAGCCAATAGTTCTCTGGGTGGGGTTTGCTCGAGCGAACCAAAGGTTGGCTCGAGCCAATTGGTCTCTGGACAAGGTTCGCTCTAGCGACCCAAGGCTGGCTCGAGCGAACTGTATCAGGTGCCCGTTTTAAGTGCAGTTTGGGCTCTTTCTTCCTCCCTTTCTAGCCTCCTTTGAGCCTCCACTCTTCTACATAAAAGAGGGACTCCTAACCTTCTCCAAATCACATTTCTCCTCCACCAAACACTTCACAAAATGCACAAAATCCATCCCATTCCAACCTCATTCATCACAAGAAACCCATCATACATGAAACCCATATGTAAACATACAACAAGATTTAACAAAAGAGAGAATACATAAATTCCAAGAGACTAAACTAAAGAGAAGGACTCATCAATAGGCATTTATGAAAACAATAGAAATCATAGCAAGAAGCATAGATGAAAATAAGTACAAAATCATCAAGAAAAAGTAATAAAAATTAAGTTTTTCTCACAAAACTTGCTAGCATTAAAATTCATCTATTCATCCACTTGCCCTGGCCTCCAAGAGAAATAAACAAGCTTCCAATCTCACTCCCAAGCCCAAAATCTCCAAGCTACACAAAAACCCCCAAAATACACCCATTTAGAACCCTAAATGGCCAACACAATGAACAAGGAGAGAGCTTACAATAATGGAAGTGAAGGCTCTCTAGGGCTAGAAAAACACATATCAAGGAGACGGGAAAGATTGCTTACTTGGAAGAGCTTCAAATGTCAAAAGCTTGCTCAAAAGGAACCCTAGAATGGTTGGATTTCTCTTCAAGGAGACGGGAAAGATTGCTTACTTGGAAGAGCTTCAAATGTCAAAAGCTTGCTCAAAAGGAACCCTAGAATGGTTGGATTTCTCTTCAAAAGGCATCCATGGAGAGCTCTCATGGTGGGGAAGAAGAAGATAAGGTCTCACTCTCCATTTGGCAAGAGTTTGTGTGGATTGGAAGGGAAGAAGCAAGAAGAAGAAGAAGAGAAAGGAACCCTAGCTTGGTTGGAGCCAATGTTCTTTAACAAAGTTGAGAAGAAAGGGAAAGTGAAAAGGGCTCTCTATATATAAAGTGGAGGTGGATCCCACCACTAGCAAAGCTTGTCGGGCTTAAAACATAGGTTTCCGGGCCTCAGATGAGTTCGACGAAGAAGGGAAAAACGCTTGTCATAATATCTAGTTTCTTAAAAGTACATATTTTGCAAGATTTGGAGACATCAAAATTTTTGTCCATATTTTGTATAAAAAGACTGTTTTGCCTTTGAAATTGGAAAAGGTGGGTTTTGGGGTCTCGAATGGGGACAGAGTGGACACAAAAGTTGTAGGGGCTAACAGGATCAATCAATCAGAGTTAGAACACGAATTTTTCGAAATCGCAAATAACCCCCCATACTTACGCAAAGTCACTAAAAAGGACCCTCAAAAAGTCTCATTAAATCACAAAGGCTCTCCAAACTCCCCAAAGCTATATAAAAGCTATTCTAATCCCAAACTTAAAATAAAGTCAACCAATCCCACTTAGAGCTAACACGACTTAATTAGTGCTAATCGCGGTAAATTGAGTCTGGGTCTTACAACTTTCTTGGTTCAGTAGCCTTGTATCTTAATATTGTGGAACGTTTGCTTTGGAGAGTTTTGAGTACAAGCCTTTCTCAGCCACCCTCATGGGTACAGAAGCACACACATTGGAATTTTCATACTACAGATAAGAAAACAATTATAGAAAAATAAGTGTATAAAACATTTTACAAATAACACGATGTAATATTTAACAAAAAACTAACAAACTACAAAAGTTTACCTACATAAATTTGAATCAAACAAATTTTTCAATTAAACAAATTGTCAATCTCACCAAATAGAGGATGAAATGCCCTCTTCAAACTTTTAAATTGGAACCAACTCTTCAAAAGGCCAACTGAACACCATATGCAATTCATTAGAATACATGGACCACCTTGTATTATTATTTTTAAATGAAAGGACCAAAACTAAAGCCTCGGTGAGAGGAGAAAAAGTCAAGCATAATCATTTCATTGTACAACAATTGAGTAACATTAAGATCCTTTTTGTTTGTAATACATAGGGTGGTTCAAAATGAAGATCAAAGATGAATTTCGAAAAAATGAAAAACAGCTAGCATCTTCTTTTGATTTTGTTTCTCTAAAATACAATTGATGGTCCTAATTTCTTATAGATGGCTAAATCATAAAGTCTTGTTGTTGGAAGTAGGTGGGCCTCGTGGATAGAATTTTAAAACTTTTGACCCACTTGACTCAGGGATCAAGTACCCATAAGGCCAAACACTATATCTAGGATGCATAACCCTCAATCTCATGATCATGTACAGTAAATATTCTGTCCAAAAGATAGAAACAAGTAGTACTAAACATCCATAACGATCCACAACATGCAAGGAGTAGATTATACCTTTGGAGCCCGGTAGTGCTCTAATGGAGAACTTGATGACTTTCTTTGATGTAGAACTCTTCTACAAAATAAAATCAGTGTCTCCAACACCTCTTAGCCTTCCATGCTATGACCCGAATCAGATCTTCTTTCTCAATGAAGATGGGTGGAATCTCCAAGAGAAAACCCAACTCGAAACTCCAAGGAACTAGAAGAGGAATAGAGGAGAGAGATGAGCAACAATTGCACACAAAAGGGGCTGGATGTTTTCTCCAATTGATGGACGTCCAAGAGGGGTTAATTCCCTTTTATAACCATTCAATGCTCATCTTTTCCTAATTGAAATAGAAGTCTCACTTCCATAACAATTAGTAAGTATACTATTACCACCATTAGAAGTCCTACTCCAAATAGAAATAGTAACTTTCTAATTTCTTTCTTTTAGAGCTCAAGTAGGATTAGTATCTTTCTAATAACTTGGGCTAGCGTGAGGACCACTAGGGATTCCTTAGAAAGCTGGCTCCAACTAGGACACCGCGACCCCACATCTCATGTGCAATCCGGGCCTACAGTTAATTGCAAATAACACCACTATATAAATGCAATTGCACTCCAGTCTTAGGAATAAATTACAATGAAGACCTTAAACTTCCCGATTACCATAAGTAGGCCCCTCTATCAATATCTATTGATCAATTGGAATAAATCTGTTTCTTTCAATCTTAGTTCCATATCTTATTATCCTTAAGCCCCAATTAATCACTGTGATCATCAGTACCATCCAATTAACTCTTAATCGAGATGGGGCGCACTTACTAATGACAAATCCATTAATTGGCACAAGGGGATAATAGAGATAGATTTCATCATGATCATTCAATGTTCCCACAGTCCTACTACCACATACCCAAGACACCGAGGTGTTGACCTACAATTAGCCTTACTTATTGGTGACTCAAAGCAAATGAATAGATAGAAACTTGAGTTCATCAATATCTTAGGATTGAGAGCCTATTACTATGGAATTATGAGGGCAGACCTTATTATTGAGACGGAATTCCATAAGGTGCTTCTCATGGTCCTTCAATACATCCAATGTACCAGCACTATGATTCAGAATCTTACATTCTGATGATCAAAACAAATCACACTATCTCATAGTGATTAAAGTGTTGTAACCTTATCGAATGAGATGCCCAGTCTCATCACAGGTTGTGAAGATATTTAAGTATAAGATTTGTGACATATGTCTCCCGTGTGTGGATATCATCCATCACATATATCACATCTAATATACTAATGGGACCCAGTTCAACTCATGAACCATTATGTCATATGTATTGGTCATGTGCATGAAGTAATAAAATAACATTCATCTCATGAAAGTAAAGCATGATTTTATTGATAAATAAAGAAATTAATCAATTTATCACATCAACTGATGGATTGAGTCCATACAATCTAACATTTGCATCTAGCAATCGCAATGATTTCAATTACATGAAATATTCAATTTGATGATTTCAATTACAAAGGCCTGTGCTTGGCTGAAAGGATTCCTGGTTGGCGTCTTTCCATAGTTCCAAACAATCAGATTTTGATTGGCATTATATGGCAGGACCTTCACCACCCTATAAAGGGTCGCATAGTGTCATTGCTGAATTACTATGAGGGGATTTTTCAAATTCTGCAGCTTATTCCAATAATGGTTTCATCACTTAGTATTGAGGCTGACTCTTCTTTACAGCACGTGCTACTTAATCCAGATCGATCTGAATGGCCCATGCGTTTTCAAGCTAGAAGGCTTCATGCATTGCTTAAAAGTTAAGCGCAAGTGCAGTTCTCTTTTTTTCATCCCCACACAATGCGGATCAGCAAAATCAGTAGCAGAACTTTGGGCAATCCACCAATAAATATTGATAACATTGATATTTTGTATAACTCTATATGTGATAGAGTTTAGTTTCTTGCTTTTGTCATTTATTTCGTTTGACTTGTTTACTTGATGGGGTATGCCCCTTTTTGGAGGTGCACAATCATTCTGATGGTATACTTCCATTTCTGTAACTTTTCTTTGAGAAATTGAAGACCTAACTTAATCTTAAAAAAAAAAATTTACAAAGGCCCGTGCTAAGCTCGAGCAAAAAATGGAAATATACTAAAATTTACAATCTTCTGAAATATTATAAAGGAAAAAATATAAAATCTAAAGATATATTATTTTTCATTCTTAAAATTTATTCTATGCATCAAAATATAAAGAAGAAAAAATGAAGTATACTGACGACCCCTTGAATTTATAGGCATAGATTATGATGACCATTACATCCGCAGGATAAAATTTCATTTGAGAACCTAATACTATCAAAACCATAAAAAACCAAAAAAAGATACCTAAATAATATACAATGATATTATAAAAATAGACTAAATCTTACATCTTCCCTTTTAAACAATCCGATATAATTAAGAAATATATAAAAGAAAAATCAGTAAGATACTAAAAAACACAAATTAAAAATAGATATAAATGGAAAGGAAGCAATGCAGGCTGATTCTAAACCCGGGACAAAAATATAAGGTAAGCATAATGTTAAATTACATAACAAATACATTAAGAGATTATAAAATTTTTAAAAACTAAATCTGTAGTATAAATTTATAAACTTATAAACATGTCAATGATAACTGATAAGTTTAATTCATCAGTTGTACATTGCTCAACGATTCAAATTCTTTACCACTTTTACTGGTTTTCAAAGATTTGATGTGGTAAAATGATAGATTTATCTTTTCCTAATAGTAATAAAAAAAGACATATCAGTGTCTATAAAACTTTTGATGAATATTAGGATTTTATATATTTGAAGTTTGAAACTAAAAGGATATACTTTTTATAATTAAATATACTTACTTTTTTCAATCTTGTGCATAAATTTGTGACTTCACTTTTTAGATGTAGTTCATGTCAAAGTCTACTGTGCTTTTCCCCTTTCCAATAAAATTTAATATTTAGTATTTTAAATACACTTTTCATGGTATATTTTATTTATTTTAATATTTATTTTTTAATATTATATAAAAACCATAATTTTTTATATTTCAATTATTTTAGTCATCTTGAAGAATTTGTAAAATTTATAAGCATATTAGTTTCATTTTGGGTTCGAGCCGAATGTAGGCCTTTTCGCTATATTTGTAACAATATGTTATGTTAGAAAGATGAAAGAATGTCTCAACCCCGAGAGGTAAGCTCATTTGGCCTAGGACTACGGTTTGCTCCAGGAGGTTGAGGGTTCAAAACTGCGCTACCGCACTATGGCCACAGGGGATTTACCCAGCTCCCCTTGAGCTTGTAGGGATTAGTCCAGCCCAAAGGGCCGAGACACCCTCCATTAAAAAAAGAAAAAAAAAAAAAGAAGAGAAAAATGAAAGAAAGAAAGTCTCAAATTCTCTTGATTGTATGTGTGATTAACTATCATTTGATCAAGGAAGATCGCACTATCGTTCTTTCATTTGTTTAAGGGAACCAAAATCTAACAAAACATATACTACCCATGTAATAAGATGTCATATAAGGGCCCATCTGATGATCTGCATAGAGATGTTATAGTCAGGCCTGTCCTACCTTATTGATGGCATAAACAAAATGTGGGGCCCCTAATGCATACTTACTAAAAAATTTGAATAAAGATCTGGAATTATTTGGCTTTCTAAAAATAAGGATTGTGATTTGATAGCCTTGATAACTAATTATTCCAATGAAAGTCCACTAATAGATTCACAAGAAGAAAAAGAAGAACGTGCTTAGAAGAATATTTGTTTTACAATAGAGGACCCAATCGAATTGGAGAGTAAATCAAGACGTTTGATTGAGACTCAAGTGGGCTTGTTTGACATTTTTGTAAGATTCTAAGAGAGATTCTAAGAGATGAGAGATGATATGAAAGTAAGAAAAACATAGGCAACTTGGTTTTCTTTTTACTGAATAAAGCAACATAGAGCCAAACCTCCGATCTTTCTATGGCACAATATATCATATCATGATCTCAAACTCTAGCCTGAAGACTATTGCTAGAACATCAGCTCATGACAACCTCTTAGTGTGAATCCATGCTGATTCTTAACCAAAAAAAAAAAAAAAACACTAAATCCAATGAACACGAATAAAACCCTGAAATTCATTGACTTTCTCATTACGATTCTTCAAACTCAAGATGATCAACTTAGGTGTTTAAATTCGGCATATATCAATAATGAAGGTTATAAAATAAAATAAAAATTATCACAAAAAAAGTTTCCAAAAATATATAAAATAATAAAATAAAGTATAAAAACTTGGAACTTATTAAAATTAGTTCTTAATAAATGTAAAATAAAAAAAAAAAGAATCAATAAAAATGAGTCATCCGTCCACTTTTTGAAATAGTTTATTTCTTCTTCACTTGAAATAATTGAATAATTGAGAAAACAGAGATCCATTGATTCCTTCTCTGGACAAACTCATGGCAGAGAACCATTAGGACCTTTGTAAACAATTGCAGGAAATGGTGGGAAATGTCTTAAGACGACTAACCTGCTAAGCCTAGAAAAATTATTTGGCTCTTCCTGCCCTGGTGATTATAAGCATGATTGCACGCAATTAAATTCATTGCAAGCATTCAAGGCCTTTTCATTTCTGCAACCTTAAGCTATTGAGCAGTAGCTTATGCAACTTACATAATCCTCTTGGGAACTCATTCCGCCCCTCTTTAGTTTCTACTTATGCATTTAGCAATGAAAGGAACTCTGAAACATAATTCCTAAAAGTAGCTTAGATTGAAGAAACAAAGGTGGAGATCGATAGATAGCCATGAAATTATCTGTACCTAGGGCCTGTTTGTTTGTGTTAAAATAGCTAGGAATCATGGTGAAATGAACTCTACCGAATAATTATTAAGGAGGTATGGAGATAGATGGACCTTCATTCCTATGTCATGAATTTACTTGGGTGATAGTTGGATATTCATTTCTAAAATTTATGTTTGATGCTCATTTTAAGCCACTTATGGAAAATTAACTATTGGGATATGGAGGAACACCCATCAACACCCTATTAATTCGGAAAGTCAATGACTCCTATCTACCCTCTACCTTATATATTTACATTTCACCTCTTTAAAAAACTTTTGTTGGAAATAATTTTAATATGAATTTATATGTATTCAATTACATGCAAACATACGTGATCTTCAATATCTCTATCAGTATAAAGGTATAAATAGTTTAAACTTGTATCGAATTCCAACTCGACATACATATGTCACTGGGGCAAGTTTGATCACATATTCAAAATCCTATCTCTATTGCTACCCTTAGTTTAACTGGCACCACTATCAGAAATATCAAAAGGTATATTGAAAATATCGTAAAAACATTACAACACCAGAAAATCAGAATAAAAATGAAAAAAAATAGAAGACACCGGAGAATGTGAAGCATTTTCAAACCATGTCAATGGTTAGACAAAACCCACAAACACAAACAATGTTGACACCAAAAAAGTCACTATGTCTCCTCAACATCAAGAAGCCACATGAAGCTGCATCCTGCTACAAACAGGCAAAGCTACTTCAAGCATCAGATCTTGTCAGAATCAAACAAAAAACTGCAAGATCCTTCAAGACAGCCAAAAGAGGGGTACACATGAAGTTTTGGGCCATTCCGACATTGCTTGGCTTAACTTCACTTCTCCGACAGCTAAACAGGCGCTCCCGGCGGCGACAATGTTGATGTCGCGACCCCGGACCGGGCTTAGGGACCAAATCCGGGATCGGGACTAGGTGATCAACATGTGATGATCATATGGAGTGATGACAATAACTAAAGCTATGTTTATGATCACACGTACACGGGTTAATAAAAGAACACACATCACCCGTGCACGTGATTTCCCACAGGTGTCCGCGGTGAGGATTTTCCAACACACATAACCATTTTGTAAAATTGCGGAAGCGTATGGCAAATCAAGCATGCAAATCATTTCCATAATAACAAGACTGTTTGCATTTAAATAATAAGTATCAGATTGAGCAATGTTCTAAAGCGTAACCCAAAATACTGTTAAAGTTAGAACATATATCATTTAATTACAATCCCCAAAATTAGAGGCCAACAAAGGCCAATATAGACAAAACAATAACCACCAAAAGTATCAATAACAATCCCCCAAAATGTCACGCAACTCTCGAGGCAACCGGATGTTTAGACACCATCATCGGCACGCCACTCAACTAGCTGATGCGGTTCTCCGACCACCTCCTTTGGCTCCTCCTCGGGGAAACCAACAACGGGACCTGAGTATCAAAGCAAAGGGTCAGACACAACGGTCTGGCAGGTGGATAAAGAGGTATAAATATTTAATAAGAAAACATTTACCTTGGAAAACGTTTAAACATGTCTAAACAATACTTTCATAAGTAAATGCATCATTTAGTTAAAAACATATATGCAAGGTAAAACAGGTAAAGGTAACCAAGAAATCAGGAACAAGCAAAATGGCAACCACACAAAGCTAAATCCTCTATCACCGAAGTGATAGAGCAAGCAAGTCAAGGCGTTGACCTCAGTCACCGAAGTGAGGAGGTACAATGAAATACATATACATATATACTATATACAAGACATGGCCACGGTAGTGAGCCGGGCATCAGGAACCACAGTAGCAATCTGCGGTATCAGGACAAGACCACGGTTAAGTAACCGGGTAGCAAGATCCAGACTGCAGCTGGAGGGACAAGAGGGGGATCACCTAGTCAGTGGATCAGACTAACAAGGTATTCAAGCTTAGTGGTGCCGACTTCTAGGTCAAAACATGAAAATCAAGACATGTGTAAAATAAATCAAGTACGAGACTATAATTGGGCAAGACGGGGTGCTCAAGGCACAGCTATCATATCAGGTCAGGCATGTATGTCAAGACTCATAAAACAGTACAAGTATACTTTCAAGGTTTTCGGAAATAAACAGTGAAGTAACCTTTCGAAATGTAAAGACAGCGTCGGGGTTAAAAGCTAATTCAAGTGGATAGGGATCCTGTTTTCCTATTAGGAATTACTTGGTACTCCTTTGATTTGAAGACATCCCGGGTTCCTTAGGCACTTGAGAATTTCCAAACTCCAATGAATTCATGTGATTATGGTCTTTTTCTCAATCGATCTCCAAACAGCGGTTATAAGTCTTCTCATCACGATAGATATGTTAACTAACATCCCTCCATAGCTAGGATATTTCATTTTAACTTCCAAAGTGGCCCCAGATGAACAGTACACGTCGCTCAAGCGGACATGGAGTTCGCTCGTGCGAAGTGCTCTCTGGAATGGCCTTCTGGGAGGTTCGCTCGAGCGGACAAAGGTTCGCTCGAGTGGACCTGCCCAGTTCAGGATGCCACGAGCGAATGATTCGTGCGCTCGAGCCAACCATTCTCTAGAATGAGCTCTGAGAGGGTTCGCTCGAGCGAATACGGGGTTCGCACGAGCGAACAGTTCTCTAGAATGGCACGAACCCTTTCCTGGGCAGTCGCTCGAGCGAACTGTCCAGAACTGGTTTCGTGAACAGCTCTTTTCTCCATTCTCCTTCTCTTACAAATCCCCATTTCTTGAAGTTTCATCATACACCAAAGAGGGCATGTAAGCACCTCAACATCATCTTCAAAACTCCATCAAAACTTCTCACAACCTCCACAATAATCCATCCATTCATTCATTTCCACATTCATTCAAAAGGAGAAAGATATAACCACAATTACATACATTCATTCAAGTTTTAAGCACAAGATAAAGCAAAGGATATCAATCAAATTTCAAGACAATAAATGGCTCAACAACCACTTTCTAAAAGCATTTATTTCAAATCAATGCAAGCTCATAAATATGAGTAAAAATAGCAAAACAAATCACATGTCTCACAAAGTTCAATAAATACTAAAACTATCCATTCATCCACTTGCCTCAAGGTTCTCTAACAAGAAAATCAAGTCTCTAAACACCTCTTCCAAGCCAAGAATGCAATCTACACAAAAACCACCAAATCCAAACCCTAAAATGGGCCAAACCATGAAACAAGAAGAAGAAACTCACAATAATACAAATGGAGCTCCTCTATGACTAGGAGAATACAAATCTAAGAGATTAGGAGGGAAAACTTACAAGGAAACTCTTCAAATGGGCAAGACTAGCTCAAAGAAGATCTTAGAGTGGAGATCTCCCTTCAAAAGTTGTATCAATGGAAAGCTATGGAAGAGAGGAAGAAGATGATGACTTCATCTCTTGGTTGGAGCAAGGTGGGTGGTGCTTTGATGGTGGAGAAGCAAGAAGAAAAGAAAAGGAATGGAAACCTAGGTCTTAGTTGCTCTTGTGCTGGAAAAGGGAAAATGAGGGAGAAGAGTCTCTATTTAAAGCAATTGGGAATGGGCCCCACCACTTATGAACTTTGGAGGCTGAAATCACTAATCTCGGGACCTCGGACGAAACCGAAGAAGAAGAGAAAAGTGATTGTCGAAATATCTAGTTTCCAAAAAATGTATGTTTCGCGGGTTTTGGGGATATCGACTTTTGGGTACAGATTTAATGTAAAAAGACTGTTTTGCCCTCAATACAAGAAAATCGGGTTTCGGGGTTCCGGACGGGTATGGGCTCAACATGAAAGTTGTAAGGATCGGTAAAATAGGTAAAACGGAGCCAAGACAAGGATTAGGGGAATATCAAGTAACCTCTAAAGCAAGCAAGACTATAAAAAGGGAAACCCCCGAAGGGTCAAGACACTAAAAATTCCCCAAAGCTATAGAAGAACTATACTAATCCAAGCTTAGTCAAAACCACTAATCAAGCTTAGCACTAGCACATAACTTAATTAGCACTAATCGAGTCACTTGGGTCGGGGTCTTACAGTCGAAGACATCAAAACTTCGATTAGAGCCTACGGATGACTCCAAAATAGCTCCAAAAGGCTTCATGCCAAATTTAAAGTCAAATCGACAACGTTTGACCCTCCATCAACACTCGAACTGCAAAATCAAGCCTCTCAGCGGTGAGAACGACTGAGGCCATCACTCATCAAACAACGTATATGAGTGGCTTCAACATGCTTCCAAAGGGTTGTACGTCGAATTTCAGGTCATTCCGACAACGTTTAACTAGATTTCAACACTCTGAAAGAAAATCAAGCCTACCGGCGGCGGAACACCCCAGGACCATGACATCCAAATCGGAGCTAATGGGTCGTCTCAAAACGACTCCAATAGGCTACCTGTCAAATTTTAGGACAATCGGATATCGGTTGACCGCATATCAAAGTTCGGCATCTTCCCCGCAGCAAAATCAAGTCAAGCATCGACGGGACCCCAAATGGTTCAAAACTCAAATAAAAGCCCATGGTTGGTCCTATCCACTGCTCAGGAAACTTCACCTCAATTTTCAGGTCATTCCGACATCGTTTGACCTAGTTTCGACTCTTGACGAAAAATCGGCTACAAAGTCTTTGACTTTCTAGAAAAATAGGAAACTTTGTGCTCCGGTTTTGTGCGACTTCTCGTCAAGTTTTCTCCAAGAAAATCAAGTCAATAATTGAGGAAAAATGCCAAGAAAAATACAGAAGAAAAAAGAACCGAAAAAGAAGAAAAATGGCCGAAAAAGACACTCGTCAACCAGAGGGGCCAAAGCCCCATGGTCGCCGGCGACCCTGGAAATCCAGGTCGCTGGATTTCCGCCGGATTGCCCATTTTCCAATCCTTTTCGCGTTTCGGGAGTTCCTGCCTCTTTGATTTTCTGAAAATCCAATTTTTGATGCTTGAAAACGACTGATCTCCACCGACATCTCGGATCTGCAGTCAAGAGCATGAAATCATCACTGATCGCTCCAAGATCGCCAACCGGTTGACCAAGAAAGTACACTTTCTGTCTGACCGATCGAGAAATCGACAAGACAGATGTCACCGGCCCACCAACATCAATCAATGTCTGAAATTGCATCGCAATCCGACATCAAACAATGTGTGGATCTACCTGCAATGATCACAAGAAGAATTCCAAAAGACGCGGCGCGGCCCGCGACTCTTCACATGCTCCGGCGACCACTTAATGACGTTAATTGACCTGTTTTATGACAACTTAATGCGGTCATTAACTCATTATTTTGGAAGGCCCAATCAGATTTAAGCATATGGGAGTTACAAGTCCAAGCAATCATGGCATTAAAACCATGAAACTCCCCTCATCATGGAGATTAAAGGCAATTAAATGCCCATCATTCTCCATCGGCCAATCACAAGTCAAGAAAAAAGGAGTTACAAAATCAAGAAATAAAAACTTGTAACTCCTCTCATCATGAAGCATCAATGCCATCAATTCTCTCATCATGGCCATCAATGCCCATAAACCACTTCATGGCTACCAAAAAACAAAAAGAAAAAAAAATTGTCCTACTGGAAACACAACTTGGAATCCACCCAAATTCCAAAAAAATTTAGTTGTATGCCCATTGTTACAAAGCTTTGTTGGCTATTTGCCAGGCCCATTGCTGTCCAAACTATGTAATTACCCGATTAAATTAAATAATTCAACTTGAATTGCAATTTTTTTTCTCAAATGGTGATATTTGCATTAAGTAGAGAGATGATGTACATCAAAGGGCATAAAATCTCAACATCAAAAGGACAAAATTATAAAAGTACCTGAGAGATTTCAGGTTAGATCCTCTAAGTAACCGGGAAATGAAGGGATGGTTGGTCATTCAACGTCATTACATATGTTATGGTACCTTATGTCTTCAGTCAACTTTTGGTTTTTGCATGATAAAAACAAAGAAAATATAGATAATAACTTGAAAAATGAAAAAAATGCTCCATGATGAGAAACAATGATCCATCACAAAATAATGCTCACACAAGACCCTGTAGCAAGCATAATTCCCAATAACCTTATAGAACTGCCATTCAAGATATTAACTTAATAGACCATAAAAGAAAAGGCATGATACAAGTGAAACGGCCAGAGACCAAAGAGTAGTCCATAAATCAAAAGAATCTCGGATATTCAAAGACATGAAGTACAATATGAGCGCATTTGATGCTATAATGTTAGTACTGTGAGGGAGAACATCAAAATGAAGCCCAATCAAACAATCAACCACTAGGCGCCGGGCAGACATTTGGGAGCATGCATAGGCAGTCGTTAAATGAGACATGGCAGTAAAAAAGTGCTTGGATCAAAAATTTTCTAGGAAAAAAAAAAAGGTAGGATGATAAAAGTTTTCTCCAAATGAAGACACCAAAAAGATTCCCGGATTTGAAAAGAAAAATAAACCTGAAGCTTACTGTCTACGTGTATCCGGTTAACATCCAAGAAGGTCCAGTTGACCGGACACACAAACCAGAAAATTTGGGTTTTCCAATTTCGTGTCCATCCGAAGCCAAACAACATCTAATGGCTTCCTACCATCCTTTCATCACAAAATAACCCTTTGGTGACATTCCAAACATAGATCTACTAAAAAAAGAAAGCAAATCCATAAAAACCGATACTAACATAGCCCTGGGTCTATCCTCTTCGCATTTCATACAAAGATTAGATCTAGAAACCATAAGAGACAAGGTATTGCTCTGATAAATATTGTTGGAAGTAGGTTGGCCTCATGGATAGTATTTCAAAACTTTTAACCCACTTGATGCAGGGATTAAATACCCATAGGGCTAGAAACCCAACACAGGATCCAAAACATCATTCTGATGAATTAAGATAAGAAGATATACTATCTAGAAGATAGAAAAGAGTAGCAATAAGGAACCATAATAATCTACTAGAATAGACAAAGTATACTTGACCTCGAAGCCCAGTTGTGCTTTAATCGAGGAGCTGATCACTTGGCTTGTTAAGAAACTCTTTCATGAGAACAAGAAGGGTCTCCTACACCTCATGATCCTTCACATTATTGTAGACACCTCATTTGGCCCCCTATGATAGCCTTAAATGCTTGTCAATATAGTGGTGCCCCAATTTCAACCATAATTGAATGATTAAGGGTATAATTTAGAGTAATTAACGACGATAAAGATGCTTGTTGATAGTTTTAGACTTAGAAAAAAGCCAAATTGCGTCGAGATCCCGAGTCAACCCACTACTTACACAAAGAGCGGACCATGACACTTATTAGACATATTTCCTATCACTTAGGATACACTTACGCCAATTCCCGCAAAGATTACTCATAGCTTGCCTAAATACCACCCAATTAGCCTAAGTTAGGAAGCTAGATCCATTGATCCAAATGTCTCCTTTTTCCAACCTTGGATCATTAGGGACAGTGGTCCAATGGTTACTACACATTTAGAGATTTTCGACGGTATCTAGAATTCCAAAATCCGATGAACGGATCAAAAGTTATGAACTTCCAAAGTTTGCCCCAAAAAATTGTTGAAAATCCATCTGGGTGGCACCCCCTGTGAGCCTAGCCTTTTGAATTCCACATAGGTGCCACCCCATTGGTGCCCACCCTGTCCAGGCTCACCTAGGCACCCCAGGCTGGGCATCCACTGTAAGACCCCGACCCTCAATTTTTGGGTTTAGCATTGTTTTAACCATGATTTAGCTTTTTAAACAAGATTAGAGATGATTTGACTTTGTTTTTGAGTTTGAATAGATTTTTCATAACTTTGGAGAGTTTTAAAAGACCATTGACTTTGTTTTGACCCGACCCTTGTAAATTGTATTTTGTGAGAATTTATTATTGGTTTCTAAAAATCCCAAATTTTATTCCTTTTGACTCATTTTATTGTTACAAACAACTTTCATGTTTTGACCATCTTGATTTAATACTCAGAAATCGCGTTTTTCGAGAAAAAGGGCAAAAATGACAATTTTCACTAAATCTGTCCATAAATTTCGAAAATTTCAGAAATTGGGGAAAATATACTTTTTGGAAACTAGATTTTTCGACGATCATTTTGTTCTTCTTCGTCGATTTCATCCGGGGTCCGCAAGACCAAGTTTTAATCGTTTCAAGTTCTACTGCATTGGGACCCACCCTCCAGACACTATAAATACCCTTCTTCTCTCTCTCCTCCATTCTTCTTCTTCCCATTTTCCTGCAACCGGTTTGCCCTAGAGTGGAGAGGAGAGAAAGCTTTTTCCTCTTGGTCTTTTCCCTTGGATCTTCCATCAAGAGAGCTCCAATCTCAAATCCGACTTCGCCATTTTCTTCCTCTCTTCTCAAGCTTCGATTGGACCCGTTTTTGAGCCAAATCCCCGACACTATTCATCATCTTCAAGCTCTCTTCTTCTTGTTCCGCTAGCTAAAGGTTAGGGCTCTTGTTCCTCTTTTCATTTGATGTTCTTTTAGTTCATTTAGAACTTGTTTTCTATGTTTTCAAACCCATTTTCGAAATGGGACTTTGTAGTGACAAAAATGGTGATTTTTATGTTCTTTCTTTTGGGGCTTTTGTGTAGATTTCGTGGATCAACTCTTTGATTTGGATTTGTGAAAGTTTTGCTTGGCATTTGGACAAAGGCAAGTGATCTCTATAGGATTTCTTATGTATATTGCTTATGTTTTCATTATGGTTTCAATCTTTCATTAAGACATGTTTTCCATGTTTAATCTCATAATGCAAGTCATGTTATACTCTTTCAAGTCATGAGTTTTGGCTTCTTCATTTGTCTTGTTAGCAATGATTTTGCAAGCTCTTGGAATCATGTTTAATCTTGTTAGTTTTTATGATTTTATACCTTAAAATGTCTTGATGTTTCTCTTGGAATAAATGGACAAATTGTGGATGGAATGTTTTAAAAATGTGAGAAATGTATCCCTTGGAAAGCATGTAGGTTTGGGGAGTGCAGGTGGTGAAAATGTGGGAGTGAAGGTGGGAATGAAGTGTGAAAAATCTGTACAGAAATGCACTGCCCGAGTTCTGTCGGTCAGGTGTCGGTCATCTGTCGGTTGACGACAGGTCGACCGACACCAACTGAGGACTTGTCGGTTCAAATTCCAGAGAGCAACTTTTTGTCAGGAAAACTATCGGTCAGCTGTCGGTTGACCGACAGGTCGACCGACAGCCAACCGAGTACTTGTCGGTCCCTTTTCCCGAGAGCTACATTTCTGGACTGAGACTTGTCGGCCAGCCGTCGGTCGGCTGTCGGTCAACCGACACATCAACCTCGGTTGACCGACAGGAAACCGAGGACTGACCGAAATTTTACAAAAAGTACTGTTTTGAAGGATTTTTGCGAGAAGGAAAACTAGACTAGGTTTTTGACCTTTTTGTTGACTTTGTGCACTTGGAATTCCAAAATGTACTATAACTTCTGGGGCACCAAACCTTGTCAAAACTCCGACATTTGGGTTTCAACTCCACAAGGGTCAATGAATGGTCTTAGCCTAAACTTGATAGATTTCGTGTTTGAACTTCTGTTTTGATGTGACGTACATCATCGTGTACTCGCCTTGAATTTCAAGTATAAGTTGTTTGAAGATTTGTTTCAAGAACCAAGAATCTTGTTTTGATACTTCGTGTTTCATCGTGTATTTGCCCGAATTTCAAGTATAAGCTTGTATTTAAGACGTGTTTCAAGAATCGTGTTTCAAGAAAGAAAAAGGGAATCATTTCTTCAGTTTGTTAAGCATTTATATTATGCTATCGTGCTAGCCTTGTCGTGACGTGTTTGACAAATGATTTCCCTCTTGTTTTGTCGTGCTCTCGAACGTGTATCGCCATGTTTTATGCATTCATGATATAAGTGATTACCACTGAGCTTGGACTGCCCTTTTAGCTTGATCCACTACCTGGGGGTCCTTAAACATGCGGACTGTCTGCAGACTAGTCGTGTCTTGAATTGACACATCGTGCGTGTTCGTGGTCCGGTTCCGCGGCCGGACACCCCGTCTACCTTGTGTGGCGTGGGATCGTGTTTATCGTGTTGTGCTTATCGTGCTTGTCGTGCGTGCTTACTCTTATCATCATGTATGATGGAGAAAGGATGGGCTCTTTGTGGATTTACTAATCATGATATTATATGTATTCATGTCTTGTTTCGTATATCGTGCATGCACTAATGATTTCTTGATAAGTATCATGTTCATGCATTGTTTTTAAATCTTGTAAATCTGTTCAAGTTCAATGAAGTGTTTTTAGTTCTTGTTTCCTTTAAACTTCGGTTTTGTTTATGCTCTTGCCTATTTTGATCACCTGTCAGACCGTCGTGTCTGATTACTTCTGCTTTGGTGCTCTAGATAGCAGGTCCTTGTTTTGAGCTAGTTCGCGTGCAGAGGGCTGTTGAGCAACGAGTTTTGCAGCTTGTTGTGTCAGCGATGTCATGTAGACGTCATGCTTGACTCCGGAGTTACGTTACACCATTGGGTAGTATTTGTTCTAGCTTGTTATTTTGTACGGCTTTTGTTAGCCTGTTTCTTGGGAATTGTAATTAATGCACTTGTTAATTTGTAACTTGAATATGTTGGGTAATGATAAGCCTGTTCCTGTCAGCTCTGTATATCTTGATATTATGAATTGTTCCAGTCTGAATTTAAATATGTCTATGACAATCTTGTGCTGACAGATCGAGTACGACACGGAACCCGATGGATACGGATTCCGGGTCGTAACGTCTTGTATAGCTTCCGCGAAATATTTTGATGTGTTGTGAATTTTGTTATCCTCACACACGCGGATCCTGGGAGGGGAAATACAGAATCCCCCCATCCTCGCGTCCCCGAGATCGGATCGCGGTTTTGGGGGCGCGACATCCACCCTTCAATCCCACCAATTTGACTTAAAAATAGTTCGGGACCACTGAAAATAGGGACCCAACTTAAAGAGAGGTGAAACCCTACCTAGGCGTCACCCTTATGGCGCCCAGACTATCGAATCCCACCTCGGCGCCCATTACAAATCCATATAGGCCCCCTGCAGATTAACATGTATCCAACAAACTTTCCTAATTCAATTTGCGAATTATTCGGTACCACTCCAAATGGGACCTAGCTCTAAAGATGAACCAAACCCACCCCCCCCCCCGGCTGCGCAATTCAACATGGTTGGTGCCCAGCCTAAACCCTAATTCGTCCAAAACCTAATTCAACCATCTTGGGATGTGTGGAACCTTCTAGAAGTCCATGGAACTAAAGCTCTAACCCTCCTAGCATGCCCCCAAACCTCTATATAATGCCTCCTAACCTCATTTGCAAGGGGGCTACCAAAAAAGAGAAAAAGAGCAATACTAAAAGAAAGGAGAGTAGCCACTATATAGAGAGCCCTAGATCTAGAGGAGAAGGAGAGGAAGGAGAGGAGACTCTCTGATTTTCGAGATCTAGAAGGAAAAGATCATCTAGAGCCATGGATTTCCGTAAAAGCTTCGGTCTAGGAACTTGAAGAACAAGATCTAAATAGGTATTCCTAGATCTCTTCCACTCCATTATTGTTCATTTGTTCAGGATCATTCTTGATTGGAAACACGCTTAGGATCATGAATATATCATAGATCAGCATTAGGTTAATAAGTCTAGTATTAATTCATCATGATGTTAGGAACATGCTTAGGCACATGCAAGTAGTGTAGATTTGCATTAATTTCGTAATTCTGATTGCATAACTTGAGCAGATCTCGCATTTGCATCATCATTTAAATCAAGTAGATCGCGAAGAGCCCCCAAAAAGCAAGCTAGGCACCAACCTGTGGGCGCCTACCCCTTCTGAAATAGGGATTCGAACATCGGATCTCAATTTTCCCATCTTTTTTTTCCTCGTCTATTGATCCCATCATTAGTAGTTTGCATTAGGACTTCTGTGAGAACCCGACCCCTAATTTCTTGGTTTAGTGTGGTTTTAATCGTGATTTGGTTTTCTCGATGGGCTTAGTGGTTGTTTGGTTGAGTTTTTGAGTTAGAATGACTTTTCATTAGCTTTGGGAAGTTTTGAGAGCCAGTGAACCTAGACAGTAACCATAGGGTCACATTTGTTTTGCGTGGTCAGCGTGGGGAGATTCTTAGTGATTCCTAAAAATTCTCATTTTATTGCTGGTAAATGATTGGAGAGGGAAAGGAATTGATTGGAGAAAGAGGACCTGAATCTGAACTGCATTGTGGAGTTCCCGCAACTGGCGGTCAGCCAACGGTCACCTAGCGGCTAGCCGTCTGGTGACTGGCGGCTAACCGAACCGGTTCTGGTTACTTTTCCAGAGAGCTGTAACCTTACGGTCAGCCTCGCGGTCAGCTGGCGGCTAACCGTCGAGTCCATCGGCGGCTAACCGCCAGCCAACCGAACTGAAGCGGTTACATTTCCAGAATGCTGCATTTGGTCAGGTCAACCACGGTCAGCCCCGCGGTCAGCCAGCGGCTAACCGCCGAATCCATTGGCGGCTAACCGCCAGGTGACCGAATTTCCCAAAATTATGGGAATAAAGAGAGATGACGGGAGTTCCCATCCCATTTTGCTTGTGAACATTTCCGAAAGCAATGGGCACTTTCCACCTGGAATATGTTCGAAACAAAGATGAAATGTTTGTTGGAAGCCGTTCGAGTGAGAAACCACATCGCCGAGATTTGTTGAAATGTTGAGGTTACTCAGGTGTGTAAGGAGCCCAGAATGTCTCTCAACTCAAGGAGTACCAAGTGTTACTGAAAAATAGACATACGGGATCCCTATCCACCTTGAGTTATCTTGAACCCCGATACTTGTCCCGATATTTCGAAAGTTTATTGCACCCCTTTTTATTCCCGAAATTTATGAGTTGTGATTTATCCATCCCGAAAGCACTGAACTGTATTTGTAGCATTTGTGCTAGCCCTGATTTGCATGACCCGATACTGAAATGATATTTGTGCCTTGAGCACCCCGTTTCGCCTGTTTACACGATTTCATCAAGTGTTTTATACATGCCCGATTTCTTGCATATGACCTATCAATACTTGGGGCCTTGAAACATTGTTTTTAAGCTTGGGGAGGTATTGTTTGGAGCCCCAATGCAATGTAAGAACTTGGAAGGCATTTTATGGAATCCGGATGAAAAGGAACCCATTATGAAGATTCGTCGAGGATCCTTAGACTTGTCAATGTGCATAGGGATCCGAGATGTCCTTAATTCTCATGGAGCACAAAGTATATGTCAAATTAGACGTACGGGACCCTATTCACATCGATATAAATCTAGGACCCTCAACGGTTGACCCGGAAAAGTATAGAAATCCATTATGTCGTATTTAACCCGAATTTCACTTGTACGTTTTAAATCTCGTGTTTTGTGACTAGACTTACCCTAGAGTATTGAAATCCATGTTTTTAGCATTGTTGTTAGCCCGTACAGGCCTGACCCGATACAGACATGTTTTGTGCCTATGGGTACCTCGTCCCGTCATATATGTTTACTTGACCGGATTTCTTGTATATGACCCATGAGAATAAAACCTTGAGGCAATATGGGGCCAGAGCTTTGTAGTGCGAGCCCATGAGCCAAAAATAGAACATGCATACATGTATTTGTTTTGTTTACTCGCATATGACCTATGAGTCGGCACCACTAAGCTTGGATGACCTTGTCGGTCTGATCTACCGACTTGGAGATCCCGTCCCGTCCCGCCAGCTGCAGCTTGGATCCCGATACCCGGTTTATTAACCGTGGTCCCGTCCCGATACCCGGCTCGCTCCCGTGGCTCCCGATATCCGGTTCGCTACCGTGATTCCCGATACCCGATTTGCTACCGTGTCCCGTCCCGTATATGGTATATGTATATGTAAATTTCGTTGTTCCTCCTCACTTCGGTGACTGAGGTCAACGCCTTGATATGCTTGCTCTATCGCTTCGGTGATAGAGGATTTAGCTTTGTGTGGTTGCCATCTTGATAGTTCTTAATCCTTGATACCCCTACTGCTTTATATTGATCATGTCTTTCTTAGTAAATGATGCATTATTTATACATGTTTTAAATGAGTTCCCGATTCGTGAAATGCTCATGTTTTATACATGCCTTAAAGGAATATATGTTTTGTCAAATGTCTATGTTTCATACCTGTTTTATATGATTACAGGACTTTGTCAGATATTCATAATTTCCTATACATTTGTAATTATGTACAACTTTGATCAGACAGCATGATTTATTGTATGTTTTATCGTTCAGTATATTGTATATCTTTTCACCCACCTGCCATACCGTCGTGTCTGACCCACTACTTTGGTACTCAGGTCCCAACTTCTTCACCCGAGATGAGTGCACGTGTTGGCGGTAGAGCCATGAGCTTTCATGTTGTTTGTCGGCTATGTCATGTAGACATTGAGCTTGACATCGGATTTACGTCACATATGGGGTAGTGATCATTAGCTTGTTTTCTTGTATGGCTTCTATTAGCCTCTTGTTTGGGATTGTAATTAATACACATTGTTATTTGTAACTTGAACATATATGGGAATGTAATACCCTGTTACTGTCAGCTCTGTACTTTTATTGTGATAATTTATTCCAGTCTGAGATAGATCATTGATAAGATGACTTATGCTTGGGTTGAGTGCGGTGCGGAATCCAATGGCCACGGACTCCGAGTCGCAACACCACGAAAGCTTCCGCTAAATATTCAGAGTGTGTTGGAAGGAATTTGTAATCCTCACACACGCGGATCTTGGGAGAAACATAATTATTACTTAACTCCCAATTCGCGGACCCCGGGTCTGGGGTCGTGACAGACTGGTATCAGAGCGGGCAAGTTTCTAGGAAATAAAACACTCTAGGACCCTTAAGACGTGTGGTGAGGAAACCGTTAGAATTGTCGTCTTGTTTTGGCTATATGCCATTCTGTTTTGGTTCGAATTTGTTTTCTTTCTAGTGGGGGAGACCCTTCTTGTCTCTTTCCTTTTGTTTTTGCTAGGGAATTTGGGGGACCAAATTCTTTTCTAGTGGGGGAGGATTTAATGTCTCCGCACCCACATTCAGTTTTTTTTTCTTGTTTTCGCGCCAGAGAGTTAGAGTTTTGTGGTTTTAGCATGTGGATCTCGGAGGACTTTGGCAGAGTTTTCAGCTTTTCGATGTCACAGATGGAGCCAGCGAAGGAATTTGTGAGCAGTTGTTAGTCAGCAAGGAACGTGAACAGCATATTGAGACTGAATTTCAGTTGATCGTGTACCGTCAGATGGTGCGTCAGGCAAGTAGGTGTGGATTTTGGATAAATCTGGAATATTTTCCTAAACCAAAAGACTACAGAAACTAGACAAATGGTGGATTTTAGGAAGTTTGAGGTGATTTTCAGTTGATAGAGAATCAAGTGGATACCAAAAGCAAGAAATTTCTCGAATTTGATGAACTCTTGGCGGAGAAGTGCTAGAAGATTTTTAATAATTCCAGAATGATGGTGAAGTCGACTCAGCAGGATGCATCGGTGTGTGGTTAAATGATAGGAAGAAGACTTTCAGCTGTGGTGTAGAGAGTTGTGTACAGAATGGATTGTTACCTGGTTTTATGACAGAGGAGATCTTGCAAACTTTACGGACTTTTGGAATATCAGTTTGGGCAGAGTACAGATACAAAAGGAGAATCATAGCCTACGGACAAGGCCGGTTGGAAGACCTGGAGAAGAATGACACTAGGTGCAGTGTTCAACGACAAAGATAGAGTTACGGTACATCGGAGTGAGTCAGAATCTTCATTCTCTTGGACCGACATTGGCAGTTGTACAGGAACAGTACAGATGTTTAGAGACAAGTTTTCAATTAGTAGAGCTCCAAGGAGATGTCCAGAATTAGAGATTCCTAAAAATTGATGAGGTTTGGCAGAGAATTATTTTAGGATTTTCAACAAGTGCAGCCATGTGGAGGAGTAGACCCAGCAGGATGTGTCATTGTGTGGTTAGAAGCTTTTGGAGTTGGATTTCAGTAACTAATGAAGGAGTTGACTGCAGGAAGAATCTCTACTTGATCGCCCGACAACGAAGATCTTTACAGATTTTATCGACGCGAGGAGCATCGGATTTTAATGTACAGGTATACAGAGCAGGAAATCAGTTATTTTGGATTTTATTAGGAAAGGTAGACTTGGCAGAGCAGTTGCAAGAGTGAGCACGGAGCTCCAAATACTAAAGAATAGTGAAGGGACAAACATGTTAGTGTCAGAGACCGAATATTGTACTGAGGATCAAGAGCAATGAGCAGAAAGAATTAAAGCTAGCAAGAGTTAACCTTGAAGATTGTGCAGTGGATGTGAGACACTAGCTTCGATAGTTGCGATGAAGTCAACAAAATGGTTCGAAGAATTTTCAGTATCAAGGTGTTTAGAAACAAGAGACTTGGTTGAACTTAGAAGGAGTCAGAGTTGGAGAATTCCTTGAGCAGTCAGATTGACAGGACAGTGACGGATTCGAGCCAGTGGAAGAATGTTTGACGACCGTTGATAGTTGACTAAGGGGTTCTACCACGAGGGCGACCCAGCGAGTTCAGGTGCTTTCGAGAGGACCGTTTTGGAGTTTTGATTTGTGGTTTTGTTTTCGAAGTGTGGATTAATATCCCCACTTGTTTTGGATTTGTTTAGTTCATTTGGAGGACCAAATGTTCTAAGGGGGGGAGGATGTGAGAACCCGACCCCTAATTTCTTGGTTTAGTGTGGTTTTAATCGTGATTTGGTTTTCTCGATGGGTTTAGTGGTTGTTTGGTTGAGTTTTTGAGTTAGAATGACTTTTCATTAGCTTTGGGAAGTTTTGAGAGCCAGTGAACCTAGACAATAACCATAGGGTCCCATTTGTTTTGCGTGGTCAGCGTGGGGAGATTCTTAGTAATTCCTAAAACTTCTCATTTCAGCTTCGTTTTACTAGTCTCGCCATTCCCTACAACTTTCGTGCTCACTCCGTGCCCATTCGAAACTCCTAAAATCAGTTTTTCTTGAAATCCCAAATTTTCCATTCTTTAACCCCTTTGACCAAACAGTTGACTTTTTATGTGGACCCCGGAAGTATGTCAATATTAACCTTGTTGGAAAGATAATTTTATTCCGGACACTTTTCACGTTTTAAGTTTCTTGATCCAAGGTCTAGAAAACCCTCTAATCTCCGTTACAATTTCTACTTAGTGTGGACCCCACACCCACCCATTATAAAAGGACATCTTCCTCTCTTTCTCCCTCATTCCCATTTCCATCGGCTGCAACCTCCCTGCTACAGTACCAGCAACCTTCCTTCTTCTTTTTCTTCCATTTCTCTTGCTCAAATGAAGCCTCCAAGCCACCAATCCGACGAGGAAACTCCGGCAACTTCTTCCCCTTCATCTCCTCTCTCTTTTGACACCATTTCCGTGGGAAACCAAGGAGGGCAGCCCCTTTTCCAAGCTTCTTCTTGATTGCTTAATGGCCTAGAGGTAAGGACTCCTTTCCATTTTCCTCATTTGTGCAATGGCATCCCCTTAGATCTCATTTCCCTAACTTTGTTTGCCCCATTCTTTGTGTTTCTTGATTTACCATTTTAGGGTTCTAAGATGGGTTTGTTTTGGGGGTTTTCTTTGCTTTGATTGTAGGTTAATCTTGGTAGTGTTTTGAGCTTGGATTTGCTTAGCTTGGACCTAAGGCAAGTGGATGATTTGATATTTACATGTTTTATGAGAAATGCGGTTTTTCTATTTCATACATGATGTTTCACATTATCACTATTCATGTTTTCTTTATGATTCACATTGATTTGGAAGTACATTTAATGTTTTAGAAACATGATGGATTTTAGTCTTTATTCATCTCTTGTTTTTGGCTTAAATGGGTCTCGGTGATTGTGGAGTTTCTCTTCTCTTATGGTTGAGGGTTAAAAGGGAATAAGTGATTGGATAATGATATGTAAAAGTTTTGGATGTTAGAGAAGAGTTGAAGGTGGAATAGGAGGAGCTTTCAGCTCATTTTATTGCTGGTAAATGATTGGAGAGGGAAAGGAATTGATTGGAGAAAGAGGACCTGAATCTGAACTGCATTGTGGAGTTCCTGCAACTGGCGGTCAGCCGACGGTCACCTAGCGGCTAGCCGTCTGGTGACTGGCGGCTAACCGAACCGGTTCTGGTTACTTTTCCAGAGAGCTGTAACCTTACGGTCAGCCTCGCGGTCAGCTGGCGGCTAACAGTCGAGTCCATCGGCGGCTAACCGCCAGCCAACCGAACTGAAGCGGTTACATTTCCAGAATGCTGCATTTGGTCAGGTCAACCACGGTCAGCCCCGCGGTCAGCCAGCGGCTAACCGCCGAATCCATTGGCGGCTAACCGCCAGGTGACCGAATTTCCCAGAATTATGGGAATAAAGAGAGATGACGGGAGTTCCCATCCCATTTTGCTTGTGAACATTTCCGAAAGCAATGGGCACTTTCCACCTGGAATATGTTCGAAACAAAGATGAAATGTTTGTTGGAAGCCGTTCGAGTGAGAAACCACATCGCCGAGATTTGTTGAAATGTTAAGGTTACTCAGGTGTGTAAGGAGCCCAGAATGTCTCTCAACTCAAGGAGTACCAAGTGTTACTGAAAAATAGACATACGGGATCCCTATCCACCTTGAGTTATCTTGAACCCCGATACTTGTCCCGATATTTCGAAAGTTTATTGCACCCCTTTTTATTCCCGAAATTTATGAGTTGTGATTTATCCATCCCGAAAGCACTGAACTGTATTTGTAGCATTTGTGCTAGCCCTGATTTGCATGACCCGATACTGAAATGATATTTGTGCCTTGAGCACCCCGTTTCGCCTGTTTACACGATTTCATCAAGTGTTTTATACATGCCCGATTTCTTGCATATGACCTATCAATACTTGGGGCCTTGAAACATTGTTTTTAAGCTTGGGGAGGTATTGTTTGGAGCCCCAATGCAATGTAAGAACTTGGAAGGCATTTTATGGAATCCGGATGAAAATGAACCCATTATGAAGATTCGTCGAGGATCCTTAGACTTGTCAATGTGCATAGGGATCCGAGATGTCCTTAATTCTCATGGAGCACAAAGTATATGTCAAATTAGACATACGGGACCCTATTCACATCGATATAAATCTAGGACCCTCAACGGTTGACCCGGAAAAGTATAGAAATCCATTATGTCGTATTTAACCCGAATTTCACTTGTACGTTTTAAATCTCGTGTTTTGTGACTAGACTTAACCTAGAGTATTGAAATCCATGTTTTTAGCATTGTTGCTAGCTCGTACAGGCCCGACCCGATACAGACATGTTTTGTGCCTATGGGTACCTCGTCCCGTCATATATGTTTACTTGACCGGATTTCTTGTATATGACCCATGAGAATAAAACCTTGAGGCAATATGGGGCCAGAGCTTTGTAGTGCGAGCCCATGAGCCAAAAAGAGAACATGCATACATGTATTTGTTTTGTTTACTCGCATATGACCTATGAGTCGGCACCACTAAGCTTGGATGACCTTGTCGGTCTGATCTACCGACTTGGAGATCCCGTCCCGTCCCGCCAGCTGCAGCTTGGATCCCGATACCCGGTTTATTAACCGTGGTCCCGTCCCGATACCCGGCTCACTCCCGTGGCTCCCGATATCCGGTTCGCTACCGTGATTCCCGATACCCGGTTTGCTACCGTGGTCCCGTCCCGTATATGGTATATGTATATGTAAATTTCGTTGTTCCTCCTCACTTCGGTGACTGAGGTCAACGCCTTGATATGCTTGCTCTATCGCTTCGGTGATAGAGGATTTAGCTTTGTGTGGTTGTCATCTTGATAGTTCCTAATCCTTGATACCCCTACTGCTTTATATTGATCATGTCTTTCTTAGTAAATGATGCATTATTTATACATGTTTTAAATGAGTTCCCGATTCGTGAAATGCTCATGTTTTATACATGCCTTAAAGGAATATATGTTTTGTCAAATGTCTATGTTTCATACCCGTTTTATATGATTACAGGACTTTGTCAGATATTCATAATTTCCTATACATTTGTAATTATGTACAACTTTGATCAGACAGCATGATTTATTGTATGTTTTATCGTTCAGTATATTGTATATCTTTTCACCCACCTGCCAGACCGTCGTGTCTGACCCACTACTTTGGTACTCAGGTCCCGACTTCTTCACCCGAGATGAGTGCACGTGTTGGCGGTAGAGCCATGAGCTTTCATGTTGTTTATCGGCTATGTCATGTAGACATTGAGCTTGACATCGGATTTACGTCACATATGGGGTAGTGATCATTAGCTTGTTTTCTTGTATGGCTTCTATTAGCCTCTTGTTTGGGATTGTAATTAATACACATTGTTATTTGTAACTTGAATATATATGGGAATGCAATACCCTGTTACTGTCAGCTCTGTACTTTTATTGTGATAATTTATTCCAGTCTGAGATGGATCATTGATAAGATGACTTATGCTTGGGTTGAGTGCGGTGCGGAATCCAATGGCCACGGACTCCGAGTCGCAACACCATGAAAGCTTCCGCTAAATATTCAGAGTGTGTTGGAAGGAATTTGTAATCCTCACACACGCGGATCTTGGGAGAAACATAATTATTACTTAACTCCCAATTCGCGGACCCCGGGTCTGGGTTCGTGACAACTTCCGCATCAATTGCCAAACATCGAAAATCGCAGTGGAAGTTCAGAGAATATCACATAATCATCTTGTTGTGTTGAAAACCCTAAATCGTTAGGATAGGCTTCACAGGGATGGCACCTAGGTGGACTTTTCCACCTCTACGCGCGATTTTCAATTTTTTGCATTTAGTTCAATTAGGAATTATATTGTAGTGCTATGATTGGTTGTTTGTCGTGTCTCTACATGTTGAATTGCCACATCAATCACACACGTTGCATCGTAGAATCATTAAAATCATAAAAAAAACCAAAAAATCATAAAACATAAAATCATTTCTTCTCTTTCCTTGCTCTTTAGTAAATTAGAGAAGAAACAAAAAAAAAATTAAAAGATATTCGGAAAACTAAAAAAAAAATAGGTAGATACCCTAGGTTTCCGAATTTTGCGCCTAAGTGGACTAAACCCTAAAATTAATTAAAAAACATCCATACCTAATAATTAATTCACCTAAAAATCATTAAATCATTAAAAAAAACACAAAAACAGAAAGTCTTAATTAATTTGAGCTGAAATTGGATTAAGAAGTCATTAACATTAATTAAGGAATATGAACTGTCAAGATAGGCTTGGCCCCTTTGGAGCCTAGCTTGTTTGTCCATTGGAAATCATTAATTAAAGAATAAACCCAATAAATTAAGACCCTTATCCAATCCTAAATAACACAATAAGACACTTTTAACTCAAAGGACCTAAGACCTTAATCATTTCGAACTAGAATTAATTTAAAAATCATAAAATTGACCAAAAGCCCTAAAATCTATCAACTTGGGTACCACTCCCAGGGAACCCATCTTGCCAAAACCACCTGTGCGCCACCCCTTGGGCGCTCGGCTTGCCAAAGCCAGCTGGGCGCCTAGCCTGCATATCTCCTGAAAACCCTTAATTAAAAGTCAAACCCAATTAATTGAGATCCAACTCAATCCCTAAGATTAATTAGAAATTAATTAGAACATTAGAATTAATTAACATAAAAAGCATATGAATATTTCCCATCATTAAACACCCTAAAGCAGAGTCTTAATTAATTCGGACTAAAAATTGGATTAAGGAATCACTAGAATTAATTAAGGAACCCAAACTGTCAGGATAGGCTCCTCCCCCTTGGAGCCTAGCTTGCTTATCCATTAAAAAACCCTTAATCAAGAACTAAATTTGATTAATTAAGACCCTAATCTCACCCTAATTGATATAGTAAAACAATTTTAAACTTAAAAGACCTAGAAGCTTAATCAATTCGGACTTAAATTGATCTAAAAATCACCAAACCCTAAAACAGATAACCTAGGCGCCCAGCCTGTCAAGTTCACCTGGGCGCAACCCTCTGCGTGCCCAACTACTCTCTTATTAAGAAATTCAAATTAAAACTAATTAAGACCTTAATCTAATCTCCATCAATACAGTGAAAAACTTTTAACTTAAAAGACTCAGTCCCAATAAAATTCAATCTTAAATCAACCTAAAAAACCCTAAAACAAGCAAAACCCTAAAACGGTCAGTCTGGGCGCCCAGCCTGCTAATTCCTTGGAAAAACCTTAATTAATGATTAAACTCAATTAATTAAGATCTAATTCCATCCCAATTGAGCACGAAGAAACATCCCCCGTCAAAATACATCAAATTTCATAAAAATTCTATCTTGAATTAACATAAGAATTACCAAACTGACCGAAACCCTAAGATAGTCATCCTGGTTGCCACCCTTCGGGCACCCAAACTGCTCTTTCTCAAAAGACCCCTAATTAACTGTGGGCTTGTGGATAGGTTTCAAAAACTTTTGACCCACTTAACGCAGGGATCACTATCCATAAGGCTACTAACCCAATCTAGGATCCAAGTCCTCAAACTCAACAACCATGAACAGTAATAAACTCTAGCTAGACGATTGAAACAGCACCTAACAAGCAACCACAGAATCTATAACATACAAGGAAGTATATTTTACCTTTGGAGCTTAGCAATGCTCTAATGGAGAAGTTGATCTCTTTCTTTGATGAATAACTCTTTCACAAATCCAATTTGAGTCTCCAAGACCCAATTGTCTTCCACACTATAACCCGTATCAGATCTCTTCTCTAAAGGAGATGAGTGGGATCTCCTGAAGAAAACAACTAGAAGCTCTTAAGAATCCGGAAGAGAAACTAGAAGAGGAAGGACAGAGGTGGGAAAACCGTGCAACTCTTGCACAAGGGGCTTGGGCGTGAATCCCTAGGTGGATAATAGCATGGGGACGTTCAAGCCCTCCTCTCCTCTATTTATAGCCCTAAAGCAACCTCCTCTTTTACTAATTGAAGTAGAATCTTTCTTCCATAATAATTAGTAACTTACTAATTCACAATTAGAAGTCTCACTTCAAAAATGATTAGTAACTTTCTATTTCCTTTTCTTTTAGAGTTCAAGTAGAATTGGTAACTTTTTAATAACTTGAGCTAATGTGGGGACCACTAGGGATTCCATAGAAGCTAGCTCCAACTGGGACACCCCAACCCCACATCTCATGTGCAATCCGAGCCTACAGTTAATTACAAATAACTCCACTATATAAATGCAATTGAACTCTAGTCTTAAAAATAAATTACAAAGAATACCCTAAACTTTCCTATGACCACAAGTAAGCCCCTCCATCCAAATCCATGGATCAATTGGTCCTGTCCATCAAATTGGATCCATATCTTATTATCCTTGAGACCCAATTAATTATAGTGATCATCATTACCTATCCAATTAACTCTTAATTGGAATGGGTGCGCACTTACCAATGACTAAATTCATTAATTGGCATAACGGGATAATGATAATAGATTCCATCTTGACCATTGAATGTTCCCACAATCCTACTACCACGTACCTAAGACACCCAGGTGTTGACCTACAATTGGCCTCATTTATTAGTGACTCAAAGTAGATGAATAACAGAAACTTGAGTTCATTAATGTCATAGGATTATAAGCATATTGTTAGGGAATTATGAGAGCAGACCTTAAAGTAAAGGCAGTGCTTCAGAAGGTGTTTATCATGGTCCTTCAATACATCCAATGTACCAATACCATGATCCATAATCTTACATTCCAATGATCAAGACAAATCACACTATCTCATAGTGATCAAAGTGCTGCAACCTTGTCAGATAAGATGCCCAATCTCATCGCTGGTTGTGAAGATATTAAAGTATAAGATTTGCGACACATGTCTCCCGTATGTGATTCTTATCCATACACTTGTATTACATCTAGTATACCTGTGAACTCTAGTTTATTTCATGAACCATCATGTCATTCGTATTGGTTATGTGCAAACAAATAGTAAAACATCATTCATCTCATGAAAAGAAAGCTGATTATATTGATAAATAAATAAATAAATCAATTTATTACATCATCTAATGGATTGAGACCATAAAAAATAACATTAACAACTAAGCCTAATTAATTGGCACTCAAACCAATCCCAATTGAGTACAAAAAGACATTTCCCTTCAAAAGACTTCTAATCCCATAAAAATTCGACCTAAAAATAATCCTAAAATATCAAAAACCATTAAAAACCATCAAACAGCAACGTAGGCTCCACCCCATGGGCGCCTACCCTGCATTTTGGACTCCAACTCACCAATTGAATCAAAGATCAATAATTAAGTACCTTACAACTTAAATTAACCGAAACGAAAACCTAAAACAATCCCCGGACCCAAAAACCAGTGACTAAGCCTCATCCGTAATCTTGAAACACAGTCGAAGGCCTTGAAATTCACAGAAAATCCACCTAGGCGCCACCCCCTTGGTGCCTATCCCTTCACTTGTCCCAAAACGTGAATTTTCGACTTTGTTTTAAAATTCAGACCTGAATCACTTTGACATTTGAATACCAGAGACTTAAAACAATCTAAAACATTAAAATTTACCAATTAGAGCCCACCAAAATCCAGAATATAAGCTGATCATACTGAAAGTCATCAAGAAACACAAACTGTCAGGATAGGATCCACCCCTGGGCGCCTACGCATATCTTATGCATCAAATTGTGATTCTCAATCGCTTTTCAAATTCTGATTCAAAATTAACTTTAACATAACATCCCAGGACCTTAAAATATCATTAAATCACTCTCGACCGAAACCACAACTAAAAACAAACCGAATCAATTAAAACCTTACCCAACAAGTTGCTTAGGCGCAGGAACTATCAAACTTAGGTTGTTTGCACCCTAGGAATAAATCGGATTCTCCCATTAGGTGGCTTAGAGCAGTAGGCTTCGTCCCATCGCTCTTCCTGTTCTATTAAGGGACTGGGAAAGCTGATGTGGGCGGTCTAGGATCTTAGGTCAAAGTTAATCTGATGACCGGAAATAAAGCACTAATCATGTAAATCCAAGTAAAATCTCCTAGTTAGGCCCTTTTAGCCCCATTATAAAAAAAAATCCCTAAAAACTATTAAACCAACAAAATCAACCCAAAATTATTTTTCTTTTATTTCTTCCTCCACCTCTGGTGCCAGATATTTAATCGAGCTTAATGGAAAAGGGAGTAAAGACAATTTTCTAAAAATCGAAGTTAATGAGAATGATGAGATGAAATGAGTGATTTCACACACACTTTTAAACAATCACGGCTCATCGACCACCTTTAAATCAATCCCGGCTCATCGGCCACCTTCAATCAATTACGGCCCGTCGGCCTTTCACTTTTATAACTCGTGTATCGTACACGAAAAACACAGAAATTGAAAATCCTAATCTCATTTGCATCATTATTTTGGTTTTAAAAAATAGCCTTTAAACCCTATTTTGCAAAGGGATTCGAAGGGGTCACTCGGGAACTAGCCCTATCCTCTTCTTAAATATTTGGCACCTCCCCCCTTTTCTTATTTATTTTAGTTATTGCTTTATTTTACTTGGATATACTATGATTAAACTATGTGAGGATTAACCCTTATTTGAACCTTAACTTATGACCCTTAATTGACCTAAATACCAAAAAAACTCAAAGCAATGTGACAGGATAATCGTCGTGTGTTGCCGGCGGCACATTAGACGAAAGGAAGAACACACCTTATTATTTTTCTCCCATTTTTCTTCGACTTTCGTCGAAGAACTGTGTATGGCTGTACCGCAGTTGGCGATCGTGATCCGTCGATTTTGAGGGTAGTCAGAATCCTCCTTTTTTATATAAAATTTAAATAGCATATATATGGATGAATGGAGATTGCTCAAGCCATGTCGCTTGGGGGGTCAAAATTCACATCCGATAGTTTTGACCCTCTATTAGAGATCTTCTCAAGGAGAGTGGTGGGATCTCCAAAAGAAGAAAAACCCTAGACTCTCTAGAAGGAAACCATAGGAGAAAAGAAGAGGAAATAGAGGGAGAGAGGGAGAGGGATGCCAACTTTAGGCATAATAATGCTTTTGGACGTCCCCCCTGTTGACACCAAAAAGTCACTATGTCTCCTCAACATCAAGAAGCCTTCAAGACAGGCTGCATCCTGCTATAAAAATAGGCAAGGCTACTTCAAGCATCAGATTTTGTCAGAATCAGACAGAAACTGAAGGATCCTTCAAGGCATCCAAAAGAGGGGTACACCTAAGGTTTCGGGCCATTCCGACAGCGTTTGGCCTAACTTCACTGCTCCGACAGCTAAACAAGCGCTCCCGACGGCGACATCATCAAAGACGCCAAAACTTTGATCAGAGCCTATGGATGGCTCCAAAATGACTCCAAAGGGCCCCATGCCAAATTTCAAGTCAAACCGACAACGTTTGACCCTCCATCAATGCTCGAGCAGCAAAATCAAGCCTCCCGGCGGTGGGAACCACCGAAGCCATCACTCATCAAACAAAATACATGAGTGGCTTCAACATGCTTCCAAAAGGCTGCACGTCGAATTTCAGGTCATTCCGACAAAGTTTGACCAGGTTTCGATGCTCCGAGAGAAAATCAAGCCTACCGGCGGCGGAACAACCCGGGACCATGACATCCAAAACGGAGCCCATGGAACCTCACCAAATGACTCCAATAGGCTCTCTGTCAAATTTCAGGTCAATCGGACATCGTTTGACCACATATCAAAGCTCGGCATTTTCCCCGCAGCAAAATCAAGTGAAGCATCGATGGGACCCCAAACGGCTTCAAAACTAAAATTAAAGCCCATGGCTGGTCCTATCCACTACTCAAGAAGCTTCACCTCAATTTTCAGGTCATTCCGACATCGTTTGACCTAGTTTCGACTCTTGACGGAAAATCGGCTACAAAGTCTTCGGCTTTCCCAAAAAATGGGAAACTTTGTGCTCCGATTTCGTGCGGGTTCTCGTCAAGTTTTCTCCAAGAAAATGAAGTCAATAATTGAGGAAAAATGTCAAGAAAAATACAGAAGAAAAAAGGAACGAAAAAGATGAAAAAACGGCCGAAAACGACGCTCGGCGACCAAACGGGCCAAAGCCCTATGGTCGCCGGCGACCTTGGCCCAAGGTCGCCGGGCGACCCTGCAAATCCGGGTCGCCGGATTTTGCACCAAATCGTCCGTTTTCCAATTCTTTTCGCGTTTCGGGTGTTCCGGCCTCTGTGATTTTCGGAAAATGCAATGTTTGATGCTTAAAACGACTGATATTCGTCGACATCTCGGATCCGCCGTCAAAAGCATGAAATCATCACCGATCGCCTCAAGATCGCCAACCGGCTGACCAAAAAAGTGCACTTTCTGTCCGACCGATCGTGAAATCGACAAGACAGATGTCACCGGCCCGCCAACATCAATCAATGTCTGAAATTGCATCGCAATCCGACATCAAACAATGCGTGGATCCACCTGTGATGATCGCAAGAAGAATCTCAAAAGGCGCAGCACGGCCCGCGACTCTTCACATGCCCTGGCAACCACTTAATGACGTTAATTGACCCGTTTATGACAACTTAATGCGGTCATTAACTCATTATTTTAGACGGCCCAATCAGATTCAAGCATTTGGGAGTTACAAATCCAAGCAACCATGGCATTAAACCCATGAAACTCCCATCATCATGAAGCATAAAGGTGATTAAATGCCCACTACCTTCATCGGCCAATCACAAGCCTTGAAAAAGGAGTTACAAAATCGATTTGTAACTCCTCATCAATTCTTTCATCATGGCCATCAATGCCAATAAACACCTCATGGCTACCAAAAGCCTATAAAAGGAGGTCCATTCCAAGAAGAAAGCAGGATGAAAATAGATCCCAAGTGTAAGCTCTGAAAATCCAGAAAATCCTAGAGAGAGACGAAGTCTTGCTACTTTGCTCCTGGAAGCACCACAAGGTGATCAACGTCCCTTGAGGGGCCACCCCCCCCCCCCCCCCCCAAGGTCTCCTCCTTCTCCAACATGGCCTAAACGCGGCTTTTCAACCCGTTTACTTGGTTTTTCATTGGATATAGGACCTCTTCTTGGTCCTTGTCCTTTAAAAAACCGAGGTTAGGAGCCAAGCCAAATAATCAAAGCATCACATGTTCTCATTTGAAGGACGATGGCGAAGCCCATACATGACTTGCGACCGTCGATCTCAACGTGTCCCCACAATCTCCTGAGAAGTTAGATCCCTTTTCTTACTTTTCTATTGTAGTTTGTATTTCTTAAAGAGACAAAAAGAAATCACAATTCTTGTCTTTCACATTTGATGAGTTTTGTAAAATCGCCTTTCACGGCAAAATCGCCTTTTACGGCAAACAAACAAAAACGCCTCCTACGGCATTCTAAAAAAACAATCTTGTCTCTTTTCTTAATATTAATGCAATTTGAAAAGTTAGAAAAAATGATTGATTTCCTTTCCACTTATGAAGGTGAATCTCCGGATTATCACCATTCCAAATTCCAAGTAGAAAGTAAATCTGGCATACCCGTACAAAAAATGTTGATGCCCGAGATCTTCCCTCCTCCGCCGAGACCCAGGTCAGCCCCCGGGGTGCGGAGGGAGAGGACGGAAGATTCCTCCCTTTTTCGGGTCCATCAAGTTGGCACACCCGGTGGGACACGTTGACTTGAGAACGTGATGCTTTGATCCCTTGGCTCCTTTCTAGTTGGTGGCCTATGTTGCATCTTGCATCTAAAAAAACATGAGATGGGATTTCAATTGTTCTTTCTCACTTCAAAAAAAAACAAATCTGATCTCTTTTTCTTAAAAACTCAACTTTGAGAAATTTTGATCCTTCCCTCTTCGAACTTGATAGCTCACAGAAATGTTCGCAGCTATCGTTCATATCGAGGATTGGGCCATCTTTTATCTTTGATGAGTTCAATTGGGATTTCAAAAAAAAAAAAACACCTTCATTTCAAACTCTTTCAAAAAAAAAATGATCTCTCTTTCTCAAGATTCAACTTTGAGAAATTTTTATCCTTCCTTCTTTGAACTTCATAGCTCACAGAAATGTTCGCAGCTATCGTTCATATCGGGGATTGGGCCATCTTTTCTCTTTGATGAGTCCAATTTAGATTTAAAAAAAAAAGTTATAATTTCAGAAAAAAATTAGTTTTCTCTCTTTTGAATTCAAATTTGAGAAACCTTGGTTTCCTTCCCTTTCGGATTTAGCGCTCGCAGAAATGTTGAGCCTTTGTTCGAATTGGAACACCATTCGCTCTCTTTGATGAGTTCATTAAAAAACCTTTCAAAAAAAAAGAGTTCAAAAAAAAAAAAAAAAACACTAAGGTTCCACCAATTGCGTTCTTTGACCAAAGTGGATTTAAGAAAAGCCTTGTCCAGAGTGCGGAGACAGCTAGACTGTTCGAGGCAAGGGTCCTCCAAATGGGTTCATTAAGTAATCCTACCCTTACCTGGGGGCTAATCTATCTACTAAGGTTTCATAAGATCGAATTGGAAATCTATGTGCACCTTTCAAAAAAAATCTCTAAAAAAAAAATCTTTTAAAAAAAAAAGAAAAAAAAGACTTCTGTCACTTTGAATTCAGAGTTGAGAAACCTTGGTTCCCTCCCTTTCGGATTTAGCGCTCGCAGAAATGTTGAGCCTTTGTTCGAAACGGAACACCATTTGCTCTCTTTGATGAATTCAATCTTGACCCTTCAAAAAAAAAAACTTCCGTCATTATTGGATTCACATCCGAGAAATTCTGGTTCCTTCCCTTCTGAATTTAGCGCTCGCAGAAATGTTGAGCCTTTGTTCGGATTGGAACACCATTTGCTCTCCTTTATGGATCCAAATTTTGACCTTTCAAAAAAAATCCCATCTCGTGTCCTTCCCAAGGATGCGATTTGCAACATTTGTGCCTAGCGGTGCTAGTACGCCCTTTCGGGTCTACTGTATTCGCGACCGACACATTTGTATCTCCAACCTTATATCATTTTACCTCGAGTGAGCCTTGCTTCTCGGTAATTTGAATTAAGGTCTACAATTGCTTCTAGCAGTCACTGGAACGCTCACTCTGAGCCTACCATACTTGCATTTTAGAACAATTGTATCCTCTATGGCTTTTTGCCTTCTTCATCGTCCTTGGGTTGGGCCATGTCCCCTCAAGTGATTTGAAAAGACAAAACCATAGTTATTCTCCATTTACGATCAACATATTCTTGTGATTACTAATGGATTTGGTCTTGTTTCAGAAGTTTTCCAAAACTAACAATGGCAGCTTCATTGACCATCACTTTCGATGAGAACAAATACCAGCTTATGCTGCAAGACAAGCAAAACAAGCATAAGCGCCCTGCCAGTTGCCGAAGCGTCATCTCCCTGGACAACTCTCCAAACACCGGGTCAACTTCAACTCCCCGGACCATCATCTTCGGATCGCTGGGACCATTCCCACTTCCCGCAGAAGACATTGTACCTGCCAAGAAGCAGAAAACCGCCCCGCAACGTGTCACTAAAATGGCACCAAGGGCGAACACCAAGAAGCCCGAAGCCTGTGGCGTTCCCACAAAGCTTCAACCCACAAGAAACCAGGTTTACCCCAAAACCTAGTCATCGAGATCTTCGCCAAAGCAAAGGAGGTCCCAAATATCTGCAAAGCCAGCATACCTAGCCCCTCTCAAGGAGAATCAGTTCAACCCTCTCTCTTACATGAAAGAGGAGAAACCTACCCTCCACTCAAAAAACAAAAAAAATCATCATGAGCCGGCTTGCTCCTACAAGCCCAAAATCAAATCTTGCATCGTTAGGCCTATGCAAAAACATGATGAAGCCTGCACTCCCGTGAGTCGACCCTTCATCTCAACAGGGGCTGAGCTCGCAAAATTCAAGTCTTCACTGCGACAGACAAAGGACCGCCTCCAGATTCTGTCCTTGCCAAGCTTCAAAGAAGATAAGCTCGGCTGCTGCACACGGGGGACTACATCCTTCATCGCCAGAGCCCAGCCAGAGCTAACTGAAGCTCAAATTGCTCGTCGTATGCGTCGCCGCACTGCATATCGACAAAAGAGACTCAAGAAACAAAGAACCCAGCGTTCTACTCTCCACGTCTCAAACAAATGGGTCGAAAAAGAAAGACCCCACCAATTCGTTGCTGTTCATATGGTTGGCAAAACCAGAAAATGCCAGAAGTCAGCAACCAAAATCAGTGTTAGACGTCCAGTGACTCGCAGCGTCTCTCGGACACGAACACATCTGGAAGAATCTTCCACTCCTCCAAGCCAAGAACACCGGAGTAACCACTCTTCAGATTCTTCATCTAGAAGAATGAGCCCCAGCTCAGTCACCAGGACGATTTCTTCGTTCGAATCCCGATGGATGAACGTCTTGGCTACAAGTTCTGAGCCGCCTCCACAGCATGATGATGTAACCACACACATCCAGCAGTTGGAGCAAGGACAACAGAGAATTGAGACTCTGATGGAAGATCTGATTCTCACTCTACAGCGTCCACCACCTAACAATGAAACCCCTCCGAATCACGAAGATGATGAGGGTAATGCAGAAAACAATGAGTCTCGCGCCCTTACCAGAAAGGACGTGGACGATATCCTCGCAAAAGCAAAAGAAGAGGATACATTGAAGGAACATGGGATCAAGCCACCCTACCCTTTATTGATGGACTCGGTTCCGTTCCCTGCAAAATTCAAGCAACCTACTCTCCAGACATATACGGGGAAAGGTTCAGCCAGACAGCATGTCATCCATTTCAAGATCCTAGCAGGAGCTATTGTGGATCAAGATGCCCTCAAGATTTGCCTCTTTGTAAGTACCCTAAAAGGCACAGCCTTTGATTGGTACTCCACTCTGCTGGAGAACTCCATCCAGAACTGGGCTATACTCGAGACACGCTTTCTAACCCACTTCCAAGGTGAGGATCATCCTGTTACTATGGCTCAACTCTGCAGCCTAAAACAGGGAGAGAATGAGTCAACATACGACTTCATTCACAAATGGAAGGCAATGGCGTACAAATGCTCAGATGTACTGCCACAAACGTCGCTAGTCGACATCTGCTGTAACAATATAAGTGCAAAAATTCGCTCCATGATCATTGGCAACAAATCAAAGAAACTGGGGGAACTCCTCGAAGCCTCCATTGAAGCTGAAATGGTGATCAAAGACCTCAATAGTCAGAAATCATCAAAGAAAGAGCCGACTGCTATTACCACATCAAAACCAAAGAAAAAGGAGGTTCTCAATGTACAGACTAAGTCAGCTCCTCAGCAACCAAAGAAACCTGAAAACAAAACTGCAGGTAAAAGACCTGAACTCTCTGATGCCTTCAAAGAACGTGTAGAAAAGAAATATCCGTTCAATGAAGATGTTGAAGAAATCTTTGAGGCTCTCCTAGCAAATGGCAAACTCATTTTGCCAGAGCCCAAAAGACCGGGAGATGTTGGCAAAACCAATGATCCCCGATACTGTCCATACCATCAGATGATCTCACATCCTCTCAATCAATGCTTCGTTGTGAGAGAGAAGATCAATGAGATGTGGAAAAACGGAGTCATAACATTTGATAAAAACTATGGCCCCGCCTCTGTCAACATGGTGTCATGTCGGCAAACATCAAAGTCACCAAAGGAGAAGATCACTACTTCATTCAAGTTGATAAAAATGGCTCAAGCGTCCCAAGAATTGGTTCCCTATCCAACATCAGATGGACAGCCTATATGGGTGCATCCCGATCTCCTAGATGATGAAAATTGGGAGATCGTCAAAACAAAGCCGACCGCTCAGCAGCGAAGGCAAGCCAAGAGACAACTCCTCAAGCTCAAACAGCAGCAGAAGTCTCAACCAAAATAAGAAGTCCTTGAAAAAGCAGAAACTTCTTCCACTGCTTCACTAGGGACGACGGAAGAATCTCTTCCCAAAACCTCCAAGGCGGTAAGAAAATTCACTCTTGATGATTTCATGCCACCTCTATACAAAAATGAAAATGTGCTGGGGGCATCATACTGTTGCAACTCAGTAGTTGGATTCTCCATGAATGGATACGAGTCCAGTGATACTGCCAGTGATATAGATGAGTGGGAAGAATCCTTTGAAACAGGAGAATACCTCTCCGACCAGGAATGGATTCCCGAGTCTCATCTTATGCGAGTAATCTGGTATAACCCATTGCAGCCACAAGGATCTTGGTCTGATGATGAAGAAGACCAGGGCCTTGTTCAAGAAAACGCTGTCAATCCAGCACCAAACAATGCTTCAGTGGAACCTAACATGGGCGAACCACAAGGAGCAAATGACGAAGAAGATTTGGCTCCCATGCCTGATCTTGAAGAATATGCAAGAATCTTGCAACATCTTTCCATAGAGCAGGAGCAGGATCGCATCAATATTCGTCATGATCCAGAACTGGAAGTCCCTGAAAATCAACGGGAACTTTCTCCCTCAACTCCTGAAAATGGAGAAAACAGTTGGATCGATGATCCTCTCACATCTGAGGATGAGTCTGATTCCCAACAGTCTACACTGGGGGCATCTCCTGTCAGGATAACCTGCAATGCAATAGCTCAGGACGACAGTGCCTCTGAAGCTTCCGAAGACACATATTCCCCAACCGGTAGCGTATCTTCCGGAGTTACATCCTCTCAGGTGACTTCCACTGAGATAACATCCTCTCGGCCCTTGTCTCCTGAAGCTGTGACATCAGAACTCAAGCCTCTCCCGCTTGATCATCTTGAAGAAACTTCTGCCAATGAAATCTTCTTCAATGAAAACTCAGTGAATTGGTCCCAGATACCCGATCTCATGGGCGATGTCTGGGCTAATAAAGAAAAGTTGCCGGCTGCTGTTCAGGACTTGTTCCTGGAAATTGCTCCGTGCAACACAATCACTGAAGACGCCAATGCTGTTACAGAGACGACCTCAGCAAAGGATCAACCTTTTGATCCTGAGAACGATCTTCCAAAAGAAAACCCTTCTCTAGAGGCTCTTGAAGTTGGTAGAGGTACCCGTTCTGGCCAGGATTACCACAAAAATTACAATCAACCCTCTTCTTCTTATGTAAATCCTTCGGGAAAGCACGTTGTAAGCGCCACAAGTGGCAATAATAACGAAAATGCAGGCCCGAAGGAGGCTTTCAAGTATGACTTGATTGAGCACTTCAAACACATACCTGCACGTCTGCACATCCTTGACTTATTACAAATGTCTCCACAAACTCGTGATAGTCTCATTTCAGAATTACAAAAACTGAATACGGATGTCGACAAACATGCTCCACAAGTCCTACAAATTGAAATGGACTATAGGGTCAAAAAATCAAATACTTCCTCAAAGGGAGAAAAGAAGAAAACTGAGGCATCAAGCAATGAATGCCTCTCGGTACAAAAAGCAGCAAGTGCAACAATTGCCTTCGACAAGGATGACCTCCTCCTAGGCGAAACAAAGCACAACCGACCCTTGTACTTTACGAGGTACGTCAAATAAATGCCAGTACACAGAGTTCAGATCGATCCAGGTTCTGCACTCAACCTCATCTCTACTTCGGCACTCGAAGAGCTGGGCATCCCACCTAGCAAACTGAGTCACACGTCCGTATCCATCTTCAGATATGACGGTAGCGCTCAAAGGCCTATCGGCAAAATCAGGTTCAAATTGCAAATCGGTGATCTTATTTCTGAAGTCACTGTGTATGCAATAAGGACCCCTTCATGCTACAATATACTCCTTGGACGCCCCTGGATACATGAGAATGGTGTCGTCCCTTCAACTCTACATCAGTACATCAAGTTCGTTGGCGACGATGGCCTAATACATCGAGTATTTGCAGACAAAAAGCCCTCCACCAAGTGAAGCGACGATGGCCTAATACACCAAGTTCGTTTGACCACATATCAAAGCTCGGCATTTTCCCCGCAGCAAAATTAAGTGAAGCATCGATGGGACCCCAAACGGCTTCAAAACTCAAATAAAAGCCCATGGTTGGTCCTATCCACTGCTCAAGAAGCTTCACCTCAATTTTCAGGTCATTCCGACATCATTTGACCTAGTTTCGACTCTTGACGGAAAATCGGCTACAAAGTCTTCGGCTTTCCCAAAAAATGGGAAACTTTGTGCTCCGATTTCGTGCGGGTTCTCGTCAAGTTTTTTCCAAGAAAATGAAGTCAATAATTGAGGAAAAATGTCAAGAAAAATACAGAAGAAAAAAGGAACGAAAAAGACGAAAAAACGGCCGAAAACGACGCTCGGCGACCAAACTAGCCAAAGCCCTATGGTCGCCGGCGACCCTGGCCCAAGGTCGCCGGGCGACCCTGCAAATCCGGGTCGCCGGATTTTGCACCAAATCGTCCATTTTCCAATTCTTTTCGCGTTTCGGGTGTTCCGGCCTCTGTGATTTTCGGAAAATGCAATGTTTGATGCTTGAAAATGACTGATCTTCGTCGACATCTCGGATCCGCCGTCAAAAGCATGAAATCATCACCGATCGCCTCAAGATCGCCAACCGGCTGACCAAGAAAGTGCACTTTCTGTCCGACCGATTGTGAAATCGACAAGACAGATGTCACCGGCCCGCCAACATCAATCAATGTCTGAAATTGCATCGCAATCCGACATCAAACAATGCGTGGATCCACCTGTGATGATCGCAAGAAGAATCTCAAAAGGCGCAGCACGGCCCGCAACTCTTCACATGCCCTGGTGACCACTTAATTGTCGTTAATTGACCCGTTTATGACAACTTAATGCGGTCATTAACTCATTATTTTAGACGGCCCAATCAGATTCAAGCATTTGGGAGTTACAAATCCAAGCAACCATGGCATTAAACCCATGAAACTCCCATCATCATGAAGCATAAAGGTGATTAAATGCCCACTACCTTCATCGGCCAATCACAAGCCTTGAAAAAGGAGTTACAAAATCGATTTGTAACTCCTCATCAATTCTTTCATCATGGCCATCAATGCCAATAAACACCTCACGGCTACCAAAAGCCTATAAAAGGAGGTCCATTCCAAGAAGAAAGTATGATGAAAATAGATCCCAAGTGCAAGCTCTGAAAATCCAGAAAATCCTAGAGAGAGACGAAGTCTTACTACTTTGCTCCCGGAAGCACCACAAGGTGATCAACTTCCCTTGGGGGGCCACCCCCCCAAGGTCTCCTCCTTCTCCAACATGGCCTAAACGCGGCTTTTCAGCCTGTTTACTTGGTTTTTCATTGGATATAGGACCTCTTCTTGGTCCTTGTCCTTTAAAAAACCGAGGTTAGGAGCCAAGCCAAAGAATCAAAGCATCACATGTTCTCATTTGAAGGACGATGGCGAAGCCCGTACATGACTTGCGACCGTCGATCTCAACGTGTCCCCACAATCTCCTGAGAAGTTAGATCCATTTTCTTACTTTTCTATTGTAGTTTGTATTTCTTAAAGAGACAAAAAGAAGTCACAATTCTTGTCTTTCACATTTGATGAGTTCTGTAAAATCGCCTTTCACGGCAAAATCGTCTTTTACGACAAACAAACAAAAACGCCTCTTACGGCATTCTAAAAAAACAATCTTGTCTCTTTTCTTAATATTAATGCAACTTGAAAAGTTAGAAAAAATGATTGATTTCCTTTCCACTTGTGAAGGTGAATCTCTGGATTATCACCATTCCAAATTCCAAGTAGAAAGTAAATCTGGCATACCCGTACAAAAAATGTTGATGCCCGAGATCTTCCCTCCTCCGCCGAGACCCAAGTCAGCCCCCGGGGTGCGGAGGGAGATGACGGAAGATTCCTCCCTTTTTCGGGTCCATCACCCCCTCTCTTTCTTTTATAGGTTTGGGTAAACCCTCCTCTTCGATCGTAATTAGAAGTCTCACTTCTATTATGACTAAGTGCCCTACTCCCCCTTCCTTTAAGAGTTCCAATTGGATTAGAAACAATCTCTTCTTAGGACTAGCGTGGGGACCACCTAGGGATTCCATAGAAGTTGGCTCCAACAGGGATATCCGGACCCCGCATCTCATGTGCAATCTAAACCCACAGTTAATTGCAAATAACTCTACTAAATAAATGTAATTGAACTCCAGTTTTAGGTATAAATTATAAGAAGACCCTAATCTTTCCTATTACTACAAATAGGCCACTCCATCAATTACATCCATGGATCAATTAGATTAAATCTGTCCTACCAAGTTAGATCCATATCTTATTATCCTTATGACCTAACTACCATCCAATTAACATTGAGATGGGTGCGCACTTACTAATGATAAATCCATTAATTGGCACATGGGGATATATCTATTAGAGGATAGATTTCATCTTGACAATAATATGTTCCAACAGTCCCACTACCATGTACCTAAGATACCGAGGTGTTGACCTACAATTGGCCTCACTCATTGGTGACTCGAAGTAAATGTATAATAGAAACTTGAGTCATTAATCTTTCAGGATTAAGAGCCTATTCCTAGGGAATTATGAGAGTAGTCCTTTAATTAAAGACAGGTTCGCATAAGGTGCATCTTATGGTCCTTTAATACATCTAATTTACCAGCACAATGATCCAGAGTCTTACACTATGATGATTGAGACAAATCACACTATCTCATAGTGATCATAATGCTGCAACCTTGTTAGATGAGATGTCCGTTCTCATCACTGGCAGGCCCGTTCGAGTGCACACATCTAGAGAGTTGGCCTGCTTGAGTGCATGACTCCACACTAGAGCACATGTTATCCAAAGAGCAAGCCCGCTCGAGCTCGCCTATGCTCGCTCAAGCGCACATTATCCAAAGAGTTGCCCCCCTTAAGTGCATGACTCCACACTTGAGCGCAGGTTATGCATAGAGCAGGCCCACTCAAGTGCCTATGCCCGCTCGAACGCACCACCTAAAATTTTAGGAACTTAGGGATTTGATGTTATGGGCCCTAGTTGACCCTAGTATTGAACCGATGCCCCTAATTTCATGCCTTGACTGTTTAATTAGAGAGTGTAATTTGCGCACACTTACACTCTCATGGAAGCTTGTTCTTGGACTTCATGTACCTCAAAATAAAGGTGTTCTCTTAAGGCATTTGGCATCCCGAATTATGTAACGCCAAGGGTTCTTTTGTAGCCCAATGACATCGGAAGCCTTAGGACTACACATTGTTTGACGGTGAAGCCCAAGGGTATTCCCTAAACCATAAGAGTGGCTTGTCATGCATCCTTGATTCTGAGTATGATCTTTATGCATGCATTTGCTTACATTCTAGTCCTCTCGCAGGATATGTACATACTTCTCATATCTAATTGCTTAGCTCTTGTACCTTATTGTATTTTATTATATGTTTCCCTATGCATTATGTATATGTATATGTTATAGGCTATGTCGTGTTACGCACTTATGATTATGATCATGTACCTGTTCATGTTTCTATTTTGTATCCATGCTTATGCATACGTTTATGTCACACCATGATATCTCCTGTACATTCTATTCCTCGAGTTGGCACCACTTTGCTTCGGTCTTATCTCAGTCGAACCTGACTAGGTGTGGATTTGGTAATTTTCATGAACCTCTGCAAATGAAATTTTATGGGAGGTTAACTAGCAGCTCAGGTCCACGATGGATTTTCCGGACCGTATGCCTCCTAGTGGTACCTCATGTCATGATTATGTATGCTCATGCTCCCATCTAATTTCATGTTTACATGCTTATATGGGAGAGCATAGCTTATGTGGTTATGCCACTTAGCCCTGGAGATTGAGGAGGTTCAACAGGAGACTCCTCAACAGCAAGCTGAGCAGGCCCTAGAAGATGTCTTATAGACATCTATTTCGCTGAGTTGCTGAACGATATATCACTTCACCCTTGACCGTGGCTTGGGTTGCCACAAGATTAGACTCTGTCTTAGGATGTTTTGGAATGTAAACCTTAACTAATACTTGCTTCTGGTACTTTTCTTCTTTTCTTAACTTGAAATTTGAACTTTTAACTTGTGCTCATGGACTAGTTGATGCTTTTATATCATGATTAATGTGTGTTAGATGACGAATATGGATGGATATCTATTGTTGAGCTATATAGGTGAATATACATGTTTATGGAAATTTAACATCAACATGTCCTATGGGAAAACCCGTTCGTGTGGACTAAAAGTCAGGGAGTTTGACTCGAATCCCCATGCGAGAGTACATCACGCCTTGAGATGGGTGTAATCTCGGGCTCGGGGCGTGACAACCACCAAGCCCTTGCTCATTGATCCAATGGTTCCTAGGAGTCCTTACCGCGAGTTGTAAGGACCATCCTAACAGGATCATTGCTCTAATTTTTATATGTTTGATCATATGCAATGAAAACAATTATGCCATCGTAAGTGTTTTTAGCCTCCATAACCTGTCTTGCATAATAAGATAAAGAGTCGTGTACCCAGTTGCCCTCTTCTCTCTTTTAATTGTTTCCATCCTTATTTTCTCTCACCCCTGTTTTCTCTGCTCCTGTTTTTCTCTCCCTTGTTTCATTGCTTTCTTTGAAAGTGCAAGAGAGGTACTCCCTCTTTGTTTGTCTACTTTTACATTCCTAGCACAAGTAATCAAATTTTATAAATTTTAAGCTTGTTTAATTGCTTAGATCTTGCCGACATTCTTTATTCTAAGAGAGCTGCTAATGCCACATACCAAGCTTCTCCTTCGACATCCCTTCTCCTTCCACATCCCTTTTCTTTCCAAAATTTCTCTCCACACATCCCACTGTTCCCAAAATACCTTTCTCTGTCTCTCCCAAGCTTCTCTTTCCACACCCCTTCTTTCTCCCCCTCCCTTTTTCTCTCTCCCTCTCCCACCCACCCTACCACCGCCCGCCACCCTCTCTCCCTTCGGCGATGATACCGAAGGAGACGGTGGTGGCTAGGCTAGGGAGTTGGGTTGGGTGGGGGTGAGTGAGTGTCGAAAGAAGTTGCACAGGGAGAGACTTTTGATAGATATCCTTTTAGGCAATTTCACACAGGGATATATTGGTCATGCAAAAAAGGGATGTGGAAGGAGAAGATTGGTATGTGGCATTAGCACCTCTCTTATTCTAGTTCTTTGTTGTTTCCAACATTTTTGTCATAATAATTGAGTCTGCAATGTGAAGGCTTTAGAGTTTAGATAAAACGGCAGCAATTAAAAGAAAAAAGAAAAACATTTCACCAAAAAATTGTAATAGATAAGATGGTCTGCAGGGCCCACTTAAAGTGCGCTAGTTATAATTGAAGGGCAGATGAAAAGGTTTGTGCATTATCTAAACGTGTCCATTGTAAATAGGTTCCAATGTAGAATCTGTATAGGCCTAGATTTGGATTCTCTAAGACTTTAACATAGAGAAATCATGAGTTATAGAGTTGAGCTACACCATGGGGCCCATATATTAAAATCTAAACCATTCAAAATAACCTCCTTCCTTGGATTGTCCATGATTAGCACAATGTTATGCTAAGGGAGGACGCGTGTGTTAGGCACCTGGGGTGTCCGCGTCAGTGTGATATAAAAAAGGCTCATAAGAGCTATGTTTAAATGCCCCATGTGTTAGGTTATATGGTCTCAATCCAGTGGATGATGTAATAAATTGATTTATTTATCAATATAATCATGCTTTCTATTCATGAGATGAATGGTGTTTCATTACTTAATTCACATAACCAATACATATGGCATGATGGTTCATGAGATGAACTGGAGCCTACGAGTATATTAGATTTGATACATGTGTGTGGATGAGATCCACATGCAGGAGATATGTTACAAATCTTATACTTAAAATTCAAATCTTATACTTAAAATTGACTCACAACCAGTGATGAGATTGGGCATCTTATCTGACAAGGTTAGAGCACTTTGATCACTATAAGATAGTGTGATTTGTCTCAATCATCAGAATTTAAGATTCTGGATCATTGTGCTGGTACATTGGCTGTATTGAAGGACCATGAGAAGCACCTTATGGAACACTGTCTATACTTTAAGGTTTGCTCTCATAATTCCCTAGCAATAGGCTCTCAATCTTGAGACACTAATGAGCTCAAGTTTCTATCTATTCATTTGCTTTGAGTCACCAATGAGTGAGGCCAATTATAGATCAACACCTCAGTGTCTTGGGTACGTGGTAGTTGAATCATGGGAACATTGATCAAGATGGAATTTAACTTTATTATCCCATTGTACCAATTAATGGATTTATCATTCGTAAGTGCGCACCCATCTCAATTAAGAGTTAATTGGATGGTACTGAAATTACTGTAATTAATTGGGTCTCAAGGATAATAAGATGTGGATCTAAATTTGTGGGACATGTTTTATCCAATTGATCGATGGATATTGATAGAGGAGCTTACTTGTGGTAATAGGGGAGTTTAGGGTCTTCTTTGTAATTTATTCCTAAGACTAGAATGCAATTGCATTTATATAGCGGAGTTATATATTTACAATTAACCATGGGCCCGGATTGCACATGAGATGTGGGTCGCGGTGTCCCAGTTGGGGCCAGCTTTCTATGGAATCCTTAATGGTCCCTACACTAGCCCAATATTAGATTATTACTAATTCTACTTGAACTCAAAAGGAAAAGAAATAGAAAGTTACTATTTCTATTGGAAGTAAGACTTCTAATAGTGGTAATTGTAAAAGAAGAAAGTTACTAATTCTTATGGAAATGAGACTTCTAATAATTATTAGTAAGAGGAGGCTGCTTGAGGCTATAAATATAGGAGGGAGGGCCATGGACGTCCACTTTTTGAATCCATGCCTAGTGCAAGTGTTGCACGCCCCTCTCTTCTGGTTCTCTTCTGGTTTTTTTTTTTTAGAGCTTCGAGTTGGTTTTCTCTTGAAGATTCCACCATTCTTCTTGAAAAAAGAGATCTGAAGTTAGTCATAGTGTGGAAGACAATAAGGTCTTGGAGATCTTAATTCGCTACAAGAAGAGTTCTTGTTCAAGCTAATTGTCTTCTTCTCCATTAGAGTACCACCGAGCTCCAAAGGTATAATCTACTCCCTTGTTTGTTGTGGTTTTATTTTGTTTGCATGGTGATGCTATTTGCTATCTTAGAGATAGTATTTACTGATCTTGATCATGACTTTAAGGATTTGGATCCTGGATTGGGTTTTGTAGCCTTATGGATACTTGATCGTCAAGTGGGTCAAAAGTTTTTGAAACTTATCCACGAGGGCACCTATTTCCAACACCATGCCTGCCTATCGCCCCACCCCCACAGTACCACCCCAAAAAAGACTCTCACAATGAAAACCCCAAGTCTGTCTCACCCTAAAAAAAAACCCCAAATCCCCCCACCCCAAAAATCAACCCCATAAAAGAAGTGTGAGATTCTAATTTAAGTGATAACCAAAACCCCAAATAGAAATGTGAGATAATAATAAAAATGATAACATGTAACCAAGAATGAACTGGGGCTAGGACTGTGCATTCAATTCTCTATGTATTATATTCTCTTCTCTTATTCCATTGCCTTTTAGCTTGCAAATAAGAAGAAAAAGATCAAAACCGTAGTCCAAACAACCAAGAAGTTTCTTTTTCATCACTATATACTAGCAAAAGATGCTTGTGCTGAACACAGGGAGGCATCAAACAACAATTACATTCAAATTATAAAAGATTGGAGATGTATTTTGATATGATCCAATTGATAAGTAAAATCAATGATATTTTACATTGAAAGAGTTTCACATTAAGACATTAATTAATATAAAAAGTGTTGTACACATTGTACTATAGCCTATCTTCAATGTAGGGTTATGTTCACTAAAATTTCACAATCCTACATTTCTTTCCTAACCATTTCATTGGAGTCTTATTTGGTCTCCCCATTTTATGGATTAAAATGAACCTAGATATCTGCATATCTGATAGATGCGGGAAAATCAGGTAGGATATTCAAGCAAGGTTGTTCATTTATAAACTCCACACAAGTACATCTCGGTAAATAAGTATTTTAACAAAAAAAAAACTATTGTTTTACTCTTAACTATATATTTGAAGTATGTTGTTTTTCAAATACATATTATAGTCCCATCCATCTTGAATAATAAATAAAATTAATCATCTTTAAGAACACATTGATTTAGTGAATGATAAACTAAATGCATATCCATCAAAGATATTAATACATATTGTGGATTAATTAATAAATAAAAAGTTTTTCTTTATTTCTTTATTAGTACATTACTTTATGTAACAATTATAATAGTTTAAAAAGTTTAGCAAACTTGTCAAAAGGCCCTTTTTGTTATTAATAAGAATAACTTGAAGACATGTACCAAATCGAGGAAACTAAACTATTGCCCAAGATACAGAAATACGATGGATGTGATTATAATTCCAGTTAACATTGGAGAAATTCCTAGTATCAAAACCCATTTATCCTCATTTGTTCCGTCAAAAGAAAATTCTGAGAAAGCTCTGCATTATAATCTTCCAAATTTCATGTTATGTTTCTTCATTTCCCATTTGTCTTATCCTATGACTATATATCTAAATACCCATGCATTTACCAACAACAACTATCATGTCAACAGATATATACAGACCATATGGATCTCCACAGTAGCATATTGTCATTTACCAATGACAATATGCTGCTGTTAGTAATAATTTACCTAGTGTTTGAGACTGTTGCATCTTTATGTTAACAATGACAATAGCATGATTCTTTGACCCAGAAAAAATGAAAGATTTGGTATAGGGAAAAGCCTAAAGAAATCCATATTCAAATCACTACATCAAACAAAAACATCGAACACTACTGGCAAAAAAAAGAAAAAAAGAAAAAAAAGGAAACAAGAATGACAATGGCAATGGCAAGGTTGTTTTAAACAATGACAATAGCATGGTTCTTTCACCAAAAAAAAAAAAAAAAGGAAGGAAAGATCTGGTTCAGGAAAAAAACTTACAAAAAACCATATTCAAACCAATTTAGCAAACGAAAAGCATCCAACACCTAGGAAGAAATGGCAAATGCAAGGTTCTTTATAATGGCAATATACTACTATTAACAATGACAATGGCAGGGTTATTTTACAAAAAAGAAAAAGAAAGATATATAGAAAGAACGGTTGGGGTTGTGGCAACGATTGGGGTTGTGGCCATGATGATGACGACAGAGCAATGGAAGGCGAAGGGCAATGAACCCGTGGGATTTGAAAGGGGCAGTCGCCTGAGGGGACCGGGTCCGATTAGAGAGAGTGGAGAGATGTTTCGCTTGCAAAGTGACATCTTGTCCCCGGATGTTGAGAGAGAAGATAAACATGCAGATGATTATGAAAGTGCAGCTAGGGCCAATGAAAGTGTCCTAGAGGGGGGGTGAATAGGACTAATGAAATTCTTTTCCCAATAAAAATTACTTAGTCCAATTTTAATCTCAACTAGGACAAAGAACACAATGAACACAAATAAGAATACAACTTATACGGAATATGTATTCAATGTGTGAGTGCTTAATCAATCAAAGATATGACAATTAATTTTATAATAATAAGCACAAGTGTGTGTACACCACTCTTCACAAATTCACTTATGATTTATATCAATGTGCTCAATTGAATATATGTTTAAAGAGTGTGTGCTAAACAAGACAAGATTTACCAATATGTTCAATGTTGTTTTCGCACAAGTGGATGTGTGTCAATTTAAACTCAAAGAAGAAATATCATTCATATCAATCTCCACAACTTATAGATATGTAAATCAAGCACAAGAGATAGAGAAAGAGGAATTGACACAAGGGATTTATAGTGGTTCAGTCACACAGACCTACATCCACTCTCAAGGGTCACACAGTCCCCTGGTTCCACTATGAAGAATCAAACTACACAAGTACTGATTCTACATCAATTTTGTTTACGAGGTTCGATCACAAAGATCTACTCCCCTCTACATTTTTATAGTGGTTAAATCACAAAGAAATAAGCCACTCTTACAATGCTCTGAATTTAATGAAGTGAGGGGGAAGAACACTTGCCTCTTTTGACAAAGTCTGGAGGTTGCCACTTGCCTCTTTGACGAAGTCCGGAGGATGCTCTACTAAGCTTGTCACCACAGCTCCAAGCTTTGATGCCTCTTGCAATGCTTCCTTGATGTTGATGATGATGCTCCAATGTTGTGCTCAATCAAGGGAAGAGGTCTTTGGTCTAGGGATTTGGATTTTAACCTATGATGGCTCAAGTTCTTCCCTAGGTAATATTGTTTCCATACATCACACTTTCCTTAAGCTAATGAAGCTCTTAGATTTGCCAATACAAGCTCATAGTGTGTGTGGGCAATATTGTTTTCACACATCACACTTTCCTTAAGCTAATGAAGCTCTTAGATTTGTCAATACAAGCTCAAAGTGTGTGTGGAATGATCTATAAGAGGTCAAATATGATGGACCATGGTTAGGACATGAGCTCTCATGATCTTCAAGCCCCCTTGGATGATTTGGGGCCTTTTCTATTTATAAAACACCCTCCAACGGCTCTCTAACGTCTTTTGGCGGCTAGCCCCCTTCAAATCCGCGGTTAGCCGCCACTCCAACGGTCATAAACGGCTAGTTTTTGTAAAGCTGTGCTGAGTAGGGGGCTAGCCGCGAGGTAACCACGAGGTGACCGCGAGGTAACCCCAAGGTAACCGAATTTTCACAGAAACTTGTACATTAAGCCTCTAGAAAAGTGACCGCAGGATTTCGGTTACCTGGCGGTTAGCCGTGAAGGGTCTCAGCAGTTAACCGCGAGGTGACCGCGGGGTTGACCGAAAACCATGGCGGTTAGCCGACCTCTGGGACCAATTTTGAGTCTTGAAAAGGCTCAAAAACAATTTCTAAAACCCCATTAAATAAGCCATTAAACTAAGGGTTTTTAGGGTCCACTACTTGGTTGGTTTGGGTCCCATTTTACCTGAATAGGTTGGCACACACATGGAGTTCGTCCTCGATGAATCCAGGCTTTCCAAGACTTGATCTTCTGCCTTCAAACTTGATCTTCCTTGTGAAACTCTGAGAGGCAAGGTCTTGGACTCTTTGACACGGGATTGACAATACACAACAAGTGCTCATTGGAATGTGGCACTAACAATCTCCCCCTTTGTCAATTTCGTGGCAAAACACCTATTCTAGATTGAATTTCAACAAATGGACTCAAATATAACCAAGTTTATAGGAGTACATGATCTTTACACAAAATACAACAATTGCAACTCAAAGACTCATGACTCTAGAAGCTCCCCCAGAGAATGTGCTTTATCTCTTAAAGATGCACCTTTTGTTCTACACTCTCCCCCTTAATTTAATCTCTCCATTTTTCAGGATTCAATCCATTTATTCTCCCCCTTTTTGTCACAAGTTGACAAAGAGATGTTAGAGAGATATCAATATTCAGCACATTATGATACCAAGGACATAAAAAGATTTACCTATAAGCATGAAGGGAAGTTAGCAAGCATGATATCAAAGGATTTGACTATAGAGAGATGCAATCATGCTAAGTTGGAATTGAACTATATAAATCAACTAAGTAAGTCCATATCAATTCCATGAATCCATTTAATTAGGATTCTCTAAGTCCTTCCAAAGATACAAACTGATTGAAGAGCAAGGACTCAATAAAGATCACATAAAATTTTATTTCATTGATCATTTTTACCACTTAAGCATAGTGATGAACCTGCATAATCATTAGTTTAACATACTGATATAACTATGAAGCACAGACAGTGATTATAAGAAATGCATTAAGTTCCAAGTGAAAAATCAATCCATGCAAAAGCATATGATAGGAACATGCATTAAGAACAATATATTTTAGACTTTTAAAGCTCAAGTTTAAAACTCAAAATGATACCAATGGAAATAAAATCCAAAGCCATAACATTCAATCTTTGGAAAAATTTAACTTACAAAGGCATAATGAATTTTATGAGAATGAATGCAATCACCAAATGTATTCAATCATCAAACAAAGTGATTATAATCCAAAATGATGAATTGAGTACATTGCATTCCAAACAAGTCATCAAGATAGGAATTTCACAAATAGAAAAAGCATATGACTTGCAAAATCATCACAAAAAAAAATCACATTACAAAGCATAGTGATGATCAAAAGTAAAAACATCCATATCTTAGAAAAATACCAGAACTAAAAGCACATGGATGTGGCAATATGAGAAATACATAAAGATGTACCTATAAAAGTTAATGCATTCTCAAGTAAAAATTGTTTTGTTTTCAAAATACTTAAAAAACAAATATTCATCCTATCCATATATGTATCTCCATGATCCTCAAATATAAACTCACATTTGACCATTTTAGAGATGTCTACACTCCCTCTCAACATCATTCTCTTCTTTTGTCAATATGATGACAATGAATATACCTATGTAATGCATGAAGAAGATGTAAGGCATGAAACTAGAGAGTTCTCAAATATAACTATTAAAGTTCACATTGATCAAATTTCTCAAGATGTTGCTAATCATGGAAAGACATGATGATGAATAGATGAGTACCAATTGAGAATTTCATTTTAAAAGCATTTAACTTAACAAAGCCCAAAATGAAAATCAATTGCATAATTTTCCAATGAAGTAAAAACTTAAAATCCATGGAAAAATTCATTTTTCAAATCATATTTATTTTCAAAATGACAAAACACTTAATTTGAAAAATATGAGATGGAACATTAATTGAAAAAGCTTTTTAGCTCATCACATCTCATTCAAATTTGCATTTCAAAATATATACCTATCAAGAACATATGCAAAATGAATTTCCACACAACTTGACTATCATACTAATATACCAATAAAGAGAACAAGGATGGTCAATGTGGGTTTCTAGAAAAAAAATTTACAACAAATTCTTTTGAATTAAATGAATTGTTGATTCCAAAACATAGACAAGATCGAAAGAGATTTAAGTGTAATGGATGACAACAACTTGTGATTCAACCAAGTATATGAATCATGCTTCATGTGGTGATGATAAAAGCATCAGAGCAGTGTTTTACGTGATCACACAGACTTATAGGTCTGTCCCAAAGCTACCCCCTAAGGATTTACGCTTGGCGAACCCAACACGTGAGGGGTCTCCTCCCACTCTCCTAGCCATCCTACCTTAAACATTAATGTTTGAATGATTCAAATAGATATACCAATATGAGTGCAACTTGGAATGAATCAAGGTGGAATATCCAAAGCATTAAATCAATTCCGGAAAAATGAACACGTTAAGGATACAATCAATCATTTTAAAATCATGGATTGTAAAATTTTTTTTTTTTTAAAATACAAAAACTCTGAACTGGTTTTGAAATCATGTGACTAATAGATATGTTCCAAAACAGAGAAATCCATGAGAATAGTGATATTAATCATAGCATAAGCATGTTTAAATCTTGAAAATCTTATGCTATGTGGATTATCATCATTTCATAAAATATAACTATAGAGAACATTTATTATGAAATGAAGTTCAACTATCATGAAGCGAACCTCTTCAAGAAAACAACCATAATCATGTATTAGAGGAGGCAAACATGAGAGATATGACGCTAAAGTGACATTTCAAATCAATGTTCACGAGATTTGTCACATTTTAAGGTATACCAAACAAATGGGAAACCATGAATAGAACATGGATGTGACAAACACAAAATTCATTAAGCACCATGAATGTTTCATCATTTAAAAAAAATAACTAGAAAGCATAACGATGAATATAGGAAATTGCTTAAAAATATGATTGTGTGGTGTGTGCAATTTTCCAAGGTGTAAAAACATATGAACTCAACAAATATAACATCCATTAAACAACAGTTATGACCATAGTGTACAAGGAATGGATTTGAAGAGATTCACATGAGCAAGAACATACTTATGAAAATTGAAACATGTACAAGAATGAAATCATATGCATGGGTCAATTAACATAACCATCCACCATAAATAAGGACTATCAGGCATAAGGATGGATTTTAAAGTTCTAGTATGGCGTCAACAAATGAAAACAACACAACCATACATAGAACAATTTAGCATTTGCATATAGAGGGTCATATCATCAACAAATAAACTCTTTACCCTTGCAAATGTACGTACACATGAAATAAGAAAAATACCTTTTTAGAAGCACCTGTTAAAAAAATGAAATACATAACAGGATATCATGTGTGGTAGTAGTCTCTAAGTGTTCAAGACCATGTAGAAAAGCAATCATGGATACCAATTGGAATAAAGTAAACCAATTGAGATTCAAGGTAAGACAATTATCTCAATCACTCTAAAATGGAGTTAAAAAGAATATAGCTACTAGAATTAATCCAAATTAGAGCTATCCATGATGTTATGGGGTTTACCAAACATAGCATTAATCAATATAACTAAGAAAATCATATGCTATGAATATTTTGAAATCATTTCATTCAATCATTAAATATGACTATCATGTGCAAGATGAAAGAAATGAAGTTCAAACATGAAGCCTACCTTAACTATTAACCAACCAAGATTATCAATATATAAACATGGTGGTCAAGAGATTTACCTATAGGTGCAAGAGAGGTGGCAAACATGAAAATTATGATGCTAATAGAATGTGACATGGAATAAAAACATATTTACTATCAAGTTCAATATAATGTACACAAGGTCTATCACATTCTCAAGATATGACATCAATTGAAAATGATACTAATTGAAACCAATTGAATTTGAAACATGATTAAGAACAAGGATGTGATAAACACAAAATTTCATCAAGCATCATAAATGAATATTCATCACTTTTAATGATATAACAATTGAGTATAGTGATGAACAATCTAAATTGCATGAAAGGATATAGCTTTGTAAAGCATGCAATTTTCAAAGTGTCAAAACCATATGAATTCAACATCTAAGAAATTCATCAAACAAAACATATAACTATGAAATACAAGAAATGAATTTCAAAGAGGTTCATATGATCAAGATCACTAATATGAAGTTGAAGCATGTAAGGAAGACATCATTTAAAGAATATACATGAATCAACATCATAACCATCCATTTAAAAAAAATGACTAGAAAGCATAAAGGATGGATTTGTGAGTTCTAGTATGGTATCTTCAAATGTAACTAATAATGCAACCATACAAGGAACGATTTGACATTTGCATAGAGAGTATCAATTAAAATCAAGATCTAACTTATACCATATCATCAATGAAGAATACAACTATGTGTGCACATGTAGATATGAAGTTAGAAAGGAGCCATGAATTACATAGGAATGAAAATAACTCTCTTACATATATGTGAGTTTAACTATAAAGAGCATGCAAAAAGAGTTTAACATCAATTCTTTTAACATGGTCCATACAAAAATTCCACTCTAGCAAATGTACTAAGAGAATCATGAAACATTATCACTATGCATTGAAAAGATGCACAAGACTATGCGAAGAATGCAAATCTATTTCATGATCCACCAAACATACAATTCAATTTGCATATAAAAAGAATGTAACCAAATGAGTAAAGATGCAAATTGCTTGTAACAAATTCATTTCCATTTCTAAGATGATATAACCATATGCACAAGGAAATGAGAACATGAAATATGCTTTGATGATTATAACTAATGATGTTTTAGAGCATTTTCCATTCATACAATCTTCAAATCATTTCAATACACAAAATCCAACAATGAGAATAAAGAGAATGATTTAGAAGATAACACATAATCATTTTTCAATTTGTATTTTAAAGAAAACAACTACAAGGATTTATACAAATTGATTTAAAACATGACTTGATATCAATTGGAAAATGCGTTTATTCAAAAACACATTTATTTTGACAAATATAACTATAGATAGATAACCAATTGATTTTCAAGTATTTTACAAGAATTGAATTTCTTATACAAGATTTGAAACATAAAGAGAGAAACAAATTCAATTCTCATAACTTTCAACTTGCATTTTTTTTTAAACAAAATAATTATTTGAAAAAAATTTGAGAATAATTTCCCATTTGAAAAACAAACACTATAAACAAAAAAATTCGTTTTTCAAAAATATCTAATTTTTCTTTAAAAAGATATAACTTATGAAATTCATTAATTTTTGAAAAACAGGGGATGTAACATCAATTGATCATGGATAAAAGATCATTTAAGTCCATAATTAATTGAAGCACATTAAAAGAGCATTGAAATGCATTTTCATAGAAATAACAATATGAGAACAAAATGCACATCAATATGATGCAATCAATTGATTTTGTGAACCAAAAGATATAACTATAAAAGTTTATGAAAACAAAATCAATTGACAACAAATACTTTTGCAAAAGTACAAGGGCCAACAATATGAAATTCCTGAAAATAAATAGGTTGGTCCAAAGGGGTTCAAGACCTAAGATCTCTCTAACGATCTTCCTTTGAAAATCATCCTAAGGTCTTGGTAGGTTTGTCCTTGAGGTCCCTCCAATACATGAGGTCACTCTAAAGAATTGGCACTAGCAAAGACAGAAGATAAACTCCGGGTTGTTAAGCCTTTATGGAGTAACCTGGCTCTGATACCAATTGAAAGTGCAGCTAGGGCCAATGAAAGTGTCCTAGAGGGGGGGGGGGGGGGGGGGGGGTGAATAGGACTAATGAAATTCTTTTCCCAATAAAAATTACTTAGTCCAATTTTAATCTCAACTAGGACAAAGAACACAATGAACACAAATAAGAATACAACTTATACGGAATATGTGTTCAATGTGTGAGTGCTTAATCAATCAAAGATATGACAATTAATTTTATAATAATAAGCACAAGTGTGTGTACACCACTCTTCACAAATTCACTTATGATTTATATCAATGTGCTCAATTGAATATATGTTTAAAGAGTGTGTGCTAAACAAGACAAGATTTACCAATATGTTCAATGTTGTTTTCGCACAAGTGGATGTGTGTCAATTTAAACTCAAAGAAGAAATATCATTCATATCAATCTCCACAACTTATAGATATGTAAATCAAGCACAAGAGATAGAGAAAGAGGAATTGACACAAGGGATTTATAGTGGTTCAGTCACACAGTCCCCTGGTTCCACTATGAAGAATCAAACTACACAAGTACTGATTCTACATCAATTTTGTTTACGAGGTTCGATCACAAAGATCTACTCCCCTCTACATTTTTATAGTGGTTAAATCACAAAGAAATAAGCCACTCTTACAATGCTCTGAATTTAATGAAGTGAGGGGGAAGAACACTTGCCTCTTTTGACAAAGTCTGGAGGTTGCCACTTGCCTCTTTGACGAAGTCCGGAGGATGCTCTACCAAGCTTGTCACCACAGCTCCAAGCTTTGATGCCTCTTGCAATGCTTCCTTGATGTTGATGATGATGCTCCAATGTTGTGCTCAATCAAGGGAAGAGGTCTTTGGTCTAGGGATTTGGATTTTAACCTATGATGGCTCAAGTTCTTCCCTAGGTAATATTGTTTCCATACATCACACTTTCCTTAAGCTAATGAAGCTCTTAGATTTGCCAATACAAGCTCATAGTGTGTGTGGGCAATATTGTTTTCACAAATCACACTTTCCTTAAGCTAATGAAGCTCTTAGATTTGTCAATACAAGCTCAAAGTGTGTGTGGAATGATCTATAAGAGGTCAAATATGATGGACCATGGTTAGGACATGAGCTCTCATGATCTTCAAGCCCCCTTGGATGATTTGGGGCCTTTTCTATTTATAAAACACCCTCCAACGGCTCTCTAACGTCTTTTGGCGGCTAGCCCCCTTCAAATCCGCGGTTAGCCGCCACTCCAACGGTCATAAACGGCTAGTTTTTGTAAAGCTGTGCTGAGTAGGGGGCTAGCCGCGAGGTGACCGCGAGGTAACCCCAAGGTAACCGAATTTTCACAGAAACTTGCACATTAAGCCTCTGGAAAAGTGACCGCAGGATTTCGGTTACCTGGCGGTTAGCCGTGAAGGGTCTCAGCGGTTAACCGCGAGGTGACCGCGGGGTTGACCGAAAACCATGGCGGTTAGCCGACCTCTGGGACCAATTTTGAGTCTTGAAAAGGCTCAAAAACAATTTCTAAAACCCCATTAAATAAGCCATTAAACTAAGGGTTTTTAGGGTCCACTACTTGGTTGGTTTGGGTCCCATTTTACCTGAATAGGTTGGCACACACATGGAGTTCTTCCTCGATGAATCCAGGCTTTCCAAGACTTGATCTTCTGCCTTCAAACTTGATCTTCCTTGTGAAACTCTGAGAGGCAAGGTCTTGGACTCTTTGACACTGGATTGACAATACACAACAAGTGCTCATTGGAATGTGGCACTAACAGATTAGAGAGAAGGTAGATGTGAGAGTTGCTGATGAAGAGGAGAGGTCCAAAACTATGTATCTTATCAATGGAATTGTGCTCCATGATTTTAGGAGATATGAAATTGGAAGAAGATAGAACACCTAGGGTTTGCAGGAAATAAAATAAAAAAAGAGGGAGGAATTATGATTCGAGAGAAGGAAGCTTGCAATATCAATTGGAAGGGAGGAGTTACACTTTAAAATGGTATTATGATAAGTTAAAAGGACGATCAATGAGGAGTTATGGTTTGCAATGGTTGTTGAGATGGTATATTATGAGAAGCTAAAAGGATGGTCAAAAGGAATCAGTTTGAGGGTCAAAATCAGTTGGCCCAAAATGTTTGATTTCATCTATTGAAACCAGTTCCCTTCATATTATACATATACACACACACACACACACACACACACAGATATATATATATATATATGAGCAGGGCTCTTCTAAGCTGCAGCTTAGCTTATCCTAAGCTAGAATGGTGCTGGTTCCATGAATCAAACTTGATTATATCTGTTTTTTTGCATGATTGAACTGAAAAATCCAGTTCTGATTGGATTTATCTTGATTTTAAAGATGATCATCATGCCAAAAACAGCATAATCGACTTTGATTTTGTAGGACCAGCCATGTTTCAGCTTAGGATAAGCTAATCTACAGTTTAGGAGAGTTGGCCCCTATATATATATATATATATATATATATATATATATATAGGGGGGCCTCTCCTCAGCTCAAGTTGAGGAGAGTGTCCGCTCACCCACGTGCTACGTGCGACCGTCTCAATTGATCGAAATCATCCAAAATATTTTACGTGTCCCACCGAAGCCTCTGAAAAATCAAAATATTTCCATTGTCCAGCCCAAGCCTATAAGAAAACCAAAATATCTCTCTCCCCGTCCCGAGCTTTCTCTCACCCGAAGCTTTTTCCATCCCGACCATCCCGATCTTTCTCTCTTCCGACCGATGGCTGTCTCTCTCATGCACCTTTCTCTCTCCCGACCATTCGCCGACGCCCTGGCCCGACCAAATAGCAAGTGAGTAGCCGACGATCGATTTAGCAAGTAAAATATGGATTCTTGGTCAAACTCTCTATACTGCGATATCTAACTCATGTCATGTGAGTTTCCATCTCTCATTCTCTAATTCTAATTCCATAATACATATCCCTATATCTTCCTTCTCTCTCTATTTCTTTCTTCACTCTCTCTCTCTTTCTTCATTTGATGAAGATGGATGTAAAAATAAATGTGAAAAGGAGCAATTGGCATACTAGGTGTTTGTGGAATTGCCCAAACCAAATTCCAAGCTCGAATGGTCATGGAGCTTGCCCAAATAGTGGGCGGGTTTGTTGTAGTGAGGTGTAGAGCTATCTTTGGTTTGGTGGATTGGAAGTTGAACTTTTTGGATATGAGTTGATGATGCAGTGAGGTTGGCAGGGGAGCAAGGCTTTTTTTTTTTTTTTTATAGTTTTTGTTAGATTCTGGATGGAGTCTTTTACAATGAGGAGATGGGCTGAGGAGGAAAGGGATTTCACTGTAGATTCTGGATGAAGTCTTTTACAATGGAAAGATGGGCCGAAGAGGAATGAGATTTCACTATAGATTCTGGATGGAGTCTTTTACAATGAGAAGATGGGCTGAGGAGGAAAGTGATTTCACTATAGCTCATCTTCTCTCACACTATTAGCAAAAAAAAAGAAAAAAAAAACAAAAATAGAACCTCATTTTGCAGCTATGACTGATTGAACGGTTGTGATTTCTAATTTTATTATTTTATTTTTTTCTTATTAATTTCAATGGGTGTGAATGTAGGTCTATATCTCCCACAAAATTGAGCCTGAAGGTCTGAGTGATTGAATGAGTGAGTTTCTTGCTTACTGGTTTCAATGTGTAAGAATTTCTCACTCATTTTATTGTATTTGTGCTATTGATGCTTGATGCCTTAGATCAGAGCACGTGCCTTCTAGTATCAAAATGTATATATTATTCTTGTGAAATTTTCTAATAAGAATTACTCTAGGAATTTTTAGACTTCTGAAGCCGGAACATGCTCCAATATGAAGTTCATACTTCTACCATATGATTTCATCTACTGGGACATGAAGGGTTGAAGGGTAGACATCTTTTTGTTAAGGAAGTTGGAGTTCAACATGAAGAGCAAGTTGGGATCATAATGGTTTTGTAATGGAAATGGAAGTTGTATGTGTAATGATTTTGTAATTGTACATGAGTCTATAGTTGGTAATTTTGATTGAATTTTGAATTTGAACACATTGTTGAATTTGGTCTCAATTGAATCATGGAATGGACATGGATTTTTTGGCATGTACTTGGATTGTTGTAACCTTCAAGGGTTTGGAATGGATGCACGATAAGATTCATGTGAGGTTAAAATTCATGTACAGGTGGAATGTATGCAAACGTTGCTAAAATGCATATTCAAGTTACATGGATTGAAGAACGGTTCCTTTCCTGCGTGATAAGAAGTGTCAGTTCTTTTACCCGGCTGTCGGGGTTCTTACTTGGCTGGGGTACCAAAAACCAGAAAAGAAAAGTTACTTGCTCTGAAAGATCAATAGAAATCCATAGAATCACTTCCAGCAACAAATCCATTTCAAAAATCAACAACAAATCTGAAAGATCCATATAAATCCATTAATACATGAAACACTTCCGGCAGCAAATCCATTTCAAAAATAAAATTCCAATTATAATATCCGATCACATAAAAAATCTATTCATCAAAATTCAAAAGACCACTGCCATTCCAATCCAAATTACAACATTCAAAATACAGACTCTACTTTCAACTACGGCATTCCAAATCCACTTCCATTACAAGATTCAAAGTACAAACTCAAGACTCCATGCCAACTGCACCAATACACTCAAGACTCCATGCCAACTGCACCAGTACACTCGAGACTCCATGCCAACCGCACCATCTTCAGAAGCCTCTATTGACAGCATCTTCAAATTTCATTTTCACAGCAAAGATAACATCTTCAAACTCAAATTTAATTGTGAGGACAGCAACTTCACACCACCCTAAATACTGCAGCCAAATAACACAACTAACATTAGACTTGTCAATCGTTTTGATCATCTTATAATTCACACAACCACTAACAAATACAAGAACTATGGCTGGAAAGTATTTGACACATCCATATATAGAACAATGTCATGGGCAATGTCATGAGATGTTAACTAAAAAAGAAAAAAGGAAACATTCACATTGCAGAAAGAAGAGTCATTTCCATATAAATAAGAATGGACAGAATGATGCTCAAGGCTAGGAGCCTGAAGTTGAAAAGAATTCCAAACCAAAGGAGACCTCGGTTAAAACAGTAGTGGGCGAAGAAGTGCAAAGCCAAAGTCCAAACAGAATCAATGAAACGAGACCAAACAAAACTTCTAAATGTTGGTTGAGAAGTTCCCTGTCAATGGCTTGCTCCAGAGGATATCTAGCATTTTAGTTGACAGGGTTTTATTTTCTTTTTAACCACGTATTTCTAGGCTGAGATCAAAGGTTAGCACCTTGCTATAGGACAATTTCTATTTTTGTAACATACGCACCATAGATGGAATCCATCAGTTCAATAGTCCCAAATTGCCCCACAACAAACATGAAAGAAAAGAAGCGGAACTCATCAAGAAAATAAAAACCCACTATGAACATCAACAAGACCAATACCAAATCCAAACATGTGCAGGTGTGAGCAAGCTAAGACAAAAAGAGGAAACCATCTCAAGAAAGAGTATGATGAATTTTCAGCAATAACAGTTAACCGCGACAAGAAACACAGTAAAAAATCACCCACATCAAACTTTATTTGACATCAACATAAACATCAGATTTAACTTCAACCAAAGCAATTCAACAAGAAATAGAAAAAACCCATCTCAATAAACACAACATGAATCCAAAACGTCCCATGAAGAGGGAGGGAAAAAATAAAAATAAAAAAGGCAACACTCACTAGGATCCATCAAAAACTACCATGAACTTCTACACCACAATTCAAACCACTTCAGAAAGAAATTATTTTAGTGAAACAAAGAACATAATCAGAAAAAAATAAAATAAAACACATTAAAAAAATCCCACCATCGCCAAGGTTCAAATGAGTTTTTTCCAAATGCAGCCCAGTCCGAGCTTCTAAATGAGACCAATACTCGAAATGGCACATTTTCAACTCCAGCTCCAAAGTTGAATTCCCAAAATCCCTTCTAGATTTCAGAACCCTTAAAATCCCCAAAATCCCTTCAAGATTTCAGAACCCTTAAAAGCATGAAAATGGAAAAAGATCTCCAAATCTTACCCTTAGTAAAGAGCGCAGATAGAGCAGCGAGCACAAGGACGAGATGCGATGCGACGAATAAGACAAGAAAGAGATGTGATGCGACGACGATGAGAGCTAAGGGGACGAGATGAGATGAGATGAGGAGCAGAGTCCGCTGACGATTTTGTTGAGGGTTTCATCGAGGGAGACATATCCATATGTTGGTACCATCGAGGGAGAGGGAAACACTTTCGTTAAAGGGTTTTTTTTTTTTTTTTTTTTAAATGAGCGGGCGACTAAAACTCCTTGCTGGAAATGGGCGGGTTACCAAAATTTTTGTGGACCTAATTCACTTATGTACTGCAAGGGACACTCCATGTCGCACGTGAGTGAGCGGACACTCTCCTCAGCTTGAGCTGAGGAGAGGCCCTCCCATATATATATATATATATATATAAAATATAATAGCTAATAAGAGAACTTTAAAATGACAAAGCCAGAAACACCCAAATGAGATTCCAATCCAAAAACAGAGTCCCCAAAGGCGACCCTATTATCCGTGTATCCCTATTTCTTCTTTTAAGAAGGCCCACCTCTTCCTCTCTTTTTCAAAATTCTTGATTATTATTGTTGTTTTTACTAATTTTCAAAATCTGGTATTTGAATTATAGGTGCTAGTGATTTTTCAATCATCTACGTTGGTTTTTTTAGCTTTATTTATTGAGAATCAAGACAATATTTAGTTCAATGACATAGAGAGATGATGAAAGGTCCTGTTCAATGCTAGTTTTGGGCTTTTTCTCTCAAATTTATGGTTCATATGAGATTCTACTAAAGGGGAGACTACTTGATGGAAATGATCTTCAACTATGCTTCTTTGCTTTGGTTGGAAGGTGCGATGTAGAATCCCCATAAATTCAATAATAAGCAAGTGAGGCCTTGTTTCAAAATAAGGATTTTGCTGTACCCTTATTAAAGAATTAGGATTTCATGATAATGATTGGCCTTTTCTATTGATCATTGTCCGCCCCACTCAAATAAAAATCATGAACTACCACTGCTTATGCATAGCATTAGAAAACCCATATAGGTCAAGATCTGAGCGTCACAGGATTTTACAGAGAAAACAGGTTAAATGGAACTCCACTGTGGGCCCACTTATTAAAATCTGAATCATTCATAATAACCTCCAACCTTCAATTGTTTGATGAAAAACTTAATTAATACAATCTTATGCATGTTAATTATCACCTTCAAGCAGTCAATACAACGGGGAATCAAACGATAACCCCCCGTGGATTTCCATTCCTCATTATCTCCGAATTTCTCTAGGTTGAACCCTCAAGAGGATCCGGACTCGTAAGGTATAGACTCTAGTCAGAGGGTTCTAGTCATTTTCTTCACTTTCCTTATAACCAGTCCAAAAGCCTACAAGCAATCAAGGTAAGAGTTGCTCCTCATTCCGACGTGCCCTCTGGACAAACAGAAACCGCAGCGGCAGCACCACCTCCACCTCCCTCTGGACAAACAGAAACCGCAGCGGCAGCACCACCTCCACCTCCACCACACGGATATGGACATAGACGACCTCCTCGGTCCGGGGCGCCCGAGCCAAGCAAAAGCAACTTCAAGGACGACGGGCAGATTCCAACCCAATGCTGGGAAGCTCAAGGCTAAACCCAAAAAAGAACCCTTGCCCGAACCACTAATAAAAAAGCAGGAAGATTCCCCTCTCCCTCCAAATGCCTCCACTCTCCACACCACCACCCAGAAAGTTGAAGAGAAACCCTCCATGGAAGATGAAATGGCCATTGTGCCCAATCTCGATGCGGACAGCGCCGCGAACGAACAAGAGAACCAAGAAGAAGAAGAAGAGGATACTGTAGTGGATGAAATCGATGTGTTCTTCAATCCTTCTCCATTCGATGGCAATGCTCAGGTGAATGATTCCTTTTCTTTCTCTCTCTCTATTATCTTTGGTTTCTTCTTGGAAAGTTGGACAATTCATTCATTTGTTTCTCACATTTGTTTCTGCATCTGTTCCTTGAGAAGATTTGAGGAATTCTGATTTGTTCAAAACTCGACTGGAACTGATATTTGCTGCCATGTAATACTCTACAGTTTTGGACCGGGATGGTGCCCTGTTTATGGTATTCAAAACCATATATTCTGTTTATTTCGTCCTTTCGATTGTAATTTAGATTCAATTGTGTTACACCCCGTCCCGAGTTAATCAAGACTAACTCTAATTGATTGAGGTTAATGCTAATTAACCATGTTTAATTGAGCTAATTGTAGTTAATGACCAAATTGAATTGAATTAGTCTCAACTGATTGATTTGAGTTGAATGAAATGAATTTGAATGAGATTAAGGTAATTGAGTTGATTTTTAGACTCAAACAAGGAAAGACAACAACTTTTCCGTAAATACGGATTTTCGCGTATTTTGTCAAAAACGGTCACTCTTGATACCAACACGCATATCTCAAAGAGTACGTTAACTTTCATAATAGGCTTGATTGCGTTTGACTTGAAGTGGATCGAATGAGCTTTCATTTGACTTGAATTGTAAATAGAGAATGGGAAGAGGGCTTAAGAGCAATGGCTCACTTATATAAGCTTAAGAGATGAACTCAAATGAGTTCATACACTCATTCTCCAGCACAAGAACAGTGAAGAGCAAACCCTAGCCCCTTTTTCTTTCTTTCTTCCATCTTCTTCATCTATTGGTGAGTTTTCAAGTGATTTTGGAGAAAGTTGGGTGCTAGCTTCATCTTCTTCATCATCTCCTTCAATTTGCTTGGCGTGGAAGTTCGAGAAAACACCAACTCCTCCTTTTCTTTAAGCTACAAGTAAGTGTTTTGGACTCTTTGTAGGATTTCCAAGCTTTATTAGGTGTTAAGATGGTTGTTGTTCAACAACTTATAGAAAATCTTGTCTTGGAATGTTTTCATGGAATTAGGGCTTGGATTGAAGGGATTTTCATCTCAAAATCAAGCTAACAAAGAGGGCTTTTGTCAATTGATCTCAAACTAAGGCAAGTATATGCATTTCTTGTGATTTAGGATGCTAAAATTGTTCTATGAACTTGTAGAGTTCAAAAATCAAAAAATTCGGATCAGAATTTTCATGAGGAACTGCGCTCTGTTCGGCCAGCCGAGCCGAAGGTGGCTGAATGTGACACGGTCACATTCTGAGAGAAAAATGAGTTGCTGTTAAGGTGGCCGAAGAGTGTTCGGCTAGCCGGATGAAGCAATTCGGCCAGCCGAACGAGTGACCGATTGCACTGACGGGGAATTTTTCAGAAAATGCGAGGTTCTGGAAAGCTGACCGAGAGGTAGCCGAATTCTGCAGCTCGGCTAGCCGAAGAGGTGGTCGAATGCACAAAATTTCTGTGCTGGAAAATCTGAATTTTTGGAATTTAAGCCTATTGAATCAGAGATTCTTTATGGCTATTAATTAGATAGTTTTGAGACTAATTGTGTGAACTTAATTGTCATATTTGGTGTTGATTCGTGACAAATTCAAGTCCCGAATTGACTGAAATGAAATATGAATTGATCGAGAATTGTACCTACACCTTCATAGGTGTTAACTAAGGAAATCATAATGTACAAATTACAAATAAAGTGATGTTTATCAAGAATAATGCGTACATTAGATAACTGAACGTTTCACCTAAATGATTGGTTTAAAAAGGGTTTGAAATGATAGAATTGGATGCTTGAAATGAAAGCTGAATAGATAGAAATACTAGAAATAAATTGAAGTGTTAACGGTCTAAATCCATTAAATGGAATTGTGATCATATCGTTGAACTCGAGTCTAATTCCTTTCAATTATGTGAATGGAAATTATGAAGTTGAATTGAACCCAAATGGGTTGAACATTGACTTGTGATAAATACTGAATTGAATTGATTCTTGAGTCTGGCACTACATAGTAGTTTTATTAAAGCTTGTTATAGAGCTAAAATGAATTGATGAATGAAATACTGACTATTCTTATTGCTGTAGATGGATTTGGGGGCGTTCCGGAGCTCCGTGGTAATGGCAGTTGTCCCTGGCCTGGGCACTGGTAGATCACACATCAATAATGAAAGAATGAATGATTCCTTCCTTTTTGGACGATGGCAAAGTGAATGATTCTTTCCTTTTTGGAAGATGTGAAATGAAATGAAACGAAATGCTATGGTAGTTGTCAGATTAGTATCATTATTTGACTCTAAATGCATATGTTATTGTCATTGTACGGATTGACTAGAATTGTCTAGAAATGGATATTGAATTGTAGATTCCTTCCTTTTGGAAGATGTGAAATGAACATAAATGAAATAAATTGATAATGGATATATTGAACAAATTTAGTAAATGTGTTAGTATGTACTATCATAGATCTATGTATATATTGCTGAACCGTCATGTTCACTAGTGTTATTGATGACATTATAGGCCCAGTTGCCCGTGCCGGTCTTGTAGAGGCCACACCGCCAGTGGAGGAGGCCGCTCAGGTTCGTTAAGGAGGACTGATAGAGTGGAATTGACGGGATATCATTTGTTTGATATCCGAGTGCGAAATGGATTGGGAATATTTTGAAAATGAATTGAATTACCTTCTGGATAATTCATTTTGGAACTTAATGTTTGTCACCTTGCATTGTATTTGAATATGCAATGGTTTGACATAAATAGTGAAATGAAATGTTAATTGTATATTTATGAACTTTACTTTTGGTAAAGGACTTGTACAATTGTAATTGATATCGTTGAATATATTTTCCGCAAAAATGTATAATTGACAGATGAGAAAGAATGTTTATCCCTTGTGGATTTCGTTTTAATTTCAGTTAATTCGGAGTTTATAGGAGTAAGTATGGGTCGCAACTCGGGGTTTGTCTAGAGTAATTAAATCTCGGGCTCGGGTTGTGACAAATCGAAAGCACCAAGAATACACTAGGAGTGATGGTTTTCAGCTTTCTTGATTTTGTAGAAATTTTTAATCTTATTCTTCTTCTATTTTGGGGAAGAAACTGGAATGAATGGACTGCTATTGTGGGTTGAATAATCGATGTATCGGCAGATATTTCTTGGTTCATGTTTCTGATCGATTGATGAATGTGCGTTCTATAGGATGGAAATGCTACTTAGGCTAATTGATTATGGACTGTGATAGTCTGAGATGTTGCTATTTTGTCTTTTCCATTTCTTTCTTGTTTGCCAATATGTTAATTCTTTTGCTTGCGACGAGGAGAGAATGCTTGATGACCTCTTAAGGGATAATATACTCTTGAATGGTTTCTAATTTGAGCAAGTTAGGAGAATTGGAAGAAGGCCAGTTTGCTTTGATGGTTGATGCCTATATCAATGAGTTGCTATAATTTCTTTATTTTATTATTTTTTGTTTCTTTTTTAAATAATTTTTTGATGCAAAAGTGTGGTCAACAAACCCTAGTTTGTTTAGATCCACATTTTAAAACTTGTAGTTTCAAACAGCATCTGTTTGATTCATTCCCTCGAAGAATTTGTGATATGATTTCGATTTTCAGAACAATGCCAAGCACGTTGAGATTGATTCAGTCCATACGGATTACGGAGCATTCTTTAGTCGGCAGACTTTTGCTGTAAATCCTGTTACTGTATCCATATATGCTTCTTGTAAATCGACTTGTAGAAAAGTATTTTTGCAATCTGGTAGATACAAATGCCACAAGAAATAGGCCGTTGAAGCCAATAGTACCCCGACTTAGTTCAACTGGGTAATTGGAGAATTTTTTGTTGATAATGTTTTTTTTTTTTTAAAATTCCGTTGCTGTATGCACAAGAAGTAAAAGGGCAATTGGAGAAAATGTCTTGAGATAATCCATCTCATAGGCTTGTATGAAATTCCTGGTGACAAGTCTTGGTTTATACCTCTGATTTATCCATTTGGATTATGCTCAAGTGTGAACTCCCACTTGCAAGTTGCAACCTATTGTTCTTCCATTGAGGATGAGCTAATGCCTCCGAAACACGTGTAGGAATACGTTCAGATGACAATTGGGTAACAAAATTATGAAAAGGAGTTTACAAAGAATGATAAGTGTAGGATGTCGGGTAACAAGTGACCATTTTCATAATGCAGTAGGAGCATCAAGATTAGAAACAAAAGGAGAGGGGTTATTTGACCATAGGTGTCAATCTAGGGCTTGTTCTGATGATGGGTTGGATGAAAATAATGGTCCAGTTTTTTTTTTTCTTTCTTTCTTTGTTTTTTTTTTTTTCCTGCAGCAGTGCACCTGAAGCTGTTTCTTTGGAGTTTTTGATGACCTCCTTATTTTTGGAGTTTGATCTATCTATTCACTACCTCCGATATCCTGCATTCTAACATTGACGAACCAATCTCCCCCTGACTTTATTCCTCATGAATTTCCTTGGCTTGCAGAGAATAATGGGGAACTTTTTCTTAAAAAGTTACTTCCATGGTACCAAACACTTTTCCATTCTTTTTTTCTTTTCTTCCTTTTATTTTGTTTCCATTCTTGCCAAGAAGGTAACACTTGTTTTCTTTCTGAGTACAGGAGTATCCAACAAACATGCATTTTACTGTTTTAAATATATCCTGATATTTCTCTGAAATGTGAAAGAAAAAAAGGGTTACCTTGACACCTAAAGTGGAATGGGAACACAGGGGCCCTTGGATGAAGAACTTGCAACGGGCTTTTCCTCCCAAAATTCTTGAAGGCATTCAATTAATAAGAGAAGCAGCTTTCAATACACCATTTGACTAGTATGACTTTGAAACATTATTTTCAATTAATAAGGCTCTGGTTACTTCTAATAGATGTCTATTGTTGCACCCTGCAACCCTATCTTGTTCTAATGTATATGCATAGGATGTTTGAGAATTAATTCGATTTTCTGATAAATATGATTGAAATTTTTTAGAGATACGTTCACAAGTCACAACCATTATCTGTGGAATAGATATCTAGTAGCTGTTTATCCAAAGTCCGTTGCCTTGATGAACTTTGGGCATTGCTATTATGAAGTTTTGTCATCTTGTATAAAAAAAGGTTTGTCGTGCTTTGGGCCTCTATAAGATCTAAATGTTGAAGATGTTTTGCGCCAAGCACAAGGTGCATTTTGTGTGCTGGGGTAGATCTTGGTAGGATTCATCTTTAATCTGAAGATATGGAAATGGTCATTGGCTGTAGATAACTTGTGGCTGTGCATCTGGGGTCATAGTTGCAGCCTGCAGGGTAATTCCTTGATATTGAGTAGGTATACTAGGGATTGGATTATTTGCAGTGGGGTTGCTGGGTTGGGGGAGTATACATTCTAACTGGAGTTTGGGCCTTTTCTTTCAGTGATATCTGCTGAGGTGAATATGGGTGACCGCTCATCAAAAGAGGGAATGGATTGTCATGCTTTTCTGTTTGATTTCTGATTTATGGTTTCCTTGCTTTATTCTTGCTGTTTTAGTTGTGCCTTTTTTTTTTTTTTTTTTGGAAATAAAAGGAGACATGAAGCTTAATTTTCTTTATGCATTGATTGCAAATACCTTTTCCCCTCTTAGTTGAGGTGTGTGATCTTAAATATTGGTCCCTGTCCTTGTTTGAACCCACGTGTTTCTTTTATAGTTATCCTTGTACCATGTTATGATGTGCAGGATCTATGTTAATTTGTAGTTGTGACGAGGAGGCCTAGTTATATTATTCTTTTGTATTTGACAAATGACATTAACTCACATAGAGTCTCTTTGTGTTTTTCGTTCCTCTTTGCAGTTATATATTATGCAATATCCTCTCAGAGCTTGCTGGCGTCCATATGAACTAAATGAAAGATGTCAAGAGGTGCTCACTATTAAACTGTTTCTTGAAAACCCTTTTCATTATTTTACTTGTTAATAACTTTTCTTACTTTCAAAATCTAGTAACCATCATAAACTTGAAATCCTGTTGAACCAACCTGTGGACCTGTAGAACTTTCACGAATTGATTTCTAATGATTAATTGATTCATTTATTTATTTATTGGCGTTTTAAAGAAAGAATGCCTATTTTTTGGATCTATCTTAAATTTAATAGAAAGATCGGCAATTTTGGTTTATCCAAAGATTTGATGAGTAGAAATGGAAAAAAAAAAGGTTTAACTTAATTTCCCCCCGCTGTTAATGTGTTTCTTGTTGTGGTCACAGTTTTTATACTCCTTTGCTTATAGGTTAGGATAAAGCCTCAACAATCAAAACTAGAAGTTGATTTGGAGATAAATGTTGGTAAGGGAAATTTCGATGAAGCAGTTGCAGGGCCTTTGGGGTTTGAAAAACAGGTTGATTATAATTCTATCATTATCTCTCTTTATGCTACTAATTGCATGCCGATTATATTTATGTTGTATGTTGTGGATGGACCATTGTGGAGTCGATACGAGGACTGCTCATTTGCATTTGATTTAGTTTGTTACTATTTCACTAATAGAATGTTTGCAAGCCTAAAATCTTGTTGCATCTTAGTTTACATTTGGTTCCATACCATCTTGGAATTCACAAGAAAAACTTCTCTTGGTATGGGGAAAAAGATAGCGGGGAAACCTTGATAATTGGGAGAAAATTTTCTCTTCATCCTAAACGGCCACGTGCCAAACACAGTGGCATTGCCAAAACATTGCTTTAGTTCCAAAGTCGATACTGTTACTGGTGTGTTCAGTTGCTTAAAAATTTGACTTATTAAATGATTAACTCTATACTGTACACTGTGTTTTACAATGCCACAAGGATTCTTGCTTATTAAGATATGCTTATAAGGTAACTCTATACTGTATACTATTACTTACAATACTGCATACTATTTGGAGTTAACCAAGGTCGATATGTGCATATAGCTGTGGATAGGTGAAGGCACCATGTAACTTCAATGAAGGAGCTCTGAAGAGTACTTTCACTTTACAGTTTTATGTGATACTGGGCTCTCCACAGCTCCAAATGTCAACGTATTCATAAGTTCTGCATGATGTTGCGGATGCTTATCATGCGTCATAAAAGGCCTCCTATGTATAAAGAAAATATCCAAAAGTTAGTTTCATATTATCCATCTAAAAAAGGGGTTAATATCTTATTATTATGGTGTCTTTATTTATGTAGGAGATCAAATAAACCACACTAGAAGAAATAAAGAAAAATAACAAATTGTAGAATAATACATTTTGAGAAATCTTAATTCATGATTTAAGTTGGAAGCAAAGTATAATAATATGGAAAATGAAATAATATGCATTCATTAGAATATGATTTATGTATGATAGCGGGGAACATTATCTTTTTATAGGGCCCACTACTCATATCCACTTGTCAAGTACATGCTTTTGAGTTATGCGTGCATCCAAATTTCACTATTATAGGAGTAATATTCATTATTTTGATTGCATATAATCTAGGGTTTTCTCATTAGAGATATGTGAAATCCTAGTTAGTTAGAAAGTAAGAAATTGAGAAGAGAAGGAATTGAAGGGAAATAGATATATAGTTGTGGTGGCAAGGGCTGTGATTGTCAATTGAGGCCCAATGAATCAGGTCAGGCCCACTAGAGTTGTTCTATACTCACGTGGGGAACATGGTCAAACCACTTACCCGTACAATAATTTCTGTTTTAGTAGGTTGACTATGATTATAAATCTTATTTCATTCTCTTGTCCGATTAAGGGCTTGATTGTATCAACTGAGGATTTGATTGTATCATTGATTGGGCTTTTAGCCCCTATACAATGATTGCCCAGTCGACCCCAAGGATCAGACAATTCAGTCCAACAGTCTCTCTTAGTTTATTCAGTTCAACCGTCTCTCTTAGTTTATTCAGTTTATCTTCTCAGCCTTTGTTTCCAATGGCTGTCATGGTATCAGAGCATTAGTTAGTTATGGATCTTCAACTCTTGACTTCTCAGGGTCTCATAGAAGTAGAAATTGTATCAGATCATCTGTTTCTTGTTGTGTGATCCAAATCAGTGAAGGACCTACTGTGATCAACTGTTTGGATCATCCCGACAATGGTTGCCTGTTTTTTCTAAGCAGTCTGGCAAAATTTTCAGAATTTTTCACAAATCAACAGTAGGTCTTCTGATCATTTGTGTGATTCTTCACTTATCTTGGGCAGTTTTCATGAAAACCATACAAAATTGTGGATTCAAACTGCCTTTTAGAAATTCTTGTCACATAGTTTAGATAGTTTGAGTCTGTATATCATAGAGAGGTCTGATCTTGAATCTGATTAGGAAGTGGGGCCCACGTGCCTATTTTAGGACAAGATTCAAGGTCATCTGGGCCTTTTTATTTGCAATTTCTGCAATCAAGTTTCATTTTGACAACTGATCCGATCTGTTCTTCATTCATTCAGTCTCCACAATTGCTCTACAGTAGGGTTAGTGTTATTCAGATGCCCTATAGTATCTGAATATTTTCTGTGTGATTCGACTCATGGCAGTGACTGTAAGCAGTGTTTTTTTAGACTCAAGTAGTGACTTTTCATTTCCTATGCTATTTACATTGTTGTAATGGAGAAATATGAGATAAATCTCATTCGTTTTACTAGAAAAAACTACACCACATGGGCTTTTCAGTTCCAACTGTATCTTGAGGCAAAGGAGTTGTGGGGACATGTCTTTGGATTTGATCCATAACCAACAGATGATGAGAAGAAGATTGCCAAATGGAACACCAAGGATCCTAAGATAAAAACGTGGATACTTGGATCCGTTGAACCTCACCTAATTTTGAACCTCAAGCCATAGAAGACCTCTAGAGGAATGTGGGACTATCTGAAGAAGGTTTATCATCAAGATAATTCTGCTTGCCAATTTCATCTTGAATGTAAAATTGGTAGTTACACTCAAGGGAACTTGTCCATCCAAGACTATATTCAGGATTTCAGAATCTATGGGCTGAATATGATGGTATTAGACATGCCAATGTTACCGATGCTGATCTTCTTGAAATTCAAGAACTACAAGCCTCCAGTCAGCGCGAACAATTTCTTATGAAATTACAGCCTTAGTATGAAAATGTTTGATCGGCTCTGATGAGTCAAAAGCCATTACCCTCGTTGGATGATTCTTTACCCTCGTTAGATGATTGTCTGAATGAGCTTCTTCGTGAAGAATGCCTATTGACAAAAGCTCATCTGGAGCAAAACAGAATCGAGGACTACACTGTTGCTTTTAATGCAAAGGCAAATCTCCGACTTATCCTTTACCTTGTGATATGAGCAAGGTGCAACGTTATTGTTGCAAGAAGTTTGGACACATTGCCTTACAATGCAAGCAAAAAGTCTGTACTTACTACAAGAGGGGTGGTCATATTATTACTGAATGTCGCACATGACCTGCTAGGCCTCATGCGTATGTCGCTGCTTCTATGCCATCCAACTCCACTGCTGATGTTGCATCCACTTCCATGCCCACCTCTTGAATTTGAGGGAATATAATGGCGGTCTTCGAATTCAAACTGCTGATGGAGGCAAAATTCCTATAACTGCCATTGGTGATATTCCTAGTTCCATACCTTTGAACAATGTTTATCTGTGCCCAAGTGTAACCTCAAATCTATTGTCTATTGGACAACTTGTTGAGAATGGCTGTAAAATTGCCTTTTCTTCTTCTGACCATGTTATGCAGGACCAAATGACATGGAAGGGGATCCTGCGGGGGCCTAAATGGGGCCGCTTATTTCCACTGGATCTATCTGCATTTATTAGGACTAAAATAACAAATGATTCGCTTTGTTTTTCTGCTAAGGACATTTGTCACTTATGGCACAATAAACTTGCTCATCCAAATTTGAGAACTATGTCCACCTTGTTTAATTCTGGTTTGCTGAATAAGAGTGTTGGTTCATCTAAGTGTGTTTCATTTGATTTTGATACGTGTAAGATGGGGAAAAGCAAGACACTTCCTTTTGCCACATCCACTTCTAATAGCTCTATTTGTTTTGAATTAGTGCACAGTGATGTCAGGGGAATTGCCCCTTATCAGTTATCTCTCTCATGTGAATTATAAATATTTTGGACATTTATTGATGAATACAGGAAGTTTACATGGCCATAATTATTGCACTCTAAATATGGTCTTTAATGTTTTCAAAATATTCTTAGCCTAGGTTGAGAAACACTTCTCTATGTGCATAAAGACTTTACATTCTGACTTAGTGGGGGAATATATTTCAAGTGAATTTCGAAAATTTTTACAACAAAAAGGGATAGTATCACAAAAATCATATCCATTCAACCCTCAGCAAAATGGAGTAACCGAACGGTAGAATAGACATCTGCTTGAGGTAACTCGCTCCCTTCTCCTATAATCTTCTGTCCCGACCTGTTTTTGGATAGAAGCCCTCTCAACTGCAACTCATCTCATTAATCGCCTGCCTTCTTCTTTTTTAGCTTCCCACACCCGATATTGTCATTTTTTCCAAACTCATCCGTCATATGCTATCTTCATGTTTTTGGCTCAGTCTGTTTTGTCCACTTGCCACCTTTTGAACGACACAAATTCACTACTCAATCAACAAAATGCACATTCTTGGGCTATGTGACACTACAAAAGGGTTTTCTGTGTTATGATCCTCAAGTTCAAAGAATTCGTGTTTCTCGGAATGTTGTCTTCTTTGACAACCCATATTTTTTTCAACAAAACCTTGAGCCTCCCGTTTCCACTTATACTGTGTTTCTCCCCGGTTTGTCCGATTGTGAAACATATGTTAAGTTTAATCTTAATTTTGTTTATCACATGCGGAGTAATGAGACGACAACAGGTGATCCCCCTCCCGATCTACCTGCTGCATTTGGTTCACCTAGAATTCCCTATCCCTTAGTTGGATGCTTTAGAATAGAATCATACTTGGGACATTGTCTTGTGTCTTGCTTCTATTAAACTTATTGGCGGCAAGTGGATCTATTCCCTTAAACTTAAGCTAGATGGTTAACTGATGAAGACAGACCTCAGGCCACATGTGTAGGGTCCAAGTAGATTTAGGATATTTTATTAACTAATTATATGCCATTAGTTTCTAATTTTATTTAAATAATTGTATTTAGTATTAGTTTTCCAATTTATTTAGTTTCCTAGTTTAGTTAGATTTCTTAGGGCTAAAGTTTTCTTTTCCTATTTATATTTCATTGTAGATTATTTTCAGAGAGTTGATTAATGAAAATTGGATTTTCCCATTAAGGTGAGTCCTCGTTATCGTCTCTGCAGAGACTTATTATGTCTTCAGACATGTGCTTTGGCACCCATTGTGTGTCGGCACTTCCCATGCAAGCCCTAACCCCTAGTGCTTGCATCAATTGGTATAAGAGACAAACGATCCTTGCGATCGATTCACATAATTATCCCTATCCGTCCATCCATCATCACCATCCGCCGCTTCCGTTCATCACTTGCAACTGAGCCTGTCACTACCCATCCCTAATTGAGCCATTCCCATTTCCCCATCTCCAATCAATCCGCTGCTAGAGTCCCACCCCTCCAATCCCGTTAGCCTCCGTCCCCATCTTCGAACTCATTCCCAAATCCTTTGTGCCAAAACCACACCCCTTTTGACCCATCGCCTTCCCCAACCAGCAACCCGTCACCGCCCAAACCGAACCCAGCCAAACGCCCTTTTCCAAAATCCCAAACCCGACCCTAGACCCACTCGTCCGGAACCATCCCCATCCCCAGCCCCAGCACAACCCACTCCACTAGCCGAAACCCCCTTTCGGCCGTTACCAGAGCCCTTCCAGCAAAAAGCCCAGCCCTAGCCCCGTGCTCCCCCCCCGCCCCAACAACCTAAAAAAAAAAAGAAGGGAGAAGAAGAGAAGTAGCATAAAGGAAGGAGAATAGAGAAGAAAGTGTGTACTTGGCAACAAGCAACTTTGACCTACACTTTCGGCTTTTCATCGGCACCGTCGGTGTCCACACCAGAACAGCAGTGCTAGGATTGCCATCGCCGTGACCGGAGAATAAGGGTTGAGGGCGGTACACAATTTCACCACCAGCACCATCATCATTGTCGCACCACCGCATGCCATCTGTCTTTGCCGCAAGCTCTGTGACTAGGCCTCCTCTTCTGTTAACAACAGCATGAGGACGGAGATACTCTCTTCCTCTATTTAAAAAAGGGGTTTTTTTTAATCCTTCGTTTTCCCTTTCAGCCATAGAGTTCACGTGCTAATAGCACATGTGGCTGAGCCCTAAATGCTTTTGGGCCTAAACTTAGGTTGGGCCTGGTTTCCAAATCTGGGTTAGTACTGGTTAGTTCCGATGTGTTTAAAGAGGTAGCCTAGTCGAATTGTTAGTGGTATCCATTCCTATATAACTTGACTTCATCAGTGACATCTACAGCCACAGTCAAATTGTAGGTTTGACCTGAACGAGGGCTAAGATATTTTTTTGCTTGACCGGAACGAGGGCTAAGATAATTTTTGCAATTGCAAAGCAATCTGAAGTCAAATTTTAGATTAGTTTTCGCCATCGTGTTCATGGATAACAGACTAATCATCAGGCGAGTCAAGATTTTTAAATTTGCATTTAAAAAAAAAAGCCTCCCAAGAAGCATGTAGAAGTGGAGTCTTCATCTTCACCCATGGAGAAATTTATTGAAGCCGTTTCTCAATTATCCATATCTGTCAATCTAATTTGAATTGCAGTCAGTCACATCCAAGCAACTATTGCATGGATGTAAATCAGACTTAGTAATTTAGAAAATGATCGCTATGGGAATAATTATCGAGGTAACCGTCAAGAAATAGTGGAATGCAAGGCATATTTCGATGCAGCCGCCTTTAAACATGAGAACGACATCGATTGAATTGAACATGTAGAAGAAGATCAACTTGCTGAAGATGTAAAGGAAGAGGAAGGCAAAGCGGACATTGAAGACATGGTTCTAACAACCGGCTTAGTTCTTTCACAAGAAGATCTATCCGTTGACAACCTCATATTGACTTGATCATTGGCAATCAACAATGGTAATTTGGAGTTGAACAATGGCTAGTCAGATATTATGATTTGATAGTGTATATTTATCAATTAAAGCATCCAGTACGACCATCAGAAGAAGTTATACTTGAAGTTATGCCCGGAAACTACAGTTCAACGAATGGAGCAAAAGTTCGTCCGATTGATCTTCAACCCGGGTAGACATTTACCAAACTCGAGGTCGAGTTCTTTACAAGCAGGGGAGAATGATGCAAATAGACCTCAAGCCACATGTGTATGGCCCAAGTAGATTTAGGATATTTTATTAACTAATTATATGTCATTAGTTTCTAGTTTTATTTAAAGAATTGTATTTTGGATTAGGTTTCCAATTTATTTAGTTTCCTAGTTTAGTTAGGTTTCTTATGGCTTAAGTTTTTTTTTTTCTATTTATATGGCATTGTAGATGATTATTTTTAGATAGTTGATTAATGACTCCATTGAGGTGCTTCTCTACAGAGACTTATTGTGTCTTCGGACATGTTCTTCGGCACCTATTGTGCGTCGGCACATCCCATGCAGGCCCTAACCCCCAGGGCCTGCATCATTCATTGGATCAATATAAGGCCCGCCTTGTTGCTGTTGGCAATCCCCAAGAATATGAGATTGATTACGACGAAACATTTGCTCTAGTTGCCAAGATGACCACGGGTCAAATATTCTTGCAATTGCAACCTCAGAGTCCTGGCCCAATGCAGATAGACCTCAGGCCACATGTGTAGGGCCCCAGTAGATTTAGAACTTTTTTTTTAATTCACTAATTATGGTCATTAGTTTCTAATTTTATTTAAAGAATTGTAATTAGGTTGAGGTTTCTAATTTCACTAGGATTATTATTTTATTTCCTAAGTTAGATTATTAGGCTTTCTTAGCCACTTTTTTTTTTTTCATATATTATTCATTGTAAGAGATTTAATTTCCACTTTTTGATCCCACTTTATACCGTAAATTAGTTGGCAACTTGATCTACTTAACGATCACTCGTTCGGATATATCCTATGCGGTTAATTTGATGAGTCAGTTCATGATTGATCCTAAACATCTTCACTTAGCTGCGGTCAGACGAATTATTCACTATCTTCTTCGACCACCAAATCGAGGTTTATTTTTTCCAGCAGGCACTTCTCTTACTGTACAAGCTTATTTCGATGCCGATTGGGCTGGCTGCCAGGATACAAGAAGATATACCACATGATGGTGCATGTTTCTGGGTGACAGCTTGATCTCCTGGAAATGTAAGAAACAAGATAAAGTCTCGAAGTCTTCCACCAATGCTGAATACCTGGCTGTCTATTGTTCTTAGATTCTTTGGCTTTGAGGTTTACTCTTTCATCTTGGTTTTCCAATGGATGTTGCTACTCCTCTCTATGCTATAATATGAGTGCCATCTGGATTACGGAAAATCCAGTCTTCCGTGAGAGGACCAAACACATTGAGGTTGACTGCCATTTCATTTGTGATGAATACAAACGGAAAGTCATTGAGCTTCCTTGTGTCATCTAAACTTCAACTTTCTGATATCTTGACCAAAGGTTTCCCATGACCTTGTCATCAGTTCTTAGTTAGCAAATTGATTCTCATCGACTCTCCAACATAAATTTGAGAGAGAGAGGAGAGGTGGGTGGGTAGAGGCCGAATGAATCAGGCCCAGCCCACTAGAGTTGTTCTATACTCACTTGACTAGGATTATAAATCTAAATTCATTTTCTTGCCTGATTAAGGGCTTGATTGTATCAACTGAGGTTTTTATTGTATCTTGATTGTATCGTTGATTGGGCTTTTAGACCCTATACAATGAATACCCAGTCAATCCCAAGGATCAGATGATTTAGTCCGATGGTCTCTCATAGTTTATTCAGTTTATCTTCTCAGCCTTTGTTTCCAATGGCTGTCAGCGACCACAACCATATATAATTATTAAATTTCTCAAAATTAAAAGTAACTTCTAAGACTTTTAAATTATATGCAGGCTCTTGACATTTGTTTATTTATAAATAACTCCTACTCTATCTTAAACACTCCCCTCAAACCGGTGCACATGTATTCACTGTGCGCAGCTTGGAAAAAACGTCATTCAACCATTTTCTAATTTCTAGTCATTGTTTTTTTTAGGAAGTCTATAATCTGATCATCTGTGCTTCTATTGACCAGATTCACATCCTTTGGTTCGATTGTCTTTGATGAAGTGGCAGTCAACTCCCATATGCTTTGTTGCTTATGATACATTGGGTTCTAAGCAAGGTTTTATCATTGAATCACTGTCACAATGTAGAGTCATAGTTCCACCGCGCTTGAAACCCAATTCTTCTAACAATATCATCAACCACAGCAACTCACAACACCCATGAGTCGTGACCTGATATTTAACTTTAGAGCTTGATTTTGCAAATTCCCAGTGCTAGTCTTTTTGCATGTTGCAACTGGAACGAGTTGGGCAGCTTGAGCCATCCATGCCAAACAGGTGCAGTGATGTATGTAGGTCTTAGAAGATCACAAATCATTCAAAAATTGATTTTTATCTCATCTCAATCATTGAGATGTTATTTTGTTTGAAAATTGATTTGATGCTTTTGAGTTTTGAAATTATTTTGTTTGGACAAGGGCCCATGGCACAGTAAAGGGTGTTCAATGTCAATCCAAGCCCAGGCCCATTTTGGGCGCAGTCTTCATATAACCATTTTGGGCCCAGTCTTCAAAGCCATCTGTACATTCTTCATTTGTAAAACAGTTTTAGGCTGTAGATAAGAGAGACTTGCTGTAGATAAGAGAGATTGGCATGTAATCAGGGATTAAGCCCCTTTATAATGTAAGAATAGTCGACCCTAATGGGCACTGCGTTTGAGACATTCAAATCAACATTACTGTTTCCATATTCCTTCTCTTCAAATGGCATTCAAGTCATGTTAATAATAAAAAAATATCTTTAGAATAAAATTTAAATGTGTAAATATGATGATTTTGTTATTTCTTATCTCAATCATAGTGATGTTTAGTTGTTTTTCTTAATCTAATGCAAATGTGACCCTAAAAGTGTATCTTATCCCCATGATGGAGATGCTTAATATGAAATTTAACGTAGTTTTTTTTTTTTTTTTTACTTTTGTTTTGTTTTGAAGACTTTGTCATCTTCTAGGGCCCCCTTTGTAACTGGCTATGCTGTTGGATTTCTGGCAGAAAATAAGGTATGCTTTTTGACCCATTGGACTCTTTCACCTGGCTTGTGGAACCATGTAATTAGAATATTTCATTTCATTTTCTTTTTCCATGTTTTAACGTCTCTTGCAACCATGATATAAAAAATTGTCCAAGTCGACTCAGCCTTGGCCTTTCCTGATTTGATTCACGCTTCGCTTTTGACTTGGCTGGCTGTGGTTGCTTGGAAGAAGACGTAAAGGGTGAATGGATGCTTATGTCATTTGGAAGCAAAAGTATTTTGAATTTCCAATTGAATTAAAAACAACTGTTGCTACCAGCCTATTTGACAGATTTACGCAGAAAATTAGTAAAAACGAGCTACTACTAGTTTTAGGACATATGAAGTACTTGATAGCTTTAAGAAAATGGATAAAAAAGAAAATAAAAGAAAAAACCAACTGCTACTACTACTTCCAAGGCATAGAAAGTACTAGCTTTTGTCTATAAAATGCTGTTTTCTGTGCAATTTTTGGTGGAGTCTTTGGCATATTTCATCTTCTTGGTAAGATAATTTGGTTTCTTACATAATTATTAGGTAGAACAACAGGGAAGTATCATGATGGAGAGTGGAGGGTGGAGTATGCAACAGGGCAAGAAGGTGAATAGAAGGATTGCTAAGTGGGAGGATGCTGCCATGGTGTTTGTGGAAACCTGACAGAGTTCATTCAAGTATACTAGTTGACGAAAATATGTTCCAGGTATGGAAAGGTAGTTGATGCATTCACACCAGAATCTAGCAGGATAGGAAAGGGAAAACGCTTTGGATTTGTTAGTTTCAGAGTGGAAAGAATTGTGCAGACATGTAGTGATGATTTGAATGGAAGCATTGTGATTGTAAGAAAGATTGTTGTTAAGATAGCTGCGTATTGCTGGTCCCAAAGAAGAAAAAGACCAGGCATGGTGCATCTCAAGAATCAATAGATTGGAAGAGGTCAGAACTCAGAAGGTGACTTCTAATGGCAAGAGGGGGATACATGGTGAATACAGGGCAGGAATGTTGAAAGCAATACAAGGAAATTGTTTTATGTGGACGTTGTAAAAGGGGACCTTGTCAAGCAGGTAGGAAGAATGTCAGTTGAGAAAAAAGGAGTATGGGAAATCCTAAATGGCTTTCTAATAGTCCGATTGGGTAGGTGAGGGGGGAAGGGACCATTGCTCAATGATGCAGGCCCTAGGGTTAGGGCTTGCGTGGAGTGCCGAAGTACCGTGTCTGCAAACACTTCAAATTATCTCCACAGAGACTTCAACACGAGGAAACACCTCTTCGACGGAAAGCCCACGATTCTGTTCAATAATCAAGTCCGAGATTTCTATCTCTACAATGCCATATATATAGGATAAACAAAACTTAGAGCCTAAGAAATCAATCAAAACAAGCGAAGTAATTAAACTAGCGTACTAATCCTAATTAGTATAAAATTAAGAAACTACTAATAATAAAAACAAACAAAACAATTCCTAAACTTCTTGTTGCCTCTGCAGACATGGTGTAAGTGAAGCACTTCCTTTGTGGCAGGAGCCCTTGGTCTCTTCTTCGGCAATTCTGGTTTCTTTGGATAGAGTGTAATTTCCTTTTCACTGTGCATGGATGTGTACGTGTTGTCGTGCAACCCATGAGTGCCATTCTTGTCATACATCCATGGGCAACCCAATAGGATATCTCCACTATCCATTGGTTGCACATCGTACCAAATTGTATCTTTATAATCATCACCAACTGCAAAAGTAGCTTGACATGTATGTCGCACTTGCGCTTTATCACCTGTCATTAGCCATTTGACAAAGTATGGACGATCGTGCTTGTAAACCTTCAGCTTCAAGCGATCAGCAAGAATTTAGGAGATAATAACTTCACAACTTCCACCATGAATCATAACTATACATTTTTGCCCATGAATTTTATCTGTGGAACAAAAAATAGTTTTCCACAACCATTTCTTCTCCACAGTGGGTGTAGACTCCCGGAGGACCAAGAGAGCTTCACATTTCGGCTTTTATTTCTTCCACTTCCTCCGAATCTTAATCTTTAGGATCATTTTGTGTTTTCGGTTCATCGTGCGCACCTTCCATTAAGTTAATTCGCTTTGGACATTCAAACGAACGATGACCCTTTTGCTTACAATGAAATCATGTGAACCCACTTTGATCTTCAAACTTGGAGGAAAACTTTTGTGAGGAACTAGCGCTTGATTAGAATTTGGCTTTGATGGGGCATTTTGTGGAGGCCATTTAGACACTAAATTTGCGGGCCTGGTAGTTTATAATGTCTTCGGCCTTGATGGCATGCTGGATGATCTCATCAACATTATCAAATTTTTTGAATGTGAAGATATGTTTATCAATTCTCTGCCCATGAAAATATCGATCAACCAACACATCATCATCCTCATTTAAGCCACAACGAGCTTGCACGGTTAGGAACTCAGAATATTCAACAATAGTTTTGGACCCTTGTTTTAAATCTTGAAAGTTTGAATGTAGATCTCTAGAATAGTTGACAAGAAGAAACTTTTACTTTAACAGATTTTTCATCTCGATCCATGTTTCAACGGGGTCAATGTTTTGATTCCTTCTCTTCTTTTGCAACTTGGTCCACCAAATCGCAGCATAATTGCGAAATCGAGTTGCCACTAGGGTGACTTTATGACCATCCGTCATTGGCTTGTGTGCAAAAATATTTTCCACACACACTAACCAATCCATGAATTCATCTAGCTTTAATTTTCCACCATATTCGGGAATCATGAGTTTAATTCTTAAATCTGGATCAACATTGACTGCTTGTGAATCTTGTTGATTCCGATTATGCCCTCCATCATCTCGGTGAATATCCTCATGCCGATTACTTTCCAAATTGGCTAATCGGGTTTCCATTCTTACAAGTTTCTTGGATTTAAACCATCATTGCGGATAGTTGATTAAAATTTTTCGATAACTCCGCAATGGTTCCTGACAAATCCTCCATGTTTGTGGGGGAAGACTCAACTTCTACCTTCTTCTTATGAACCACCATGTCTTTTTAATGCAATAAAAAAAATATGACTGACCGGATGGGTAGATCTGCTCTTCACGATCATGTAGGTGAAAACGGATTTGAGATCTGACGGCGAATAGCCCCACAATTGCGAAAAGAATATTCAACCGTTGATTTGGTCAAAGCTCATTTGGATCTGGTCAGCAGAGAATGTACTGCTATGGTTACCGGATCTGCTATGGCGTTGGTTAGGTTGAACTGTGACCCGAAACAAACTTGGAACAGAACTCTACACTAAGTCACTTATTCTAAGCACTTGATTGGCACGTTTCATAAGAGGGACGTGTGTTGCATATTTTTCCTTGGCTGACGTGCCAACAAAGAAAGGGGATGAAACCCCTTCTACCTTTCCTGCTTGTGCTTCAACGATGGTAGAAAAAAGGGGAAGAAGCTCGGCAACCTAAAACGATGGTGGAGGAAGTGTGGGTGGGTCAACGATGCTACTAACGACTGTGGCGACGAAGACGCAACAATTGATAACTGCTGTTGGCGCTGTGTTCTTGGCGGAAGCAGATGACGATTACGATGTGGATCTATACCATGTTGTGTGGTGAATGCTGGGGCGGTCGTCTTTAGTGCCAGGTATGCCCTCTCTGCCACCGCTTTCTGCTTCCTTTTATTCTCTTCAATTCTATGCTTCTGTCTTTTCTTCCTTTTTTTTTTTTTTTGCTCGGGTTGGGTTTTGATAAATGGAGGTGGGGATGACTCGGTTGGGAAGGGTAGGCTATGGGCTGGGGTGGCTGGGAAGGTGAGGTTGGGGGTGGGGTGGGGTTAGATGTGGATTTTAGGTTTCGATGACTTACGGTTTCTGCTAATTGAGGTGGGGTTTCAAGATATTTTTTTGGCAGAGGTGGAAGATGGGGATTTAAGGATGGTGACGGTTTGGGACTTGAGGGGACGGTGAAGGAACGGGTGAACGTGGTGTTGGGAATTTATACTAAAAACATAATTTATACTAAAAGCATACTTTTATGTATTTGTCTTTGATTGATTCACTTATTAGTATATTTTGTCTTCTCATCTGAGATTTTGTATGGGCAAATGGTTGCATTATTAATTATTATGAATGTGTGTCTTTTTTCTATAAAGTAGACAAGTTGGTGTGTAGAGTTCTACTTATACACGGAAGACTTATTTGTCGGTTTTTATATAATATAAGTTGTTGTTCACAATTTATAAGGATTTGGACACACCATCGGTACGACTGTAGCATGATGTTTCAGCAGGTTTGTCTTGGCTGCGGGAAACGGTATAGTTTTGACTCATTATGCTAGTACGCTTTGTGTGTATTGAACATGACCGTTTTTGGGTTTATTGTCTTTATGCTGACTATATAAGATGATTAACATCCAAATGGTTATTATGAGTGCTTGTACTCTTAATTTCGACATAAATAATAGACACATACATTTAGTGTTTGGCATTTTGATTTACGAAGGAGTGAGATCTTTTATGGGTTAATAATCTTAGTAAATTGGATGACTACACTATGTATATGGTGGATATTAGATGTCAATAATTATTTAATCGATGTCAGTAATTATTTAATCGATGGATATCTGAAATCTTAATGTGGGGAGATTAATAAGCGTTTAATAACAAGAAGCTCGAAATATTATTTTGAGAATAAGGATAGGAGTGCAATTATAATTCTTTAGTGGACTGAATTGTAATTTATGGAGCTAGGATTCTAATTTGGGTCGAATTAGGGTTTCCTGTTTCCATAAGTACTCTATCCGTATTTCCTTTTTAAGGTCCCTATTGCAGCCTATAAATATGTGCTAAGGCTCTCTAGGTTAAAATACAATAAAAACAAGAGAAATCTCGTTTTGGAGAGCAAAGAGAATTCGCAGAAGAGGCCCACACTCTGGTGTGAGTTCAAGCATAGAGGAATACAGTAGATGATCTTGAGATTTTCGGGTTGCTGTAAGACCGAGATCAAATCAGAGAGATCTCGTAGGTATGGTTTTTAATCATATTCGTCTATAGTTATTTCCGCAGTGATTTGTATGCAATATCTAAGGTCCCTGGCGGCTAGCCTTTTCTAACTTTAGAGTAAACCCTTTCGCAACGTGCCTAGCTTTGAAGGTTTTAACTTTTTCATCCACCCCTCTTTTCTTCTTGTAGACCCACTTACAACCAATAGGTATTATCCCATCTAGTGGTTCTACAAGATCCCAGACTTGATAATGGTACATAGACTCCATTACATGATCAGTGAGTTACACGCGCAAACGTCCTCACTAGTTGAGCTATACAAACAATTTTGCAATATTATATAGTTTATAATATATTAACATTTTTATTTCGGAAAATTGGTAAACCGGAAAACCGGGTCCTGTTTCGTTTCGGTCAGGCCTGCTAGTCGACCCGGTGCAGTCGTCTCTGGTGATAGGTACTCCTCTATCCCTCTCTCCTTTTCTTTTCTTCTTCCTTTGCTATTTTTTTTTTTTTTTTGTTCTTGGGTTTAGGGATTCTGGTGGTATTGAGTTATGGTGAACGGCTCCGGACGGGTGGGGCCTGGGTCCTATTGGAGGGTGTGCGACGGGTCTGGAGAGCAATTTTTGGATTTAGGGTGGATCCGGATAGGGTTCGGCTGCTTGGTATATTGGCTGAAGGGCTTTGTTGGGAGGTTGTCAATTAGGGTTCGCAAGTTCTGGAGGAGCCGAGGCGATGGAGTGATTGGACTGATGGTTTTTTTTTCTTTTCTTTTGGTTGGTTATGAGGTGTGGAATGCGGATTTCAAAAGGCCGACAGGGAAGGCGTGGGGTTTTGTTGGAGAGGGGTTCTGGGTTCGGACGAGTGGGGTTTTGGTCCTGTTGGAGGGTGTGCGACGGGTCTGGGGAGGGATTTTCGGAGTTGGGGTGGATTCGGATAGGGTTCGGCTGTTTGCGGTATTGGCGGATGGGCTTTGCTGGGAGGTTGTCAATTAGGGTTCGCAGGTTTTGGAGGAGACGGGACGATGGATCAATTGGACTGAATTTTTTTTTGGCTAGTTTTGAGGTGTGGAATGGGGATTTCGGAAGGTTGACAGGGAAGGCGTGGGGCTTTGCTAGAGAGGGGTTCTGGGTCCGGACGAGTGGGGTTTGGGTCCTGCTGGAGGGTGTGCGATGGGTCTGGGGAGGGATTTTTGGAGTTGGGGTGGATCTGGATAGGGTTCGGCTTTTTGGGGTATTGGTGGAAGGGCTTTGTTGGGAGGTTGTCGATTAGGGTTCGTAGGTTTTGAAGGAGCCGGGGCGATGGAGCGATTGGACTGATGGTTTTTTTGTTTTTGGCTGGTTTTGAGGTGTGGAATGGGGATTTCGGAAGGCCGACAGGGAAGGAGTGGGGTTTTGCTGGAGAGGGGTTCTGGGTAGCGAACAGGTTCGACAGGGAGTGGTGATGACGGTTATGGGAATTGGCAGGGGGTTTCGATTGCAGTGGATTAAGGGGTTTTGGAATGATGAATAGAAGGATCGATGGATGGATGGATGACAGGAGTAACACGCCGACGATCGGGGAATCGTTCGGCTTTGATACTGATTAAAGTGCAAGTGTTGGTTGGGAAACGAGTCGTGGGAAGGTGGTTGGGTTGTTGGGGATGGGAGCAAGGAATGGATAGAGTAGATGACGAGGATGGGACGGACGGATATGGGTAATCACGCCGATGATCTTGAGGATCGTGCGGCTCTGATACCAACTGATACAATCCTAGGATTAGGATGCAAGTGTCGGAGCACAATTAGGGTTCCCATGGGAACAATGACATGAACAAGACAACTCTCCAACGATAAACCCACAAAAGGAAAAATTCTATTAACTCAAATCTCTGGGATCATTGATATCTACAATGCTATATTTATAATAAAAGAAACTTAGGCGCTAAGAAATCAATCCTAATCAAACTAGGAAACCAAATAATAATCCTATCCAAGTTAGAAACTAATCCTAAATACAACTTCTTAAATAAAAATTACAAACTGATAGCAATTAATAAAGAATTCCTAACCTTCCTTGGGTCCCAACGATGTGGTATTGCTGCTGCATTATGCCCTATTTTCTATTAGAGAAAATTTTGCTAAAGCGTATCTTCAATTAGTGTGAAATTTGATTAGACTTTAATTTCAATTAGTGTGAAAGTTGGCCATGACTATATTTCCAGTTAGAGTGAAATTTGATTGGTCTCTAGTTTTAATTAGATTAAAGTTTGCCTAAGCCCCTAATTTTTATTTATTTGGCTAAGTTGTGATTATTTTTATTTTAATATTTGGGAGCCATTGTGGAGCCCACCAATGGTAATAACATTGGGTGCATCGGCTTTATTTTTTCTGAGGGGCCAAATGATTTTTATTTATATAACTTTCATAAGGTGAGCAACTATGGGCCCAATGTGGGCCCATTTTTATTTACCCTACTAGCTAAATAAAGGAGGGGACAGAAAGAGGGCTTTTGTTGCCCTATTTTTTCTCCCAAAATAGGAGGATTGAGAAAAGAGGAAAGAAAAGAATAAGAGGGGAAGGAAAAGAGAAGAATGAAAAGAAGAAGAAGAACAAAGAAAAGAAGAAGAATAAGAAAATAGGAGGAGATGGTGGCATGGTGCTGTTGCTCTGCTGGAGCTTGCTTTTGCTGCGTTGTGGCTTGTTGTTGCTACTGGTTCTAGTTATAGGTACCTTTCTCCATCTACTGCCTTTTTTGTTTTTATCTACCAGTCAAATAGAGTTTTTTTTTTTTTTTAAATTTCATTACATCTCTCTCTGGCTGAAACCGCAGCCAAGTCGTAGCGCCCGCTACACTAAAATAGCGGCCGCAGTCAAGGATGAAAATAGCGGTCGCCTGCTGCCAACATGCTATGTAGCGTAGCGGTGCGATTTGAAAAAAAGGTCAAAAAAATTGAAAATTTTGTAGAAAATTTAGAATATTGGAACATGTATATTTTGTTTTTGTAAAAGTAACTAAGATAAGGGGGCGTCGTTGTCCTCTCATTGTAGGAGATCCTGTATCTCTGTATAAATAGAAATCAAGTAATGTTCATTTTTTTTTCACATGTATTCATGTTGCTTAGTTATGCTAACTTAAAAACTAATGAAAGGCTCATAAAAAAAACTGTCATGGAATCAAGAATTAAGATTTAAGATTACCTAGAGAAAATAATACCTCTACCAAAAGGGGTGTCTAATACGATGTACCTATAAACAAACTCTTTGTATTGACTGTAATTTGGCGAGATAATGTGCTTTTTGGTGTTCTTTAAACATAAGAGGGTAGAAGAGTTGAGTATAAATATTATTTGGAGAGAACAAGAAAAGAAATAAGTCTAATTATACATTTTAAAATTTTTTGAAAAATACAAATCTGTCTCACTCCGTAGCGGACGCTACGGATGTGAATGCTGCAAAATGCGTTGTCTTCCCCGCTACGCCCGATGTAGCGTAGCGGCCGCTATTTTCATCCATGGCCATAGTGGCCATTACAGGAATGTATTGGCTGTTACTTTCCGATACGGTTGTGAACAGTGGTATGCACCAAGCAACGTAGAAATAAGCTACTAGTATGCACACAATTAAAACTCACAAGCACACAAGATCACTATGTAGTGTAGTGAATTGTAAGTACGAGGTCGATCCCACGAAGACTTGTGATAAAACAATGTCAAAAGCAACTAAAAATCAGAATATATATATAAAAGAAACAATTGAATGATGAAATGTTGAATTAAACTACTAAAAACAGTAAATTAAACTATCAAAAGTTAAATGGAAATTAATCTAAAACACACAACTAATATTAGAATTGAAAACAATGATAATGAATAAACTAAGGTTTCATCTACTCCCCTAACCAATCCTATGCATGTCCCTTATTATCTTTTAATAAAAAATCAGATTTTATTAGTGACATCTATCAACTTAGACCATGGCATATGCGTCTAGATTACTATTCCCCTAAACCCAATTCATGAGTGGCATATTACATGAATTATTCATTATGATGCAAAAACTAAGCATGGCATATGTCCTAGTCAAAACACACATAATGCATAAAAACAATGGGAATGATAAATGTATGAGTCTAAGCATGGCATATACTTAGATTATTCATGGTTTTAAACCCTAGATGCTTAACATCAAGATCAATCAAAATTAAGTTAATTACTCTTAAAATTAATTGAACATGGCATGGCTGGCATGGCATATATACAACTCATCAATTAAAAACATGGTTTATAGAATCTCAACTAATAAAATTGAAATCTGAATTAAAAGATGCCAAAAGAGACTCCATAGATTAGGCTAGGGTTTCAACTACACCCTAGCCCTAAAAAAATTAGCTACTCATGTCTGGAATTGAAAACAAAATTGAAAATAGAGCCATAAGAAGAACTCTGAATATTGAAGAGGAAGAAGAATTCTGCCAGCAGCTTTTTCACCTTTTCTTCGCTTCAAAACCTCTCCAAGATGCTCCAAAGAATGCTCCAAAGGTGGCTGTACGGGAAATAGGGTTTATGGGATGATGATGGCTGGTTTTTATGCTGACTCATGGCTGGATGATGGCTCTATTCGTGGCTGGACGTGCATCGTTCATATGCCCTTTTATAAGTCTTGCAACAGCCTCTTAGTACTTAATTCCCTTGTGGAAATAGATCTCCAACTTTCTCTATAATTCTGTTTCCTAATAAGAATAGAATAGGAGTCTTCTTTCTTAATAAAACAAGACTTTCTAAATCTGATCCTACTTGTAATTTATAGAAAGTTCCTCACATGTGGCCCACCAATCTGAATTTTAATTGCAAGGAATTAAATCTGAAACTTGAGAATAAAAGTGGGCCCATATGGTGCGTGCAACATGAGTGTGGGACCCCTCTTTTTGGACTTCTATCTTGGCTTGAAATCTTCCTTTTAACTTTCCTTTCTTTTCTCCTTGTTTTCTCCATTCTTGAATTCCTCTTTTAACTTGAATAGGACTTCCTAAATTCTGAAATTCTACCTTTAGCAATGGATGTGGACCCCTCTTGTGCGTGTGACACACTTTGGAGTTGTCTTCTTTTTCTTCTTTGATTATGACATGAGTATCCAATACTTTCCTTCTTTGATTTGAATTCTAAGTTGTCCAAAGAACTAGAAAGTAATCTTGAAATCTGAAATAGCTTGGATGGGACCCACCTTTGTCCTACTTGATGATTCACGCCCATCACTCTCTTCATGAATTCCTCTCTTTTTGCTCCTTTTTACTTTTGCATAAAAATCAGCAAAGAATATGTAAAATCAAATAAAATAACTATGGCTAGCATAAGATAAATCAAATATTATGGCTCTAATTACAAACAATTAAGCACTTATCAAACAACGATAAATTCAAAGAAGCATAGCGGCTTATCGGCTGATACGCTACGTATGGGCCGCTTTTTTCATCCATGCTGACAATACTATTTATATCATTTACTATTTTCAAAAATTACAAAAAACCCCTTCTCACCTAAGTTTTCCATAATTGGCTAATTGCAAATAGCCAACCCCATTAGTGGGGACATGGCTTTGATAATAATGATGAAGTGGAAAATTACAAATAATTCCATAGTTGCTTGCAACAGCTTGGTTGTTTCTCAAGTCTCAACAGACTTAATGCCCTTTTCTGGTTCTTTTCAGTTATTCTAGATGTTGTTTCATTGGTTAATTCTTCTAAATGTGAAAGAAAGTATAATTTGCGTAAAGGGTGATATATATATGGGAGGTGCTCCTGTGAGAGTATCTCTCACCTTACTATGAGAGATAGGAGTGGGGCCCCTCACATTTAAGTCCCCTATCTCTCATAGTAAGGTGAGAGATAATCTCAGAGGAGAACCTCCATATATATATATAAAGGGAATTTGCGTTCAGTCTCCTTTTCTTCTTTTCAGCTTACACCACCTTCACTTCTAGAAGTGAAGGTGGTGTAAAAGAAGAAAAGGAGACTTGCTGGAGAAGAAAATTGCTGAAAGCGTTGATAGAGCTGGGTGACTAGCCTTCTGCCTTTACAATATTGAAATTCTTAAAAGTTACAAAATCATTCTTGCTGTTTCCAACAATGCAAAACAGTCCCTGAATGTTAACTATATTATAAATAAGCTCCTTTATACGTCGCCACAATGTAGAGTTCCCTTTAGTTGCTTTGTCCTAGTTTGTCTACATGATCATGGTAAGTATTACTGCCGTAGTTTGTTTGGATCTTCATAATTTAGTGTGTTGATACTATAAAGCCCATTTTGTCCTGCATAGAGTTCCCCAAAATTTAATAGTTGCTTAATCATAGGATCTTCACATTAGCATTATAAATGTGTTACAATTAAGATATTCACCTAACCTGTTTTGTGTTTTTTGATTGATAAGATATGTGAAAAGTTTTGTTTCTTATTTGCAGTTACACTTGAATCCTGTTCATGCAGTTGTGAAACTTCGACCATCACTAGGATACCTGAATGTTTTACAGAAGAAGAATAGTTTTGCTGGAAGTGAAGTTGTTGCATGTTCAGATATGGTAACTAAAAATGAATATGGAAGATGTCAACGATGTGTTAGTTATACTTTGTTATGGAAATTTTCAAGGTGTAAAACTTTTGGCTCATTTTCAAAAATGTACACGACGATTTGAATATTTCAAAGAAGTATAAATTTTTTCATTATTCTTTCAATCAAGTCCTCTCCATATTTTTTTTTTATTTTTGAGAAATGACAAAAACATGTTGATGTTATTTTTCAAAATTTTCGTTTAAAAAAATCATTTAAGAGAAATGATCAAGTCCAACCCAAATGACAAAGTGGGGCCCACTTCAACTACCTTTATGCATGGATGGTTGAAAAATGGGATTCCAAATGACTAGAAAAACTTCCTTCATTAAATGGTTATGATTATCAAAGTAAAGATGGCCACTTTTAGGGAGGAAAGAGTTTAAGAATAGACAAAAACCTATCACAAGGGAAGGGTATTTTTATCATTTCTTTAAAAAAAATATTATGGAGAGGACTTGATTGAAAAAGTGTGGAAAACTTTTATACTTTTTTTTTGAAATATTCAAATCTTCTTGTACTTATATGAAAATGAGCTAACACTTTTATACTTTTTTGAAATTTTCCCTACTTTGCTATTTAATTAATTGTTTAGATTGGCTCTGTAATGTTTCAAATTTATCCTGTTTGATTTATCTTTCTTTGTTTCTTATGTTTTCTCAAAAAATGTTATATATGCCTTTACATTGCTTTGATTGACTAATTTATAGGTCTCTTCCCCTTAAATTATAGTTTAGTATGACTTTACCTCATTGTTCTATCTAGTTAGGGAAGTATTTGTTGTAATAGACAAGTTCTTTTGAGCTATAAATAAATCTCTAGTTTTTGGTTTTGGTAGTCATGTATTTTATCCACATCCTTTGGGATTGTTGCTAATGGAACAGACTTTATCATCTCCTTACTTTTGTGGTTTTTTATTTATTTTTTATTTTTTATTTTTTATTATTTTTTATTTTTAATTTTGAGATGGCACCTTTCAACGTCTTTGTGAGGAGAGTTTGTACCTGACAAGGAGAACTTTCGTCTGTATTCTTGTTACATTGAGTAATCAATGTGAACAAGAATACATACCTAATTTAAGCCTTTGGGGTGGAAAACTTAGAAACTGTGGATGACCTAATGGATTTTTGTAGGTGATGCCTCAGCATCAAACCTAGTGAACCTTTGAGACAATATTGGTGCATAGAATTGGGAAGGATGAGAGATTTTTTTTTCTTGTGCCAGGATTCTCTCTCTCTCTCTCTCTCTCTCTCTCTCTCTCTCTCTCTCTCTATATATATATATATATATATATACATACATACCTGTCACGACCCGAAGTCCGGGGCCCTCGGACAATGCATCGGGAATACATAGTATCAGTGTATCATACTTGCACACATATCATTTATTATTATATTGCTACCTTAACCTTATTTAACTATTTACACATCATTTATTATTATATTGCTATGAATGGGGAAATGGATGGATTGTGAACATGGTTTTAATATTCGTGTCGGCCGGGCTGGTCCATTCCGGATTGGTACGGTCACCGCTGGTAGTAAAAAGTGTCAATTTTTTAAAAAAACCCAGAAAAATTTAAAAAATAATATAGAACGAGTACAAATAATGTGAAAGTTAAGATATTTAAATAGTATCCTATCTCATATATATATATTGATTTTTAGTATTGTAAAGCGCTGAGTCGCTGATGGTGTAACATGACTTCTAGTTCCTATGGATAAATGATAAAATTCCCATTATTGAGTCTTACCAAATTTCACTAATATCCTTTATCTAGCAATTTTCACTAACTTGAATTATCTAGCATTTGGTTTTTTGTCCTCATATAATGTCAAGCCCTTCAAATAGTCCTGGCTATTAGTCCGCATATAGTTTCAAGCTATTTCTATAATTGTAGCCTTTGGTTTTTGGTCTCTAAGTTTACGGGCAAAATCGCCTTGTCTATCTTTTAACTCAACGGATAATTAAATTGATTTTTTTCTTAAGGGTCTATTGTTAAAAATAAAATAAAATAAAAATTACTAGGTTTAGTTTCCTTTGTCAATTTAAATGTTAGTTAAAGGGGAGCTTAAAATGTTAGTCGAAAGAGATTTTAGTAAAGAAAAAACTAAATATAGGGGCCTTTTTGAGGTTGTATCAAAATTGAAGGGCTTATTTGTAATAATGCCTCCAACCTAGGTTGTGAGATTCGAAGTCCGGCTCTGCCATTCACAGCGCCACGTGCCTACCAACTGAGCAGCTGCCATGTCATTGTGAAATGTGTGCTAATTAACATAAAATTAAGTGTTATGTTTCTGGGACAGCTCCATTACGGTGCCAGCCCTCGACCCGACTCGGGCCTGACTGTCATTGAGTTGACTCGGACGAGTCGACCCGGTGCCGACCGGGATTTAAAACCAAAACTATGAATAACCATTTTTTTCTTTTTCTTTCTTTTTTTTTTTTTAAATTTTTAATGTTTTTTCATTCTTATTAAAAAAATAAAAAATCCTACGATTTGCGATATGATTCACGATTCGGTTCGATTCATGGCTATAAATGATTTGCGATATGATTCCGATTTTCAGAACTATGCTCGAAACTACAATAGGGTTAAGCCATATCTAAAAACTTCTAGAATGGAGATCAGGCAGTGCTAGAATGCCCACCTTTAAATTTGGCTACAAGCCCATGCACATATCTACCATGTATGCAATTTCATAACTAGTGTACACACCCATAATTAACACATTTTGACATAGTTCAGATCTGAAACTAGATGACAGCTCCTACGGTTGATCAACATTAGAACTCTAAAATTATCAATTTTGAAGAGATACCATGTGGATAATCCAGAACTATCAAAATATCAAACATCAGACCATGAATTCTACCAGAATGCAGTGGCAAATAGTGTCAACCAGCTCCCACCAACCAGATCTGGTTCAACTCATCAAAATCCTCAAAAATGGGAGTTCGGCCAACAAGACCTGAACCCACCTGATTGTGATCGGCCAACACAGCATCCATATTGGGTTTGGATTTCACCCAAACCCCCACTACCCAATTTGGCCAAGCTTAGTCTCCACTTGGTGGAGGTTTGCTATTGCATTTGGTCTCCTAAGGATGTTTTCCAAGTCATAAAAATCCCACTCATCAGAGATTCAGGTCTGGTGGCTTCGATTTAAACACAATAGGGTCCCAAAGTTGAAGAAAATCCAAGAAATACAAGTAGACGGGGATTGACACTCACCTTGAATAGAACCTTGCGGACCTAATGACTTGAGGAAGGTTGTAAGACATCCAAAACAAAACTTTTTTTCTCTTCTCTCGTTTTCCTTTGGCCTCCTTCTAGTTCTCCTTCTAGCTTCCAAGGCCTGGATAGGGTTAGGGGTTTTTACTTTTGGAGAAGCGAAAACGAGTAAAAAGGAGCTAAGGAGGAATGAGGGTTTGGGCATATTGACAAAAGGGAATGGGGATATGGGATATATGGTCCCCACGTCCCCTTCAAAGTTACGAGATTCGTTTCGGACGAAATCTCCGAAAAAATTCCTTTTTGGTCATGAAAACGAACCGAACTGCCTTTTGAGAAATACTCGGTCCAGATTTCGGACCAATTCGGATGAAATTTGGAATTTTGAATAGAGGTTCGGCCAGAAATTAAAAAAAAAAAGAAAGTAAGGGGCTGGCCATTGGTTGCTGGGGAAAAAAGAATAAAGAAGAAGAAGAAGAGAGAGAGTACCTAGTTTGAAGCCCTAGCCATCATTATGGCTGCTCGGCATCGCCTCACCATCGCATCGGCATCACTGTCGCTACTCGCCATCGCCTTCTCCCTCTCTTCCCTTCTTTTTTTTCTTTTTTCTTACTTGCATTTCGTTTGCTCTAGAGAGCATTTCGAGGGAAGCTTATTAAAATTTCCATTGCCTCTTATATTTATCGAGATCGTCCTTCGGATCCTTGAAGCCCACATGCAAAACAGTTTAATTGAGTTGATAAATGGGCCACCTAAGGCACCAACAGTAGTTGTTGAGCCATTGAATACAAAGTCTGGGTCCCCAGTTTTAATAAAGGGGTTTTTACCAAAAGCATCCTCAAATATAACTATACCTCCAAAAGCATCCTTAAATACATGGAATGCCCTAAAACATCTTATACAGTATACTCTGATTTTCCCCAGACCAAATTACCCCTTCAACCCCCTTCTCGTGACATCGAGACTTGATTTCGCACATATTTATATTTCGAGGTTAGTTCAACCCCTTTCTCTCGACATTGAGACTTGATTTCGTGACATTGACTTGATTTCGCAGGGCACATTGAAGTATTTCGAGGCTAGTTTAACCCCTTTCTCGTGACATCGAGATTTGATTTTACGACACTGAGACTTGATTTGACAGGGCACATTGAAGTGTTTCGAGGTTATTTCAACCCTTTTCTTGCGATGTTGAGACTTGATTTTGCGACGTTGAGACTTGATTTGGCACATTGAAGTATTTCAAGGCTAGTTCAACCCCTTTCTTGAGACATCAAGACTTAATTTTGCGACATCGAGACTTTATTTGGAGCATTGAAGTATTTATTGGCTTTTTTTTTTCCTCAATTCTCGAACTCGCTAGTTGATTTTTCCCTTTTCTCATTAGCCCTTAGATATGCTCTTTAAAAGTCTGTAATTCGAAGATCGGGAGATCTAAGGGCTAATGAGAAAAAGGAAAAACCAAATATGAAATTCGAGAATTGGAAAAAAAAACTAGCCTAGAAATACTGCAATGCGCAAAATAAAGTTTTGATGTTGTGAATTTAAGTCTCGATGTTGCGAGAAAGGGGTTGAACTAGTCTCGAAATACTTTAATATGCCTGTGAAATAAAGTCAAGATGGAAGGGGGGAAGAGAGAAACATGGAAGAAAGAGGAGAAAAGGAAAGTGGGGCGGGAACTTGTTGTCCACCACTGTCATTGCCATCACCTCCTCCTCTCCTTTTCAACTGCCATCTCTCTCTCTTTCTCTCTCTCTCTCTCTCTCTCTCTCTCTTCTTCTACTAGTAGTAGTAGTAGTAGTAGTAGTTCGTTTCTCTGATTGGGGCGAAGGATAACTATTCATTTTTATAAGGGGCATGTGCAACTTATATGAAAGGGTTGGGGCGACTTCCACATGAGCTCATTTCCTTAAAAAAATAGTAGTTTTATGGGCTCTTCAATGGAGCCCATCTATTTAAAATATGACCACCTAACATTAAACATTCCACTTTAATAGAAAATAGGCCTTAGCCAAATTTGACTCCAATAGAATATGAGCCTAGCCAAATTTCACTCTAATAAGAAATCGGGCCCTTTGCAAATTCTACTTGAATAGAAATTAAGGGCCCAACAATCTCTCTCTAATAGGAAGTAAGGCCCACCCAAATTTCATTGTAATAGAGGATGGGCCCTACCAAATTTCTCTCAAATAGGAAAAAGGGCCTTATCCCAATTTCACTCTAATGGGAAATAGGGCCCTAGCTAAATTTTACTCTGATAGGACATAGGGGCCTAGCTAAATTCTCATTTTATATTTATATGCAATTTTTAAATTGATAAGTTGTTTTTAAATTTTCCTATATATATTTTATATTTTTTTTCAAAACATAAATCTGAAATGTGTTGCCGAAATTCTGAATTGTCTGCAACATTTTGGTTGGAAGCCAAACCCAAACGAAGTCCAAAACGAAATTCTTAACTATTCTTGGGACAAAGTTGTGAATAAATTCAAATTCTAATGCACACTTTTGCCCATGTTTAGTGTAAGGACTTGGTCCGAGCGGTACCCTTAATCACGGAGCATAGCGTGTCAACCATGGGCTTCAAACGGTGAGTCTCCGCTAGCCCTCATTGGAAATATCCAAGTCCTGACCTTGGGCTTCGAAGTCAAACCCCTTCTTAACTCAACATGAGGCCTTTTAAAACCGTGCGGCCCCGGAAACCGTAAGAACTTTGGAGTTAAGCGTGCTCAGGCTGGAGCAGTAGTAGGATGTGTGACCTCTTGGGAAGTCCTTGTGCACGCACGTAGGCCAAAGCGGACAATTTCATTCTGACTTGGGCGGGGCTGTGACAGTTGGTATCTGAGCCAAGGACGGTTCTATTTCCAGTGGGGGAGAGTGTAAGGACTTGGTTTGGGCGGCACCCTTAACCACGGGGCGTAGCGTGTCAACCACGGGCTTCAAACGGTGAGTCTCCCTTAGCCCGCATCGGAAATGTCGAAGTCCTAACCCTGGACTTATAAGTCAAATCCCGTCTTAACTCAACATGAGGCCTTTTAAAACCGTGCGACCCTGAATACCGTAAGAACTATGGAGTTAAGGGTGCTTGGGTGGGACCAGTACTAGGAAGGGTGATCTCCTGGGAAGTCCTCGCGTGTGCACGTGGGCTAAAGCGGAGAATTTCATGTTGAGTTGGGTGGGGCTGTGCAATTTATTGTGTGAACTCATCTATTCATGATAGATGTACCTACCTCTTTAGTTTTCATGCAAGCATCTCTTTTCATGGGAATGTTCTTATCTGATTTCTTTTCGACCATGAGATGTTTCCGATGCACATGCACTATTTTATCACTTGTTCATGAGAAGTCCTTCAATATGTTATTCACACACATCATACCCTTGCCATTAAGATGCCATCTAAAAGCCTGCAAGATTGTAAACGATCAGGCCTATGCATGTTCCCGCACATCACATCTATCTTTTGATCTATAGGATGTGGTTTATAGCTCTCATAATCAACCCTTACCATTAATCAGTTGACCGAATCAAACAAAGTCTCATCCTCCTACAAATCTCGGCCATTGTTCTGTATTGCCAAATCACGATATATTACTTAAATGCCCTCCCAAATGAAAATTTAAGGTTTTGTTCTAACTGTTTATTTTGGAGGCCCTTGAAATGATGTATATGACCATCTGATTTGGATGAAAATTTTCCTCTAACCTTTCCATGAAGGGACAAACCCCCAGAATGATCCCTAGTGTGTAATAGGGGCCTCATCCCATGATGCCGATGCCTGGTTTCACTGGCTTGTTACTCTTTCTTCATAATTGTCGATCTGTGTGTGTCAATGATGCCCCGATACAAATACAGGCACGGACACGGACATGGGGATCGTGGATACGACTCTGCACTTCTGAAAATCTAGGACACGGATACGGATATGGGTGTCCTTGTATTTTCTTTAGATCACTTTTGAATTAATGAAATGTCATTGTTTACATTCCTTTCTAACATTTTTTATGTCGAGCAGAAAAAAAAAATAGAAGAACTATATGAAATAATGGCCATGATAAGTAGGATGTGCTAAACTTGTACCCTAGAAGTATCGTTGCAATATCGGCTACAATACAAGTGTCGTATCAGTCTGATACGGATGTGTGGGGCTTGTACAAGTATCCGGGTATCATAGGTGTTTATTACATTTTATACCATGTTACGTTATCATATCCTTCCTAATTACTGCATTGCATTAACCATGTATGCAGGGCAAGTTGGTTGAGGCCACAAATGAAACGGTAGATGATGCACAGGTGTGTTTATCATGCAGCAGTAATTATGCTTATTTGTTTCTTATCATAAATACAAAAATTATAAAATAATAAATGATGTCTCCTATTTGTACTTTATGTTGTTGAAATGATTTTTCTTATGTTTAAAATGTTCAGTCAGTGATACAAAATGGCATTATGCATGGTAGAAGCTATTGAGTATGACTATGGATGTTTTTTCTTTGCTACGGTTGGGTTTTTCTACATATGATTTTGCAAAATGGAAGAGTACAACTTTTTATTTATTTCTTCAGGCCCTTTCTTTCACAAAATAAGTGAACATGGAGAAAGCGTTTCATGTTTTAGGTTCCTCCTACAAGTAACGATTATCTGGAATCAGTAGCTTCCATTGGTATTAATGTAATCATTGTACCTTGGTGTATACTGATGATTGTCTACAGTGTAAATGTGATGACAATAATTGGTGAAGTTGTCGTTATAAATGGATGCATGTTTAGACTAATCCGCTATTAGGTTTTCATAAGCCTATTAAACGCATAAAATAGAATCTGTTTTCTATATTGATTCATCTACAAGTAATGAGTCTTCCCTAGTTATTTATAACTTTCTGCAATGAGAGAATGTTGGTAATTTTAGTGAACTCAGTTTGATTCTGAATATGTTTCAGCCGTGGTCAACCATAAACATTCATCTACAAGTAATAATGTATTAGATGTGGAACTAAAATTTTATTCAAGTGATTTATAACTTTTGGCAACGAGGCTTCCCTAATTATTTTCCACGGTTCAGAATAATTTTCTAAGTAGTTTAATTATTATTATTATTATTATTATTATTATTTTTTGTGGTTCAACTAGTTGAAAAATTGGATTGAAAGAATTTAAGGGTTTGGTCAAAGAAGGTATAAAAACCCTAAACTAGTAGAGAGAAAATAGTAGACAAAGAGTGAATTTGGATGAAAGAAAGTTATGGTTGACACAACCATGTATATATATGCACACTTTATTATATCTTTGTCACGACCCAAATTCCGGGGCCCTATCGGATATCTGGATTGTGATTATATAGCATTATTCACCATGCATTCATTAAATAAAATTCACAAGGAATTAGGCATTTAATTCTAATATAATTTCAATTATAAATATCATTAAATCTTTGAGAATTCAAACTTATTATATCCTAACTCAATCCATAATGTGCTTGAAACGTTAGATAATTTTCCTAAACAATGACTAATGACTCCATTAATTATTTAAGCGTTCTCGTTCTCTCCCTTCAGCCACACATGCCGAAATTTACGTGCTGATTGTCATTCCGCTCTGGCCCACCCGTATTATGATTACCTGAAGGGGGCAACACAACATCAGTATTGCCGGTGAATGAATTTTCCTAATTACACAAGCCACATACAACATAATATTACATAATCAACACATCTGAATCAATAGATCACATATCATTAAAGTACATCCACATACAAATCCATGCCCATGCACATTACCATGCCTCCAAAGGCCCATCGTATACATGTATACCGGTCACCATGACCTTGTCTCATCAGACACATCCACTAAGGACCAGCCGCAATAACGGCCCGGACACTAAGTCCAACATCCCACGTTTGGGATCCCGTGCACAATATCATATAGCAACCAGAGTTTATCATTATTAATAATTTACACAATAGTATTGTGGGACTAATTCCATACCAATCTCCATTAGATTAGTGCCCCACTTCTGATCATAATAGGTAAGGGATGATGTAGGAGAGACCCACCTTCATAGAATATTAATCTAGGTGACAGAATCATACCAATCATTCCAAGATAGCCCATACAATTCATTAAACTATATGAAAATCTTAATTAATTTGATGGAAGGTTTATTTAGTAATTATATACCAAGTCTAGGGCTAATTCCCCATTCATAAATTCCATCCAATACACCTTTACACACACAGAAGTGTTACAGCAATGAATTCACGCCTGAAACCTTCTAAAGTGAAATCCAGTGGGTCCCGCTGGACCAAACTAAGATCAGACCTAATGTCTAAGGTCGTCCAAGGATAGGCTTTACTCTTAATGGATTGGATTCACCATCAGACATTTTTACTGGGCCCCACAGTCTCAACAAACTCTAACAGAATTCATGAATAATCCTCTCGATTAACAAAATTGAAGCTTCTGGATATGTAGGCAGATGAGGCCTAGGCCACATGGGACCACCACCATCCAGGTCGTCCCTGGGCCCTCTTCAAGATGTGGGGTCCTAATCTTTGATTAACTTAGATAGTGGGTCCCACAACAGTTATCGACCTAACACCCTTTTTCCGTTAGTTTCACGCCAGAAGTTTAAAAATCCATTGGATGATGGCCCAAACGGGGCCCACCTCCCTTGGGTACAGTTCCTCTTGGATCGACTATGGGCCCTCCTTTGGATCTATGGCCCAGATGCCCAATCTAGTGGGCCATGGGGTTCCACAACTCTCCAACATCAATACAACCCGTTGACGACAATACTCTGTTCTTGCTGAGTTTGTGCGTGTTTGACAGATACTCAAAGATTTACACCCCATATCAACTGTAGCATTCTAATCACCATTCAAACATGATTCCTTGACCCTATACATATCTTTTATGTCTGTTCGATGGGTTTAAAAATAATTGCATACCTAACAATATAGAATATTTGAATCACATTCCATTATCAATCATCTTGATTAATCACCCAATTAATTAGGAAGATCCACTCACCTCTGGTATGTGATCGACGGTTTGGCAATATGTGGACGCGAATAGGACATCAATTGGTCTTCCTCTCCTTCCCCTGATTTGCAACCCACAAGACTTCTCTAAGAATTTCTTCGAAAGAAAGGTGAATAGGATACTATTGTAGTGGTCGTTGGTTATGTATATATATAAAGGGAAGATGGAATTCTAGTCATCCCAAACTTCCTATTTAGAGTTGTTATACAGCTCCACTCCTTTCCAAACCCAATCACGAGGAATACTACCAATTTTTATAGTAAGCAACACTTCTAATTTCCATAATAAGAACTTAACTAAGATACTACCTGGGCCAGACTAATCCTGGGCCCAGGTAACTCAGGATATTACAATCTTTTTATATCTACAATAACCCCCTATAAGTTTGCATATTTACGAAGTAGTCCATAGGTATAAATTACATAAGGGCACATTTGTGTAGAGTATGTTGAAAACCACTTCTGCAGGCTTTCCTTTTTTCTACAAAAAAACGAAAATTTTCAACCCCCTTGGGTAACACTTTTTTTTTGCGGAATTATAGAAAATTGAGTTCATCTCTGTGCTTTTCCTCATGGAAAATTGGTCATACCAACCAATCAATTGAAAATTTCCATTGTGGAAAGTCTCACTTTTCCTCCCTTTTTTTTTTTTTGCAGAAACGTGGCTGCACAAACATGCCCTAAAAGTCCTCTCTATTTCATAGCGATCTCCTCAAGCTGTTGCATATTTACCATACCCTTTTTGGACAAAACATCACTTAGTTATCTCTTACCCGCCGCCTTTCTGAGTGAAGCTATAGTTTGATCACTTTGTTCACAACCTTCTCTTTTAAACTGCTAGTTAACACTTAGGAAGCGGAAAACCAATCTACCTAACAACACCAACCCCCCACCGAGGCCATTGTTCGAATTCACAACCTACACGTGCCTACCCACTCGATACGTGCTTTCCCACGTGACCTTAGGGAACGATGCCTCCTTGGGGTTCAAACTTGTGACCTAGTGTTGGTAGTGGCGGACCTACATGTCTCATGTTGGGGACTGAAGCCCCCTCCAAAATTGGAAAAGCCCATTAGAGCCATAAGGGAAGTCTGGCCCAGCCCCCACTTAAAATAACCCATAGCCCCCGCCTCCCTTTTCTCAACTCAAAAAATCCACTTTCCCATTCTCTCTTTTCCCCTCTCAAAAACCCCCAAATCGGCTAACTTTCCGTCCCCGGCATTGGCGCACCCCCATTATTCCTCCCTTCGGCAGGTATCCATCTCTATATTTAATATAAAAAAAAGCATAGGATGCATATAGCTATTATATATTTTGGACTTGTGAGAGTTTTCTTTAGGTCTTGGGAATTGACATGAATGAGATTACAATCATGTATGCAGTCCACTCAATGTACAATCATAGAATTAGCTCAGAATCCTAATTTGGAATTAGGGATCATTGAACACTTTATTATACTTCTCAAATTATGATTTTCACTTTTCATGGTGTAAATGAATACATTCAGTGGTTTAAATGTATTTGGATTATTTGGATGCATTTCACAAATTGTCAAAATCCAATAAAATTTAAAAGATATGAAACTGAGCATGTTGGTGATAATCATTAATCTAAGAATGTTAATGATTTAGATAAAGAAATTGTGATCCATAGATGATTCACAAATTGCTCTAATCTTTCTGCAGTTGGAATATGGGTTTTGAAAAACAAACCTTAAAACACTAGTACAAATGTAAAGGAATTTACCCGAAAAATCATGGGTGAGGTCTTGTGCACCAAAAAAGCCCCCATAGTTTTATGAAACAAAACTGGTCTTCCCGCCGATTTTTTTTTTGCACCTTTTCAACTAGTGACGATATCATCGCTTAATATCGAGATTGAGCAATGATATCGTCGCTCTTTTCAAGTGATTATCATAAGCACCCCCCACCCTTCAAACAAAAGTCCTGGGTCCACCAGTGAGTGTTGGCCCTGATACCATGTCAAATTTGACTAGCCAATACTTCCCAAAAGCTTAAGCTGATGGGAAGCGGAAGACATTGGGGTGGGAAGGGGGAAGAAAGGAGTTTTTGAAGGGGTAGATTAGTCTGTGAAAGAAGAAAAACCCCAAGATTCCTTCAGAAAAGGGGCAACAATCAAATCCCTTACCGAGACTAGATCTGTAGAATTAGGAAGAAGGTAAGGAAGCCTTATTCCTCTACCAGGTCTCTGACACCAAACACCAGACAAATCAGATTTTCTGTCTGATTTAATTTAATTTAGTACAGTTTTTCTTCTAGGATCAACCGAAGGATATTCACTACCCTTCCAGAACTAATATGTTGAAGGAGGAAGAAGAGTGGATCCAACCTAGTAAATATCCAAAGCAGAAACAATATCTCCCTCTCTGACCAGGGCTTCTGATAACCAAACCAAACCAAACCAAACCAAGCCTTTTCCCACTAGGTGGGGTCGGCTATATGGATTTGACGACGCCAATCAAATCTGTTTAGGGCCATGTCCTCCGTTAGATCCATGTAGGCAAGGTCGTGTTTAATAGTTTCTTTCCAACTTCTCTTGGGTCTCCCTCTCCCTCTCCTACTCCTGGCAATCTCTATGCCTTCACACCTTTTAACAGGTGCTTCCATTGGCCGCCTTCTAACATGGCCAAACCATCTTAGTCGATTTTCTCTCATTTTATCTCCAATCGGTGCTATTCCTACTTTGCCCCTAATCTCCTCATTCCTAATCCTATCTCTCCTTGTGATCCCGCACATCCATCTTAGCATTCTCATCTCCGCAACTTCCATCTTCTTAACATGATTATGCTTTACTGCCCAACACTCTGATCCATATAACAATGCTGGTCTTACCGCCACCTTATAATACTTTCCTTTAACCCTGAGGGGGACTTTCCGATCACACAAGACCCCCGAAGCACTCCTCCATTTGGTCCACCCGGCCTGAATCCTGTGACTTACATCAGTATCAATCCCTCCATCCTGTTGCACCATCGATCCAAGGTACCTAAAGTTTTCTTTCTCTACAATCTTTTGTGTGCCTAAACTTACTTCTATGTTACCAAGTGTCCTACTTTGGCTAAACTTGCACTCCATATATTCCGTCTGACCAGGGCTTCTGATCTTGTTAAATATTTCAGGAGTCTCTACAGAGATCTGAATCCGTCGACTTGATGATATCCCACAGAAAGTCAACAATGCAACACCAGAGAAGTCAATGTGTTGAGATCCTTCTCTGAGTACTGATGATTCAGCAGCCTATTGAGAAGTTAATAACTTAATACTTCTATCAATACCACACAGAAGGCAAAACAAATACCCCACGATGTGTCAGAGGCTTTGATACCATGTCAAGTCCAACTAGCCAATACATCCCTAAAGCTTAAGTTGATAGGTAGCAGCTGCCCACCCACCCACCACCCCCAACCCCACTCCCACTCCACCACCCACCACCGTCACCACCAAACACACACAATTAACATCCGTTTGAATTCGCAACCCATACCCATGAGATGCGTGCCTGCCTACGACCTAGGGGATCAATGCCTTCCGTGGTTCGAACTTGTGACCTTGTGTGGCTCTGATACCATGTCAATTTCGACAAGCCAATACATCCGAAAAGCTTAAGCCGATAGGAAATGCAAGACTAATATACTTAACATTAACCTCAATATGCTTTGTTCGTTCATAATTGACATGTTTCGTCGCAATGTATAATGCTCAAGTACCATAATGTAAAACCATCGAATCTTCTTAAAGCCCAATCCTTGTAACAAAATTTTCAGCAATAATAACTCACAAAAACCATATGCCACACTGGTAAATAAAAAAAAAAAAAAAAAAAAAAAGTCGCTAGATATTCAGCGGAGAGTTTGATCTTGCAATAACTTCCTCCTTGTTACTCTTAACATGAGACGAAATGTCCATAGAACATACAATATCCCATCGTAGACCTCCTGTCTGTCTTAGAACCTGCCCAACCAGCATCTATATTCGCTTCCATATTCAATTGTCCATGATATGGATATACAATATCTTGTCTTGGTGCTCCTTTTAAATATTGTAGAATTCTATGTACTGCATCCATACATACAGAACTAGCATTTCAACTTTGTCACCACTTCTTTTTACCAAAAAAAAAAGAAAAAACTGTCACCACTTATTTTTACATAAAATACGATCCGCATTACATCTTTTATATCCATATGCCATACTGTATCACTGTATAACCAAACCTGTCAAACCAAGCATGGGGTGAATGCCTTAACCCATAAAATGTCTTCTTTAATTATCAATGCTTTTCCGCATGCCTTTTTTTGTAAATTGTGGTGGTGTATCCATGTACTTGTAAATCAAAATGAAGAAATACATTTGACATCCAAGTGATATTGGGGCCAAGAGGAATTGGCTGCAGAATGGAAACTATGATTATTTTCAATTGGCGTATCCACTAGTTTTATATGTACATTTCCTATTTCTTCAAGTAGGTCAAGTATAAACTTCCACTATGAAATCACAATACTGTTCTTCGATCTTGCAACTTCAGTCCCTAAAAGTGTTTTATCTCTTGCAACTTCAATCCCTAAAAGTGTTTTATCTCTCCCAAATCTTTTATTTCAAACTCTTCTCCAAGATGTCTTTAATTTCTTGATTTTTACTAATATCATTGGCAATAACTACAATCTCATTCACATTGACTGAGTCACATACTGTGTGATCCGTATGACCCCTCTTATGCCCATATCATTCCATTGTTTTTTGTACTTACCAATTGAAGCACGAGGTGATTATTTTAAATTATAGATCACTTTCTTCAAACAGTGAACCTTTCCTTCTTGTTCCTTTGTTTTAAAACTGGGTGCTATATATCTAGATACTAGATACATCTTTTCTTGTAAGTCACCATGAAGAAAAGCATTTAAAAAAAAGGTCATAACCGAACACGGTCCCGCTGAAGCAGGGTCCTGGGAGGGTCCAGACTGGAGACAGACCTAATCTTTGGCAATTTTGCGCAATGTGGCTGCTCATAGGTCTCGAACCTGTGTTATCACTCATGGCACCTGAGACTTTTACCATTGCACCATAAAGAAAAGATTTCTTACATCTAATTAATGCAAAAGGCCAGGAAAAATAAATCGTTATGGAAAGAATTACTCTTATTGGAATCTACTTTGCGATGGGGAAAATGGGTCTTGAAGTAATCCATGCTAATGGATCGAGTAAACCCCTTTGCCACCAACCTAGCCTTGTATAGTTGCATGGTACTTTTTGGATTGTAATTCTTCACATATACACCTATTAACGACCTATTGTATGTTCGTTATTATTAAAAAAACAACCTATTCTATGTTTCCCAGCCGGAAGAAGTTAGCTTCCATGTTCTATTCTTTTTGAGCACTTGTATATTTCTTAGCTAGAAGAAATCAATTTGGTTTCATGCCGTGGAGGTCAACTTTGGAAGCTATCTAATAACTTAGTTATTCAATGGAAACATATCGAGTGAGGAGGAAAAATTTTCATATGCTCTTCATCGATCTAGAAAACGCTTATGACATGGTACTTAAGGATTTGGTGGGTTATAAATTGAAAGAAAGTTCCGAGAGGTTATGTTGAAATTATTGAAGGAATGTATGCAGGAGCGGTAACGAGTGTGAGAACCATGAATGAAAATAGCGGCCGCTACGGCCGATTTATCAGCCGTCGCGTCCCTGTAGCGGACGTCCGCTACGTCCGCTACGAGGCCGCTACGGGCCGCTACAGGCAGCTACAAGGCCGCTACGGGGTGAGAAAAATTTCTACTTTCCAAATTTTTTTTAAATGCATAATAAGACTTATTTCATTTCTTCTTCTCTCCAAATATCATTTCTACACAACTCTTCTACCCTTTTATGTTTAAAAGAACACCAAAAAGCACATGATCTCGCCAAATTACAGTCGATACAGAGAGTTCTTCTCAATGATTCTTCTCTAAGTACATCCTATTAGACACCCCATTTGGTAGATGTATTTTTTTCTCTAGGTACTCTTAAGTCTTGACTTCATGACATAGTTTTTTCTTTTATAAGCCTTTCATTAGTTTCTAAGTTAGCATAACTAAGCAACATGAACACATGTGAAAAAAATTATCATTACTATTATTTTTTATTTATACAACGATACAGGACCTCATACAGTGAGGGGACCGCTACGCCCCTTTACCTTAGTTACTTTTGAAAAAAAATACATTTTCCCTCATTTTCCAATATTCTAGATTTTCTAGAATTTTTTCATATTTTTTTGACGATTTTTCCAAATCGCACCGCTACGCCGCAATGTAGCACCGCTACGTAGCGTTTTGGCGGTAGGCCGCTACGCCCGCCGCTACCGCTATTTTCATCCTTGGTGAGAACTACTTGTGGAGAGACAGGTGAGTCCCTAGTGACCATAGGTTTGCATTAGGGGTCAGCCCTACGCTCTTATCTTTTTGCACCCATTATGGATGAGTTACCTGCTTACATTAAACAGGAGGTACCTTGGTGTATGTTGTCTGTAGATGCTATAGTGTTATGGATGAATCAAGAGATGGTGTGAATGCAAAACTTGAGAGATGTCTGGAGGCTTTAGAATCCAATGGCTTTAAAATAAGCCTTATAAGACAGACTATATAGATTGCAGTTTTAATGGGCGTAAACAAAGAGCTGAAACTACTTTGAGAATTGAAGCCCAGGAGATACGACAAAGAGATTCATTCATTACCTTGGCTTGATAATTAGTAAGGATGTAGAGATTAATGAAGATGTTGAGCATAAGATAAAAGCGGGATAGTTGAAGTCGAGACTTGCTTCTAGAGTGCTTTGTGATTGGCACGTGCCCGCAAGATTGAAGGGAAAATTTTACAGGACAATGATTAGACCGGCAATGACCTATAGAGTAGAATGTTGGCAAATCAAGAAGCAAGATATTTATAAAATGTTGGTTAAATGTTGGGTAACTTAGCTTGTTTTAACCTAGCTTGTCTCTCCCAGTTGTACCTTCTATTTGTTTAAAAATGTGGATAATGCTCTGAATTATATCTTGGAAATTTTTATTTTTATGTGGTTGCAATATTCTTCAAGATTCCACGAATCTTTTGCAATATGATACTGTTTAAAGCACTAAATACTTAATTCCGCTGAGGTGGTTTGATTATCTCTAAAAATTAAGATGTGTCATATTAATTTGAATGTCATGAGTGAGTTTTTTATGGTTTCTGCTTAGGTTAAGAATGCTGGTCTATGTGCCTTACTCATGTTAACTGAAATATCATGAATGCAATTCCTTTTTTTTTTTTTTTTGGAAAAAGTGACTCTATTTATAAAAGAAAACTACACAGTATAGAAGAGGTCTACTGTAACAAAAAGGGCAAGAAACCAAGCCCCAGAAAAAAAAAAAAAAAAAACCCCAACCCCATCCCCCAAACAAAAAGAACTACAAAGGGAACATGTTAACAGAAAGACTAGGAAGAGATGCGTCCTCCTTAGCAAGGAAATCAGCTTCTGAATTGGCACTTCGGAGAATGTGGGAGAAGTTCACTTAGATGCTTTTTGCAAGATCCACAATCTCATCCACCACACATGCCAGTTTCCAAGGGGCTTTTGTAGAAGTTTTGGCCAATTGGATAGCCCAAAAAGAGTCGCCTTCCACGATAAGGTAAGGGAGATTCAGCCGGAAAGCTTTTCTGTGGCCACTTCTGATAGCCAATAATTCTGCTTGATTGGCAGAGCATACCCCAGCAGGCCTTAAGAAAGAAAGAACAAGCGACCCCAAACTGTTACGGATGATTCCACCCACCTTAGCCAGACCCGGATTACCGATGGCACTACTGTCGAAGTTTAACTTAAAACCGTGATGGGGAGGGGGACTCCATCTCTGAATGCTAGGAAGAGAGGTTGGGGAGGAGATGGCCACTTCTTTCCAATTTCTCATAACTACCTATCCAGAGATCCCTTTGAATGAGGGAAGTGAAGAGACCCAAGAAGTAGTACGGTATTTGATCTTGTCCCTAAGACACTCCTCGGCCAACGTTTTATCGTTAAAGCATCTATTGTTCCTCTCTTGCCAAATTACCCAAATAGTTGCCAAGAAAGAACTCTGCATGATGTGACCTAGACTCGAACCCTCTCCCAACTTCCAAGCCTCAAAGGGATAAGAGAAATGTGCTGGAAGGACTCCACTTATATCAAACCAACTGTAGATAGAATTCCAAAGGCCTTGGGCCACCCTACAGTTCAGAAAAAAGATGGTCAACCGTTTCTGCATCCTTCATGCACATGGGACAGGCGTTGACAATTACCATATTTCGACGCCTTAGGTTATCCATGGTCAAGCTCCCACTATGCAAAGCTGTCCAAGCGAAGGCAAGGACTCTAGGAGGAGCCTTAAACTTCCACTGAGAAAGTGTCATAGAAAGAAGCAACCAAGAAAGACCTGTCGGTAGAGTAAGTCCAAATCCTGGAATCCCTACCATTCATCGGTAAATAAACCCCTTCAATAAGGGTCAACAACGAGCAAAACTGCTTTTATTTCTCCACTGACAGATTCCTTCTAAAAGTACGGCCCCGCATAGTTCTTCCTCCTATTCGCTCTATATAATTTCTGACTAGAGCTCTCCCATTTTGGGCATAGTGAAAATTTTTTTGAAATTGAGATGCTAGTGGAGAGTCCCCACCCAAGTATCCAACCAGAACCGGACCCTATCACCCTTACCGACATGGAAGCGAATGGATTGGCTGAATGGCTCCAAAACTGACAAAATTCCTTTCAAAATTCCAGAGGGACGACTAGAACCACCATGCAACTCCCAACCCCCTCTAGAAACATTCTATTTTGAACTAATAATCTCCTTCCAAAGACCAGTAGAATCATCTCCGAGGCGCCATAACAATTTAGCCAGGAGGCCTTTATTTATAGCTTTAATTGGTCTAATGCCCAGACCACCTTGATTTTTGGGTTAGCAAACAAGGGACCACCTCACCAAGTGGAATTTTTTCTTAAGCTCAGACCCTTGCCATAAGAAGTTCCGCTGCAGTCTCTAAATCCGTGTAATAATCCCCCTAGGGCACTTGAATAGTGATAAGAAGTAGATAGCGGACTTGATACGACTGATTTAATGAGAGTAATCCTTCCTCCAAGAGATAGATAATTAGCCTTCCAAAAAGCTAGTCTCTTATCTAACCTTTCCATCACTAGAGACCATAATGATTTAGATGGGGTACCAATACAAAGAGGTAAATCCAGATAGGAAGATGGAAGCGTGCTGACCTTACATCCCAGGATCCCAGCAAACTGACGAAGGCGATCTTCATGCACTCTAACACCGATGACTTTGCTTTTAAAGAAGTTGATCTTGAGACCTGACACCGCTTTGAAACATAACATAATGGTTTCGCATGCTGGACTTCTTCCTCCTCTGCATCACAAAAGAGAAGCGTATCGTCAACAACCTAAAGACGAGTGACAGTGGGAGCCGTAGTGCTTGGCTTAAATCCCTTAATAAGATTCACATTAGCAGCTGCTTCGATCATACGACTCAAAGACTCACCTACAATGACAAATAGGAAACGTGATAGAGGGTCCCCCTGCCCGAGGCCTCTTGAAACAGGGAAGAGGCCTTTGGGAGAACCATTTACCAAAAATAGAGAAGTGGGCTGAGGAAACACATTCCATAATCCACCTCCTCCACCTATTCCCAAAACCCATTTTGCCCATTACATAGTCTAGGAAATCCCAATCCACCCTATCATAAGCTTTTTCCAGGTCCAACTTTCAAATCAATTCCAGCCTTTTATGAAGATTCCTAGAGTGGATGCCCTCATTGGCAACAAGAACCCCATCTAGCAATTGTCTCCCATTTACAAAAGCCCCTTGAGTGAGCGAAATTAGATCAGGCGGCATCTTCTGGAGTCTACTAGCTAACACCCTGGCAAGGATTTTATTCATAGAGCCGATTAGGCTGATCAGAAAGAAATCCTTTATAGAAACAGCACCTGACTTCTTTGGAATAAGTGTGTTGAAAGAAGCCCCTAGGTGTTTGGATAGCTTGCCCCTATCATGAAATTCCTGCATGAATGCAACCAAGTCTTCTTTAGTATCTTTCCAGAACCTCTGGAAGATCACCATAGGGAAACCATCCGGGCCTGGGGCCTTCTTTCCTCCTGTATCAAACACTGTAGCTTTGATCTCTTATTCTGAAAAATTTTCTTTCAAGCCAAGAAGCCTTCTGAAGGTCCAACACATTGAAAGGTAAGTGGTCCAACGAAGGATGGTTCCAAGCTTCTTTTTGATACAAAGATTTAAAGAACTGAATAATGTGGTTAGAGATGTTGTCTTTATCTTCAAGGCATTGATCTCCATTGTTCAAGACCACTATCTTATTTGTTATGTTTCTGAAAGAAGCGTATCTATGGAAGAACTTGGAATTCCTATCACCTTCCAACAACCATTTGAGCCTTGATCTTTGTCTCCATCTGATCTCCTCTTCCCTGACCTTTTTCTGAAAAGAGAGTTTTATGGAGAAGTCTTCTAGAATAATCCTCGGGATATAATGCCCGACTCCTCTTTAATGTCAATTTGCTGGATATCATGAAGAAGGCCTGTCAAAGACTGTTCCACAGTCCTGAACTGTCGAGCAGCCCAGTCCTTGATAAGGGCCTTGAGCCTCTTAAGTTTAGTTACAATTCTGTAGCCTTCCCATCCTGAGACATTTAAATCCTTCCACCAACCCCTAACCAGATCAGGAAAGTTAGACTCCTCCAGCCACATTAGTTCAAAACGGAACGGAGCAGGACCCCACCAATCTTTCCTAGAGTCCAGAAGTACGGGGCAATGATCCGATGCAGGTTTCAGCAGAGCTTTCTGCAAGACATCTGGGTACAAGGCTATCCAGTCCATAGAGATAAGAAATCTGTCCAATCTTGACATAATAGGATTCTCCTGATGGTTCGACCAGGTGAGTTTAGCCCTGTGATGTTTCAAATCATGGAGAGCATGAGATTTAATCCAGTCAAAGAATATGTGCATGTCTGATGAAACACGACATCCTTCCCCCCTGGCTTCCGAGCACCTGATAACATTAAAGTCTCCACCGAGACACCAAGGACCACTCCATTTACTTCTAGTAAGATCCAATTCCCTCCACAAATTTCCTCTAACAACACTGATTGTCGGTCCATAAATAGAAGAGATGATCCACTCCTTATTAATCTCCACATCCCACAAAGCGGAGACAGAGAACGAACCTATCCAGTGATCCAGCATCATCAGTTTCCTGGAATCCCACATGAGAAGAATGCCACTAGAAGCCCCATTGGCATTGAGACCCACCCACTTGAAAAAACCAACCCTTCGATTTGCTTCACCAAATTGTCATTCAAAGATCTTATTTATGTTTATTGAATTAACACCACCGAGGCCTTGTACTGACGAATCACCTTCTTCACAGTCACCCGTCCCCAAACCCCGAATGTTCCGAGAGAGAATACTCATTTCAAACCTTTGGAAGCCACCTTAGAGCACCGCATAGCCTTAGCCACGGTTCTACCATTTTCTTCCTTACCGCCACCTTCTTCATAGTTTATGCCACTCACAAGACCTTGCAGCTCTCTGGATCCTTTCTTCTTTACCTTCTCGACACCACCTGACTCTCTAATCTGTTTCTCTCGAAGCTCGGCGAACTGGACCAAACTTTGCTACCCTTCATCGCAATTACCGATTGATAGCCCCACCACTTGACCACAGAGTTTCATCTTCTACGGCAGCCACCCAGTAGAAACAGGAACGGGAAGAAGCACACCATTAATGTACTTGGATCTCACTACCAGGTGTAGATATGAACACTCTTTCAGCACTACAAGGATGTGAAGATGACACATTGCAGCACATCTTGTGTGGGGAGACAGACGACATAGGTCTTGATGACTGATACCGAGCCTCTATCAAAATCTTCCTTTGATCGATGAGGATTTCTCCCCATAGTAGAAGAAGATAACAGATCTAGATTCCCAACTATTAGATTCGAAGGGGTTGCTGTCAATTGATTGGCCGCTTTCAGACAGTATTTGTCGTTGGGGGGCACCGTCTGAAAGGAGGGAAGAGGGGAGGGGCTACAAACTCACCCGACAAAAACACCGAAGGAGACCCAGACTTAGGACTTGAGAATGAGGGGTTCGCCTCCTCATCTCCGCATGCATCATCCCTACTCTCCTTAAAGGGCATCGATGGCTAGGAGTGACGACGAGGGGAGGAGATTTGTCCGATGACGTCTTCTCAATCGGATTTAACCGCCGGCATGGAAGCCCTAGATTTTCTCCTCGCTCTTAACTCCTTCGCCCCTCTGCTTGCTATCTTTTCCTGGAAGAGTCGAGAAAGGATTGTTGGGCTCGCCTCACTTATTAGATAAATCGTCCCAACATGGGCCAACCACAGGAGTATTCTGGGCCTTCACGTCTGAGTCCATGGAGCTAGTAAGACTGACCCGCTCTGAACCAGAAATATCTAACTCAAAAGCAGCAGAATTGAATTTAAAACTTAAAATTGGAGAGCTTACGTCATGGTCTTCAACCTCCCTCTCTGAACCTTCCTGATTCGATTCGTAACAACCACATCTCCTAAACTCATCTGTGCGACGGAATTGCTTAAAATCAGGAGGATTATGACTACCTTCTTGCGACAGTCCCCAGTATCTTGGTCAACCTGCACCGGGACCTTGAGAGCATCCATCTAGAGGATCATTTCTTTTGGTAGATTCCAAAGATCGTCGCGCGGAACCTACACTCTTCCAAAGAAGAGGAACTCCTGCTGGAAGGTTTTAATGTCTTCCTCCGTAGTTCTGCCCCCATAGTCCCCCAGAAGTCTGAAAATACCCTGTCCACACATGGAGGGGAACTCCTCTAAACCTCAATGAAACTGCCCGGGGTAGTCTGTCGATGACCTTTATCCATCTCTCCACAGCAAAGAAGGGAGAATCTTTTCCAACATTTGCACACACGAGGAACTCATTGGCCTCTTCTCTAGAAGAGACCTGCATCCAAACGACAGATGAGTCCAACATCTTGATCTTTGCCGGCAACTTTCCCCACCTAGCTTCCAACCAGGGGAATATTTGAGACAATCCTTTCTTTGGGGACACCAATATGGCCAACGAGACTATTGGTAAGAGATTTTCTCCCACCAGAGATAACCGATGGAGCAACTCTCACAACTGGCACCACACCGTTTTGGAGGATCCATCCCTCTTGCTTTGGTCTGCCATTAGCGTGTGTCGATCACCTGGTTAGAAGGCTTAAACCAGGGATTAAGGATGGTAGCATTACCAGTATCCTTGGGAGGGATAATCGTTGAAATCGACTGGTGAGAATCCACTGCATTGATACCAGGGTTAGATATATGCACATTAACTTTCCTGCCTAACCACGATCTGCTTCTAGCCATCTCAATTGCTAACTCTGCTTCTCTCATCCACCCAAATCTGACGTAGGCAAAACCTCTACCTCCACTAGTGGATCTGTCTTTAGGAATGAAGGAGTCCAGAATCTTCCCAGCCCTGTCAAACATAGCTTCAAGTTCTGAGGAGCAAATAGCTTCATGAAGGTTTGAAATGAATAGGGACACAGACTTCTCCCTCAACGAAATGATTCTCCTAGGAAGGGGCTTCACCTTGGTAGCCATCTCTTTCTCCAAACCAGGGACACTGTTTGCTTTGTCACTTGTCCCACTAGCAATCCATACATATCATGAATGCAATTCATGATGTAGCAATAAGGTCTACTCTGTTTTTCAAATGTGATGTTGCTATGATTGTGTTTTGGTCATTTTCTCATGCTTCCATTTTGATATGACAATGCCTTTCGCCATCCAGAAATTATCAATGACGTGACTGTTCTCCCTATGTATGATTTTTTTATTTTTTTATCTCATTGGTTGCTTGAAATGATTTTCAGCCCTGGATTTCACTTGAGTACCATGGCACGGACAGCCCTTCCTCAAATGAACATCGACGAAACTTGGTGGCGAAAGAAAGTTCTCATTTACAATTTGCATTAAGCTCGTATGGTTTATACCTCACTAGTTAATTCATTTAAATTGAGGGAACATCTGCTTATATATAAACACATTGCACATTTTCGCTTGTCCCTTTATCTGTACAAATTATTCGTTTCCCTGAATGTTGATTAATATGAAAAAATGATTAGTCTTAAACATCCTTTTGTTCTTTGAAGGTCGGATTATGTTAACTCTTTGTGTCCGGGGACACCAAGTAACATCAACGGAGCTGAAGGTCCTTCAAGAAGGTATAAAATGGTTTTCTTCTTGTTTCATTTGAATCCCATGTATGTGTGTGTGCATGTTTTTCACTCAGTTTTCAACCAGCTAAGAATTCATGGAATCTTTTGATTTTATACTCACTTTCTGGGGATATCTGTTGAATGATAGAGCTAAGGCCTTGAAAGAAGGTAGTACGTTATTTGGTGGTTAGGATCTAGTATCAATGGGATCTCATATGTGTGCACATTTTTCTCAAGTATAGTCAGTGACCAATTAGGAGCGCATAGTTCATAATTTTCATTTTACTTGTATTAACAATCTGGATTAAAGCTGGCCTAAAATCACTTCTCAAACTACTGGCAACCTTTTCTGGAAAGGAAAAAAGAAAAAAAACCCTACAGGCAGCAATGTAAACAAAAGCATTAAAAGTTATGGTGCCTAGATACAACAGGGACACACCATAGACATGGAAGGGACAATGGTTATAGACATAAAAAGTGAATTATTGTATACGATATGACATGATGTTTTCCCCATTTTGAAGTATCCATGCATCATAGATTAAAAGAGATGAAACAGCTTTCGGACGTGAAAATCTTAATATTGCAAGTCATTCCAACAAAGAGAGGGTTTGCACATCCTAATATCTTTGAACCATTAAGCTCCTAGTAAGAACATCAAAACCATGGAATGCCCTGTTGTAGTTAGAATTATTTATGAATTGTCTTCTAAAAATAACCTTGAGATTGGAGCATCAAATCGACATCATATGTTATCCCCTTTGAGTGTAATTGATGATGACAGAGTTAGATTTCCTTGAGATTTAACCTTCCATGGTAAAAGGAACTTCAAAAATAGTTCATTAAAATGGGAAGAGCAGGGAATTATTCGGTTCTTTTTTATGGGGTAGGGGGTATGGTTGCTGATGCAGACTACATGGAGCTTGTTTATGTTGAAGCCACAGATGAAGCTTTTTTGTAGATGGAACGGTAAATTGGCTTTTTGTTATAGGCCATAGTTCACGTGTCAAAACACTGTTTGAATGACACGTTGCGTTTGATGGTCTCTTCAGTTCCAACAAGTTCTACTTTTGTGCAACTGAAACATGCACTGACAAAGTGATGCAGTCTGATTTGACTCAATCCGACTTGTGAAGGGCCCAATAGGTGAAACACTCACTAACTAGAAAATTCCAGTCACCATAGCTGTGCAGAAACCAATTGTAAATAAATTCAAAATTATCAATGCAAGGAACAATTCAGGGAAAAACCCAAAATCTGACCTTAAGAGCCTTCCCAATCTCTATACATCATATGACCAAGAGAGATGGTAGAAAACAAAGCAAACTGCTGCTTTTTGAAAAATATTATTTTGGGGGTACTGTAGCAGCTACAGTAATGTCGACCCTGTGGTGTTTAAATAGCACTCAAAACCTACTTAAGACCCTAAAATCTGCTCTTAAATTAATTTCCTACTATCAATAGAATTCTTAACAAGAGTTTCCTACTCAAACATGCATGGAAATAGATAGAAATAAAGAGAAATCTGCAGGATTTCTAGAATCTGAATGTCTTTGATATCTTGCAGTAGAATTGCTGTGGGGCCCACATGGCCCTTCCTCATGGGCGAACCTGCTGGTGGCTTCCTTTCTTGGATTGTGTCCAGTTTGACCCACCAAATTGAACGGGTCTTCTAATTCTGGATTTTCTGAAAAATTGCAAACCGGCTTCTATGATTCTGTCTGCTCCCAAAACAGTCCCTGATATTCGAATTTAAACAGAAACTGAACTGTTTGGGTCCAAGTTTTCCTTTAAAACTTGTCGGGACCCTTGCGGGACATGTTGGAATGCTTGAATTTCTCCATGAAGGATTAAACCAAGTCGAACTTATGATTAAAAACCTCCTCTGCATGGAAAATTTATGGCCAATTTTCTCAGATGGAATGGAGTTAAGAGCTTCAAGAATAGTAGCATCACATGTGCCATAGAAAATATTTCATTAGTATTTTGTTGATTTTTACAAAGCTCTCGTATAGGAAATACATGTAATATCACCCCAATTAAGGGGATTGTTTCTTGTCATTTAAGGAAAGATAGTACTATAATGAGGAGACCCTGCCACAAGGAGGGCTCATGCAAATTAAATCAATCTTCCTCAATTTCGTTTCTTTACTTGGGTTGATATGGTATCAGATACTTTGTTTTGCGTTGATCCACACTGATGTGTGGCACATTGCACCAACAATTCCTTATTCTCATCATAAATATTGTCACGTTCATTGATGGCTATAGTTGATTCACACGGGTCTATTTCTTACATACCAAATCAGAAGTTTTTGATGCCTTTAAAAAGTTTCTTAAACTCATTGACAACCAGTTTTCTAAATCCATTAAAATTTTGCATTCTGATACAGAGAGAAAAGGGTGGGGGGCATATACTGCTCATCTTTTCCATAGTTTCTTACAAAATAAAGGTATCATCTCTCAAAGGTCTTTTTCCCTATATACTCCTGAACAAAATGGTGTTGTTGCACAGAAAAATGTCATCTTCTTGACGTTGTTTGCACACTTTTGTTGGAATCATCAATACCACCATACTTCTTAGTTGAAGCCTTATCACCAACTGTGCATCTAATCAACCGTCTCCCTTCACTGAGACTTTAGCATCAAACTCCTTACTTTAATCTTTATGGCAAACATCCATCATATACCCATCTTCATATGTTTTGTTGTACTTTCTTTGTTCATCTTACACCGCATGAATGGAATAAACTTTCTGCTCAGTCCGTCAAATGTGCTTTCCTAGGCTATGCTCTACACCAAAAAGTTTTTTATTTTACATTTGTTCATCGCTTTCGCATTTCTCGGAATGTTGTGTTCTTTGAAAATAAAATTTTCTTTAAACTCATATAGTTACAACTCCGTCTCCAAGCATTTCTTTTCTTCCTAGTTTTTCTGATCCTTCTTCAATAACAGGGTATAAACTTGGGCTTGTGTATGTAAGACGGAATCTCTTTATGTACCTCCGACAAATAGCGCACTTGGATTGACGCCTGACTTGGCACTTGATCCAGATCCCCGGAATCCTCTTTGATCAACGCACCTCACGTCCACTTGATCCCTATGGTTTTTCACCCGATCGCTATGGTTCTTCCCACTCACTTCTCAAAACTCTTTCTTCCATCTTTATACCTAACCATTATTCCCAGGTTGTGAAGCAATTGGAGACAGGGTATGCAAAAAGAAATGGATGCATTTGAGAAAAATCAAACTTGGGATATTGTTTTATGTCCCTCACTTCAAGACAATTGGTTGTAAGTGGATTTACTCCATGAAGCTCAAATATGATGTCTCTTTAGATCATTGTTAGGCATGAGAAGCTAGGTCAATGAAATGAATAGGAATGAGCTCCAGATGGGGCGGTGAAAGATGATAGCGGTGAAACGGAATTTCTAGCATTGACAATCCCTATTCTTATTGAAGAGAAGGAGACGCTGCGATAGGTTGCTTCTAGGCAATCAACAAGAATTTGGTATTGACTATGATAAAACTTTTATTTGGCATCTGCAGAGTTGAAGGACCTCAAGGACCAATTGCAAGAATTATTGGACAAAGGATTTATCTGCTCTAGTGTGTCTCCATGTGGAGCACCGGTTTTATTTGTTAAGAGAAAGGATGGAACCCCGAGGATGTGTATTGATAATCGACAGTGAAATCATGTGACTATTAAAAACAAGTACCAATTTTCGATCAACTCCAAGGTGCGAAATACTTTTCCAAGATTGACCTAAGGTCTAGCTACCATTAATTAAGGATGACGGAAGAGGACATTCCCAAGACGGCCTTTTAGACTCGATATGGTCATTACGAGTTCATAGCTGTGCCATTTGGTCCGACTAATGCCCCGGTAGCATTCATGAGGCTTATGAAATAGATTTTTTAACCCTTTTTGGACCAATTTATGGTAGTGTTTATTGATGATATCCTTATCTATTCTAAGGGGAGAGAAGAACATGGTAGACATCTACGCACTTCCTTACAGTTATTGTGGGACAACCAACTTTATGCCAAATTAAGCAAGTGTGATTTTTGGCCGGGTCAAGTTACTTTTGTGGGCCAGATTATTTCAAGTGAAGGATTATCCGTGAACCTTGTAAAGATAGTAGCCATTACAAATTGGATGAGGCCCACAATTGTCTCTGAAGTCTGAAGCTTCTCGGGCTTAGCTGTTTATTATCGGAGGTTTGTTCAAAGGTTTTCTACAATTGCTGGGTCGTTAACCGGACTTATAAGGAAAGATGTTCATTTTACTTGGGACGAGAAGTGTGAGGATAGCTTCCAGACAATAAAGGATAAATTAACGTCAACGCCAATACTTACCCTTCCTTCCGGGAGTGCCGAGAGTGGAGGATTTGTGATTTATTGTGATGCATCGTTGCAAAGGTTGGGGTGTGTTCTTATGCAACAAGGTAAAGTGATTGCCTAAGCTTCCAGGCAGCTGAAGGCCCATGAACAAAACTATGGCATGCATGACCTTGAGTTAGCAGTGGTAGGATTTGCACTAAAAATTTGGAGATACTACGTATATGTTGAAGGATTTGAGGTATTTACCGATCGTAAGAGTCTCAAGTACGTGTTTTCACAAACGGACTTGAACTTAAGACTGCGTAGATGGATGGAATTTTAAAGAATGTGATTACTCTATATTCTACCATATCCGGGAAGGGCAAGTGTTGTAGCTGATGCCTTAAGTAGGAAATCAACGCAGATGGCTTGGTTGATTGCCAAGTGGAGACTGCTCGAAGAAATCAACGACCTTGATGTTAATTTGTGGCCTATTGGTGACAAGGTGTTACAGGAAGTTTCTAGGTTCAGCCTAAACTAATCCAAAGAATAAAGGATCATCGGTGGGATGATGAAGCACTGTTATAAATCTTCGAGGGAATGGATAATAAGCCGGACTTCTCAATTCTCAACGCTACATCGTATTTTAGGGGAAACTATGCTTGCCAAATATTCTTGAAATCAAACATGAAATTTTGAAGGAAGCACATTATACGTGATATACTATCCATCCGGGGAGCACCACAATGTACCAAAATTTGAAAAATAAGATTTTGGTCGATTGGCATGAAGAAAGATGTTGCAGAGTTCGTCGGGGCAATGTTTTTTACTTGTCAACAAGTGAAGGCTAATCATAGGAAGCTAGGAGGCCTACTACCGCCGTTACCAGTACCAAAATGGAAGTGGGAACATATCACCGTGGATTTTATTTCAGGATTTCTAAGAACCCCAAGACATCATGAGGGGATTTGGGTAATTATGGATCGGCTGACCAAGTCTGCGCACCTCATACCTTTGAGAGGAATAATTACGATGGAACAGTTGGCACGGATATATGTTCGAGTATTTGAAGAATCAAAAGCCCATACAGGCCCACAATTAGAAAATCTTGCCCTTCGACTTCCAAGGGAAATCAGGTACAATGCTTTTTGAATGCATGGGCTATGGTCATGTAGCTCGAAATCGCAAAAAGAAACAATTTTGCAATTATTGTTGCATCAATGGCCACCTCTCTCCGAGTGCAAACGCCGGCCTCAGAGACGCATAGAGACAACAACGTAACATGCCTGAACATAGACATCAGCAAAAGAATCAAACAGCTGTCTTCCAAGCTCAAGAAGATACTGATGTGGGCTCCTCTTCTGATGGCAACACTATGCCTATGATTTCTAAACAGATTCAGAACATGATTCAGGCTTCAGTGAAGGAATCTATTACCTCTGCCTTTTCCTCCATGGGTATTTCTGGTTGGTCCTGTTTTACCGCATTTTCTTCATTGTCAATGTCTCTTTCTCCATCTTGGATCATTGATTCTGGGACGTCAAACCATATGATATCAATTGACCATCAATTTACTTATATCCAACCTTGTGTTGGGCATGAACACATAACTGCTGCCAATGCACAACATATCTCTCGTATTGGGTCAATTGATCTGACTACCCTAAAGAATCAATCTTTTTCCATTACCTATGTCTTCTTTGTGCCAAACTTATCAACAAATTTACTTTTGTCAGACATTGGTTGATAATGGGTGTCCTGTAACATTTTCTTCCACTGGTTGTGTCATATAGGATCGGCAGACTGAGAAGGTGATAGGGACCGGGCGTAAACATGGCCGGCTATTTGTTTTCGACAATGGACAAAGTTCTTTCTTTTCTGCTTCTTTTCATAATAATGTTTGGACCTTATGGCATGAATGAATGGGGCATTTGAATAACGATAGATTTTCTCTTATGTTTCGTACTGGTTCTTTAGAAAATTCCATGATGAATAAAAAGTAACCTATTTTTTCAAATTTGAAATGTACCTCATATTGTCAAAGTAAGAGTCACATTTTACCTTTTTTTATTACATAATTCAAGGGCAGAAGCACCTTTTTATATTGTCCACCCTGATGTCTAAGTTATTGCACCACATTAAGTAGATTTGGGTACAAGTACTATGTTACCTTCATCGATGATCATAGTCATTATACTTGGATCTATTTTTTTATGCCAAAAATCTGAGGTGTTCTCTTCTTTTTAAAACTTCTCCAACTTGATAAAAACTCAAATTGATAAATCCATTAAGTCCATTCGTTCAGATTCAGAAGGAGAATACATTTCCAGAGTATTCTCTTCCTTTAGATCTGAGAAAAGGATTCACCATCAGTAATCCTGCCCTCAAACACCTCAACAAAATGGTGTGGCTGAAAGGAAAAAAAGACACATAGTTGAGTGTTCTCGTGCTTTACTTATTGAGTCTCAAGTTCCGAGAACTTTTTGGTGTGAAGCTGTTCATACAGCAATATATTTGATTAATTGACTTCCCGTAAAGTTACTCGATCAAATTTCTCCATATCAAATTCTCTTTGGTTCCACCCTTCATACTCCCATTTGAGGGTCTTTGGATATCTTTGCTTTGTCCATCCATCTTCCCATACATGAGAGAACAAAACTCTCGATTTAAGCAGCCAGATGTGTGTTTCTTGGTTATAGTAATGTCCATAAAGGTGTCATATGTAATGATCCGGATGCAAGAAGAACAAGGGTCTCTCGGAATGTCGTTTTTCTCGGACACGTTCCTTTCTTCTCCATTCCTTCATTTATAAAAATCTCCTCAATCTCTTTTCTTTCTCAATTCAAAGATTTGGAATCATCTTCACCACCATTGCAGGTTTATAGTAGGAGACAGAACTTACATCTAATACGACAAGCCCTTTAACCCTCCCAACTACCAGATCCAGTACCAGCAACATCAGGTAATCCTCCTCTACAACGGTCCTTTTGATTGACCAAACTGTCAATCGAGGCCCATCCATTTAGGCCCATTTATTGTACCCAGTTGTTACATTGTAATTAGTCAAAGGTTGTTACTTAATTTGTTGCTTTAGTTTAGGATCTGAGATTTGTAATTGATTGTAATTAGGGAATTAAACCCTTATATAAACAACAGTCGATCCTCAAAGGAGGGAGGACATTCATCTCTCTCTCTTGTGTTCTGTATTTCATCTCTCTCTAAAATGACATGGTATCAGAGCCTAGGGTTTTAGTTTTTTTCCCACATCCAATGATCTGTAAGATCATCCTTGATCATCCTGACATCCCAGAAAATCCCTGATCAGATCTGACGTGGCCCACTTCAGATCATCATCAACTCATCTGCAGAAGCAGCCCAGTGTGATCGCCGGTTTATTTCAGGAATTTTGGTGATTTTTCCTGCAATTATTTATCATCAGAGGTTGGTTGTCTGTCAACTTTTGTGGATTTTTGGACTTCTTCACATGTTTTCATCACAGCCGCACCAAATCTTTGATCTGACCTGGTTTTTGATGAGACTACTTCCATTAGTTGCATAGAAGATCTGTGCATCCATCTCGAACTTCAGATCTGTCGTCAGATCAACTGGTGGGGCCCACGTGCATATCAGCACCTTGACGACAGGCTCGTCAGTGCAGTATTTGGTTTCTGTTACTGTTTCGACTGATATTTCTTCCATTCCAACTGTGGATCATCTCCTCCGCCATCTTCCAAGCATTGGAAGCCTCTCTAAGATCATCTTCGTCAGCCAGATCCTCTCTGATCATCACTGATCACCTCAGATCAAGCGTGGCCCACCTGCGATCATCATCGCTACTCAGCTGGAACAGCCCATCTTGGTCGTCTGCATTTATACATCTTTTTGAAGATTTTTTCACAATTTATGGATCATCAGAGGTAGGCCATCTGCAATTTTTTGTAGAAACTCAGTTTTATCCATTTCTTTTCATCTCAGCCGTCCCAAAGTTTGGATTTGGATTCGTTATGCCTGAGACCACTTCCAATAGTTGCGGAAATTTGTTGTGAACCCATCCTCATCCTCAGATCTGACAGCAGATCCTTTGGTGGGACCCACGTGCAGATCAACACAGTGACGACAGCGTCGTCTGTGTCCATCTGTGCACTGTGTTAGTGCAGTTTTAGCTGTATGCCTTCTGGGACTGTTCTGGGCTATTTTTCTGTGCACTACTTTTGTCCACTATTTATCCTTTGGATTCTGGGCACTGGTCTGGACCTCTTCACTCGTCAGATTTAGTTCACTTGTGACTGTGGTCTAAATTGCCCAAAATTGGACTATATCAGTGCTGCTGCTCCATTTCCACTATTTGACAGTATCTTTTCCGGACTGCTTTGTGCGTTCCTGATTTGTGTGTGCTTCTTCCTTGTCTTTGGTCATGGAAAAACATGAGATTGCCTTAACTCGCTTTGATGGAACAAATTATACCTCCTGGGCCTTCCAATTTCAAATTTATTTGGAAGGAAAAGAGCTCTGGGGACACATTGATGGATCTGAACCTCAACCTGAGGAAGATGATAAGAAAATCTTAGCTTGGAAGACAAAGGATGCTAAAATCAAGACCTGGTTGCTGGGCTCAGTTGAGTTACATTTTATTCTCAACCTCAAACCCTGCAAAAATGCCCGTGAAATGTGGGAGTATCTTAAGAAAATTTACCAACAGGGCAATGATGCTCGTCAGTTTCAATTAGAACTTGAAATATCTCAATTCACTCAAGGCTCCCGGTCTATTCAGGAGTATTATAATGGCTTCCGCAGACTATGGTCCGGATATGATGAGATTAAGTTTGCCACGATTTCTGCAGCTCTTCTACCAGAATTACTTCCATTACAGCAATGTAGTCATCGGGATCAGTTTCTTATGAAACTTCGTCTGGAGTTTGAGACAGTGAGATCTAACTTAATGAGCAGGGCTTCTCTTCCTAGCTTGGATGATTGTCTTCAGGAACTTCTACGGGAAGAACAACGTCGGGTCACTACAACTACTCTGGAACAACAGAGATCTGTTGAGGCTCCCCTTGCCTATGTTGCTACAACCAGACCACCTCCTAGGGACATCAGTAAAGTTCAGTGCCATACTTGCAAGAAATATGGTCACTATGCAAATCAATGTAAGGCAAAAATCTGCCGATATTGTAAGGCCACTGGTCATGTTATTGAAGAGTGCCGGAAGAATAATCGCAATTCTACTTCCCGCAACCATGTGCAGTCAACCTCTGGTACTTACAGCGTGCCGTCAGCTCCTAGTGCTTACACTGTGACCAATTCACCATATGCTTCATCTGACTTCAGTGGTTCTCTGCAGTCTGATTCTTCCTCCCACCCTGGTTCCTCACAATCTGTGTCACCAGCTCCTCTCACCCCTGAGATGGTAAACCAAATGATCATCAATGCCTTAGCTTCCATGAACATCGCAGGTACTGCTTCCTCTCTTTCCAATACCTGGTACTTAGATTCTGGTGCAAGTAACCATATGACCACTTCAGCCCTAAAATTACACAATGTTGTTCCTTACACTGGTCATCTTACTGTCCAAGCTGCCAACGGAGATCATCTTCCAATCACCTCTGTTGGTGATACCCCTAGTCCTTTACCATTAACCAATGTTTTAGTTTCTCCTCATCTTGCTACCAATTTGGTTTCTGTGGGTCAACTTGTTGAAAATAACTGCAATGTCTCTTTTTCTCCTTCTGGTTGTGTTGTGCAGGACCAGGAGTCGGGGGCAGTGATCGCGAGGGGGCCTAAGCGTGGAAGGCTTTTTTCATTACTAGTGTCTTCATTTATTCCGAATAACTCCTTACATCAGTTATTTTGTTTTTTCATTAAGAATAATTCTCGGTTGTGGCATAATAGACTTGGTCATCCGAATGCCTCTACAATGTCTAATTTATTTCAATCTGGATTATTACATAAACCTATTGATTCTGCTTCGTTTGATTGTGATGCTTGTAAATTAGGAAAGAGTAAAACTTTACCTTTTCCACACTCTAACACACGGAGCACTGCATGTTTTGACTTAATTCATAGTGATGTTTGGGGCATTGCTCCAACTCTTTCTCATAGTCATTTTAAGTACTTTGTCACCTTCATTGATGACTACAGCAGATTTACTTGGCTTTATTTATTACATTCAAAGTCTGATGTTCTTCATGCTTTTAAAATTTTTTTTAGCTATGTTGAAACTCAATTCTCCACATGCATTAAGGTTTTGCGATCCGACTCAGGGGGGGAGTATGTGTCCAATGATTTTCAATCTTTTCTGACAATTAAAGGAATCATTTCTCAACGTACATGTCCGTATACTCCCCAACAAAATGGAGTCGCGGAACGGAAAAACAGACATCTCCTTGATGTAACTAGAACACTTCTAATTGAATCTTCCGTTCCCCCTCGTTTTTGGACTGAAGCTCTCACCACGGCAGTTTATCTTATAAATCGCCTTCCATCACCTACCATTGCTCATTTCACACCTCATTTTAAACTGTTTGGACATCAACCTGTATTTGATCACCTTCATACTTTTGGATGTGTTTGTTTTGTTCATCTACCTCTCACGGAACGAACAAAACTAACCGCACAATCTCGCAGGTGTGCGTTTTTGGGTTATGCCACTAATCAAAAAGGTTTTGTTTGTTATGATCCCATTGGACGTCGTATCAGGGTTTCTCGGAATGTTATTTTCTTTGAAAATCACTATTTCTTCCAAACTCACATAGACTGTCCTCAACCATCTTCACCCGCTCTCTTACCTGGTTTCTCGGATCCAACAACTGTTACTAGGTTTAATCCTGATTTTGTGTATCACCGACGGGAAAAACCTACCACTGCAGATGGCCATCCTCCTGATCCTCCACCGACCAATGGTTCTGTGCCTACTCAAGCCTTGCGTCGCTCCTCCAGATATTCTAGACTGCCTGAGAGGTATGGATTTACCCATACTTCTTTGATGACAACCCTATCTTCTGTCCCTATTCCAAGTTCTTATTTGCAGGCTGTACAAAAAGATTGTTGGAACCAGGCCATGAAGGAGGAATTGGATGCATTGGATCAGAATCACACTTGGGATTTTGTGGAGTGTCCTTCAACAGTTAAAACCATTGGTTGCAAATGGATCTACTCGATCAAACTTAAATCTGATGGGTCCTTGGATAGATACAAAGCTAGACTTGTGGCACTCGGCAACAGACAGGAGTATGGCATTGACTATGAGGAAACGTTCGCACCTGTGGCAAAAATGACATCTGTTCGGGTACTTCTCGCCATTGCTGCCTCTAAATCTTGGCCTTTATACCAAATGGATGTCAAAAATGCATTTCTCCATGGGGATCTGCAAGAAGAAGTCTATATGCGGATACCACAAGGCGTCCCCTCTCCCTCAAAGAGGACTGTTTGTCGCCTGCGCAAATCGCTTTATGGTCTAAAGCAAGCTCCTCGGGCATGGTTTGAAACCTTCAAGAGTCGCTTATGAAAGAGTGGTTTTACCCAAAGTCCTTATGATCCGTCTCTCTTTCTATGCCACACATCTACTGGTGTTACTGTGCTTCTCGTATATGTTGACGATATTATTATCACTGGCACAGATGCTGGTATGATCAAATCTCTCCAAGATTCTCTCAGGGATTCCTTCTGTATGAAGGATTTGGGCCCATTGCATTATTTTTTGGGCTTAGAGGTGCATCACTCTCCCAAAGGTCTATTTGTTAATCAACACAAATACACATCGGATCTTATATCTGAATTGGAATTGCAGAATCAAGAAGAAGAAGCATGCATTCTAAGTTACCCAGGGTACTTGCCTGATCAATTACAGAAAGAAGGAAGAAACAGAGGGAAGATGCAGAACCAAGCTATAATAGGGAAATCCAGCAGCAGGCCTCGTTTGTGAGGGATGGGGAAGAAGAAGAGAGAAAAGAGAGATGGGAATGAGAGAAGGAAGTGAACACCTAATAGATATGGATTTTCAGCACTGTTCACAACTTTGGATTATGTCTCCATTCCTACCTCCTATGCACAGGCATCCAAAGAGTCCTGTTGGAAAAAGGCAATGTATGAAGAGTTAACAGTTTTGAAAGCTAATCAGATCTGGGAAATGATTGTTTTGCCTCCCTGTGCATCCATTATTGGCAGCAAATGGATGTATTCCGTCAAAGTCAAGTTGGATGGCACACTTGACAGATATAAAGCTCGGCTAGTCGCACAAGGATATAAGCAGGAATATGATGTCGATTATAAAGAAACTTTTGCTCTAGTTGCCACAATGACAACGGCACTATTGGGCATTGCTACAGTAAGCCACTGGCCTTATGGCAAATAAATGTAAAAAATGCATTCCTTAATGGTGATCTTCATGAGACTGTATACATGTGACCACCATTGGGATATTCATCTCCCTCGAACATGGTTTGCCGACTAAAGAAGTCTCTCTATGGTCTCAAACAAGCTCCTCGAGCTTGGTTCGAAAATTTTGGCAAGCTATTGTGAAAACAGGGTTCCATCATAGTGATAACGATCATTCTCTTTTTATTAAGAGTTCATCAAAGGGATGTAAAATTCTGTTACTCTCTGTTGATGATACATTCATCAGTGGGAACAATGACATCTGTGCTCTTGAAGACTAGCTCAAGAGAACTTTTCACGTGAAAGATATAGGTGCTCGAACATATTTCCTTGGTTTGGAAATCAAATGCACTCCTCAAGGCATGTATGTTCATCAATGCAAGTATGCAGAAGATCTCTTATCAATGGCAAGATTAGCTGATGGCATAACCGCAAAAACACCTATGAAGCTAAATCTTCATTTAAAGGAGGATGGTAATCCCCTTCCTAATGCAACACTGTATCGTCGATTAGTTGGCAATCTTATCTATTTAACAATGACATGACCAGATATAGCTTATGCTGTTCAATTCGTAAGTCAGTTTGCGAGCAGTCCTCACAAAAATCATCTATTAGTTGTGCATCGTATTCTACAGTACATACACGGTGTAGCAAATAAAGAATTATTTTATTCCACCACCTCTCCATTGATACTAAAAGCACATGCAAATGTCGATGGGGCTAGATGTCAAGATACAGGGCGATCTACCACTGAATGGTGCATGCTCTTGGCCGCCATTGATATATCATGGAAATGCAAGAAACAGCCAACGGTTTCCAAATCTTCCACTGAAGCTCTAAGAGCATGGTTTGACAAATTTTGAAGGATACTTCTGAGCGCCAACTTTCACCCGAGTCAATATGATCCTTCACCTTTTCTTTGCCACACATGTCGATGTATTACCATCTTGTTGGTATATGTTGATGACATCATCTCAGGAAATGATCCCAACAACATATTACAGTTACAGAAGTCGCTCCAGGCTTCTTTTCTCATGAAAGATTTGGGACCCCTCACATACTTCCTAAGCCTTGAAGTTCACAAAATTCAAGGGGGTCTATTCATTAATCAACACAAGTATACACTTTTTTTTTGAAATGGTAACTTGTATTGATAGAAAAAGGAGCTTTACAAAAAAGCTTTACAGTATAAAAGCGTTATACTGAGAAGCGGCCGGGCAGAAGCCCCAAAAAACAGCCACCTCCCAAAAGGAGGAGAAACAAAAATGAGAGGGAAAAGGAGAACCAAATCAGATTGAAGTGATTTCCTCCAATTGAACATAAAAGCATTAATGGATAAGCCCAAAAAATCTGGAAGATAGGAGACCCACGAGGCAACGCAGAATTTCAATCTAAGGATTAAGTCTTATTGGGAGGAAGTTATCCCTTCAAAACACCTTCTATTTCTCTCTTTCCAAATCGTCCAGATGCAAGCCATGAAAGAGAGGCGCCACATGATCTTCCCTTTGGCTGTGGTAATCGGGCTAGCCCACTGATGGAATAGGTCAGGTAAGGATTGTGGCATGACCCAACTGTTGGAATTAGGTGGGCCTTGTGGACAAATTTTCAAAACTTTTGACCCACTTGACTCGGGGATCAAGAACCCATAAGGCCAAAAACCCTATCTGGGATGCAATCCCTCAATCTCATTAATCAAGTACAGCAATAAATACTATCTTAAAGATAGAAATCAGCAACACCATGCAACCAAATAATTCACAACAAAAGGAGAAGCAGATTATACCTTTGGAGCCCGGTAGTGCTCTAATGGAGAAGAAGACAATTAGCTTTGTCAAGAACTCTTCTTGAAGCAATTTGGGATTTCCAAGACCTTGTTTGCTTTCATGCTATGACCCGCTATCAGATCTCTTTTCTCAAGAAGATTGGTGGAAACTTCAAGAGAAAACCCAACTAGAAACTCTAAGGAGCTAGAAGAGAAAGAGAGGAGAGAGAAGTGTGCAATAGTTGCACAAAATAGGGGGCTGGATGTGTTCTCCAATGGTGGACGTCCAGCCCCTTTATTTCTCCTTTTATAGCTCAACAAACCTCCTCTTTTCTTATTTGAAATAGAAGTCCTACTCCCATTATTAATTAGTAACTATCTCCCTTTTTAATTGCTATAGAAGTATCAGTTCCACAACAATTAGTAAGTATACTATTACCACTATTAAAAGTCCTACTTCAAATAGAAATAGTAACTTTCTTATTCCTTATGGAGTTCAAATGGGATTAGTACTTTCTAACTACTTGGGCTAGCGTGGGGATCACTAGGGATTCCATAGAATGCTGGCTCAACTGGGACACCACGACCCCACATCTCATGTGCAATCCGGGTTCATAGTTAATTGCAAATAACACCACCATATTAATGCAATTGCACTCCAGTTTTAAGAATAAATTACAAAGAAGACCCTAAACTTCCCAATTACTACAAGTAGGCCCTTCTATCAATATCCATGGATCAATTGGAATAAATCCGTCTCTTCCAATCCTAGATCCGCATCTTATTATCTTTGAGCCCCCAATTAATCACAGTGATTATCAGTACCATCCAATTAACTCTTAATTGAGATGGGTGCGCACTTACTAATGAAAAATCTATTAAGTGGCACAATGGGATAATATAGATAGATTTCATCTTGACCATTAGATGTTCCCACAGTCCTACTTCCACGTACCCAAGACACCGAGGTGTTGACCTATGGTTGGTCTCACTCATTGGTGACTCAAAGCAAATGAATAGATAGAAACTTGAGTTATCTATGTCTCAGGATTGAGAGCCTATTGCTAGGGAATTATGAGAACAAACCTTAAAATCGAGACGGTATTCCATAAGGTGCTTCTCATGGTCCTTCAATACATCCAATGTACCAGCACCATGATTCTGAATCTTTCATTTTGATGATCGAGACAAATCACACTATCTTATAGTGATCAAAGTGCTGCAACCTTATCAGATGAGATGCCCAGTCTCATCACTAGTTGTGAAGATATTTAAGTATAAGATTTGTGACATATGTCTCCCGTGTGTGGATCTCATCCATACACATATATCACATCTAATATACTAATGGGACTCGGTTCAACTCATGGACCGTCATGTCAAGTGTATTGGTCATGTGCATTAAGTAATAAAATACCATTCATCTCATGAAAGTAAAGCATGATTTTATTGATAAATAAAGAAATTAATCAATTTATTACATCAACTGATTGATTGAGTCCATACAATCTAACAAAAAGGAGGGGAAACAAAAACAAGGAGAGTGAAAAGGAGAACCAAATCAAATTGAAGTGATTTCCCTCCAATTGAACATAAAAGCATTAATAGATAAGCCCTAAAAATTTGGAAGATAGGAGACCCACGAGGCAACGAAGAATTTCAATATAAGGATTAAGTCTTCTTGGGAGGAAGTTATCCCTTCAAAACACCTTCTATTTCTCTCTTTCCAAATCATCCAGATGCAAGCCATGAAAGAGAGGCGCCACATGATCTTCCCTTTGGCTGTGGTAATCGGGCTAGCTCACTGATGGAACAGGTCGAGTAAGGATTGTGGCATGACCCAACTACAGTTGAACTTCTCCGGGATCGCTGACCAAAGTGCTTTCGTCTGCTTGCAATGAAGCAAAAGATGATCAACCGATTCCTCGTCCGCTAAGCAGAGGGGCAAGCATTAATAATTAGAATGTCTGCGGTGAATATTATCCATTGTTAAATTTTTTTTCTGTAGAGCAGGCCGAGCGAAAGCAATGACTTTGGGAGGGGCCTTGATCTTTTATAAAGATGTCCAACTTTGAGAAGTAGTTGAAGTGATTGATAAGGCAAAGAAGAAGGAAGAGACTGAAAATGAACCATCACGAGAAGGGATCCAAAGCCTGCTATCTTACCCTTCTTTAGAGCTGTGTATGCCATTAAGCACCTTGAGAAGATTGAAGAGATTAGCTTCTTCAGCCTCAGAAAGGTTCCTTCGGAAAATAGCCCACCACAGATGGTTGTTAGTGCTTGTGTCGAGGTAATCTCTAATCTTAGCGTTGTGGTTTTGGGCACATCTGTAGAGATCCGGGAACTAGAGCACTAAAGAGGTCTCACCGACCCAAACATCATGCCGGAAGGAAATTTTCTCTCCATTGCCAACGCAGTAGCGGATGGAATGTGTGTAAGAAGCCTTGGAACTATATCCCTTTCCATAAATTTGAGCACCTTCGCGAAGGAGAGATATCCCAGACATTTCTACTCACTTTATATTTGGTTATCAGGATGCTTTTCCAAAGGCCTTCTGAGTCATCTCCAAGTCTCTAAAGCCATTTACCCAACAAAGCCTGATTCATGATCCTTAAAGGTCTTATTCCAAGACCGCCAAAGTCTTTAGGGGAGCAGATTGTTTTCCAATTAACAAGGTAGAATTTTTTAGAATCCTCACAGCCTTGCCAAAGAAAGTCTCTTTGAAGCTTCTGAATGCGGTCAATGATTGCAGCGGGGCACTTGAGGATGGACATGTAGTAGATAGGAAGGTTGGCCAGTGCTGATTGGATCAACACGATTCTACCTCCCAAGGATAAATACTTAGATTTCCAGGAAGATAGCTTTTTCTCAATCCTTTCAAGCACTGGATTCCATACAGATTTAGGCACTCTGTCCAAGCACAGGGGAAGACTAAGGTAGGTGGAGGGGAAGGAGTAAGCTTTGCACCCCATAATGGTAGCATAGTGATGGAGGGAGATGTCTTCAATTGATACTCCAAGGATGGAGCACTTTGAGAAGTTTATACTGAGACCTGAGACAACTTCAAAGCATCTGACAATGGCAATCAAATTTTTTATTTGGTCCTCATCAGCATCACAAAAAAGAAGGGTGTCATCTGCATATTGGAGATGGGAGATAGAAGGAGCATTATGAGAAGGCTTGAAACTGTGGATCAGGTTGCAGTCTTCTGCTTTGGAAAGCATCCGACTGAGGGCTTCTCCAATAATGACGAATAGAAATGCGGATAAGGGGTCCCCTTGGCGTAAGCCCCTCTCAGCTGGAAAGAAACTGTTCAGTGAGCCATTGATTAAAATGGAGAAGGTAGCAGAAGAAATGCATTCTTTGATCCAAATCCTCCATTTTGATCCAAAGCCCATCATGCGCATCAAGTAAAGGAGGAAGTCCTAGTCCACCATGTCGAAGGCCTTTTCCAAATCAAGTTTGCAGATGTTGCTAGGAAGTTTGTCGTTGTATCTGGAGTGGATGCATTCATTGGCGACAAGAACCCCATCTAAGATCTGTCTGCCTTGAACAAAGGCACCTTGAGATAGAGATATGATGGAAGGAAGGATCTTTTGGAGTCTAGAAGCTAGCGCTTTAGCCAAGATTTTATAGATGTTGCCAAAGTCCTTAATACTGTCAGCCCCTATCTTCTTTGGAATAAGGGCAATGAAAGAGGCACCAATCGATTTGGACAGCCTGCCCCTAGTGTGAAATTCCTTCATGAAGGCCATGATGTCAACTTGAAGGAGGCCTCAAAATTTATGGAAGAATGACATTGGGAAACCATCGGGGCCTGGATCTTTGTCGCTGGCAAGATTAAAGACCGCCGCTTTGACTTCTTCCTCCTAGAACTCATCTTCCAAGCAATTCGCATTCTCTTCGCTGATGGTGGAGAATTGGAGATTGTCTAAGGAAGGCTTGCTAGTACCATCTTTTTTGTACAGGCTTTGAAAGAAACTGAGAATGTGGCTAGTAATCCCATCCCTGTCCTCTAATCTAATGCCATTGGCCAGCAAGTAATTGATCTTGTTACCCCTCATTCTGGTCGTTGCTATACTGTGGAAAGATTTGGTATTCTTGTCCCTTCCTTTAGCCAATGACATCTAGATCTCTGTTTCCATTTGATCTCTTCTTCTCGGACTTTACGCTAAAAAAGATCTTTAAGATTCAACCTCTTAGCGATATCCGTTTCAGATAGCCTTTGGGATTCTTCATTAGAGTCAAGTGATTGTAATTCTTCTAAAAGTTTAGCCTTGATTGATTCGACAGACACCAAGTTGGTTGTTCTCCAATCTTTGTTGCTTAGCTTCAACTGCTTGAGCTTCTCGAAGAGTCTGAAACCTGCTCATCCGTTGATATCATAGCTATTCCACCACTCCTTGATTAGAGTAATGAAATTGTTGTCTTCCAGCCACATTATCTCTAAGTGAAAGGGATAGGGTCCCCACTTAAGACTTTTGCAATCAAGGAGGATAGGGCAGTGATTAGAAGTGGGCTTTGGGAGGGTAATTTGGCAGACATCAGGATATAGATCAATCCAATCCCCGGTAACCAGGAATCTGTCAAGACACGACAAGGTTGGAGGACTTTGGTGATTAGACCAAGTGAATTTTGCCCCCCCAACTGAATATCAACGAGGTAGTGGGAGTTAATCCAATCTGAGAAGGATTCCATATCAACAAAAATTCTGCCAGCCCCTGATTTGTCAGAAGGGAATCTAGTGATATTCCAGTCACCACCAATGCACCAAGGCCAACCCATCTGCTATGAATGGAGTTAAGCTCGCACCAAAAACTGCCACGAAGTCTGCGGTCAGTAGGGCCATAGAGTAAGGAGATAATCCAGGAGGAGCCATTTGTCCTATCTTCAAGCACTTCCGAGACAGAGAAGGTACCAATGAAGTGATCTTTCATGATGTACATCCTACTGTTCCAGCATAGAAGGATACCTCCAGACGATCCAATTGCATCAAGGGAGACCCATAGACATTTACTGTTGCCCCACAGATCCCTAACAATAGATTGAGACACTAAGCTGAGCTTGGTTTCTTGAAGGAGCAAAAGGTTTGCTCTAAAAGTGTGTATCACCTCCTTTATAGCTGCCTGCTTCACTGAATTCCCTAAACCTCAAACATTCCAAGATATAGCGTTCATTGACGACACTTCTTAAAAACTCTGACTTTGTTGGCATGCTGGAGAGAGGATGAGCTCGCTAGGGGACGACTGTCATAGTTGATGGAGCACGATAGGTTCTAGAGCTCTCTGCTTCCCTTGCTTTTTGACTTCCTGTTGTAGGTGACAGATTTTCTAAGGACTGAATCTCTTTCCTTTGCAAAAGCAATTAGGTTTTCCTACCCTCCTTTGTTGTTGTCTATTGAGATACCTATTGCCTCACCACATTCTCTTATTTTTTGAGGTAACCAGGAGTTTGGGGATCCTGTCAAGTAGCTTCTGTCTACGGGAGTAGAGTGTTTGTGGAGACGGTAAGAGCTGATACAGTTTGTCTTCTTAGGAGTGGAGACGTCTTCATCTGATTTCTGCCGAGATGGAGAAATGGCAGAATCCCTGAAGGCAGAGAGCACGGTGGCCGGCACAGAGCAAGGGGAGGAAGGGAGGGTTGGACAGGTAGCGGTATCTGATATGGAAGAGTCAGAGTCCGAAACGTAGGAGCTAGCAAGCAGCCACAGGGCGTCTGTCTTCTCTTTCTCCCGGCAGTTGGGGTCGTCTGGGGCTAGCAGGGGTTGACTACTATCCTTGAGTCGATGGAAGATTGGAGGATCCCCTAAGGAAGGGGCAGATGAGATCTTGCTCGACTCCCTGTCGTCTGAGGAAGGCGAGGTGTCAGGAGAGGAAGGCGAGGTTGAGGCAGCAGTCGCACCAGGTATTCCAAAGATAGCAGACCTTGATTCTTTTCGATGATTAAAAGGGGCGAAAGCTAGGGCTGATGAGTTGGGCCGACCCAGATCATGAAGGAAGGAGCATAAAGTGTCTCCATTAGTTAGCCCATGGCCCGCTGGGGTTTTAATTGCCGTGGGCCAAGTCAATGCTTCAGCTTGGGTCGAGTTAGAGGTCCTGATCTTCCTGACCTGGCCTACTTGTGGGCCTAGCTTGTTTATGGAGTCTTCCTCTGGCAGGATTTAAGAAGTCATCTTCGCCAGTGAGCCCTAGATCGCCATCTTCAAGTTGCACGGCGTTGGTTGCCGCTGTGAAGGTTTCAGCATTGGTGGAGGCAACGGGAGTGGGGGAAATCTTCTTCAGCTTTGATTGAGATGAGGAGTTCTCCAACAGACAGGGAGATTTGTAGCAGGAGCTTGCAGAGCCTTCTGGTCCTGACCTTCACACGGCAGTAGACGAGGTTTATCTTCTTTGAAGTGATGCGATCTACCTCTATGGTTGAGCCGATGAAATCGCCCAGGAGACGGAAGACACCCCCATTCCAAGCTTGGAGCGGTACACCGTGGAATCGAATCCATTTGTTGATTGGGGGAGAGCCAATAACCTCCATACATCTGTCTAGGGCTACGAACGGGTTGGAAAATGACCCTGCTGCATAGCTCAGGATTTGGCGAACTTCCTCATCCGAGAGGAGTTGAATGTGAACTATGTCGTCTTCTAACAGTCTGATCCTGGTAGCCGATTTTCCCCAATGATTATCAAGCTAACGAGCTACATCTTCCATAGTTTGGTTATGCTTGAGGAAGCCAATCCAGCTGAGGCTGAGGACCTTCATTTCCGACTCAACAACCAATGGGGCCACTTGGACGAAGTGAGATTGGCCATCCTTGACGATCCACCTTGCACTTGAGTCAGGGATGCACGCTGGAGGGCGTTTCCAGGCGTTGGGAGGTTGTTGGCACAGAAGCCCAAATTTGTTAATGGAGGTATGGGAGATTCACGCACTTGTTCCTGCTGTTTAAGGACGAGCTGTGTCGACAAGGATTCTTCTACCTCCCAGGATCTCCCATTGACGATCTCGATGCCTTGGCTTCTATTTCTGTTTTGAATTTGACGAAACCAAACCCTCTCTGCTTGCTAGAGAAACGATAGGTAGGGATGAAGTTGTCTATCATAGTTCGGGCCTTGCAGAACATTACTTGAAGATCTGTCTTGGAGATATCTGGAGGAAGATTAGAGACGAAGAGGGAGAAAGCTGTGACTGTTGGACTTTTTCTCTAGGCAGGGTTGAACTTCTGCCCTCGGAAGTGCTCCATTTCATGGCTTTGTGGATAACACAAGTATACACCGAACCTCATTTCTTAAGCCTTACTCCAACATACAACACCATTGGATACACCTTTAGATCTCAATGTGAAATACAAGAAAGATGATAGCACTCCTCTCTTCGATCCAACTACTTAAGAAAACATGTTGGAAGTCTTGTATACTTGACAATTAACAGACCTGATATATCTCATGCCATCAATATTGTTAGCCATTTCATGGTCCAACCAACACAGATTCATTTATCTGTAGTTAAAAGGATCATCAAATATCACACCCGCTAAAGCAGTTTTTCCCCTCATACTTCTAATCTAAAACTTCAAGCTTATAGTGATGTCGATTCGGCTGGTTGCCCAGATAAAGAAGATATACAACATGATGGTGCGTCTATCTAGGTCATGCATTGATTTCTTGGAAATGCAAGAAAGAGGAACGTGTTTCTAAGTCATCCGTAGAGGCTGAGTACTGATCCATGTCATCAGCTTGCTTTGAAATTGTTTGTCTTAGCCGATTGCTTTATGAGCTTGGCTTTTCTCAATCCACTGTTACACCTCTTGATGTTGACAATACAAGTGCAATACAAATTGTTGACAATCTAGTATTTCATGAATGCACAAAGAACATAGAGGTTGATTGTCATTACATCCGCGAAGCATATGATGATAAGATCATTACTCTTCCTCATGACACTAGATCTTGAGGTTGTGGATATATTTATGAACCCCCTTTCTTGTGTGAAACATCCGTTCTTTGTTAACAAATTGATGTGGTAGATTCACCTACATCAATTTGAGGGGAGGTGTTAGCATCACACGCAGGGTTCAAGATCGCGGTTCGCGGTCATCGCGGCCCATTGCGGAGAGAATTTTTATTTGACCCCAAAAAAATCCGAAAAAATATCTAAAAAATCTAGAATATTATAAAATGATAGAAAATAATGTTTTTTTTTTTTTCCATTAGTGCACACTTTAAAGCAAAATAACGGTCCCCTCAAGTTATAATATCCTGTATCATTGCTGTATCAACTTATATACTAAAATAAGCTGAAATATCATAAAATTGACATAATGGAACCATAATTTTGGGCAAACTAATAGTGTTAAACACTTAAACATTTAAAGTCTACAAGCAAGCAATAAATACTAATAGAGTTAGTGCATGTGCCTAATGCCAGAACGAGTGGCGGCCTTGCTTGATATTATCATCATCATCATCATTTCTTGAAGGGTAGAAGGCACCAAATTGTTGTGTTACACAGCCTCCACTCCCATAGTGCCCATAAGGTTGTGCCTGTGGATATGGTTGAGGAATGAAGATTGCTTCATAAAGTGAGGCCGAGTCATTAGTAGACTGAGATGATTGAGGGTAGTCTTGGTACTGCCGATAAAATTCATGGGGAAGTTCAAGGTGCTGATGTGGATGTAATACATAGTAGTCACCATACATGACTTGTTGGTGGCCAACATCACCACCACTAGTACCCTCTCCCCCGCCATATCCACTACCACTAGCACCTGCATGTGATGATTCGGTTGGTGGGACAATTCTCCGGTACCCACGAGTCGGGTCTATGTTACCAGAAGAAGGAAAATGTTCTATTGTCTCCATCTTGTGGGGTGGTAGTACATCACCACCATCTCCACCACCATTACCATCGTCATCCCCATCAGAATCATGCGGCACATCTGAAGATGAGCTAGTACTGCTGATGCTAGTGTCATCATCCTCATCAACCTCATCCCGCATCTCCCGAGGGTCAACCCCACGCCTTCGTTGATGGGTAAGATTTATCTCACGTAGGCGCTCGGCAGCTCTCATTGGCTTTGGCCTTTCCCCAGTCAAATCCTGGACCATATCACCAATCTATTCATCATGATCTAGCACTGGCTCTTCTACCTCTTCTATCCATTGTGCCAACACATCATCATTCTTTGAAAAAATATAGTTCAGATTGATTGGGCAGAAGTAATCTGTTTGGTCCTCAAACTCTCTCCTTCTTCTTTGTCCGTTGCGGAGCTTAATGTTGTAATGTATATACACCAATTTGTTCAACTTTTGCATCGTCAGCCGATTTCTCACTTTAGTGTGAATGAATGAAAAGGTGCTCCAATTCCTCTCACAATTTGATGATGTAGTTGTTTGACTAAGGACTTTCATTGCTATTGTCCTTAATATTGGAGCACTTTCTCCGTAGTTTAACCACCACTCAGCTAAAAATAAAATGGAAGTATATTTATTAATTAAATCATACATGACTCAACTTTTAAAATGACGTAGTTTACCATGATCTCTACCTGGAAATGACTTCATGATAGCTCGTCTGGCGGTCGGTGTCCCAAAACTACCAAAGGCTTCATTGTATATATCAATCTGGGATATACCATAAATAAAATAAGGATGAACTAACTCTTTATGCTAAAAAAAAGGTACCCATTACTTAGTCCATTACACTTACTTGGTTAATAGCCTCACATGCATCATCCTCATTCTCAGCAAGTTTTTCAATAACATTTTTTAGACCTACACGTATCTCATCTGTTAAGCTTCTGTCTTCAATTTCATTGTATCGATATTGTGGGTTGAAGAAATAACCTGCATAGTATATTAATTTAGAGAGATAAAATCACAATTTAACAATAGTTAGAAATGCAGTCTCAGTTTGTGATTCTTTACCTGCAGCATGCAAGTCATGATGGAGTTGGTTTTCCCAACGTCTGTCGATGATCTTCCAATAAGCCTTGTAGTATTTGCAATTTGCTTGTATGGCTAACTTAGTTCGAGCTACGGCCTCATACAAGAAGCCCATTGTAGGCTAGTCATCTCCATCAGCCAATCGAAGGACCTTTATCAAAGGCTCTAAAACCTTTAAGGTCTCACCAACAAATGGCTAATATTTCTTAGATTGTATAATCTTTACAACTTGCTTTACTTGGGGTGTCGGCTTCTTCCCCCACTTTGATTCCAACCATTCTTGTGACGTAAATAGTTGGTGTAGCCCTCCTCTGTATTTATAAAGGCTTTCTAGAGCTATAAATTGGGTGGCAAATCTTGTAATGTCGGGCCGTAGTAGCTCATGGTTGTCCGTATATTTCTTCATCATTGCTATGAGCCTGTTTGACTGATAGATAAAATTAGTGATCTTTTTTGCCTTCAATATCACACCTTTTATCATTTTCCTTTTAGCGATGTCTTCAATCATTAAATCCAAGCAATGTGCAGCACATGGAGACCAAAAAATATTGGGCCTTTGCTGCATGAGTATCATTCCTGCCTTCTTCATGCTTGCATCATTGTCTGTGATGATCTGAACAACACATTCTGCCCCAATATCCTCAATTACCTTATTGAAAAGCTTATTCAAGTACATCGCATCTTTGACGTACTCGGTTGCGTCAACCGATCTAATAAAAACAGTCCCTAAAGATGAATATACTAAAAAATTCAATAGGGACCGTCTAGTGATGGTAGTCCACCCATCACACATGAGTGTGCAACCCCTTTCTCTCCAGATCCTCTTAAAGGTATTCACCCAATCCATCGTCTCTTTATATTCCTCTTCAACACAGTAGTGGTAAATCTCATACGGTGTGTGCGGTTTTATACCCGGACCATGTTCTGCAGCAGCGTCCAACATGGTCTTCAAATAGGGTGAAGTTGCCTTATTTGGTGCAATGGCTCCATCGAAGAAAAATTTCCCAACTGCCCTAACCAACCTGTTTCTTGCATAACCCATCTTCCCGCTTAAGGCTCTGGCTATAGAAGGTTGCTTTGCAGATGGAGACCTATAAGCAGTTGGGTCAATTGGACCCACACCTTCTGGTCTACGAGCCTGTTGTGTGGGAGATTTGCTAGACTCTAACCAATCCGGTGGTCGGCGAGTCTGTTTTTGACTAAACATCCGATGCAGCATCCCACCACCACCACTACCTGAGCCACCCCCATCTTCATATTGGCCCCCTCTAGAAGCAGACTCAGAGATCATTCTTCTCCTCTCTTCTTCCTCATTATATGATCTCATGCTCTCTCTCCTTACTCTATCTGCATCTGATTCCTCATCATCATCATCTGAGTCCCTAGGCCCATACACCTCTTCTCTACATGCTTCATACTCTGCTTCTCTCCTTTTCTCAGTTACTACTTTTTTTTGCTTCCCTGCATTTAATAATGCTTGCATTTCCTTCTTTAACTCTGGGGATACCTTGGTACACTTTGCCACATTTCCCGATTTATGTGCCAAGTGTTCCTTCAATCTAGTGATTCCCCCAGTTACAACCTTACCATAATAATTGCATTTAATTTTACTCTTTTTTCCATCCACATCAACACCATGTTGCCACGCTAGGTCAACTTCACGTACCATTATTTTCTACGAAATAATAACACTAAACACATAATCCATAAAGCAAAGTAGTTTAGAATTTGAAACATAGAAGCTTAAAACAAAATGTTTCATATCCATTTTTCAAGTACATTTAGCATTAGAAACATATGCATGAGTTATACATTAAACTTAGAATAATAAAACAACAAAATGTTAGACAAATCATCAAACAAATATATTTTAATATTGATTTATTAAAAAATCCAAAAATAAATATTTAATAAATGTAAGTTTTTGGACATTCATCTAGTCAAATCTAACTCAATATATGGCCTTTGGTCCATGTATTGAATATTACACAATCACTTTAAAGCAAAAAAGCTAAAATAATTCGGATTTAAATTATGAAAAAATAAAAAATACTACAAAAAGTGCTAATACTCACACTTTTTTGTTCCAAAAGTGTAGATCTATTTTAAACTAAAACATTATTAATGCAATTGAACACTATTTGAAAAATGTAAATGATATCAAGAAAAGCCCCAAATTTTTAAAATAAAAAACATCTAGATTTACACCTTAAAACACTAGATCTAGGGAAAAATTAGTGAGTAACATCATATCTAACTCAACATAAAGCCTTTGGTTCATGTATTAGTGTATTACACAATCTTTAAAAAAAAAAAAACCTATAATAATTCGGATTTAAATAATGAAAAAATAAAAAATACTACAAAAAGTGCTAATACTCACACTTTTTTGTTCCAAAAGTCTAGATCTATTTTAAACTAACACATTATTAATGCATTTGAACACTAATTTGAAAAAATGTAAATGATATCAAGAAAAGCCCCAAATTTTTAAAATAAAAAAAATCTAGATCTACACCTTAAAACACTAGATCTGGGGAAAAATTAGTGTGAAACATCATATCTAACTCAATATAAAGCCTTTGGTCCATGTATTAGTGTATTACACAATCTTTTTTTTTTGAAAAAAACCTAAAATAATTCGGATTAAAATAATAAAAAAATAATAAATATTACAAAAAGTTTTAAAACTTGAATTTTTTTTTGCTCTAAAAGTATAGATCTAACACATTTCAACCATCTCTAAGTTATTTTGATGTTGAATCTTGAAAAGAACTCCAAAAAACAAAAAAAAAGCTTACCGAAGAAGTCCCTTGAGTTTGATTAGCTTTCCCCACATACAAATCCACCCAAAAGTAGCTTAGATTTAAGCTTTTCCATGCATTAGAAGTTGTAAAAGCCCTCAAGTATGCTTAGGAAGCTCTCATGAAGAAGAAGAATGATAAGGGAGAAAGAAGAAGGAAAGCACACTGAGCACAGTCAAGAAAAAACACATCAGAACGTGTTTTTAAAAAAAAAAAACAGCGTCAGCGATATAACGGCCGTTATAACAGTACGGCCGTTATATTCAATATAACGGCCGTTACAAGCCGATATTTTGGCGATTTTCCCCCCTGTATCGTATTGCAACCGTTATATAGCAAATATTGTCACGTTAACGGCCGTTATTTTAAACCCTGATCACACGTGCCATAGCAAATCTTTCATTAGTATTTTGGTGATTTGTATGAAGCTCTTGTTTAGTAAATACTTGTAATATCACCCCAATAAAGGGGATTGTATCTTGTTATTTTAGGAAAGATAATACTATAAAGAGGAAACCCTGCCACAAGGAGGGCTCACGCAACTTCATTCAATTCAATTTTGCTTGATTTCGTTTCTTTACTTGGGTTGATAAAGAATACTTCATGTTCCTATTTTTTGAGCTATGATACCCAAATACTTGTACAAGCCCAATGTATCCGTATTGGACCAATATGACACTTGTATTGGTTCCTAATATTGCATCGATACTTCTATCCTACTTCTAAAGTCCTTTATTTCAAATAGTTATTTTAATATTTTTACTTCTCACAAAAAAAAAAAAAAAAAAAAAAATGCTAGAAAGGAACGAAAACGATGATAATGTCATTGATTCAAAAGTGATATAAAGAAAGAATTAGGACGCCTGTATCCGTATCCGCGTCCTACATTTTCAAAAGTGAGGAGTTGTATCGTAGATCCCCATATCGGTGTCTGTATCCATATCCATATCTGGGCAACTAGGTTTTGAGGCATTGACAATTTTTGGACTGTCAGCAGGAAGGGTAGCCAATTGAGTTTGGTTATGCTGATATGATTCCCTTAAGATATTATTTGTTCATTTCTCTTCAACCCTACAATTCCAACATTTTTTTTTTTTTTTTTGAAATTTTTTACCTAATTGAAAGTTGATGCAACTGGACTTGTATGACCTAGTATGGACAATGACAAAGAAGAGAACTACTTTCACAACCCAACTTTGTGCCTCGAACCACTGAAGACCATGACAGCGTGTCATGACCCCAAAATCAGGGTAGGGTTAATGGGGCTGTGATGCGAGGATTACTGTAGCATAATCTTTTTTTTCCCCTCCAAGATCTGCACGGGTGAGAATTACAAGATCCATCACCGTCATGGACCGTTTAGCGGAAGCTTGCATTACGTGAAGTCCGGAGCTTATCGGATTCCGTGTTGCATCACTAATGTCTTATTAGCTGAATAATATTGTACAATACATCATCAGACTGGTACGATACAAACAGGAGATAACAGAGCTAGATAAACAAGATACTACATTCCCATAATTCAAGATAAAAGTTACAAAAATGTATTACTTACATTTCCAAAAATAAAAGGCCAATGGAGGACAGTACAATAAAATACAAAACCCAAAATAATACTTCTAGGTATTTCACTTCTCATGTGCAAGGAATGGAGTCTACATGACAACCTCTGCACCAAAACACTCGCCACTTGTGGCTCAGCAACCTTTTCCTTAGAAACCGTACTAGGGTACAGGTTAGGAAGTCATACCTACGACATCAAGCGTAGATCAGACAAAATGCCTGGCAAGTATCCAAAATGAAAAGCATAGTTTGCAGGTACAAAGCAGTATATATATGACAGGTTAATTAATCAGAGTTCAGGTAACAATATGTCTAGGCAAAGTTAGTGCATCATGAGTAAAATAACATAATCAATAATAACTGGAAAAGTAACTATATTCTAAATGGCAACCGCATCACATAATCCTCGGAAGGGGGAGCATTCGCTCGCCCTAATCGAATTGACCTGGGAGTTTATGGCCGTTTGAAATCTTTAACCCTGCCACGGGGGTATGTGGTCTGGCCCGGTCAGGGTTGGTACTTTAGTGACACCGGTCACATATAGAACTACAAACTGTAGCGAGCAATATATATATCCATATATAAATAAATACTACAATAAACAGCTTGGTGGTGCCGACTCGAGAATTAATACAAAATGCAGGGTTTGGTACTTAATTAGGAATTAATGAGTAATTCGGTTACCCAAAAGATGTATGTGCAAGTACAAGAGTTGATAGACAATTAGAATGCTTAAAAATGGAAAACGATGTTGATTTGGCTCCTAAAAAAGTAAATCAAGTTAAGTTGGGCTTAAAACAGTATGCCGAGTTAAAATGGGTTTTAAAACAATATTTTCTAACTTTGGGAAACCCTATAGAAAAACGGGCAACATTTCAGGTAGAAATAGGGGACCCAAATTGGTGGTAGAAAGTCAAGGTGATCCGGGTAAATCGACGTGGCAGGGCAACTGGATGCTCGCACGCCAACCAAGAGACCATCTAAGGATCTGGGTACATCCAATGGTCAAGCAAGGCGAGAATTGCGCACTAAGAGCTAAGGATGTCCTTTAGAGCATGATACTAGGGTCGGGTTGACAGGATGCATAAAATACGATAAAAGTAAGAAGGCTTGATTAAAATGATCTTAGACATGCAAGTGCGGTGATTGCCAAAATTATACACTCAAAAGGATGGATATTGTGTATTTTTGTACACTTGATGCATTCGGAAGGTGGGAATATCCAATCCCTAAGTTCGGATAAAAATACGAGTCACAGTGCTCCACATGCATTCACAATTGTTCGGGTTAAGTGCTAGACAAAAATCGGAATACTGGGTTCACCCTAGTGTAGGCCTTCGTCCCCTTTTTAAGAAAAGAAAGTCTCATCAATATGTTTACAACATTTAGGGGCTTCTTCACATTTTTTTTGGGTTTTTAAGTCAAGAGCCTCTATTTTGTGGGTGGGGGCAACTTTTGATTCCGCCTAAACCTTGGCTAAATATATAAATTTTGGTCTCAAGAAAACTCAGAAATTCGCAGGGGGTTAATTGGGTTAAAATAGGTTAAAAGAAGGCCATGAATCCAATTTAAAACAGTTTTCACGGGTATTGGGGGTGGGGCCCACCGGCCATTGCTTCACCAGCCGCTCCGCGGGTGCTGGCCGCTCTGCACACAGCGGCTGGCTGCTGAACTCAGGAACAGTGACTGGCTGCACACAGCGGCTGGCTGCTGAACGCAGCAACAGTGGCTGGCTGCTAGGGCCCAGTTGCTAGCCGGGATCAATCTCAAAGGTGGCAGGGGGAAGGGCAACATGGTGGCCGGCGAAGAGGGGTGCTGGCCACCCAGGGCCAGCACAGTGGGTGCTGCATCATTAGGCAGCTGGCAGCAGCTGCTGCTGCACTCTCCAAGGGGTAACAGGTGGGGTTGGGGGCGTATGTTGTAGGAACTGGCTGCCAGTTTCAACAAGAAAAAGGGGTCAGTGTGGGGCCCATGGTTGGTGCTTTGAGTCCATTTCCAACTTAAAAAGATAAATACTTCTAAGATCAACTAGGATTAAAAACACCAACAAGTTATGCAGTTTTATTAGATACTTGCCAATCAAGAATCAAACCACCCTTAATCCCACCGTCAATCCAAGTTTCAAAAATCAAGGGCTTTCTCTTCCAAACAACGCACCAAAAATCTCCCTAAAGAAATAAACTACCCACTATCAAACCCAAAACAAGTGATGTACATGGGGTCTAAACCAAGAAACATTCAAGGAGTAAAGAGGACCTACCTCTTAGATAATCAAAGAAAGGAGAAGGGTGATGGAAGAAGGGGATGCCACTGGCGGAATTGCACCCAAACGGACTATGTCGCGTAGGGCTTCTTTGTGGGTTCGGATCTTGCAAGGGGAGCCTCCAAGGAGATGTTCTTCACCATGCCTTGGGAGGAGAAGAGAAGGAGAAGGAGAAGAAGAAAGAAAGACTAGTTTGTGACCTTAGGAGGAGAAGAGAAGGAGAAGGAGAAGTAGAAAGAAAGACTAGTTTGTGAGCTTGCTATATTCTAGTTGAACTTGGAATGCGATAACAGCGATCTTCTTGACCCCATATAGACTTGGTCAAAGATGAAGAATTGTGGGTCGTGAGGAGCTTTCCAACAAGCCCAAAATCAGAAATTTCAGAGATCAGTGGCAGAAGTTACGATTTTTCGAACTGTGGTATACACCTCAAAAAATGTGCCGGGAGTCAAATTAGTCTTTCTGGACCTCGGATGAGTTCGGACTGAACATGAAAGTTTTTGGGCACTTTAATATCTAAATTTTGAGCTTAAGAGTCACGCATTTCGGGTTTCCAAGGAAACAGTTAACTGTCTGGTCAAAGTCTATCAATTTCTGACGGAATTGGTCAATTGAATGGTTGGTTTCAATTTCTGTTTGGTCATGCATTTTGATTCGAGTTGAATACAAAAGTTGGCTGGAATGATAATCTCAATGTAATGAGCTCATAATGGCAGATTTACAGAATTTATGGATAACCCCCTGTCTTACTCGAAATTACAAACAAGCTCCAAAAAGGATCAAACCAGACTCAAAGGTTCTCAAAACTCCCCAAAGCTATTAAAAAACTATTCTAACACGCAACACCACGATTGGCCTCTAATCCCACTTATTGATCCTAACCACGTAATTAATTAGTCCTAATCCTAGGGTTAAGAGGTTGGGTTCTTACACAGGGGCTAGGAGAGGAGCTAGCCATAAAAATAAAATTAGATAGCCCGGGAATCTAAGCCTCATCACATAATGTCATAATAAAAGATAAAGTTAACCAGGACTTGATAGATTTGGATGCCATTGCCCTCTTATTAAAATGTTGTTATATATTGGACCAGATGTTGGCTTCATCACATCAAAATATTGGTCAATATGCATTGTGTCATCTGATAAATAGGCCGTATCGGTCGAGTTCTTGCAGCTATTTGCAATTTTTTGGTGCACATGAATTTCAGAGCATCAGAGCATATTAACTGATAAGACGATATGCTCGGTACAATGCGTCGGCTAATACAATGGGTGTATCGGTCAATTCATCATACGTATCAGCTGATATGCCATGATTTGTATCGAATGACCCCTTTTAAAGCTAAAAGTTTCTCTTTTCTACATTCTTTTGTAAGGGAAATATTGAGGAGAGTTGTCTGCCTCACCACCCGTAGCTTGAGGGTGTTCCTTTTAGGTGAGAAAAAACCAAATTTCAGCGAAACTTTTTTCGTCATTTTAGTTTATTTTAACTATTTTCACTTATTATTATCATTTGTGATATATTAGTACATATCAATGATGTTCTTCATATAATTGTATTGTAGTCTTATTTGTCATTGTATTTATGTTGCTATTGATGGATAATGAATAACTGCATTTTTAATTTTCAGTTACTTTTTCATTTTTATAAGAAAAATAAAAAACCCCTACAATTTACACTACGATTCACAATTCTATTATCACCTTGAATGATTTGCGATGCAATTCAGATTCTCAGAACAATGTGTGTAGGAATGATCTCAAAATTATTCACGATGTGTGATTGGAGCATAGATTTTTATCGTACATGCACTATTTGGGATGTTTGCAAGTTTTTGGATAGATGAGAATTTTTTCTTTCAATACTTTGGCCATAGAGACCATTTTATTAGTATTTTTTTCCTAAATATATTGGTTCCATAGATCAGTCCCTTAGGTCTAAGGGTGTGTTTGGTTTGGCTCGAAAAAAGGGCGTTTTGCTTTTGAAAAACTTAAAAGCTCTGCGAAGTTCGTTTGGTTAGTACCATTTTAAAAGTTTTTTTTCAAGAGAAAAGGCTAAAATCCACTTTTGAAAGAAGTGAACATTGGCACACTTCAGTGTCTAAGTGGGCTTCCTCACTTTTGCGCGACGCAAGCAGAGCCATAGCTGCAAGTATTGAGGAAACAGGCCTCTTTTTAAAAAAAATTGATCATTTTTTAACCCTCTTTCCTTATCCCTGTTTTTACCCTTTCTGTGAGATAAGCCATCTCTCTCCCCTTTATGCGAGACCTGCCATCTCTCTTCCCTTTCTGCAGTAGAGGAAAAGAGGTCTTCCTTTTCTCCTCATGCAGTAGACATCCCGCGCTGTCATTCAACTTCCTTGATATATTTGGCTCTTTTGATCTATCTCTGCCTCTTCCTCTTTTTCCGTTCTCTTTTAGATATCCTTCTCCTTCCCAAGGTACCGTGGATCTTCAAGTAATGAGATCTCAATCTAGGGCCAAAATTTTAAATTTCCAGCATTGATGTGTTAGGTGTATTTAGAGATGTCAAATGGGCCGGGCCAGGCCGAGTCAACTGCCCACGACACATGTTGGGCAGAGGGAACTGGCATGGCCAGCCTGTTTCGGCACAGCACGCTGCGGGCTGACCCATGCACGGCCAGCCAGGCCCATCACGGAAAAAATAAGTAAAAAAAAAAAATGACAGAGATCAAAATTCTCCATTCTAATTTATATGTAATATGAACAAAAATATCAACTTAAGGGAACTATTTCCCTCCCATTTTTTCCTGTTTGGTTAGAAATGATAGAGGCCCTGTAAAAAGCAATTTACCAAAACTTTTTACTCCAAATTAACATTGATAACCTAAAAAAAAACACAACTATATAATTTTTGGCTTTGAAAAATTCAACAAGAGATATATCGCGTTCTTTTTTTTTTTTTTTTGGTCCTTTTATTCGCTCATTAAATCCTGGAACTAAGGGGGCAAAAAAAAAAAAAAAAAAAAAAAAAAAAAACATGGGCTCCACTTCTGAGGGGTGGGCCTAATATAAGGAAGGTAGGTCAGATGTTGATCTTTTTTTGTATACTTTTGTAAAGTGGTGAATGCCTGTGGAATACCAAAACGGCCAAAAAAATTATTCGCAAAAAAAAAAATTAAAGAGGCACATTGAGCACGCCCGGCACGGAGGCACGGCACGGGCCAAAAAACTCTTGGCGGGCCATGCCAGGCGCCTAGATGCGTTGTGTTTGGAGAAAACGGTCTCAAATCTTATTAATTGAGAGGAAAAATTAGAAAAAAAGTTTCTTAGTTTCTCATTTCAGCACTTTCCTCATGCCCATTGATTTGCATGGTTATTGGTCAGTTCTCCACACATGGCATTTAAGGAAGATGTGGCCCAATAATAACAATCCCCAACAATTATAAGTGAGTTTGTTGGATCAGTAACTTCAACTCTAGGTAGAAATGATTCCCTTGGAGTTATATTGAGATCGATGCTCTTAACAAGTTTAAAATCAATGAAAAGAGAAGCAGGAGGTAACCCATAGAGGTCCAAGTTTCAAACAGGAAGATAGTCTCAGCTGATTGATGTCCTGCACGGTACTGTATGCTACCGGGTCACGATGATGATAGACCTTGGTATTGGATGGCTGTTAATATGAAATATTCCTATCTGGTGTCGTCCTTCGCTGCTAGTGCCAGCTGAATTGCTTTTAGGTGTAGGTGCTCTCTCTTTTTTTCTTTTGGTTTTTTTGCTCGCCCTGCATCTGGTCTACAGAGCATGGCCAATTCTTTTGTATGAGTACTTTCTTTGTATCTTATTAGTTGGTTGCCTAACTGGGGATTTGCAAGTTGGTTGCAGAATTTCAGCCAAAGGTGATCAAAGAAACTGTTGTATGAGGTGAGTGGAGAGTCTTGAATGGCGAGGGTGAGCCATGAGGTTGCACAAAATAGGTCTAGGATATCAATTTAGATATGCCTTAAAAGACAAATAGGTTCAATGAGAATTGTTCATGAGGTGTTCGACAAGAGTACTAAAATCATGAGACATTAGAATTGGACACCAAAAGTTGACTCTGTTTCATCTTCCTTTGTCAAGCCATCACGGTGATTGGGGTGGATTATCTCCATGTCCAATTTTCGCAGAGCTTATCCTATTATATAAATTATTTGATTATTATTAGTTAAAAGTTAATTTTATATGTATGTCTAACCAAACAACATTGGATGCTTTTGCTATCAAAAAGTAAACGCAAAGGGTGAGCTAATCAAATGACATTTGCTCTTGATAAGCTAATTTAGGGAAGTTGATTTTCGAAGCTACTTTTAAAAGAAGCATGTTCAGATTTTAAGAAGCTGAACCAAACACACCCTAAGTGCAGTTATTAGTAGTGATATGCAAGCACTAACTACTAAGGGTGTGTTTGGTTGGACTTTTTAAAAGAGCCTTTTGGACTTTTGACCTTTAAAAAAGTCCAAAATCACTGGAAGGCATGTTTGGTTATTAAGTATGATTCCGAGATACTTGTACAAGCCTAGTGTATCCCAGTGGGACTGTTATGACACTTGTATTGGTGCCCGACATTACATCAATACTTCTAGGGTATAAGTGTAGCATATCCTACATACTAAGTGACAAAACTATGTTCACAGAATTTGAAAGATTGAAAATACTTAAAGTGTATTATTGCTTCTCCCTCCTTTGGAGGTCTTATGTCAATATATAGGTATTAAAATGCCTTAATCAAGGCTCCAAGTTAAGAAACTAACTAATTACAATCAATTTCTATTCTAAGTTAGGAAACCAAAACCTCAATAGAATATGTACAGCTGAATGATATATTTACTAATTCCACCCACGTGTGATATGTGTTGGACTGGATCCTATTATGGGCCTTGGGCCTGTTTAACACCCCCCTCAAATTGATACGGGAGAATCAACAAGCATCAATTTGCCAACCAAGAACCAATGGCGTGGTTGTGGAAGACTTTTGGTGAGAATGTCAGCAATTTGAAGTTCAGTGGAGACATGCGAAAGGCTGATGACATCACGTTTAAGCTCATCACATATGAAGTGACAATCAACCTCGATGTGTTCAGTGCGTTCATGAAAAATAAAATCGGATTTTTCAGTAATCCAAATTGAACTTGTATTATTTGCATAGAAGGGTTAGCTCCCACTGCTGGAAAACCAATGTTAAAGAGCAGACCTTGGAGCCAAAGTATCACCTAAAAACATGCACCATCTTGTCGTCGATTTGTAAGTATCCGGACAACTAGCTCAATCAGCATCTAAATAAACTTTGAGAGATAAAGGATTGTTGGATGGAAAAAACAACCCGTGAGTTGGTGTGTGCGAATAAGGTAACGAATGATCCGGCGAACAGTAGCTATATGAAGGTGACGAGGAGCACTAATGAACTGACTCATTAGGTTGATCGCATAGGAGATATTAGGACAAGTGATCATGAGGTAGATCAAACTACCAACTAACTGGCAATATGGGGTAAGATTTGGAAGAAGGTCACCCTCCTCTTTACTGAGTTTGACATTCAGTTTGACCAGCGTATCTACTGGAGCTAAAGCAGTAAGGCCAGCCAAGTCAATGAAGTCAACCGTGTATTTGTGCTAATCGAGTACTATACCTTTAGTCGATTGATGAACTTCAAGACCAAGGAAATAGTTTAAGGGGGTGAAATGTCTTATTAAGAGAAGCTTGGAGTTCTTGAATCATATGTGCATTGGAACCTGTAATTACAATGTCATCAACGTAGACCAGTAGCACAGTAATCCCGGATGGAGCATGATGTAAGAACATAGAAGGATTATACTGGCTCGGATGAAAATCCAAGCGGATAAGAGCATCTTGAAATTTCTCAAACCATGCTCGAGGAGCTTGCTTCAGACCATAGAGGGAGCGACGGAGCTTGGCAACTATACCCTTCCCGAATGAGTACCCCTGAGGCAGACGCATATAAACATCTTCTTTGAAATCACCATGAAGAAACGCATTTTTGACATTCATTTGATATAGAGGCTAGGATTGAGATGCAGCAACAGCAAGAATTATGCGTATGGTGGTCATCTTGGCGGCTGGAGCAAAAGTTTCATCATAATCAATGCCATATTCCTGCCAATTTCCAAGAGCGACAAGGCACGCCTTATATCAATCTAAAGTGCCATCTGATTTTAACATGAGAGAAAAAATCCACTTACAACCAATAGGTTTGAAACCCATAGGAGACGGGATAATATCCCACGTATGATGTTGCTCTAAAGCATCCAATTCATCTTGCATAGCCTTGTTCCAACATTGGTCCTGCACAGCCTGAGAATAGGATTTGGGGATAGAAGAGGAAGACAAAGTGGCCATAAAGGAAGTATGTGAGAACCCATAGTGGTCTGGTGGTACCGAAATGCAAGTGGAGCGACGCAGTGAAGGATGTCTAGATGGACCAAGTGCCGGAGGTGGACCGGATGCTGGAGAAAGATCAGGAGGCAGATCCTTAGTAGGCGCTTCTCTGTTCCGTCTGTGATACACAAAGTTAAGATTAAATCGAACAACTGACGTGTTGTCAGAAAAACCAGGTAAATACACGAATGAGGAATCGTCAGGAGGATCAATGTGTTTTTGAAAAAAATACTGTTGTTCAAAGAAAACAACATTCCTAGAGGTACGTAAGCGACAAATGTGAGGATCTTAGCAAAGGAACCCTTTCTGGAAGGGCGCATAACCTAAAAACACACTGAGCTGATTGTGCAATTAGTTTGGTTCTCTCAGAAGGAGGCAAGTGCACAAAGCAAATTGAGCCAAAAACATGAAGATCATCATAGGATGGAGATGTCTTATACAATCGGTAATATGGGCTATGATTCTCAATAGAGGTTGATGGCATATGATTTATAAGATGAGCTGCAGTAGCCAGTGCCTCAACCCAAAAACGGGTAGGAACCGATGATTTAAGAAGAAGGGAACGAGTGACATCAAGGAGATGTCTATTTTTCCTTTTACCGATTCCATTCTGCTGTGGAGTATAAGGACAAGTTCTTTGAGAAATAATGCCTTTGTTTTGCAAAAACCGTTGAAAATCAGAGGACACATATTCCTCGCCCGAATCAGATCGCAAGATTTTAATACAGGTGAAAAATTGATTCTTAACATAAGCTAAAAAGATTTTTAAAACATTAAAAACATCAGATTTGAAATGCAAAAAGTAGACCCATGTGAACCGACTGAAATCATTAATAAAAGTCACAAAATATTTATAGTGAGTGTGAGAAAGAGCTGGAGCAATTCCCCATACATAACTATGAACTAAATCAAAACACTGAGTGGTGTGTGAAGTGGAATTGGGAAACATAAGAGTTTTGATCTTTCCCATTTTTCAAGTAGCACGATAGAAAGGCACACAAGAAGATAAACCAATAGATTTATTTAATAAACCAGAATTTAACATAAGGGACAAATCATTGGAGTTAGGTTGTCCGAGTCTATTATGCCACAAATGACAGTTATCTCTAATAGAAAAACAAAACACATTATTGTGAAATTGATTCCTAGAAATTTTAGAAAAATCCAGCGGAAACAAGCGTCCACACTTAGGCCCCCTCGCGATCTCCTTCCCGGACATCTGGTCTTGCATAATACAACCAGAAGAAGAAAAAGAGATGTTATAATTATTTTCAGCATGTTACCCGACTGACAATAGGTTTGAAGTTAAATTAGGAGAAAGGTAAACATTTTTTAATGGGATGGGACTAGGGATATCTTCGAGAGCAGTAATGGGAACATGGCCGCTGTCAGCAATTTGTATTTGAAGATTGCCATTGCATCTTGTCACATTGGAGAGAGGGGTGTGGGAATACGCCATATGATTAGACGCCCCGGAATCAAGGAACCAAGTAGAAGATGAAGGTGAGTTACCTGAGAGACCAAAGGCAGAGAGGGCATTGACAATCATTTGTTGAACCAATCTAGGAGTGAGAGATGATGAGGGCCCAAGCTGTGAGGGTGCAAATGTAGGAGCAGGCGTAACCGAAGAAGCTACATAAGCATGCGGAGTCTGAGACTATAGAGTTTGATATTGTGGAGCCGGATACTATGGAGTCTGATACTGTGTCGATGGACGTGGTGGGTGGTGGTGACATTTAGAGTTGATACGTTCCGACTTTTTACAGTAACTGCAGACCTTTTGTTTGCATTGAGATGCAAGATGCCCAAATTTTTTACGACTGTAGCATTGGGTTTTGCTCAAGTCTTGAGGCGGAGGCTGAGGGGCCTTATTTTTCCGAGAACGCAACTGAATAGGTCTCAGTCTTTTGTTGAGCAATATGAGCCGAGGTCGTAAAGCACTGTTCTTCGCGTAAGAGTTCATTCAATGAAGGTAAGGGCATTCGATTCATCAGGGCAGATCGGACACTTTCATATTCATTCCGCAGTTTCATCACAAACTGATCTCGCTGACTAGAGGCCTGAAGATCTTGGATCACTATCAAAACATTGTCAGCCACATTCGCATACTTAATATTATCGTATTCCGATCACAGAGTACGGAATCCTGAATAGTAGTCTTGTTGTGACGCCTTGGAGTCCTACATCGACTATAGAGAGGAAAGTGAATGGGATTATATGTAGAGCTTACACCCTTATCTTGCCCCTTTGAGTTTCTGGAAATTAGAAAAAAAGACCCTTAGCCTTTAATAAACCCAAATTAGACCCTTTGGCATATTTTATAAAGAATTGAATTGGAAAATGTTATAGATGGAATCCTCAGGTTTTCTAAAATTATAAACTAAGATTGTTATTTATCATTATTATTTGCAAATTTATTTTGAATGGTATCAGAGCTGACTCTCGGCTAGTTCTAGTGTGGATCCCTGCCGTGGCCTGGTGTAAGTGGGTGGGTCTCCATGTGGGTGGGCCAAGAGGGCTGGCAGGTTACAGAGACTGGCAGGCTACTGAACAGGGACGTGCAGCCCTAAGGTGGGTTGAATGTGACACCCTGGAGTCCCACATCGACTATAAAGAGGAAAGTGAATGAGATTATATGTAGAGCTTACACCGTTACCTTGCATGAGGCCTTCTGATGGATTGGGGCCCATCAGAAATAAAACCGTGAGGCCCATGGGCCAAAGCAAACAATATAATGCATGCATGTAGGGTGGGGCGTTACACTTGTACCGACTAGGTTCCTTGTGCATATTCAGCAATTGCATATTTAAGATGAAATTAACGCGCAGAGTTATCTTGATGGTATACTTTCTTCAAATACACCCACATGGCTTTAGAGGTTGATTATGGCTTGAGATTCATTATCAGATGAGGCTCGATGGATCCCAGAATCCAGGATTTGATTTTGGCATCTTCAGTATGCCAAGAGGAGATATTCTTTTAATCTTCAGTGGGTTTTGGGTCCATGGCAGAAACAGATCCCCACAATTCCTTGGCTTCTAGGTATATTTGAAATTGGAAAGACCAGGCAGGGTAATTCTTTCCCATAAATTTGATCAAAGTGACCTTAGATTTTTCCATCTCAATTGTATATTGTCAAACGGAGTGAAACAGTTAAAGAAGGTGATCAAAATCCAGCAACAATTTATATGAAAAACTATTCTTGAGTGCAGGACGCAAGATCCAACCAATCAGACCAATCAGAGGAGATGGTGCTGGACAAAACAATAAAAAGTGGAAAAAACCCCTCTGACGTCCTGAATGGAGCCCTAGATCCCCCTACGTGGGCCCCACAGATGGTGCTGGACACTGATCAGGTTCCTGATCTATGAAATCACACAATTTTTGCACCTACTAGAACAAGTTTGAACCTATTCCACTGAAAATCCAAACGTCTGTACGGTATTGATCAAAACTTGTGTAAGTTTTTGAAAAATCCCGAGAATGATCAAAAAGCTTACCAAACAGTGTCAAAAAATCCTGAAAAAATCACCAAAATACTCAGAAGACCTTGACGACCTTGGCTGGAATGATCCTTGATGGTGATGTGATGATCGCAGGTGGGCCACAGTAGATCTGAGCCTATTGCAAATCCTGAATGGATGATGATCCCTTGAAAGCAAATCCTTTATCTATTTTCTTCACGAGAGAGAGAGAGAGAGAGAGAGAGAGAGAGAGAGAGAGATATTTCTCTCTCATTAACTCCTTGAATGATTTCTTAGACTGAAGAATAGAACTCTGCTCTGATACCATGACAAAACTATGATCACAGAACTTGAAAGATTGAAAATACGTGTATTATTGCTTCTCCCTCCTTCGGAGATCGTATGCCAATATATAGGTATTACAATGCCTTAATCAAGGCTCCAAGTTAAGAAACTAACTAGTTACAATCAATTTCTATTCTAAGTTAGGAAAGCGAAACCTTAATAGAATATGTACAGCTGAATGATATATTGACTAAATCTACCCACGTGTGATATGTGTTGAACTGGATCCTGTTATGGTCCTTGGGCCTGTTTAACACTAAGTTTATTATTTCATATTGTTCTAATATATATAAATATATATATGTATGCATGTATGTATGTATCTATTTAAGTAGGTGATAGTGATATTAATAAGAAGGTTTATAGCAACAAAGTTTGCTTGTAGCTACTACAATTGGGTGCCTATATAAGAGATATATACCAAGCAACCCCTAACGAAGGCTACACTATATTAGCACTTAAATTACATAACTGATCAACCACATTTTCACTTGTGCTAACATGTTGAAATAGATCAAAACCGGCCCAACCCCCCGCCCCCAACACACACACACACACACACCAAAAAAAAAAAAAAAAAAAAGAAGAATAAGAAGAAGATCACAATACATGATTGTTTTGTCTTCAATTTGGTCATTTAAACTTCCTTTGTTTCTGGAACAGGTTTTTTCTTACATTGCCCTTGGAAGAGCGAATAAAGAAGTGGTTTTCTGAGGTATCACTTTCTGCTTAAACTGCCATGGGAAAATTAATAAAAATGTTGGCATTTCATGTGAGTTGAGGTTGACCTACTTAAATCATTCTTCTTTCATAGGGACCTCCAGTGCATCGCTTTTATTCCCTTATGCATCTTGCTCCTGATCACACTGAAGGAGAAGTTCTGAAAGTACTTCAGCCATATGCAGTCCTAGTGCGAGGACTGTGGGTAGCGAAGAGTTCCCTTAGATGTGCGAATGTTCAAGCTCTAGCAAGAGATTACATTCTACTCTTATTTAGTGCCAGTAAATACATCCAGTTTGGCCAACTAAGGAAGGTAAAGATTTCCAATGAAATTCTGGTGCATGCTTTAACTCCACTGGCTGTTGAAATATCTACCCTCGGGCATTGGAAATTCAAAGAGCCCGAGGATAATGCATTTATAAAAGCTTATCCAGAAATCGTAAAGGAGCAAAGACTAGCTTGGTCGAGTCGGGGAAAGGGTATCATGGATCTTGTTCACGGATATGGTAAAAGAAACACATCTACAGTGGCAAGGAATTCTGTTAGGATCGGTGATCAAGATGATCAAGGTAGGATTCCTTCAGATAGTGCTGATCTTGGTGCTAGAGGAGGTCAAGATGTTGTGCAGAGCGTTGGAACAACAACTATGTCTGCCGAAACTCGGGACGCTCTCCCTAAGGCACTAGTAGAACTTTTCAATAATCATAAAGTTTGCAGGTAATGCATAGTTGCCTATGCTACAAATGTCAAAATGGTTGCTGCATATGCACAAACACACACTTTTGATGTTTACCATGGGTTAGATGTGCTCCTTTTGATTTTATGTATCTGTCATTTCTTTCCGTTAAAGCTATTCAAATGTATTTGTTTAAATTATATATTCCGACAATTTATTTCATGCAAAAAAAGAATTCTTTAAAAAATTCTCAGGGTACTTGGCTGTTAGATTATTTTCTTTGTTGACAATAGAGAGGCCCGCATGGTTGGTAAGAATAGTATATATTTGTATTCGGTTCATGTCCAGATGTGACTATTATTTTATGGTTAAAACCTGTCGTAACCTGTTAAATGCTGGGTTTCAGTGATACAGGTTACTTAAGGTTGAATTTTAGTGACTCGGGTAATACAAGGCTGACGAGATTTTTGCCAGTCTCCAGCTTCTTTTCTCAGAATGGTAACATGACTCAACATTGTGGCAGTGAGCACCTTACAAGTATTGTGCTATAGGCTCGCTAATGTCCGACTTATACAACTAAAATTTGAGGTAATTGAAGATTTTATGATGAGCACCTGAAGAGGGAAGGAACACGAGTTGTCGGAAGAAAAACATACTAAATCCAGAGCATCATCATCATCAAAGCCTTGTCCCAACCATAATGGGGTTGTCTACATGAATTATGTTTCTATCTCAGAATTCATGTAATTCATGTTTGGGTTGTGACAGTTTTACGGCGGCTGTCAACCTACCTAACACAATCCTCCTTTATTCGGGCTTGGGACCGGCAATATAACTAAAAAAATTAGTTTTACAATATTATTGTACAAAATTTTCCATTTCAAGAGTTATGACTAATCACAGTTCTTAATTGTGAAAGTATCCAGAACATAAACCAAACAAACAAGAGAGAGAGTTTGCAAGATAATGTTGTGTATTCCTTGTATTGACGATGGGTATTTTTGTAATACAGTGTTGCCTAGTTTAACAGATATAATTACATGATTACAGTAATGTTTAAGGAAACTAATATCTATTCTTAGTTGTACAATCACAAGACAACCATGTAATCTTTTGACTTATGGTGGGCTAGGCTGGCCCACTTCATGGGTTGAGCTGACCTGTTTCTTTACACCCCCTCTCAAGCTTTGGATGGGAGAATGTGACCATCGAAAGCTTGGAAACCAGCTCTGAAAAACGAGAGGTGGAGTGGCTTTTGGTGAAAAAATCTGCTACTTGAGCAGCTGATGAAATCTAGATGAGCTTTATAGTGCCACTCCGAACATGTTGATGAATGAAATGACAGTCAACTTCAAGATGTTTGGATCGTTCATGGAAGACATCATTTGTGCTAGTTTCCGTGCACTTTCACTGTCCGTAAGAAGAGAGGTAGATTTAGGAACTAGAACTCCTAAATCCTGAAGTAACCAGCGAAGCCAAATAATTTCAATAGTAGTGTGAGATATAGCACGATATTCGGCTTCAGTGGATGATTGGGAGAGGATTTCCTGTTTCTTGCTCTTCCAAGAGATGAGAGAAGAGCCAAGAAAGATTGCGAAACCGGTTGTGGAGCGCCGATCATTGACATCTCCTGCCCAATCAGAATCAGAGAAACCATGCAGAGTAAGATTTTGACTGGAGGAAAGGAGGGCGCGGTTGGAACTTCCTTGTAAGTATCTCAATATGCACAGGACAGCAGCCCAGTGAAGATGAGTGGGTCGGGCAACAAATTGGCTTACCACATGTACTGCATAGGCAATATCTGGTCTGGTAATAGTAAGATAAACCAGGCTGCCGACCACCTCACGATAACGAGTTGGATCAGAAAGTGGTTCTCCATATGTAGTTCGAAGCTTTAGATTATGTTCAATTGGAGTAGAGACAGGTTTGCGATTCGTGAGTTCAGCTCTTTGGAGAACTTCATTGCAATATTTTGTTTGTGACAAAAGATATCCTTTGGGAGAGCAGGCAACCTCAATGCCTAGAAAATACCGCAGGTGACCCAAATCTTTCATCTCAAACTGTCGATGAAGAAAACGTTTCAAGGATAGAATGCCAGGAGCATCATTGCCTGTGATAATCATATCATCGACATAGAGCAACAAGAAAACACATCCAAATTGCGAATAGCGAGTGAAGAGAGCAAAGTCATAAGCACTCTGAGAAAAACCGATGCTGATAATGTTGGTGCTAAACCGTTCAAACCAAGCACGAGGGGCTTGTTTGAGGCCATACAGAGCACGTTTGAGACGACATACATAATGAGGAGGTCTCGCGATGCATGGGGGAGGATGCATATAGATTTCTTCCTGAAGGAATCCATTCAAAAATGCATTCTTGACATCAAGCTGATAGAGTGGCCAACGTCTAACAGCTGCAACGGAGATAAAAGTACGGACAGTTGTCATCTTAGCAACTGGAGCAAAGGTCTCCTCATAATCAACCCCATATTCTTGTGTGTAGCCTTTGGCAACCAACCGAGCCTTGTAACGATCAACAGATCCATCAGATTTGGTCTTGATCTTAAATATTCATTTACAGCCAATAGCCTATTTCCCTGAGGGAAGAGGAACAAGATCCCATGTTTGAGTTTTCTGCAGAGCCGCAAGTTCTTCTGCTATGGCCGATCTCCAGTGCAGATGAGTAATTGCCTCCTTATATGATTGAGGTTCTGTCAAAGAATGAATTGCTGCAAGGAAGGACTTATATGATGGAGAAAAATGATCAGTACAAACAAATCCAAATCGGGAGGGAGGGAGTCTAATGCACAATGGATACCTTCGAGATGGAGGAGGATCCTGCATATCGGGAGCAGAGGAGATAGGCCCAGGGTCAGAAGTAGGAGGTGGGGCTGCAGATTCCGAGTGAGCAGACGGGGTTTTGGGCCGGCGATGATATACCTGCAGGGGTGGAGGAGAAGGGGGTTTCAGAGGGAGGAGAAGGGGTATCAGAGGGGAACAAGTTTGGAAAGGGATCAAGAGGATAGACCGTAGGTTGATCAGGAGAAGAGGATGTAATGGGTAATGTATCGAAAGGTATATGCTCCAAGAAGGTGACATTACGAGAGACCCGTAACTTATTGGTTTTAGTATCATAGCATCGATATCCTTTTTGTTCGATGCCATACCCTAAGAAAACACAGACAATGGATTTGGGTGCAAGTTTGGTTCTCTCATTATTATGCAACAGAACAAAACAGGTGCAGCCAAATACTTTAAGATAGGACAGGTCAAGTTTGCAAGAGAACAATTTTTCATACGGAGATGTGCCTGACAAGACAGTAGATGGTGTTCTGTTAATCAAATAGGTGGCGGTCAGGACTGCTTCCCCCCATAATTGCAGAGGAACATGTGAGGAATAAATCATGGATCTAGCAGTTTCGAGTATATGTCTGTGTTTCCGCTCTGCCACTCCATTCTGCTTTGGTGTGCCAGGACATGATAATTGTGCTAGAGTCCCTTGACTGGTCAGGTAAGAACGAAATTTGTGGGACATGTATTCTCCCCCGGAGTCAGACCTGAATATTTTAATCCTCGTGTCAAATTGAGTGGAAACCTTGGTAGAGAAAGCAGTGTAGATGTTATATAGCTCAGAACGAGTCTTCATCAAATACAACCATGTATATCTAGTAAAATCATCAATAAACAACACATAATAAATGGAATCGCCTTTCGTTGGATGAGAGGCAGGTCCCCAGACATCAGAATGTACCGAGGCAAAAGGAGCATGAGTAACAGAAGTGCTTTTATTATAAGGAAATGCATGCTGTCTACCAAAGTGGCAACCAAAACTAGTAGAAATGTCTGATACAAAAATATTACCCAAAACACCACTATTAAATAGAAACTTCATTTTATTTAAAGATAAGTGGCCTAAACGAAAGTGCCAAAGGGCGAAAGGTGATGCAGAGGAGACAAGAGCGACAGGGGAGATGCTTGAGGATGGAAGGTGCAGCGAGCGGAGATAGTAAAATCCTCCTGACCTAAGGCCGGTCCCAATCTGTCTCCCGGTGCGCGGATCCTGCACAAAACATTCAGTGGAAGAAAATGAGACAAGAAATCCAGAAGAAGTCAGTTGACTAACAGAGATTAAATTGATGGAGAGGTGGGGAACACATAAAACATTAGTGAGAGAGAGCAACTTATTTGAAACAGAGCCAATAAGAGATACTGGTAGAGTAGTGTCATCTACTGCATGGATGGTAATAGAGCTAGCAGGAGTATAACAATGATAAAGGTTGGAAGCATCATTTGTCATATGATAGGAAGCACCAGAATAAAAAATCCATGTAGCAGCATGTGTACCTGAGGGACCAGAAATGGTCATGGCAGAACCAAAGGTTGAGGGGGTAGCAGAACCAGTGGAAGAAGCCAGAAACAACTGTTGCATGCGCTCATCAACCATAGCCTGGATCTGAGATGTAAGATCCATTTGCGGAGACACAAATCTATCATCTTCAGTAACATTGGCAGCATAGGATCGCTGAGAATAAGATTGCTTGGGACCACGATTATGCTGTTGACCAGATTGTTTGTTTTTGGTATTTGGCCTTTGAGGTCTGGTTGGGCAGTCCTTTTTCCAGTGTCCTTTCTTTTTACAATAATTGCAAAAGTCATTGGTACCAGGTGGGAAAGAACGATCATTCTAAGGGGTACTGACATTCGCTGACAGGATATGTGTAGGTTCCACATGTTTCTTTTTTGTAAGAGAAAGCTGAGTTTGTTCTTTTGCCAGAAGTTCTGAGAGTGCCATATCAACAGAAGGTAGTGGGGACTCTGATGTAATAAGAGACCACGAACATGCTCAAAATTAGGGCGTAGAGCCATAAGAAACTAAACCAGGCGAGTCTCTTGCCTATATACCTCAAATGTGTGTGCATCATTAGGTGTTGCAAAAGTGGGTTCCATTATATAGCTAGTTGATCCCATAAGGCAGTCATTTTGATAAAGAAATCATGAATGGAGTCATTTACTTGGTCTGCATTTTTAATGTCCCATTCTAATTGATACTGATGAGCAGCATTAGATTGAGTATGCAATTTGGCTAAATAATCCCAAGCATCCTTAGGATAATTGAATTTAGCCAGTTGATTGCGAGTTCTTTCTTCCCGAATGTAGCTACCTCTCTTAGCGGTAGGTAGTAGCTACCAGTTTCTGTTCTGACTTTCCTAGCTGTAGTAGAGGCAGTTCAGTAGCAGTGGTAGGGCATAGCTGTTGTCTATCAGGTAGGGCACAGCACAGTAGTTGCTGTTCTCTTCTCTGTTGCATAGGCATAGATGGGGTAGGCAACTAAAGCAAGACAGAACTACAGAGCTAACTCAATACAGAGCAACAGATAGCTAACCCAACTCAAGAGTAGCGCATCTCAGTAGCTATAAGAAGAAGAGCAACAAGAGGAGATAGCTGCAAGACTAGAGAGCTTTATAAGCGGTACGTACACACATGACACACTGAGTAGCTAAGCCTCGCAGGCGTAGGGCCTTGGTCCGTAAAGCCCGTAGATCGCTGAGTGCCGCGTCTTTAGGTCCGTTGCTACAAGAAGAAAGAGGTAGCTACAAGAATAGCTTCAAGAAGAGCGAGCTAAGCCAACTCAAGACATAGCCTACCTAACTCAACAATAGAGCGAGCAAAGCTGTGCACAGAGAGCAGTTGCGTAGCAGTGGTAGGGCTGTAGCTGTTCTCTCTTCCTTTCCCTAGCGGTAGTAGAGCTAGAAAGAGACAGAATTGGCAATCCAAGAATTGATTTTTCCGACTGAAGCTTCCCATTCCTCAAACTTAGCATCCTTACTATCTGGTGTAGGGATCTGCGCAGCAATATACTTGCAAAGTTTTTGTCCTTTGAGGAAATTTTGCATCAGATGGGACCAATAAGGATAATTGGTTCCATCAAGTAGGACAGTAATACTCGATACAGTTCGATCAGAAGACACGGAACAAACCAAAACAGCAGAGCAATTTTTTTTTGTTTTTTAAAACAGTGCATAGAACAATGCACTCAGGAGGAACAGTGTTCTCAGATAGCCCAGACGACCCTGTCGTCAGTGGGAAGAATTCCACGTGGGCCCCAGATGTTGATCAATGGCCAGATCAAGGACTGCGGATGAAATGGTAGGCTATTTTCGCAACTACTGGAATAAGTCTCACCCAAAACGGATCAAAATCCACAAGTTTGAACGACTTTGATGAAAGCTGTTTGATAAAACTTAAATACCAAAGAATGTGATAAATGGCCTACCTCTGATTATCAATAATTGCTGGAAAAATCACTAGAAATAAGAGAAATATCAGGCGACCATAGAGGCTATTCCGCTGATGAACTGTGATGATCAAAGGTGGGCCACACCTGATCCGAGGTGATCAGGGATGATCAGAGATGATCCGTCTGAAAGTGATGATGGCAGATGGGCTTCCAATGCTTGGAAGATGACCTAGGAGACGATCACTACTGCACCGATCAAAAACAGATGGAAAAATCCAAAGAAAAGGTCCAAGCGAGTGTGAATTTGAGCACAGATCTGATCTGTGGGCCCCACTGGATGATCAACTAGATGATCAGATCACACAGTGATCTCTGCTTCAAAAATCCGAAACTCCTCAAGGTGGAATTTTGATGAAAACTTGTGTAATCAGAAATCTGAACGGCCGAGATGCAAACTATTTGCACAAATGAGATAACCACAAAACAGGTAGAAAGGCCTACCTCAGATGATCAAAAATCTGAAAAAAATGTGTAGAATTCTCAGGGGAGATGGACGACCAAGGTGTGAAGGTTTTCTGATGTCGGTTGATCAACAGGTGGGCCACCTTTGATCACTGTTTGATCCAGTGCTTGATCAGACGAGCAGTGCTTGGTTGAGACTTCTCTCAGACTTGAATGCACGGATGATCAAAATACCAGAGCTTTGATACCATGTGAAAGTATCCAGAACATAAACCAAACAAACAAGAGAGAGTTTGCAAGATAATGTTGTGTATTCCTTGTATTGACGATGGGTATTTGTAATACAGTGTTGCCTAGTTTAACAGATCTAATTACATGATTACAGTAATGTTTAAGGAAACTAATATCTATTCTTAGTTGTACAATCACAAGACAACTCATATAATCTTTTGACTTATGGTGGGTTGGGCTGGCCCACTTCATTGGTCGAGCTGACCTGAATCTTTACATTAATAACTAAGTATAAAAAAAAAACGTTGTCTATGTTAAACATAATTAACTATAAAAAAGTGGAAAAAAGAAGGAACGGAGATTATTTTTTATTAGTAAAAAGGATACCTTTCTTGAAAGTCAAAATTAGAAAAAAGGAAGAAAATTATGTGGATGTTGCATTCTTAGGGCTTGTTTGTGTAATGATGTAGGTTTCCTCTTTTGCTGGTCAGGGTCCAATTTCCTGTCTTGCGAGGAAAAATTGCCCCAAAAAATAAGTTTTCCATGGAGAGTCCTGCTGTAGGATGCAGAAAACTGACTGCTTACCTGCTTCTTTTCTACAGATTTCCCCCTTCACAAACATGCTGTTAATTCATTGAAGAGGACACAAGCTTTCCAAACTTCATAGAGGAAAAATGTGGGAGTAATTCCCATCAGGAATTTATATAGTTTTACTAAGAGATTTTACAAAGGAAAATTACAAGATTTTTTTGGTGAAGGAAAGTACAAAATTGCCACCACTAGAGTACAATATTTCCTCATCTGGGAATGGTGTTGTTGGTCCTTAGTAACCTTTCTAGAGTTGTTCTATGGAGATAACTTATCCTCTTCATTGTCTTTAGGGGTAACAAATTTACCATAATTACTCAAGTAGAGGTGGATAATTTCAAGATTCTTACTTGACACGGACCTATCAATCAGCTGTATGAAAAAAGCTTAGGGGAATCTTTTCTTGTGGGTCTATTCAATGTTTCTTTTCATCAAAACGGCTTTTAAGTGCTGGTGTAGCCTAATCATGTATTTTGAGCCTTTTAGCCTCATCCGGTGGAGAATTTGGCCTTTTATTGTTGTGCTTAGGAGAATGTTCGGAGCTTTTAACTTGAATGAGGCTTGTTATGGACTCATGGCACTAGTGAATACAAATATTATGTGATAAAAAAGAAACTAGATAGTTATAAAACAAAATGTACATAAAAGGTTTGAAAATGTAATTTCGGAACATGATAATTTTCTTAACAATATCTAAAACTAAATAAAAATAATTCTGGTAAAATTTTTGAGGACTCCCGGGTTTTTGGAATCTAAAACTTTTGGTTGTTGGTGAGTCAGTTTTTGTTTTACGAAAGCAATTTCATCCTCGTGTTGCAAGGCGGCGACCATAGCATGAAACATGATTTTTTGATGGATGATGCTTTGGTGTATTTATAATATCGGGGAATTCTGGTTAGACCTCTTTCCTTAGGTCTGTTGCTATCCTCCGACTGGAGCTTTCCATTTGTGGCCAGATTTTCAAAGATTGCCTCTATTTTGTTGACGCAAATTCGTTTTCTATGTTGAGTTTTTTGCAACTATGGGCCACCCTTAGACCACTAGTATTGGCCTTTTTGACCTTCCTACTTTCACCTGTCAGAGGCTTCAAGAAGCGTGACCATAAGCATTTCATTCTTTTTGCCCGATTGTTGGGAACTCAATCCACTTTGCATTTGTTGCCTCTTGAAATAGTTTGCCCGCATTTTTGTTTTGTGACCGATTTCTGTGAACTAAGGTAGCTTTCGATTTTTACTGTGGGTGGGGGGGAGGGATTGTTTGGGGGGTTCTGATACTTACTGTCCACATTTTGGAAGTAAATCAAGTACTAATTGCGAGTCAGTGCCTTGGAATTGCATGGTAACGCATTTTCAATTGTCAGCATAGTCTTTCATGGATTCTTTTTGGTTTTGTTTGCAGACAATTAGGATAGTGTTTAGAACCATCCACTGGCAGTGCCTTGGAATGTGCTGGAGAAAAACCTTCCTTTTTTTTTTTTTTTTTTTTTTTTTGTGATGTGGGCTCTCTCTTTGAAAATGGTTTACATGTTGATAGGCGGCCACTTTCTCATTGCTTGTTCAGATAACAGGTTGCTTGAGTTTTTGCAGAGAAGGATGTCATCCATCCACATATGATTGTGATGTGAATGGTGCTTTCAGTTATGTATGTACAACTTCTTTGGAGATCATGCTTTGGATTTCCTCCTTCCAATAACAAAAGAATAGCGAGAGATTTTTTTTTTTTTTTTTTTTTATGTTGGTTGCTTTGGTCCTAAGAATGATATAAAAAACCAGTCCAAAAGTAGATATCTACAAGTTTGGTAACTGATTTCTCGTGACTGGCATTGTTAGAGAAAATCTGCCAATTGATCAACTTTAATATGTTTTGTCCTTTCTCATGATAGACAGGAATGGTGGAAATATATCAAGCATAGTTAGCATTGGCTTCTTGCACACAAATCATAACTCCCGCATTAATGTTTTTAACCACAAAAGTTCAAAGGTTCCACGGGCCATTGCACTGTAATCTGCTTCAGAACTTGATAGTGCCACTGCACTTTGTTTTTTACTTTTCCATGATACCAAATTTCCACCAACTTACACACAATACCCAGTTGTGGATCTTTGATTGGTCTTAGATCCTGCCCAATCTGCATCCGTAAAAATCTCAATAATCTCAACATCAGACATTTCCATGCTTAGAATACATTATTCCTTGACCAAGATCTTTTTTTAGATATTTCAATATTCTATAGACTGCTTTCAAATGCCTTGTACGAGTGGCATGCATAAACTGGCTCATAACACTGACGACAAACCCAATATCTGGTTGGGTAATAGTAATATATCAATTGTCCAACCAGTCTCTGATACATCCCTGGATCATCCAAAAGTCTCCACTATCAGAACAAAGCCCATGATTTTGCTCCATTGGTGTTTCAACTGGTTTAACACCTAGCATTCCAGTTTCATCCAATAGATCCAAAGTGTATTTTCTTTGAAAAATGAAAATACTCATCTTGGATCTTGCCACCTCAATGCCAAGAAAATATTTTAACTCTCCAAGGTCCTTAATTTCAAACCTTGTGCTCAAATAGTTTTTAAGAACTTGTATTTTTTTTTCACTGTTACCTGTAACACGATATCATCGACATAGACTATGAGAATAGTCACATTTTCACTACTCTTGATAAAGAACGTATGATCTGACTGTCACCTTTTGTATCCAATCCTCAGCATAGCTTGGCTAAATCTATCAAACCAAGCTTGTGGAGATTGCTTGATGGAAGTGACCAATTGACACTTTGGTACCAAACTTGCACTAGTCCTGATGGCCATAATTTAAACTCCTATGAGGAGTCTTGAGTACTGGTGTATTCTTTTCTTGTCTTCCTTCCTGCCATGAGGGTTGACAGCTCCGTGGGGTAAATTTGCTTATGTGGACTGCTAAGTTTGTCTACAAAGCTTGTTTATTATGTATTAGATTTCTCTTACTGATTCTTCTTAAATATGTTATTACTCTCACAAAATTCTACTTTGCTAGACTTGTCATTGATCTCTTATAATTTATCACTGTCATTTACTCTACAATTGGGAATGTATGGAATGTAAATATGGAATGCTTGCTGGATTTTTCATGAACCTAATATACTACAATTGGCACTTGGAGGTGAGGAAGTGGTCACCAATGGTCAGAACTGTAATGTAGTCAAAGGGGAACTGCAGGGTTATCAAGAGTGGAGCGAGTTTATGCGCAAGAGACTTCATTTTGTTTAGATTTCCTTTTATTTGGCATTGAAATAGGGCCCTTGAATTTTGCCAGGATTCCGTTAGTTGAACTTTAAATACTTAGCTTTGACATTAATATTATTAATTGAAGTTAGAATTTTATACTTGTGATTTGTTATGGTGTCTTATATTTTGATTTGATGCTTGAAAAGTTTCTGCTGCAAAGTTTGATCTGACCTAATCTTATAAATGAGGAAAAACTTAGCTCGCAGCTTGAAATGCGGACTTCTTTAGAAATCCGGGTTTCGGGTCATGACAAATCTGCTGTCTAAAGAGCCCATGATATTCCACCACATGCCATAATGATCGTAGGTGGGGACCATCAATCCCACTGTGGGACACATCAGTTTATGCTCACTGCAGGTAGGAATGTAATCTCCTTCATTTGTCACTGGCACATTTAAACCTTTCCATACAGGATTTGACTGGATGCTCCAAATAAACACATAAAAGTGACAATGCGGCAAGGCCTATTTGAACTTTGAACTTAATGTTTCAGGTGCAACTGTATCCTCATCTAATGGGATTTTTGCCCTTTACATACATATATATTGACAGACACACATAATATTTGGCTGTTTGGGAGTTTTTGGCTGTTTGGCAGTTTTGCCATATTTGTATGAGTACAAGAGTCATTTGGATGTGAACATTTCTGCAATGGATTCCTCTACTCCAAAATTTCCTGAATCCATCTTAGAAATCTGATATTTGGATTGGTATGGATTTTGCATTTTTGTACCCAACAGGTAGGGTTCTCCCATGAGAAACTCCTGTAAAAAAACCCCTGATATTCTTATTATTTCTCTCGCACTAAGAAGTTTAAGTGGGCCCACACATTGAATGTTTGTTACAGTTCTAACAAGAATCAACAATAACAACATTTCATAGTGAAATATGTTACTGTGTTTTTAGTTTTTCCCTTTTATTTAAGCAAACTGTTTTAGACGCAAAACTGAAATGCTGTCTTATTTGCCGGCAGCTTGCAATTAATCTGTCAGGGTTTACGTGATATGGCTGTTTCCAAGTCTACTCTTCCAAAAGCAGATGCAAGAGCGAGAATAGCAAGAGCTGCAGCACTTGGTGTTGCTTCTCAACCTGAGCTCCTGGCTATTATAAGTCAAATTGCAATAAATATTCATGGTGTCTATGTCTTGAAGCCACTGAGCAATTCAAACATTGATCGTTTGAGGTTACATAAAACCCATCACAGTCTTTGAATACAGAGTACTTATCCTTTCTATTTAACCTGGACATTTCTTTTGAGCAGGTCTGTCGTCATTGAGCTTTTCTGTGGCAAGGAGCACAATGCAAAGTTGAAGAAGGCAGACTTTATTGAAGCAACCAAGATTAAACTTGACAGGGAATTTTCAAATTCAGAATATATGCAGGTTACAGTTCAAACTTCTTTAATGATTTTTTATGCTTTTGATAGAAACACTGATACACCTCAAGGAACATCCTAATGTTTACTTAAAGTATTGCATGGTGTCTTTAGCTATTTCCCATTGATCAGATTGCTTGAGTGAGGCTTAGAATCTTTGCAGTTATGGTCAACATAAATTGCCATATGAAAACATGGTCAATGTAAATTAAAGAGGCCACAGTTAGCAATTACATTCCATCTAACTTTGAGGGCCAGAATGTTCTGCTCTTGAGTACATATAGGACCGGAAAAAGCCCTGTTAAGATTTCAGCCAGAACTGCTGCTTGTTTCTCCATTCTGTCTGCTTCGGATGAATAAATGATTTATGCAATATTTTTTCTTTTATTTTTCAGAATTTAGCCTAAGGCTGAATCAGGGGCATGCGAGTCTTTGATCCCTCTTACTGGAGAAATTATGAGTCTTTGATCCCTCTTATTGGAGAAATTATATGCACAAATGTGCTTTTTTTTTTGCTAGGTTAGGCTACTGGTTGGGCTAGATGGTATCCCTATTGAGGTCTGGAGGTGCTTGGGGGAGAATGGCATAAGTTGGTTGACAAAACTTTTTAATGTAGTGCTAAAGAGCAAGAAGATGCCTGATGCATGGAGGAAAAGTATTCTTATACCCATATACAAGAACAAAGGAGATATTCAGAACCGTGCGAACTATCGCGGGATTAAATTGATGAGCCATACGATGAAATTATGGGAGAGAGTTATTGAGAGAAGACTAAGAAGAACAACAAACGTTTCAGAGAATCAATTTGGTTTCATGCCTGGGAGATCAACCATGGAGGCTATCTTTCTCCTGAGGAGGTTAATGGAACAGTATAGAGAAGGTCAGAGAGATTTACATATGGTGTTCATTGACTTGGAGAAGGCCTATGACCGGGTGCCTAGGGAGATTCTATGGGGAGTACTGGAAAAGAAAAGAGTGTGTGTCGTATATATTGAGGCGATAAAGGATATGTATGATAGAGCCGTGACATCTATAAGGACGACTGTCGGAGAGACTAAGGAGTTTCCTATCACGATTGGTCTACACCAAGGCTCAGCGTTAAGCCCGTACTTGTTTGCCCTAGTTATCGATGAGATTATAAGACATATTCAGGATGAGGTGCCGTGGTGTATGCTATTTGCAGATGACATTGTTTTAGTAGATCAGACGAGAGAAGGAGTGAATGCTAAGCTAGAAGTATGGCGGAAAACGTTAGAGACAAAAGGGTTTAGGCTAAGTCGATGCAAGACGGAATATATGGAGTGCAAGTTTAGCCAAAGTAGGACACTTGGTAACATAGAAGTAAGTTTAGGCACACAAAAGATTGTAGAGAAAGAAAACTTTAGGTACCTTGGATCGATGGTGCAACAGGATGGAGGGATTGATACTGATGTAAGTCACAGGATTCAGGCCGGGTGGACCAAATGGAGGAGTGCTTCGGGGGTCTTGTGTGATCGGAAAGTCCCCCTCAGGGTTAAAGGAAAGTATTATAAGGTGGCGGTAAGACCAGCATTGTTATATGGATCAGAGTGTTGGGCAGTAAAGCATAATCATGTTAAGAAGATGGAAGTTGCGGAGATGAGAATGCTAAGATGGATGTGCGGGATCACAAGGAGAGATAGGATTAGGAATGAGGAGATTAGGGGCAAAGTAGGAATTGCACCGATTGGAGATAAAATGAGAGAAAATCGATTAAGATGGTTTGGCCATGTTAGAAGGCGTCCAATGGAGGCACCTGTTAAAAGGTGTGAAGGCATAGAGATTGCCAGGAGTAGGAGAGGGAGAGGGAGACCCAAGAGAAGTTGGAAAGAAACTATTAAACATGACCTTGCCTACATGGATCTAACGGAGGACATGGCCCTAAACAGATTTGATTGGCGTCGTCAAATCCATATAGCCGACCCCACCTAGTGGGAAAAGGCTTGGTTTGGTTTGGTTTGGTTTTGGTTAGGCTACTGGTCAGGAGTGATACTTAAAACTTGGAGAGCCGGGGCTCAATCCCTGGGCATGTGAGTGATACTAAGGTGCCAACGCCACTCAACCATGTGTGTATTAGCACAAAAATATGCTTTAGTTGTTCATATATGTTTTGAGTAGTTTATTTAAAATAGATAATATAACCATTTCATCATTTATGATATATCATAATTGAGAAGATCACATTAATTGGCTTGGCGAATTTTTTGAACAGTATGAGAGCTGCAGATGGTCCCTAAGGGCGTGTTTGGCAATTAACTAGTTAAGTTAAAGTAAAGTGAATCCAGACAAGAAATGACAAGGGGTTTTATCAATAGTACACAATTTCAAAATTCCCTTCAAATTTTTCAAAAGAAGTCAAAAAAGCAACCTCCTTTCTCCACTAAAAGACAAAAAAAACTCCACTTTTCTATGCAGAAAGTCAAAAAGATTCCATACCAAACAACTAAAAATAAAACACCATCATAACCCCTTATATTTTATTCTCTCTTGATTTGATGCTTCACCTCATTATACTTCAATTCAGCATACATCCAAACACGCCCTAAGTGTCATTAGAGATTAAATGGTTTCGAGAGGAGTACGGATTTGAGGGCCAGCCCGTACTTAAGAGAAAAGTTCATAAAACTAAGTCAATTTTGTGTTGTTCATTCAACAGGGCTTTAATGGGCCAAACCCACAAGGCAACGCAACCAAAGGGTCTACTTGAAGACATGGGTCCCTTCGACCCAGCTGATGGGTGTTATAATGTAAAAGAGCATAAGCGAGAAAGAGGAAGAGAAGAGTTTGGAGGAAAATGTCGTGTCTCCATAGAGGCTCGACCAACCATCTTTATAATAAGTTTACCCTGATCACATGCTATAAACCAGCAGTAATTACAATTAAAAAAATAAAGAATAAAGAATCCTAATCTCTATACATAGAAGTAAATCCAAAATACAGCTTGTATGTTGCTTAACATAGTCCCACATTTGGGATAGTCTACTTGGGCCTAGATTAGTGTACATGGGCCTATGTTATCTTCTACACTCCCCCTCAAATTGATGTGGGAAAGCACCAAACATCAATTTGGTAGTAAAATCATCATGCCGAGGTCTGGGAAGAGCTTTTGTGAAGATATATTTATATATATGCCAATTGGTGATGGGTAGAAACATGAGGCAAGGAGATCTTCTCAGTAACAACATGTTGACGAATGAAATTACAATCAATCTCAATGTGCTTCGCCCTTTCATGAAAGACCGGATTGGTTGCGATTCGGCTGGCACTAGTATTGTCCCCATACAGAGGTGTAGAATTTCCAACGAGGACACCCAATTCACAAAGAAGACGTCGTAACCAAATGATTTCAGCACTAACAGACGACATGGCATTATAATCTGCCTCAGTAAAAGATCTCGAAACTGTGGTTTGCTTCTTGCACTTTCAGGACATCAGGGAGTCCTCAAGAAACATGCACCAACCAATGGTAGATCTCCGAGTATCCGGACAGCTAGCCCAATCAACGTCAGCATAAGCAGTTAAGTGTAGAGAAGCACCAGAAGGGTAAAGGCCATGATTAGGAGTGTCTTTAACATAGCGGAGTATGTGCAAAGTAGCAGTAAGGTGAGGCGTGTGAGGATTGCTAACAAACTGACTAACAGTATGAACAGCATGAGAAATATCCGGCCTGGTCATAGTCAAGTAGAGCAAACTATCAACAATTCGTCTAGTCAAGTAGAGCAAACTATCAACAATTCGTCGAAAAATGGAAGGATTAGCAAGGGGAAAGCCATCATCCGTACTGATTTTGTTGTTCAATTCCATAGGCGTAGCAAAGATGTGAGCATCATCAAGTCTAGCCAAAGTGACCAAATTGGTAGCATACTTATGTTGATGAACCCAAATGCCAAATTTGTTACGAACAAACTCAAGCCCTAGGAAGTAGGTTAGAGGACCAAGATCCTTCATTCGGAAATGGCGAGTAAGATGATGTTTGAGGGAAGTGATGCCAGCAACATCATTGCCACTAATAACCATATACCAACCCAAAAGCTTAAGCTCATAGGTGGAAAGCCTAAACAAGTATATATGAAGCATTGCCAAGGGCATTACTTAGGCATGTGGGATGTGGGGCTTTACTTTACCAACACTCCCCCTCACGTGTAGGCCCAACAGATTTCATGGATTGGCCGTTACATGGGCTACACAAGAACAACGGGATCGGAACCCGCTCTGATACCATGTTATAATGTAAAAGAGCATAAGAGAGAAAGAGAAAGAGAAGAGTTAAGAAGAAAATGTCATGTCTCCATAAAGGATCGACCAACCATCTTTATAATAAGTTTACCCTAATCACATGCTATAAACCAACATCAATTACAATTAGAAAAATAAAGAATAAAGAATCCTAATCTCTATAAATAGAAGTAAATCCATAATACAGCCTGTATGTTGCTTAACACAGTCCCACACATGGGATAGTCTACTTGGGCCTAGATTAGTTTACATGGGCCTATGTTATCTTCTACAATGGGACACATGGGCTACACATCTACTTCCATGGCAAACAATTATGCAAGAACAACAAGCTTTCTTTTTTCTATTTTATTTATTCCTCATGTTATTTAATCAATCAATGTTGGAAATGTAAGATGTTAAACCTATATGAGCACATTATGTAGGACGTCAAGGGCTGTTACATTCAGAAACTTCAATGGAATTTATTTTTTTTCTTCTTGGATTGACTTGGTTATTATCTTGTGGATTGAAGTATTTCAGCAGATTATTCAATAATATTGGGGAGTAATCATCGCAATCTACTTGAATTTTTTACTTCTGGTTCCTGTTGCATTCGGATTTTGGAGATCTGGAATTCTCGAAGTCTGGATTTCATCTAGGTCTATGTCATTTTCAGATTCCTAAGAAACTTATAAAAAAACTGTTTCTTTGGATACTCTTTATCTCCTTGCAACCAAACCTATCTTTCGGCCATATTCTTTTGCCTTGTTTTTTCAGTTCTAAAAGCTATGACCAATGCAAAATGGTAAAATTTATGATTTCAGAGAGAAGTGCCTTGGAGAAACAAATTCCTAGGATCTAGTTGAACTTGTAAGCTCGGTAGAGATGTGAGGGAGGCTAATGACATATTGACATCATGCTCGTGTTTGTCACAAATAAAATGACAATCACTTCGATGTGTTTGGTGTGTTCATGAAAAATCGGGATTTTGGTGATTTTGATAGCACTAGTATTATCTGCATACAAAGGAGTAGGAGTAGTTCATGCACAACCAAGAGCGAGAGAAATCCCCGTAGCCAAAGAATTTCAAAACAAATAGAGGACATTGCATGATATTCAGGCTCAATCAAAGATCTCGGGACTTGATCTTGTTTCTTGCATTTTCCCAGATAATTAAGGAAATATAATAATTCCTAAACTATGTTGGCCCCATGTGTGGTCCATAGGTCCATCTTGCATCAGTTTGATTGCAGATTTTGCCCAAAATAGTATGGGCAAACCACTTTTTTGCTAGCAAGTGATGATGAGTGGCCCAGTGGATGATCAACGGAGCAATTTGAGAAACCAGTCATCAAGGCAGTATATTTATGCCACTACTGATCGAGTTCCACACGATTTGATCGCAAATCCATTGAGTTGGATGGATGAGATAAAAAACAGTGCAAAAAAAGGGATTCCAGATGATCGATAAGAATGTTAAATAGGCCCAAGGCCTAAAACCCATCAGTAGTTCAACCAATGCTATATCTCACGTGGAATTGATTTGGGTCAATATTGAGACAGCTGTAGCCTTCCTTACTTAGAATAGCAATTGTTGTAATTAGTTGTTTTCTTAACTTAGATTAGTGATTGATATAATTAGATTGTTTTCCTTTCTTAGAGCCTTGATTAAAGGGATGTAAATACCTATATATTGATGGACGATCTCCATAGAAAAAGATATACAAAATTAATACATTCTCAAGAGAATATTCAAATTCTTTTCTATGATCGTGAGTTTGTCATGGTATCAGAGTAAGACTCAAGGCAGTCTTGATCTTAGACATCTTCCAAAGCTTTAAGGGAATAGAGATAGAGAGAATAAGTCTCTCTAGTGCAGCAAATAGATCCAGGATCTATTTTCAAGAAAATTCTAGCGATACAGTTGTTGGAAGTAGGTGGACCTCGTGGATAGATTTTCAAAACTTTTGACCCACTTGACTCAGAGATCAAGTATCCACAAGGCCAAAAACCCAATCCAGGATGCATAACCCTCAATCTCATGATCATGTACAGTAAGTAAAAACTATCAACATAAACGAACAAGCATCCATTAAAATCTGCCACATACAAGGAAACAGATTATACCTTTGGAGCTCGGTTGCCCTCTTATTGGAGAAGTTGATAACTTTCGTTGATGTAGAACTTTTCCATAGACTAAGATCAGAATCTCCAACACCTCTTGGCCTTCCACGCTATGACCCGAATTAGATCTCTCTTCTCAAGAAGATCAGTGGAATCTCCAAGAGAAAAGCCAACTCGAAACTCAAAGGAACTAGAAGAGGAAAAGAGAAGACAGCAGTGCAACTATTGCACAAAAGAGATGGACGTTTTTCACTCTAATATTGTTATGGACGTCCATGAGGGATGAATTCCCTTTTATAAACTCCCAGGTCTCCTCTTTACTTAATTGAAATAGAAGTCTTACTTCCACAACTATTAGTAAGTATACTATTACCACTATTAGAAGTCCTACTTCAAATAGAAATAGTATCTTTCTAATTCCTTCCTTTTAGAGTTTGAATAGGATTAATATCTTTCTAATAACTTGGGCTAGCGTGGGGACCACTAGGGATTCCATAGAAAGCTGGCTCCAACTGGGACACGCGACCCCACATCTCATGTGCAATCCGGGCCCACAGTCAATTGCAAATAACACCACTATATAAATGCAATTGCACTCCAGTCTTAGGAATAAATTACAATGAAGACCCTAAACTTCCCAATTACTACAAATAGGCCCCTCTATCAATATCCATGGATCAATTGGAATAAATCTGTCTCTTCCAATCTTAGTTCCACATCTTATAATCCTTGAGCCCCAATTAATCACTATGATCATCAGTACCATCCAATTAACTTTTAATCGAGATGGGTGCACACTTACTAATGACAAACCAATTAATTGGCACAAGGGGATAATAGAGATAGATTCCATCTTGATCATTCAATGTTTCCACAGTCCTACTACCACATACCCAAGACACCGAGGTATTGACCTACAGTTGGCCTCACTCATTGGTGACTCAAAGCAAATGAATAGATAGAAACTTGAGTCCATCAATGTCTCAGGATTGAGAGCCTATTGCTAGGGAATTATGAGAGCATACCTTATTATTGAGACGGAATTCCATAAGGTGCTTCTCATGGTCCTTCAATACATCCAATGTACCAGCACATTGATCCAGAATCTTCCATTCTGATGATTGAGACAAATCACACTATCTCATAGTGATCAAAGTGCTGCAACCTTATCAGATGAGATGCCCAGTCTCATCACTGGTTGTGAAGATATTTTCAGTATAAGATTTGTGACATATATCTCCCGTATGTGGATCTCATCCATATACATATATCACATCTAATATACTAATGGGACCCGGTTCAACTCATGAACCATTATGTCATATGTATTGGTCATGTGCATAAAGTAATAAATAGCATTCATCTCATGAAAGTAAAGCATGATTTTATTGATTAATCAATTTATTACATCAACTGATGGATTGAGTCCATTCAATCTAACAACAGTGCCAGCAACAACTTCCCCCTGCATCAGCGAAGTCCTGTTGGTGGCCCACTTTTGATCGATCAAATCAACTTCAGAAATCCCCCACTCATGGTCGCCCCATATTTCTAAGAATATTAGTGATTTTTCCAGCATTTTTCAGAGACTCAAGGTTGGTGTTTTACTCATTCTCAAGATTTTCCAGAAATTTATACCGTTTTCATCAAGACCGTCCGAAATCTTGGATACTCAGTAAAATCTGTTCAAACTTGGTTCAGTAGAAGCCAGAATAGAGGGAGATCATAGATCTATTGTCTGATCTAGGGCTAGATCCTTAAGTGGGGCCTACGTAGTGGAAAAACAGCCCCTGTCCAGTTCATCTGGGCTGTTTTTTTGAGCAGATTATTGCTGATTTTGTTTTGTCTCTCTCTGCTTGGTTGGATTGTGGTTCCTACACACAAGGAAGACATCCTATATATTTTCTCTTGTCTGTGGCTAGTTTTTTTCCGTTCAAATCGATCTGTTTCCAATTTCGGTTGCAATGGAAAAATCTGAGGTCACGTTGATTAAATTTATGGGAAAGAATTACCCTGCCTGGTCTTTCCAATTTCAAATATACCTAGAAGCTAAGGAATTGTGTGGATTTTTTTCTGGCACGGACCCTAAACCCACTGAGGATGAGAAGAAGATCTCCTCTTGGCATACTAAAGATGCCAAAATCAAATCCTGGATTCTAGGATTTGTTGAGCCTCATCTGATAATGAATTTCAAGCCTTACTCCACTTCTAAAGCCATGTGGGGGTATTTGAAGAAAGTATACCATCAAGATAACTCTGCGCGACAATTCCATCTTGAATGTGAAATTGCTGAATATGCACAAGGGACCCTGTCGGTACAAGACTACTATTCAGGTTTTCGTACACTGTGGTCGGAATACGATAGTATTAAGTATGCAGATGTGGCTGACAATGTGTTGACAGTAATCCAAGACCTTTTGGCCTCTAGTCAGCGAGATCAATTTTTGATGAAACTGCGGAATGAATATGAAAGTGTCCGATCTGCCCTCATGAATCGAACACCCTTACCTTCATTGGATGTCTGCTTGAATGAACTCTTACACGAAAACAGTGCCTTACGACCTCGGCTCATATTGCTCAACAAAAGACTGAAACCTATTCAGTCGCGTTCTCAGCAAATAAAACTTCTTAGCCTTCGCCTCGAGACTTGAGCAAAACCCAATGCTACAGTTGTCAGAAATTTGGGCATCTTGCATCTCAATGCAAATAGAAAGTCTGCAGTTACTGTAAAAAGTCGGGACATATCATCTCTGAATGTCGTCGCCGTCCACCACGTCCGTCGACACAGTATCAGACTCCACAGTATCCTGCTCCGCAGTATCAGAATCCACAGTCTCCGACTCCGCATGCTTATGTGGCTTCCTCGGTTATGCCTGTTCCTACATATGCACCCCCACAGCCTGGGCCCTCATCATCTCTCACTCCTGAATTGGTTCAACAAATGATTATCAATGCCCTCTCTGCTTTTGGTCTCTCAAGTAAGTCACCTTCATCTTCTATTTGGTTCCTTGATTCCGGGGCGTCTAATCATATGAAGTATTCCCACACCCCTCTCTCCAATATGACAAGTTACAATGGCCATCTTCAAATACAAACTGCTGACGGCGGACATGTTCCCATTACTGCTATCGGAGATATCCCTGGTCCTATCCCATTGAGAAATGTTTACCTTTGTCCTAATTTAACTTCCAACCTATTGTCAGTCGGGCAACTTGTTGAAAATAATTATAACATCTCATTTTCTTCTTCTGGTTGTGTTGTGCAGGACCAGATATCTGGGAAGGAGATCGCGAGGGGGCCTAAGTGTGGACGCTTGTTTCCGCTGGAGTTTTCTAAAATTTCTAGAAATCAATTTGACAATAATGTGTTTTGTTTTTCTCTTAGAGATAATTGCCGGTTGCGGCATAATAGACTCGGACATCCTAATTCCAAGGCTTTGTCCCTTATGTTAAATTCTGGTTTATTAAATAAATCTATTGGTTTATCTTGTTGTGTGCCTTTTGATTGTGCTACTTGTAAAATGGGAAAGAGCAAAACTCTTCCGTTTCCTCATTCCACTTCACACACCTCTCAGTGTTTTGATTTAGTTCATAGTGATGTATGGGGAATTGCTCCAGTTCTTTCCCACGCTCACTATAAATATTTTGTGACTTTTATTGATGATTTCAGTCGGTTCACATGGGTCTACTTTCTGCATTCAAAATATGATGTTTTTAATGTTTTTAAAATCTTTTTAGCTTATGTTGAGAATCAATTTTCCACCTGTATTAAAATCTTGCGATCTGATTCAAGCGGGGAATATGTGTCAGATTTTCAACAATTTTTGCAAAACAAAGGCATTATTTCTCGAAGAACTTGTCCTTATACTCCCCAGCAGAATGGAATCGCTGAAAGGAAAAATAGACATCTCTTTGAAGTCACTTGTTCCCTTCTTCTTGAATCATCGGTTCCTTCTCGTTTTTGGGTTGAGGCACTGGCTACGGCAGCTCATCTTATCAATCGAACGCCATCAACCTCCATTGAGAATCAAAGCCCATATTACCGATTGTACAAGACCTCTCCATCCTATGATGATCTTCATGTTTTTGGCTCCATTTGTTTTGTGCACTTACCTCCTTCTGAGAGGACAAAACTAACGGCATAATCAGTTCAGTGTGTGTTTTTAGGTTATGCACCCTTCTAGAAAGGGTTCATTTGTTATGATCCTCACATTCGTCGTTTACGTACCTCTAGGAATGTCGTTTTCTTTGAACAACAGTATTTTTTTCAAAAACACATTGATCCTCCTAACTCCTCTTTTGTGTCTTTACCTGGTTTTTCTGACGACCCGTCTATTGTTCGATTTAATCCTCAATTTGCGTATCACAGACCGAACAGCGCAGCGCCTACCAGGGATTCCCCCTCCTGATCTTCCTCCGGCATCCGGTCCAACACCGGCACTTACTCCATCTAGCCATTCTTTACTGCGTCGCTCCACTCGTATTTCGGTACCACCAGCCCGTTATGGGCTCTCACTTACTTCCTTAATGGCCACTTTGTCTTCCTCTTCCATTCCCCAATCCTATTCTCAGGTTGTGCAGGACCCATGTTGGAACAAGGCTATGCAAGATGAATTGGATGCATTAGCTCAAAATCATACGTTGGATATTGTCCCATCTCCTGTGGGTGTCAAACCTATTGGCTGTAAATGGGTTTTTTCTCTCAAGTTAAACTCTAATGGCACTTTAGATCGATATAATACGCGTCTTGTTGCTCTTGGAAATCAGCAAGAATATGGCATTGATTATGATGAAACTTTTGCTCCGGTTGCCAAGATAACCACCGTCTGCACTATTCTTGCTGTTGCTGCATCTCAGTCTTGGCCTCTCTATCAAATGGATGTCAAAAATGTGTTTCTCCATGGTGATATCAAAGAAGATGTTTATATGCGACTGCCTCAGGGATGCTCATCTGGGAAGGGTATGGTTGCCAAACTTCGCCGCTCCCTCTATGGTCTGAAACAAGCTCCTCGCGCATGGTTTGAGAAATTTCAAGATGCTCTTCTCCGCTTGGATTTTCATCCAAGCCCGTATGATCCTTCTATGTTTTTACATCGTGCTCCATTCAGGATCACTGTACTTCTTGTCTATGTTGATGACATCGTCATTACTGGTCCTAATGCCGAAATGATTCAGAAGCTCCAGGCTTCTCTTCGTGAGACATTTCATATGAAGGATCTCGGCCCCCTACACTATTTTCTCGGTCTTGAAGTTCATCAATCGCCTCAAGGTATATTCTCAATCAACACAAATACACTATTGATCTCATTGCCTTGGCTGGTCTTACTATGTTCAGCTCCTGTAGATACGCCGGTCGAACTGAATGTCAAACTTAGTCGCGAGGAGGGTGATCTTCTTGCCGATCCTACAGCCTATCACCAGTTAGTTGGCGGCTTGATCTACCTCACGATCACTCGTCCTGATATCTCTTATGTGGTCAACCTGATGAGTCAGTTCATGAATGCTCCTCGTCACCTTCATCTGGCTGCTGTTCGCCGCATCATTCGGTACCTTATTCGCACACCAACTCATGGGTTGTTTTTTCCATCCAACAATCCTCTATCTCTTAAAGCTTATTCAGATGCTGATTGAGCTGGTTGTCCGGATACTCGCAGATCGACGACAAGATGGTGCATGTTTTTGGGTGATAGTCTCATTGCTTGGAAATGCAAGAAACATGAAAAAGTTTCCAAATTCTCTACCGAGGCAGAGTACCGAGCCATGTCTGCTGCATGCTCCGAAATTCTTTGGCTCCGTGGTTTGCTTTTTGACATTGGTTTTCCAGTAGAAGGAGTTACCCCCCTCTATGCAGATAATACAAGTGCAATTCGGATTAGTGAAAATCCGATTTTTCATGAACGCACTAAACACATCGAGGTTGATTGTCACTTCATACGTGATGAGTTTAAACGTGATGTCATCAGCCTTCCACATGTCTCCACTGAACTTCAAATTGCTGATATTCTCACCAAAGGTCTTCCCCGACCATGCCATCAGTTCTTGGTTGACAAATTGATGCTTGTTGATTCTCCCGCATCAATTTGAGGGGGGGTGTTAAATAGGCCCAAGGCCTTTCAGTAGTCCAACCAATGCTACATCTCACGTGGAATTGATTTGGGTCAATATTGAGACAGCTGTAGCCTTCCTTAGAATATCAATTGTTGTAATTAGTTGTTTTCTTAACTTAGATTAGTGATTGATATAATTAGATTGTTTTCCTTTCTTAGAGCCTTGATTAAAGGCATGTAAATACCTATATATTGATGGACAATATCCATAGAAAAAGATATACAAAATTAATACATTCTCAAGAGAATATTCAAATTCTTTTGTGTGATCGTGAGTTTGTCAAAGAAGATCCACTTTAGATCAGAAAAAAGAAATCTGAAAAATTCAGAAAAACTACAGGCAATGGGCGAACCACTGCTGAAAAAAATCTCACTCATTGGATGACTCAGGGAGGGCCCCACTTCAGATCGGACCTCCTCCTTGTAGGTCTGAATGTCGACAGTTGAAAAAATAAAAACTTAAAGTGCAGCCCTTGGAAAACCCTCTTATGCAGACACAGGAACTCTGGATTTTTTTTTTTTTTGAAGAGATTGACGGGAAGTGGGGTGAGAACGAAGCCTTTCAACAGCCTATTGTCTCTGATGCCATATCATCTCACACGGACGTTACGAGAAAGAAATTTTGGATGAAATTGCCTTCCCTTAACTTCTTCACCTTAAAAAGTACCCATGGATTAGATTAAGTTATGGAAACATAGCAAGCAAACCTTCAACATATCGCATACAATCACGCAAATAAAAAGTTTAGACAAGTAATGATTATATGAGGGCAATGCGAGATTAGTGCTAGCAGGGTTATCTAATCACAAAAATCAATATAACAAGATAGGGCAAATTACAAACTACTATGCAAAATGACAGATCCACATGAGCTAAAAACATGCGTTCTAGCCCCACTACAAGGCGGTCTTCCTGACAGGATATTATAACCCTCATATGGCAGACGTTCAAAGGTGGTATCTAAGAATTTCTTCTGTGAATATAAGGCCTTCAAATTTATGAAATCAAGATAGTACCAACTGATAGTAATCCCTTAGCTAGGCTAGACTTTAGCTGGTAAATAATAATTGCAAGGCTCCTAAACGGATGACGTCCCCTCTGTTCTAAGTTATAACTGCTTAGTGGTGCCGACTCGCCAAGAGTCGAGGTATTAGGCAAGACACAGATGATATAAAAATCCTCAAAACAAATACAGAACTAATCCAAAGCAAATCACAATTATCCTCAAACATCATGTTTAATTGGCTAGACCCAAAAATACCAATTGCAAATAATCTGATGCAGAAATTGATGAAGATCTAATTCTTGTTATTGTTGAATCCTATATGGCGCAATTGGAGCATCCCAAGATGGTCCGCAAGGGTCCCGACAAGTTTTGATGGAAAGCTTGGACCCAAACAGTCTAGTTTTTGTTTAAATTTGAATATAAGGGGCTGTTTTGGGAATTAACAAAAGCTCAGGGGCTTGTTTGCAAATTTCAGAAAAAAACTCAGGACCAAAAAGACTCACGTCCAGCAGTTTTGGATCACCTGTTTGATGGGTCAAAACTGATCCAATTTCAATGAAACTTGCACCACAAGGAGCGTCCATGAGTGCACTAACAGAACCTGGAGTTTGTTTCCACAGCAATTCCACTGCAAGATATCAAAATGTCCAGATTATAGAAATCCTGCAGATTTCTCTTTATTTCTTTCTATTTTCATGCATGTTTGAGTAGGAAACTCTTTTTAAGAATTCTATTGATAGTAGGAAATTAATTTAGGAGCAGATTTTAGGGCCTTATGTAGGTTTTGGAGTGCTATTTAAACACTACAGGATCGTCATTACTGTAGATGCTACAGTAACCGAAAATAAAATTTTCCAAAAAGCACAGTTTTGCTTTGTTTTTTTCCCTCTCTTGCATCATGTGGATGCTAAGAGATTGGGAAGGCTCTTTAAGGTCATATTTTGGGGGGTTTTTATAGCATTATTCCTTTACTATTAAATTTCTGGATTTCTTTTTTCTTTACTGCATATTGGTGTGGTGGCTTGATATATTCTGGATTTCATTTATTTGGGCCCTAGACAGAACTGTCATAATCCCACCAAAATCCCTAAACAAGCTACTTGGGTATCTAGATTCAGTCCATTTTGATTCGGTTAGTGATACGAACTTTCTAGCACTCCTCGAGTCATAGTGAAAAGATATAAATCACTGCTCAAAGAGGAGGCTAAGAAGATAGAATCTCATATGGGAGATTGCACCAAACGGAGAACTATTAATGGAAATTCAATCATGATCATTTTTATTACGAGTTCTTTTTAAAATACAGAGACCATCAAGGATGTAAATAGCGGCCGAGAAGTAGTGTATCGACCGCAAAATCGGGCGTAGCAGTGGTCACCACTACGCTTTTCGATACTTATCGGTGCTCACAACTATAATGGCTTGTGGCGGCTGCTACATTGACGTGGCGGCGCTACGTAACGGTGCTGTAGTAAAAGGAAAAAACAAACAAACAGAAGAAGAAAAGTCCCTACCCCTATATATTTGTCCAACCAGGTATATTGAAGAAGAAAGAAAGCAAGAACAAAAGAAAGACACTGCCAGCAACTGCAAGGAGACATACCCGGAGAGCAGTAGCACCAGCAGCGCTAGTAGCAGCCACCAATAGCTACCACAGTAGTAGTAGCATTGAATCGCAGCATCCCTCCCTCCTTTTCCCTATTTTCCTTTTTTATCTATGTCGCTCGATGCCTTTTGTTTTGGTGAAACCAAAAGTGCGCCCCCCCCCACCCCCACATCTTTTTTAAAAGGTAACATTTGGACTTCAATTTGGCCCACAGCCCTCCTAATGGTAGATTCAAATAAAAAATTAAGTGGGCCCCAGCAAAAAGTAAAAGGCACAACCTTTTTTGGTGGGCTCCACATCAAGCCCAAGTATTAAAATAAAAGGTCACTCCCCAACCATATATTAGTTAATTGAAATTAAGGACTTAGCCGAACTTCATTCTAATTAAAAATAGCATCTAATCAAAATTTCACTCTAATTGGAAACGGGCCCCAACCAAATTTCACACCAATTGAAAATAGAGCCCTAACGAAATCTCATATTGACAAGAAATAGAGCCCAGGCAAATGTCACTTTACTTAAAAATAGAGCCCAACCAAGTTTCACTCTAATAGGACATAGGACCTAGGAAAAATTAACTCTAATAGGAAATAAGGCCTCATCAAATTTCACTTTAACTGAAAACTTCTCTCTCTCTATATATATATTTATATCAAAATGTAATTGTCAATCCAAGCCCACACTAGCAGGCCCATTTAGGCCCAGTCTGTATATTTCACTTAGTCAAAAGACAACTGTACATACTTAGTTTGTAATGCTACTTTTTAGGATCTAGATATAGACAAGATTCTAATTGCATGTAATCAGGGCATTCAGCCCTTATATAATATGAGCATAGTCGACCCTAAGGGAGGACTGAAATTTTACAGCAATACTCAATGACATGGTATCAGAGCCTAGGGTTTTAGTTTTTTTTCCACATCCAATGATCTGTAAGGTCATCCTTGATCATCCTTGACATCCCAGAAAATCCCTGATCAGATCTGATCATCTCAGATCTGACGTGGCCCACTTCAGATCATCATCAAGTCATCTGCAGAAGCAGCCCAGTGTGATCGCCGGTTTATTTCAGGAATTTTGGTGATTTTTCCTGCAATTATTTATCATCAGAGGTTGGTCGTCTGTCAACTTTTGTGGATTTTTGGACTTCTTCACATGTTTTCATCACAGCCGCACCAAATCTTTGATCTGACCTGGTTTTTGATGAGACTACTTCCATTAGTTGCATAGAAGATCTGTGCATCCATCTCGAACTTCAGATCTGTCGTCAGATCAACTGGTGGGGCCCACGTGCATATCAGCACCTTGACGACAGGCTCGTCAGTGCAGTTTTTTGGTTTCTGTTACTGCTTCGACTGATATTTCTTCCATTCCAACTGTGGATCATCTCCTCCGTCATCTTCCAAGCATTGGACGCCCCACTAAGATCATCTTCGTCAGCCAGATCCTCTCTGATCATCACTGATCACCTCAGATCAAGCGTGGCCCACCTGTGATCATCACAGCTCATCAGCGGAATCTTCCCCTCTTGGTCGACTGGGGATTCCTGGGTTTATGAAGATTTTTTCTGGAATTATTCATCATCAGAGGTCGGTTTTCTACCATTTTTTGTGAAAATTCAATCTTTTCCACTAGTTTTCATCTCGGCCGTCCAAAATCCTGGATCTGGATTTGATCTGACTGAGACCACGACCAATAGTTGCATAAAACTATTCTTCCTTCATCCCCACCCTCTGATCTGTGTCTAGATCACCAGGTGGGGCCCTCGTGTGGTTTTACACTGCTGACAGGGACGTTTTTTCCCCTTATTACTGCTGCTGCTGTCTTCTTGTTTTTGCTGCTGTTGTCTTCGGTATCTTGCTTTCTATTCCTGCTGCTGTTGCTCCTTCTTTGATTTGCCATCTTCACAAGACTGATTTGTCTGTGCTTCTTCTGGTCTTTAGTAATGGAAAAATCTGAAATTAAAATGGCTCAGTTTGATGGGAAAAATTATACCTCATGGGCCTTCCAATTTCAAATTTACTTAGAAGGAAAGGAACTCTGGGCACACATTGATGGATCTGAATCTAAACCGGAGGAAGATGACAAGAAGATTTTAGCTTGGAAGACTAAGGATGCTAAAATCAAAACCTGGTTACTGGGCTCGATTGACCCACATTTTATCCTCAACCTCAGACCTTGCAAAACTGCCCAGGAAATGTGGGACTATCTTAAAAAGATCTATCAACAAGGCAATGCTGCTCGCCAATTTCAATTGGAACTCGACATTTCTCAATTTAATCAAGGCACCCAGTCTATTCAGGAGTATTACAATGGCTTTCGCAGACTGTGGTCAGAATATGATGAGATTAAGTTTGCTACGGTGTCTGAAGCACTCCTACCTGAACTACTTCTCTTACAGCAAGGTAGCCATCGGGATCAGTTTCTCATGAAACTTCGTCAGGAGTTTGAGACAGTTAGATCTAACTTGATGAGCAGGGCTTCTCTTCCCAGCCTGGATGACTGTCTTCAAGAGCTTCTGCGGGAAGAACAACGTCTGGTCACTAAAACTACTCTGGAACAACAAGGATCTACTGAGGCTCCGCTTGCCTATGTTGCTACCACCAGACCACCTCCCCGGGATATCAGTAAAGTTCAGTGCCATAACTGCAAGAAATATGGTCACTATGCAAATCAATGCAAGGCAAAGATCTGCAGATATTGTAAGGCCACTGGTCATGTTATTGATGAATGCCGGAAGAAGGGTCGCAATTCTACTTCCTGCAACTATGTGCCATCAGCTCCCAGTGCTTACACAGTGACCACACCACGATATGCCTCCTCTGACTTCGGTGGTTCTATGCAGTATGATTCTTCCTCACAACCTGGTTCCTCAACACAATCTGCGTCCCCCGCTCCTCTCACCCCTGAGATGGTAAACCAAATGATTATCAATGCCTTAGCATCCATGAACATCACAGGTACTGCTTCATCTCTTTCCAATACATGGTACTTAGATTCTGGTGCAAGTAACCATATGACCTCTTCACCCATAAAATTACAAAATGTCGTTCCATACACTGGTCATCTTACTGTTCAAGCTGCCAATGGAGATCATCTTCCCATCACCTCTATTGGTGAAACCCCTGGCCCCTTACCCTTAACCAATGTTTTAGTTTCTCCTCATCTTGCTACCAATTTGGTTTCTGTGGGTCAACTCGTTGAAAATAATTACAATGTCTCCTTTTCTTCTTCTGGTTGTGTTGTGCAGGACTAGGAGTCGGGGGAAGTGATCGCGAGGGGGCCTAAGCGTGGAAGACTTTTTTCCTTACCAGTGTCTTCATTTATTCAAGATAAAACTTTACATCAGTTATTTTGTTTTTTCATTCAAAATAATTCTCGGTTGTGGCATAATAGGCTTGGTCATCCGAATGCCTCTACAATGTCTACTTTATTTCAATCTGGATTATTAAATAAACCTGTTGACTCTGCTTCCTTTGAATGTGATGCTTGTAAATTAGGAAAGAGTAAAACTTTACCTTTTCCACACTCTAAAACACGGAGCACTGCATGTTTTGACTTAATTCATAGTGATGTTTGGGGCATTGCTCCGACCCTTTCACATAGTCATTTCAAGTACTTTGTAACCTTCATTGATGACTACAGCAGATTTACTTGGATTTATTTATTACATTCAAAGTCTGATGTTCTTAATGCATTTAAATTTTTTGTTAGCTATGTTGACACCCAATTCTCCAAATGCATTAAAACTTTGCGCTCAGACTCAGGGGGGGAGTACGTTTCCACTAATTTTCAATCTTTTCTAAACAATAAAGGGATCATTTCTCAACGTACCTGTCCGTATACTCCACAACAAAATGGAGTCGCGGAACGGAAAAACAGACATCTCCTTGATGTGACTAGAACACTTATGATTGAATCATCCGTTCCCCCTCGGTTTTGGACTGAAGCTCTCACCACAGCGGTCTATCTCATTAACCGCCTTCCATCTCCTACCATTGCGCATTCCACGCCTCATTTTAAACTCTTTGGTCATCATCCTGTGTTTGCTCACCTACATACCTTTGGATGTGTTTGCTTCGTTCATCTACCTCTCACAGAGAGAACGAAACGAACAGCGCAATCTCGCAGGTGTGCTTTTTTGGGTTATGCTACTAATCAAAAAGGTTTTGTTTGTTATGATCCCATTGGTCGTCGGGTCAGGATTTCTCGAAATGTTATTTTCTTTGAAAATCAATATTTTTTCCAAACTCACATGGACTGTCATCAACAATCTTCCCCAGCTCTCTTACCTGGTTTTTCGGATCCGAAAACCATTACTCGGTTTAATCCTGATTTTGTATATCACCGACGGGAAAAACCTACCACTGCAGATGGCCGTCCTCCTGATCTTCCACCGGCAAATGGTTCCCCACCTACTCATGCCTTGCGTCGCTCCTCCAGAACTTCTAGACCGCCTGCGCGGTATCGATTTACCCATACTTCTTTGATGACAACCCTATCTTCTGTCTCTATCCCAAGTTCTTATTTGCAGGCTGTACAACAAGATTGTTGGAACCAGGCCATGAAGGAGGAATTGGATGCATTGGATCAGAATCACACCTGGGATATTGTGGAGTGTACTTCAGCAGTTAAACCCATTGGTTGCAAATGGATCTACTCGATCAAACTTAAATCTGATGGGTCCTTGGATAGACACAAAGCTCGACTTGTGGCACTCGGAAACAGACAGGAGTATGGCATTGACTACGAAGAAACGTTTGCTCCTGTGGCCAAAATGACAACTGTTCGGTTACTTCTCGCAATTGCTGCATCTAAATCTTGGCCATTATACCAAATGGATGTCAAAAATGCATTTCTCCATGGGGATCTGCAAGAAGAAGTCTATACGCGTATACCCCAAGGAGTCCCATCTCCATCCAAGCGGTCTGTCTGTCAATTGAGAAAATCGCTTTATGGTCTCAAGCAAGCTCCTCAGGCATGGCTCGAAACCTTCAGGGGTCGCTTATGCGAAAGTGGCTTTACTCAGAGCTCTTATGATCCCTCTCTCTTTCTATGTCACACATCTACTGGGGTTACTGTGCTTCTGGTGTATGTTGACGACATTATTATCATTGGCACGGATGATGTTATGATCAAATCTCTCCAAGAATCCCTCAGGACTTACTTCCATATGAAGGATTTGGGCCCTTTGCATTATTTTTTGGGCTTAGAGGTGTATCAATCTCCCAAAGGTCTCTTTATTAATCAACACAAATACACATCAGACCTTATCGAGTTGGTTGACCTCCATGATTCTTCGCCTGTTGATACACCTGTAGAGGTAAATCTCAAGCTGAGTAAAGATGATGGCGATCTTCTTCCTGATCCTCATATCTACCGGCGCCTTGTGGGAAGTCTTGTCTATCTCACCATCACTAGACCTGACATTTCCTATGCTGTTAATCTTGTGAGCCAGTTCATGACCGCCCCTCGACATCTTCATTTGACAGCTGTGAAGCGCATTATCCGCTATCTGCTGAGAACTGTTCCTCGTGGTTTATATTATCCAAAGGATAATCCTATTCACCTGACCGCTTATGCGGATGCTGACTGGGCAGGGTGTCCCGACACACGTCGTTCTACTACGGGTTGGTACATGTACCTTGGAAATTCCCTTATTTCTTGGAAATGCAAGAAATAAGGACGTGTGTCCAGATCTTCCACAGAAGCTGAATATAGGGCAATGTCTTCTGCTTGTTCTGAGATCTTATGGCTACGGGGACTTCTTTCGGAACTTGGGTTCACTCAAACCGCTCCTACTTCATTGCATGCTGACAATACTGGGGCTATCCGAATCACTGAAAATCCCGTCTTCCATGAACGCACCAAACATATCGAAGTTGACTACCACTTTATTCGGGATGAATATAAACGGGATGTCATTAGTCTACCTCATGTCCCTACAGAGCTTCAGTTTGCAGATATCTTCACAAAAGGACTTCCTCGGCCTCGACATCAATTTCTTGTCTCCAAATTGCTGCTTTATGACTCCCCAGCATCAATTTGAGGGGGGGTGTCAATCCAAGCCCACACTAGCAGGCCCATTTAGGCCCAGTCTGTATATTTCACTTAGTCAAAAGACAACTGTACATACTTAGTTTGTAATGCTACTTTTTAGGATCTAGATATAGACAAGATTCTAATTGCATGTAATCAGGGCATTCAGCCCTTATATAATATGAGCATAGTCGACCCTAAGGGAGGACTAAAATTTTACAGCAATACTCAATGACAGTAACTATAAGATGTTATAGTCTAAGCATAATGGTGGTGATATTTTGTTTGATTATAAATTTATTTTTAGTTCTTAACTTAGCATAGCTAACCAACATAAATATATATGAAAAAAATATATCAATTTATTTTTTTATAATCATACAGCGATACATGATTTCATGCAATGAGGGGACCGCTACATCCCCATATATTAGTTACTTTTGCAAAAAGAATCACATTTTCTTTCATTTTACAATTTTCCGGATTTTTTGGTATTTTTTCATATTTTTTAGGTGATTTTTTAAAATCACACCGCTACGCCGCTACATAGCCCCGCTACGCTACGTAGCGCCCGCTTCGTAGCGGCAGGCCGCTACGCCAACCGCTACCACTATTTTCATCCTTGGAGACTACAACATTACACAAACTCTTTAGATTCCCATGTTTACATTCAAACATCCACATTCTTCTACAAAAGCTCCACTAATGCTAACAACCTACCAACGTGACTCTTACTCATTCAAAGAGAAATGGTCAAATAACTCATATTATTTAGGACTCTTTAAAAAAGTTTAGGTCCCATAATCACAAAGCATATGGCCCACTTTAAGATGATGCATCAATTGTGGTGCACAGAACTTGTCATGTGTATATGGAAAAGATTAGAAATACTAGGTTATAATACAAACCCAGTTTACATAAAATCTGCCAGTTTGGTTCTCTTAAATACACAATTAGGGACCAATAAAAGAATTTACTACACTAGGTTGTTTTTATTGGTAACCTTGTGCAGATTGTGACTTTTTCATCCAATGTCCGAATTTGATGATCTATATATTGATTTCATACTACTCAACAAGAGGAAGCCAATGAGTTAAAGACCATCAATTTCTGACATCGTATCACCCTCAAAAAGTGGGCCACACGTTTGCTGCCTCATGCAGGAAATTCCCATTTTTAACTATTCAAGAACCCAATTATTCTAATTATCCCCAAATTATGTATAGAATCATAGTCCAACCAAAAATAGGGTCCATTCTAGGGTTGCACAAATCACTTCACATAAGGATGGAATTAAATTCCAAATTATTGGATTAAGACTCAATTTCAAAATAGTAAGACAAGGGTTCCTAAACAAATACGCTAGGGCAGTAGGTAAACTTGATTAAAATAGATTGGGACAAGCGAGCTGAATCATGAATTTTCGAGTAGAACTGATTACACAAAACCCTAGGTTTAGATCATCATCACAAAAACAAAAGTCACATGCTCTCCCAAAACCATGTTGGACAACCACGTGTCCTCCAATTAGGTATTGGCTAGCCCAAATTGGCAGTTTCTTAAGGTATTTTGTGCTTTGATGCATGTTCTACTTTGGTTCTACAATATCCCATGCATGTAAATTGATAAATCAATGGCAGAATCAAACTCAATGTGATTCCTACTATTATGAATCACTTTACCTAATTAATGGAACCCCAATTCCAATGTGTAATTGAGTACATCAAAGTCTAAGAAACCCATTCACATGTGAAAACCCTAAAACCACACAATATGATGGAGGGTCCAAACCACTGTAGAATCCAATTCCATAGCAGTCATTGGGAAATCCCAATGGGGCCCCACTACCAGTCTACTTTGGTCAAATTAAGGTTCCGTTAGCCCTTCCTAATCATCGTTCATTGTCCTTTAGGTTAAATTGCCAATAAACCTAACAGTAAAGCATGTATTCCAAAAAAAGATACCTAATTTAGAATATGAATCCATGATGAGATCTACCCCAAAGCAATACTAATAGCTGTATTCAAACTAAAACCCTAGTTGATTGACGTCAAAGATCACGGAATACTAACATAAAACATCAAAACATGAGAAACCCTAATTGCCCATATGTGAACAGCCTTAAAATCATCAAACCCTATAGAATATGGTCCAAAGACTATGGGTTATGGCCCTCATTAGATTCGGCCATTGGGTTTTGTCCCATATAGGGCTCACAGCAAATCGGGAATTCCAAATTCATCATAGTTCATGTAATTCGATGTCCATATCTCTTGAGATCTAGGGATTTCAAAGCCATGTTTAAGCTTAGGGTATTCTGGAATTGAATCAGATGAAAACAAGGAAGAATCATGCATGGTCAATCTATCCGGTTTGTATAATTGCCTTTGATTGCCTTCTAGTTAATGTTTGTAGTTGAAAAACTGTGCTAGAATCACAAATTCACCTTGCCTCTTCTCTTTTAATTTTGTGACAGTGTAGTTGGACATTTGGAGGTGTGCGGCTTTATATATGCTTAGTTTGAACTCTTTGAGTTTAATCACAACTAGGAGTTGTAATTCTAATGAAGAGTACTTCTTTCCCAAAATATAGTAAGTTTTCAGAAATATGAACTTACCTAAAATAGTAATATTCTCTTCTAGTTGCGTGAGAGATGATGAGAGAATGGACCTTCCATGTGAATGCAATGCTTATATGGACTCTTAAGGCAAGTTTCCTATTGCAATTGGCATTCTTAAATGCATTGAGAGAATGACCTGTCGACCCACTATGGGGTGTCAAGGTATATGGTGTGCATACATATATATATATATATATGGGAGGTGCTCTTGTGAGAGACACTCTCACCTTACTATGAGAGATAAGGTGAAGGCCCTCACATCCATATCCAAGGCCAACAATTTAAATGTGAGGGCCCCCACCCCTATCTCTCATATAAGGTGGGAGATATCTCTCATAGGAGCATCTCGCTATATATAAGGTGAGAGATATCTCTCATAGGAGCATCTCCCTATATACACACACACACATATATATATAGGGGTGGGGGCCCTCACATTTAAGCTGTTGGCATTGGATATGGATGTAAGGGCCTCTACTCAATCTCTAATTTAAGGTGAGAGATATCTCTCATAGGAGAATCTCCCTATATATATATTATATATAGAAAAGAAAACGCTCTACCGAGCACTATTGCTCATGATAAGGTGAGCTGCATGCGTAAATACCTAGGGATGCTCATCTCATGATCCATCCAAGTGGACCATAAAACAAGGTCACCCACCCCACCCAACAAAAAAAAAAAAAAAAAAAAAAAAAAAAAAAAAAAAAAAAAAAAACAGAATCCTCTCCGACAGTCACTGATCCTGGGTTTGGCATCCGTTTGAATGGAATGACCATTGGATCGACTGTGTACTCATTTTCAACGTTGAAAAGTTGTTGGTCATTGATCAAGTGATTAGGATGATAATCCAAGCATTCATGACCATACACAATTAGGTGTGGGGGAGATCCTTTGCAAGGATAAAAATAGCGGCTGCGGTAGCCAAAACGCTACATAGCGGGCGATATGACATTTTGAGAGATGGCAGAACAATAATGATGTTTCAATGCCTTAAAATTGTCCTCTATTAGGGACGACCATCCTTTCATTATAAAGGGGCTGAATGCCCTGATTACAAGTAAGTGTATCCTAAATATCTGATTTACAAACTAATTATGCACAGGTGTCTTGCACAGGTGTCTTTGACTAAGTATTTACAAACTAATTATGCACAGGTGTCTTGACTAAGTAATATATCCAGATTGGGCCCAAAATGGACCTTGGCTTGGATTGACACCCCCCCTCAAATTGATGCTGGGGAGTCATAAAGCAGCAATTTGGAAACAAGAAAGTGATGTCGAGGCCGAGGAAGTCCCTTTGTGAAGATATCTGCAAACTGAAACTCGGTAGGGACATGAGGTAGACTAATGACATCCCGCTTATATTCATCCCTAATAAAGTGACAGTCAACTTCAATATCTTTAGTACGTTCATGGAAGACTGGATTTTCAGTGATTCGGATAGCCCCAGTATTGTCGGCATGCAATGGAGTAGGAGAGGTCTGAGTGAACCCAAGTTCCGAAAGAAGGCCCCGTAGCCATAAGATTTCAAAACAAGCAGAAGACATTGCCCTATACTCAGCTTCCGTGGAAGATCTGGACATATGTTCTTGTTTCTTGCATTTCCAAAAAATGAGTGAATTGCCAAAGTACATGCACCAACCAGTAGTAGAACGACGCGTGTCTTGACAGCCTGCCCAGTCAGCATCCGAGCAGTCAGATGAAGAGGATTATCCTTTGGATAATATAAACCACGGGGGACAGTTCTTAGCAAATAGCGGATAATACGCTTCACAGCTGTCAAATGAAGGTGTCGAGGAGCGGTCATGAACTGGCTCACAAGATTAACAGCATAGGATATGTCCGGTCTAGTGATGGTGAGATAGACAAGACTTCCCACCAAGCGCCGGTATGTATGAGGATCAGGAAGAAGGTCGCCATCATCTTTACTCAGCTTGAGATTAACCTCGACAGGTGTATCAACAGGTGAAGAATCATGGAGGTCAGCCAACTCGATAAGGTCTGAAGTGTATTTGTGTTGATTAACAAAAAGACCTTTGGGAGATTGATGCACCTCTAAGCCCAAGAAATAATGCAAAGGACCCAAATCTTTCATATGAAAGTACTTTCGGAAGGAATCTTGGAGAGATTTAATCATATCATTATCCGTGCCAGTGATAATAATATCGTCAACATATACCAGAAGCACAGTAACCCCTGTAGATGTGTGGCATAGAAAGAGAGATGGATCATAAGGGCTCTGAGTAAAGCCACTTGTAGTTGTATAAAACTCCTCTCATTCCATCTCCACACTCTGATCTGTGCCAAGATCATCAAGTGGGGCCCACGTGTGCATCTACACACTGACGACAGGGACGACTTTAGCTCCCTGTACTGTGGCTGCTTACGGTTGATGCTGCTGACGACTTCTGGTGACTTCTATTGCATGCTGCTGTTAATTCCTGCTATTTATTGGTGTTTGCTACTGGATTGCTGAGCTTTCTATCTACAGATTGCTGTTTTTCTTTCTTTTTCTTTATCTACTATTCTGGTTTCTGCCCTGTGGTGTCTGGGCACTATTTTGTCCATCCTTATTCCTTAAATCTTGGCTGCTGGTTGCTATCTGATTGTGTTATTCACATTGTGTGTGCTTCTTACTACTCTTTCGTCATGGACAAACATGAAATATCCCTGATTCGATTTGATGGAACTAATTATACCTCATGGGCCTTCCAATTTAAAATTTACTTGGAAGGAAAAGAACTGTGGACACACATTGATGGGTCTGAACCTCAACCTGAGGACGATGATAAGAAAATTTTAGCTTGGAAGACAAAGGATGCTAAAATTAAGACTTGGTTGCTGGGCTCTGTTGAGTCTCATTTCATTCTCAACCTCAAACCCTGCAAAAATGCTCGTGACGTGTGGAACTATCTTAAGCAAATTTATCAACAGAGCAATGATGCTCGCCAGTTTCAATTAGAACTTGAAATCTCTCAATTCACTCAAAGAACCCAGTCTATTCAGGAGTATTACAATGGCTTCCGCCGCTTGTGGTCTGGATATGATGAGATTAAGTTTGCCACGGTATCTGCAGTACTTTTACCGGAATTGCTTCCATTACAGCAGAGTAGTCATCGGGATCAGCTTCTCATGAAACTTCATCTGGAGTTTGAGACAGACAGATCGAATTTGATGAGCAGAGCTACCCTTCCCAGCCTGGATGACTGCCTTCAGGAACTTCTGCGAGAAGAACAGCGTCTGGCTACTAAAACTACTCTGGAACAACAGAGATCTGCTGAGGCTCCATTTCTGTCAAATGAAGGTGTCGAGGAGCGGTCATGAACTGGCTCACAAGATTAACAGCATAGGATATGTCCGGTCTAGTGATGGTGAGATAGACAAGACTTCCCACCAAGCGCCGGTATGTATGAGGATCAGGAAGAAGGTCGCCATCATCTTTACTCAGCTTGAGATTAACCTCGACAGGTGTATCAACAGGTGAAGAATCATGGAGGTCAGCCAACTCGATAAGGTCTGAAGTGTATTTGTGTTAATTAACAAAAAGACCTTTGGGAGATTGATGCACCTCTAAGCCCAAGAAATAATGCAAAGGACCCAAATCTTTCATATGAAAGTACTTCCGGAGGGAATCTTGGAGAGATTTAATCATATCATCATCCGTGCCGGTGATAATAATATCGTCAACATATACCAGAAGCACAGTAACCCCTGTAGATGTGTGGCATAGAAAGAGAGATGGATCATAAGGGCTCTGAGTAAAGCCACTTTCGCATAAGCGACCCCTGAATGTTTCGAACCATGATGCCCGAGGAGCTTGCTTTAGACCATAAAGCAATTTTCGCAGCCGACAGACGGACCTTTTGGAGGGAGAGGGGACACCTTGTGGAATACGCATGTAGACTTCCTCTTGCAAATCGCCATAGAGAAATGCATTTTTGACATCCATCTGGTATAATGGCCAAGACTGAGATGCAGCAATGGCGAGAAGTAACCTAACAGATGTCATCTTTGCCACAGGTTCCAACGTTTCCTCGTAGTCAATGCCATACTCCTGTCTGTTTCCGAGTGCCACAAGTCTAGCTTTGTGTCTATCCAAAGACCCATCAGATTTAAGTTTGATCGAGTAGATCCATTTGCAACCAATGGGCTTAACTGCTGAAGTGCACTCCGCAATATCCCATGTGTGATTCAGAGCCAATGCATCTAATTCCTCCTTCATGGCCTGGTTCCAGCAATCATGTTGGACAGCCCGCAAAGAAGAACTTGGGACAAAGATAGAAGATAGAGTAGTCATCAAAGAAGTATGGGTAAAGCCATACCGGTCAGGTGGCCTAGAATTTCTGGAGGAGCGACGTAAGGTAGGAGTATGCGTGGAACCATTTGTCGGTGGAGGATCAGGGGGAGGGCCAGCTGCAGTGGGAGGTTTCTCCCGACAGCGGTATACAAAAGCAGGATGAAACCTAGTGACAGAGGTTTGATCCGAAAAACTTGGTAAGAGAGCTGGTGAAGAGGGACGAGGACAGTCCATGTTAGTTTGGAAGAAATATTGATTTTCAAAGAAAATAACATTTCGAGAAACCCTGATACGACGACCAATGGGATCATAACAAACAAAACCTTTTTGATGAGTGGCATAACCCAAAAAAGCACACCTGCACGATTGTGCTGTTAGTTTCGTTCTTTCTATGGGAGGGAGATGAACGAAGCAAACACAACCAAAGGTATGTAAGTGATCAAACACAGGATGATGACCAAATAATTTAAAATGAGGCGTTAAATGAGCAATGGTATGTGATGGAAGACGGTTTATGAGATAGACAGCCGTGGTGAGAGCTTCGGTCCAAAAACAAGTTGGAACAGAGGATTCAATCAGAAGAGTTTGAGTTACATCAAGAAAATGTCTGTTTTTCCGTTCTACGACTCCATTTTGTTGTGGAGTATACGGACAGGTACGTTGAGAAATGATTCCTTGATTGTTTAAAAAGGATTGAAAATCCTTGGAAACATATTCCCCCCCTGAGTCTGAGCGGAAAGTTTTAATGCATGTAGAGAATTGATTTTCAACATAGTGAACAAAAAATTTAAATGCATTAAGAACATCAGACTTCGAATGTAATAAATAAAGCCAAGTAAATCTGCTGTAGTCATCAATGAATGTTACGAAGTACTTGAAATGACTATGAGAAAGGGTTGGAGCAATGCCCCAAACATCACTATGAATCAAGTCAAAACATGCAGTGCTTCGTGTTGTTGAGTGTGGAAAAGGTAAAGTTTTACTCTTTCCTAATTTACAAGCATCACATTCAAAAGAAGCAGAATCAATAGGTTTATTTATTAATCCAGATTGAAATAAAGTAGACAAAGTAGAGGCATTTGGATGACCAAGTCTATTATGCCACAATTGAGAATTATTATGAAAAAAACAAAATAACTGATGTAAATGTTTATTCTGAATAACGGAAGATATTGGGAAAGAAAAAAGTCTGCCATGCTTAGGCCCCCTCGCGATCACTTCCCGCGACTCCTGGTCCTGCACAACACAGCCAGAAGAAGAAAAGGAGACAGTGTAATTATTGTCAACAAGTTGACCCACGGAAACCAAATTGGTAGCAAGATGAGGAGAAACAAAAACATTGGTTAAGGGTAAGGGGCCAGGGGTATCACCAACAGAGGTGATGGGGAGATGATCTTCGTTGGCAGCTTGAACAGTTTGAGTTCCAGTGTAAGGAACGACATTTTGTAAATTGATGGGTGAAGAGGTCATATGATTACTTGCACCAGAATCTAAGTACCATGTATTGGAAAGAGAGGAAGCAGTACCTGCGATGTTCATGGATGCCAAGGCATTGATGATCATTTGGTTTACCATCTCAAGGGTGAGAGGAGTTGGAGAGGCAGAGTGTGAGGAGCAACCAGGCTGGGAGAATGAATCATATTGCAGAGAACCACTGAAGTCAGAGGAGGCATATTGTGGATTGTGCACTGTGTAAGCAGTAGGAGCAGACGACACGTTGTAAGGACCAGTAGCTGACGGCACATAGCGACGGGAAGTAGAATTGCGAGTCTTCTTCCGACATTCGTCAATGACATGACCAGTGGCTTTACAATATCTGTAAATTTTTGCCTTGCATTGATTCGCATAGTGACCATATGTTTTGCAGTTATGGCACTGAACTTTATTGATGTCCCGAGGAGGTTGTCTGGTTGTAGCAACATAGGCAAATGGAGCCTCAGCAGATCTCTGTTGTTCCAGAGTAGTTTTAGTAGCCAGACACTGTTCTTCTCGCAGAAGTTCTTGAAGCCATTCATCCAGGCTGGGAAGGGTAGCTCTGCTCATCAAATTCGATCTAACTGTCTCAAACTCCAGACGAAGTTTCATGAGAAGCTGATCCCGATGACTACTCTGCTGTAATGGAAGCAATTCCGGTAAAAGTGATGCAAATACCGTGGCAAACTTAATCTCATCATATTCAGACCACAAGCGGCGGAAGCCATTGTAATACTCCTGAATAGACTGGGTGCTTTGAGTGAATTGAGAGATTTCAAGTTCTAATTGAAACTGGCGAGCAGCATTGCTCTGTTGATAAATTTGCTTAAGATAGTTCCACATGTCACGAGCATTTTTGCAGGGTTTGAGGTTGAGAATGAAATGAGACTCAACAGAGCCCAGCAACCAAGTCTTAATTTTAGCATCCTTCGTCTTCCAAGCTAAAATTTTCTTATCATCGTCCTCAGGTTGAGGTTCAGACCAATCAATGTGTGTCCACAGTTCTTTTCCTTCCAAGTAAATTTGAAATTGGAAGGCCCATGAGGTATAATTAGTTCCATCAAATCGAATCAGGGATATTTCATGTTTGTCCATGACGAAAGAGTAGCAAGAAGCACACACAATGTGAATAACACAATCAGATAGCAACCAGCAGCCAAGATTTGAGGAATAAGGATGGACAGAACAGTGCCCAGACACCACAGGGCAGAAACCAGAATAGTAAATGAATAAAAAGAAAGAAAAACAGCAATCTGTAGATAGAAACCTCAGCAATCCAGTAGCAAACACCAATAAATAGCAGGAATTAACAGCAGCATGCAATAGAAGTCACCAGAAGTCGTCAGCAGCATCAACCGTAAGCAGCCACAGTACAGGGAGCTAAAGTCGTCCCTGTCGTCAGTGTGTAGATGCACACGTGGGCCCCACTTGATGATCTTGGCACAGATCAGAGTGTGGGGATGGAATGAGAGGAGTTTTATACAACTACTGGCACTGGTCGCATGAAGATCAAATCCAGATCCAGGATTTTGGACGGCCGAGATGAAAACTAGTGAAAAAGAATGAATATTCACAAAAATTGGTAGAAGACCTACCTCTGATGATCAATAAATCATGAAAAAATCGTCATAAATCCAAGAACCTCCAGGCGACCAAGATGGTAGTCTTCCGCGGATGAGTTGGTGATGATCACGGGTGGGCCACGTCTGATCTGAGATGATCAGGGATGATCCGGCTGAAGAGAATGATCATATACTGGCTTCCAATGTTTGGAAGATGATTTAGGAGAAGATCACAGATCACAGATGATCGATCTAGCTCTGATACCATGACATTTTGAGAGATGGCAGAACAATAATGATGTTTCAATGCCTTAAAATTGTCCTCTATTAGGGACGACCATCCTTTCATTATAAAGGGGCTGAATGCCCTGATTACAAGTAAGTGTATCCTAAATATCTGATTTACAAACTAATTATGCACAGGTGTCTTGCACAGGTGTCTTTGACTAAGTATTTACAAACTAATTATGCACAGGTGTCTTAACTAAGTAATATATCCAGATTGGGCCCAAAATGGGCCTGGGCTTGGATTGACAGATACGTATTGGCGTAGCGGTGTGAATTTTTTAAGGGTTAAGAAAAATTTGAATCTTGTGTAGGAACCAATCTTTTGTTCTTTTAGTGATTTGGAACCATATAAGGGTAAAGACAACCATAGGAAAGACTATTTAAGAGCAATAGAAAAAACTGTATTATAAGTTAAACTGCTTGGCTCTATTTAGGTTTTAGATTATACCGCCGCTATTTTCAAAATAGTGTAGCGGCTACTATTTTGAGCCGTGATCTTTTGATCCCATCAACCACCCCCTCAAAACCACAACACAGGTCCCATCCCTAAGGGAACCACACAAGAAAGTGTGCTCACCTTACGTGGGGGGTTGTAATTGGGTGTCCCAAGTGGTAATAGAAAGTTACCTCTCATGCGAGCCTCCTCTTTGAACTTGATCGCATGGTATTATTCGATCTCTTATGGTGGGCAAGTTGGATCATCACTTCTTCGATGGTGATATATTGTCCAGACCCATTACCATGGGTCAACCCAACCCATTGGGCCCAGTCTACAGGCCAAACTAGACCATTAATTTAATTAGTAGTTTTTGATATACGAGTCTTTAAGTAAAAACTCTAGTTTGATTTGGATTAATATCGAGCAAAGTTTTTGAAGATTTCCTTTTCGTCTTTAGAAAAGATCCAAGGAATAAGAGATTTTAAAGGAAACAATGTCTCATCCATTTCTATAAATATGTAACTCCATTAAAAAGAAGCAACCTTTGATTATTGAATAAAAGATTTCTCAGTTTCATCGTGTGAGTTTTTCCTCTGGTTTGAGAATACTTGTGAAATGAATCCCTAGGGGATTCGGCTAGGTCTCTTTGGAGCTTGCTTCCTCTCATTGAATCCTTCTTGGATTTGGCCAAAATCCTTTGTGGAATTTTGGTCCATTCTCACTTCCAGATCTGGGGTTGGCTCTTTTCCAATTTTCCACTTGCCTCGTGCTCTTCCTCTTCTACATCTCCATGTAAGGGTTCTGATTCACCAACAGATTGATTGATGCCATATAAGTGACCACGTCCCTTGATCAATCCCAAACCCATAGAATCCTAGAAACCTCATTCCCACCGTCTTGTGTTTAACCAACCATCAATAGCCCAACAAGCCAAACCCCAAAACCCACCTTTGGTCCACTGTCCAAACCCGTAAGTTCAATCCCCCTCCCAAGATCCGAAACCCTAAAATGCTAGGCCCAATTCTATCCCTTGGAAACCCCAGTCGTAGGGGAGACAAATAAAAGAGGACGACAGAAGAAAAAGAAACGACAAAAAGAGAAGATGCCTACCAGCACGACCATCGAGCCTCATCTTCAGTCTATCTTCTCATCTCTGCCCCATCCCATCTCAATTTCACTCATCCTCTGCATTTCTAGACTCGTTGTTGCATAACCTCTCGAAGCGCCATGGTTGTTTATTTATGGATGATTTAGTTTTATGGGCACCAATATGGATGGGATTTGTTAGGTAAAAGAAGAGACATTTGATATTAAAGATTGTGGTTCACTCAAATGTTTTTTGGGATTTGCTAGAATTTCATCTCCAGAAGAAAATATGTTTTCAACCTCTTAAAAGGAGGTACACTCAATGAGATCGACCAGCTTTTGTTCATTATTGGAACATTGTCCCAACTGTGTTGGGGTCGGCTAGATGAGTTTTGTTTCTCCACTCCGATCTATCTTGGGCCAAATCCTTGGGTAGTTGCACTTTTTTAGTACTTTCATCTATGTCCTCTTCTACTTACCCCTTTTCCTTGGCGAAACAACAACTTGCATAGAGAGACTTTTTCTCACTGTCACCGTTGCTAGCTTACGATGGACATGTCCAAAACATCTCAAACGAGTCTCTTAATTTATCAACTATTGATGCTACACCTATTTATGCTCTCAAATGCCCTCATTCCTCATTATTATTTCGCAATTCATCACATTTTCTTGGGATGACTTTACAATCCTTGCAAATTCTCATTTATTATTTTTTAATAAAGTAGTCTATTCATATCCTATTAGATCCACCTCTACATGCCATAAGGTGATCGTCCTCAAAATACCCATTAGACATTGCAAAATCGAAAGCACCAGAAAGTCATGAATAGCTTCACGTCCTTCTTTTGTCCGAATCATCTCTCCTGTTGTAGTGTTATGCTATAACCATCTCCTTCCTTTCCTTCATGAACAAAGATGTCTTATGATACCTAATAGGTATATAGCTTTTACTAACCACTCACAAGTCCCTAAATTTTCATCACTTTCACTTTTGCCTGGGTGTACATAAAAACTTAAAATATTTAGGATTTTTGTATCCAATTACCATTATAACCTTGTCATGTGATTACCTTTACCTTTACAATCTTCCATTTTAGATATCTACCAACTACAATGCCTATTCCATTTCTTGTGTTACTCTCCTGAATAAAACCCTAAAACCTTCAATAATGTCTCTAGCCTATTTCCCCTCCTAGTCTCCTCTAAGCTATCCTCTTTTTTCGTAGTATCTACTAACACAACATTTTTCTTTGTTAAGAGTACACCAACGTCATGAGAGGTCAATTATAACTTTTGAGCTAGTTTCTTCACGGACAATCACTTCCTAGGAATACCCTATTGAACCGTTGCTCACTTGACACTGTAACTGGATTATGTTGCAGCACATCACCTTCAGAGAACAATGTAGCCTTGGGATTAATTCTCAAAATAAAATTCATATGTAAATGCTAACTGTTCTTTATCTGAGCTTGAGACTGTTGCATGCTGACGTCCCAATGCGAACATCAAAATAGGCAGGATGGGGAGGTTAAAAAAACTGGGACCCCCCTTGAATAAAAGGTGCCTACTGGGACATCAGTAGGATAAAATTTCCCTTTGTGTGGCATATGAAGTTGAATTTAGTTTGTTTCTAGCACATCTTCACGTTAGCTGTAATTAGTATTCTTTCTAACCTAATCTGTTTCATTTTTCTAAATACTGTGTCAATGATCACTTACATTATATGTTGTCCATTAGACTATTGAGTCTCTTCTCCATGATTAAGTTTTTCTGTTGATTCAGGTTCTTAACGAACTGTGTGTTTCAAGCAAAGGTGGTGGATGGATACTGAAAAGTGGTGATGGAAAGCCAAGATGATGTTCATGACATACTTAGCATATGCAGTTGACCAGCGGTTAGTCTTCTTTACTGTAATATTTGAAAGCTGAAGAGTAGTAATGTAGATGCTTTTGCAGTGTTTCCCAACATTTTGTAGGCGCATGATGAGGTTTATGAGCCTCACACGTAATTTTGGTCGAGATCAGCTGATGTTGTGAATGAAGGATTCCTTAAATATCTTACAGCTCTATAGTATGCTGATATATTTTTGGGACATCCATTTTTAGGTCAATGAGGAACTTGCAGTCAAGATTTTGGGGCATTCCATCTGTGCGGGGTTCATCTCAACCATATGATCATATTGTGACACATGTATGGTATTGCTAACGGCAGTGGGGAAGCTTCATTCAAAATTATGACTGCTTATTTAGAATTTTGTATAGAAAAGTTCTTGCTGAGATTGATCTCAATGAATGTCATGAAAACGAAACTAAAAGTCAAAACCACTTCATTGTATCTTCTCTTCTCATCCAACTGAATTTGACAGCTGCTTCCATTTGGTTTTGATGTCGGAACAATTATACTATATTAAAGTTGAGGGTTTTGAAGTTAATTTTGATATAAAGTTATACCCATGTTCTATAGCTAACTCACTTTCTCTTCCCACTTTCAATATGTAATAATATTGTAACCACTCTAAGTCGTCTTCCTACTTTTCACTCTATGCAACAACTTCATTTCCATCCCAAATCTCAATCTCCTCTTTTCTTTCTACTCCACTTCTCGTAGCTCATTTCTACTCTATCGGCTCTTGAATTGAGAAAAGAGAGATTCTTATAATCTTCTCTTCTTATATTCTCTATTTAAAATTTTATACTATATTTAAACATAATCACTGTTAGAAAGTGCTTGAGGATGATTTTGTATGATCTAATTTTTTTTTAATGTATCATAGAATATATTTTGCAATTGTTGGTGAACAGCTCGTGCCTAGCGCGGGTTATTGTGCTAGACTGCTAGTAGTTGATTAAAGTAATAAAAATAAGAAACATTAAAACTAGTGGAAATCACCCGTTTGACTACTATGATGTCTTTTTTCTGTACCGGTCTTAAATAGCTTTTACTTTACCACGTGGGTTTGTTCTACTGGACCATCCAAATGGACTTGTTCGGTTCGCACCAAGTCCAACCTTCTTGATCAATTTGGTTTGCAAGACATTGCCTATTGTCCACTCCAAAACAGGGAAACGAAGGGGAAAGAAGCCTTCATCCACACTTAATGTCATCTACCAGCATTATGAGAAATTGAAGCAGCTCGTGCAATGTTGTCCGATGCATAAACAAAAGAGTGCGGTGCTGTTAATACTGTTGGGGTTTAATGAAATAAAATTCTTCCCATATCCTGATGGTTGAATCCCAACCACTCTAGTTCAACAGGTCATGGCAACAATTGTCCCATCCATGTAATTTGGTTGCTAATGGTTCTCGGGTAAGATTCAGCATTCTCTTTTTTTTTTTTTTAATCTTTTTTTTTTTCACTTCCACTCCTGGCCTTGTCAGTACCAAATCATTTGGGCTATTCTCTTCTGACAAGATTTTCTTATGTTAGGGATTTCTGACATTGCTATGACAGCTGTAATCTTAGCATTTCAAATTCTATGTTTCATAGCTAGAATTCTGAGTTCCAACGAACTTAAAAAAAGTCACAAATAGCCTTTGAAATTTTCAAAATTATCGGTACTTGGAATTCCATGTGAGGAAAGCATTTGGAGAAATCCAAATTCTCCTCACAAGAATTCTTGCAAAATAAAATGCGTTTATCTGATAAATGTGACTCATCACCATCTCTGAGAGCAATTCGTACAGGATTAAATGAGAACCATGCCTTCTGTTATCTGCAGTTGTTGTCCCTATAAATTCATATGATTAAGAGCTATGAACCTCCATTTGTCTTATATGATACTAGCAACAACGGCCCGTGTTTAGCCCAAAGCAAAAAGTAAGATATTACATTTTTAATTTATAAGATATCGAAATTAATTATAAACATATAAGAATATATTCATACATATTTAAAAAAAAAAAAAAAAAAAAAAAAAACAGTCGACACATCTTCAATCATAAATACAAGTGTTATCTTCACATAGGCCAATGGTCATTTCAATCCCTCCGCACAAATTTCTTCTCTACCCCTTTGAAGTAAGCACTAATACCATTTTAGAATCGATCAAACCTTCTTTTAGCTCTAGATTTTTAAAAAAAAAAAATTGTATAAACGTCTTAAGTTTAAAAGCCATAAATAATGAGGCTTCAAAAGCACAGTCTAGTATTATTTGATCTCAGTAATAATTGGCCCACCTTGGATCAATGTATATATCTCTTAATTATGAGTCCATGTGGGCCCACGGAAGTATAATTATGGCAGGGCAAACTTAGGGGCATTTGTCTATATAATCAGATCAGAAAATGATGCATATAAGATTCAATAAAAAAAAACTCCAACCTCAAAACATTTTTATCACAAGAATATCCATAAGGTGGTCTACCAGAAGGTCGAGTCCGATTTTCGTTCACGTGTGACAATCTCTGAATAGAGTAGAGCTCTATTTAGAAACTAAAAGAAAATGATATTTTAATGAAAAATTTATCAGTGTGAATTGTTGAAAGGTGGGCCCTAAATATTAAAATAAAAAGATGATAATCTTGAAAGGGTGGAAGATAGATGGTGTTAAGAGAGAATAATCCATAATCCATATTGACCTAGAAAACTAATATTTATGCATAATCCATAAGTGGGTCCCACTGCAAAAATAAGTTAAATGTGCCTGGCCCACTAATTGATTTGCATCCATTAAGAAACCAGACAACGGCATCAGTGGGACCCACTCTTAGAAAAAAGGAGTTAAGAGAAGGCCATTGGGATTTCATCTAATACTGGAGTCCAATCTTGAAATATATTTAATACGAACTGGTGCCCACTACTGGATCCATCCATTTAGGGAAAAAAATTGAAAGGGGAGTAAGAAGCAACAGGTTGGATTTCATTCATATTTAACATAATACTACAAAACATGTTTAACATGGGACCTATTGATGATTGAAGATCTAAGGAAAAGAAAACAAACCATCACAGTCCAGAGAGACTTTTTAGGGATGAGGTAGCACCCATCACAGCCCACCTCCCCCTTTGCTTTAATATATATAAAGTGGTCTTTGCAGATTTTGATAAAATATGAAACATGGACTGTATTATGAATCCTGCTGCACTCGGGATGGAAAGATATTCCAAGCTCATTCTCCCATTGAATATAGCTCCTCTTCAGAGAAAGTTCAAGGTTCTGACGTTCCACTCATCATCTCCATCAGCCCCTCTAACTGGAAGTTCTAGAACCTATAGCACTTTGTGCCTAGATCTCCTTCCTTTGCTCTTTTACATATTATTATTTCTTATTACCTAAAAGTGCAAAGCCAACGTTACCATTACGACTGTGTGGTCAGTTTATATTCCCAAGCTTTACATACTCTCTGCATCACTATTACCTTGTTCTTAGAGGAAGGTCACAGTAAAGAATCTACACCCTTTTATCTAATCAAATCACAAAATATATCGCTGACTCAATGCTATCAACCTAGGTGCCAAGCAGCCTACCTAGGTGCCAAAGCAGCCTAAATCAAGGCTTTTAATCTTGGTGCTGGTATTTGAATTGATCAGGACCGGGATGAGTCAATGCTGCTTATATCGGTCCATGTTGTCCGTGCTGCACTAGTACGACGGCTTCGATCCTAAAAAAACGTACTAATTTTTTTTCAAAACATTCAGAAAAATAAGTAAATAACAGGAAGCTAGAAAAAATATGCAAATTCAGCTATGTAAATAAATACCTCACCTCAGTTACAGCGATGTTTAGTCTTGGTGAACATTTGAGTGATTGACTCGATTGATGCTCATGACTTCATGTAAATCTTTAATCACGGAAAGAGCATAAAATTAACCACATATTACAAAGATTCATAGGCTTAACAATTTGGAAAGGGAGAAATTCAAAAAGGCCCTCAAGTTTCTGTCTTATTTCAAAAGAGGAGGAAAGTTTCAAAAATTTTCAAATTAGCCCTTAAGTTTTACAAGAAGTTTTCAATTAAGGACATCCGTCAATTTAAAACTATTTTCCAGCCACTTTTTTCCAAATCTTTTTAAAATACCTAAATTTTCCTATATTGAAATAAAACTTTCCTTCACTTCCTCCATATTCTCCTCATTTCCTTTACCAATGTCCTCAAGGTGATGAAGGACAACTAGTGCTCCCCCAACAATCGGGGCTACTAAAACCATGTCATAGCTTTAAATAAAAGGTAATTTGTGTACTTTTAAAATATTGAGGAAAAAATGCTAGAAAATTTCTTTAAATGGCCGGATGTCCTTAATTGAAAACTTACAAGAAAACTTAAGGACTAAATCGAAAAGTTTTGAAACCTTTGTCCTTTTTTGAAATAAGGTAAAAACTTAAGGCCTTATTTGAAGTTTTCCCATTTCGAAATGACAATACTCTGAAACATAATTTAGAGAATTTTACCTAAAAAAGGACCATACATGGCCAGTAATCAGAGAAGGTGCCAATAGTTTTTATAGCACGGAACGGATATTCCCGCCCGTTTTTTTATTTTTTTATTTTTGCCTTTTTTTAACAAGCGACGACGTCGTCACTTAATATCGAGAGTAAGTGACGACGTCGTCACTAATCTTCTATATATATATATATATATATATATATATATATATGTCTGTGCGCCCCGACACAGCTGCGTTTTCTCCTTCCCTTTTCATCTGCGATTGGATGCGATTGAATGCTGAATGAACCAAAACTCTCCCCCAACCGGCGGTTGTTGATCTCCATTAAGAGGTAGGCACAGCACATTTTCAGAGTTGTTTCATGCATTAGCTACCATAGATTTTGATTTTCATGTTTACCTTTTCGAGAAAAGTTCATTAGGGCTTTTGATATACAATTTTTTTATGACATTATCTTGATTACACATTATTGTTGGGTGGCTAAATCATCAAAGTATTGGCTGTTCTAAGGTTGTTTATTGTCACAACCCCTAATTGAGAACATATAAATATGGTGAATACACGCATTTGCATATTAGGGTTTACCCCTTTGGGGTAATATGAAGACGGGAACTCAAATACGTGCACAAAAGAATGGTGAATACCAGTTTTACATGGTATGGTTATTATATAAAGGTTGGAGCAAACACGTAAGAAATGATTTCATTTTTACTCATTTGTCTGTAACCCTAGAGGGAAAACAGTGTCAGTGGAGTTAACTTCTCTTGTGAATTTTTTCCTTTTAAACAGAAATAGAAATGGACATCAGAATGCATAAAATCATCTCTCTGTTAGCATTATTCAACACGTGACTTAATTCACTACATTTGTTAATACCAACAAATTGATATATGGTTTATTTGTGTCGGCAGCATGACTGAGGATGGGATCTCCATCATATTTCACTATGATGGAGAGTTTGTCTTTGACATTATATGTCGGGTCTACAAAGGTGGAAGACAGAAGATGAGGTCTCTCCCTAACACCATAACATATGGCACGTTGCTGAATGAAGCCATTGCTTTGTCTAATTGGGATGCAAATATCGAGGATGTAAGCATGAAATACCTTCATCACAATGGACTCATTTTTTTGTTGATTAGTTTGGAAGATGAGAATGATATTATGGGAATGTTGATGGTGTCTGGAAGTGAGCAAGATGGGGTACATGTGTATGTCAATAAGAAACTTCACGCTGTAAATAAGAAACGCGAAGGCTCTCAGTACGTATCTATGTTTATACTCTTTAATATTTGTATTGTTGCATTTGTCGCGCTTAACTTAAAATCTTGCCTATGTCTTTTATTGAAAGGGTTATGTTTGGCACTTCTTGTGCACGGAAGAAAATGTGCAAAGGGATTTGCGAAATTATGAATCCCACACCCAGGCCCAGTGTATCCCACCGTGGATATTCATGAAGATGTTGATATGCATTTCTCTTCCGCACGGGATTCTCATACAAATGATTGTTCTACAAGAGCGGGTTTTCATGTGGATGGAATATATCATGAGGCTGTTGATGCAAATGATGCTTTCTGTGGTACTCTTGATATATCAATGGTTCGTGAAACTCCCTCTTGAATGATGGCTGGTAATGAACAAGGCGTTGAAACCATTCATGCTGTGAATCATTCATTTACTATGGAAGATGTCAATTTCGTTGGTAATGAACAAGGAGCTGAAACCATTGATGCTGTGAATGACTCACTTGCTATGAAAGATGTCAATTTTGTTGGTAATGAACAAGGAGCTGAAACCATTGATGCCGTGAATCATTCACTTTCTATGGAAGATATCAATTTTGTGGGTAATGAACAAGGAGTTGCAACCAATGATGCTGTGAATCATTCACTTGCTATGGAAGATGTCAACTTTGTTGACACAATGGCCCTTGAAGATGTTATAGCCGAAACTGGTACGGACTCAGCATGAGAAATGTGGATAGGGCGTCAGTTTCCTGACCGTGAATGCTTCAGAAGATCTCTTGCTAAATTTGTAATTTATAACAATTTTACTCTACGACATGTGTCGACCAAGATGAAAAAAATCACAGCACGTTGCAAAGATGATTGTTGTCCCTGGCGTATGCATGCTTCCATTGTTGATTCTGGTCCGGAGTTTAAGGTTCGGACTTATAACCCACGGCATTGTTGCTCAAAACCAATGATGGGAATGACACAACCCCAAGCATCAACGAAACTGATTAAAGAGTTTATTGAGGACAGAGTTCGATGCAATAACCATTTGAAGCCGAAAGAGATTATGAATGAATAATACCAAAAGGAGTTTGGTACTCGTATCACTTACATAAAAGCACACATTGCAAAAGATATGGCGTTGTGTGTAGTTCGAGGATCATATGAAGAATCCTTTAAGATTATACCTCTTTATTGTAGAGAATTACACATGACCAATCCAGGCACTGTGACTAATATCGACACGACAGTTGAAGACAAGTTTAAAAGATTTTTCTGGGCTTTCGGTCCTTGCATCCGATCATTCCGTTCATCAATGAGGCCCATGATCGCTATTGATGGGTCACATCTTCGGGGCAAGTATCCTGGTGTGCTTCTAGTGGCTGTCACCTACGATGGTAATCATAAGCTATTTCCCATAACTTTCGCCTTCGCTGAGGCCGAACGTCGTGACAGTTGGGAGTGGTTCCTTGTCAATCTCGCTCTTGCATTAGGAAGTCCAACAAACCTAACTATTGTATTTGATAGACAAAAAGGTCTTGTTCCGGCATTGCCCAATATCATTCCAAGTGCGAGGCGCTGCTATTGTTGTCATCACATTGTAGAAAATATTAAATCAGCCTTCTGTGGTCGTGCCATTGTATTGAAATTTTGGCAGGCTGCCAATGCTTTTAGACCATGTGAGTATGAGGCCTATATGAACGACATCCTTGCTGTAGACCAAGGGGCGCACACTTATATCAATGCCATTGGAAAATAATGTTGGTTAAATGCATATGTTGATGGTCGGCGCTATGACATGATAACCAGCAACGCAACTGAGTGTACGAACGCGCTTTTAAAGGACATTAGAGTGCTTCCCATTACAAAGCAAGTCGAAGAAATCCATGCCAAGTTGATGGAGTTCTTCCAGAGAAGACATCTTGAGTCACTCAATATTACGTCGCGGTTAACGCCCTATGCAGAGAAACTAATGAGCCAAGAGGCTGAAGACTCACGCCGCGTGCATGTACGTGTTTCCGGTCTCATTGAGTTCCAGGTCCAATTAGCACAATTTATTGATATTGTTGATCTTGAACAAAAGAAGTGTAGTTGCCGTAAATGGAAAATAATGGGGATTCCATGTTGCCATGCACTAGCGGCAATGAAGGTTAGGCACTTGAATTCGTATGACTATGTTGAAGACTGTTACCTAACAAGTACTTATTGTGCGTCGTACAGTGAGGTCATACATGCCACTCGTGATAGCAAACAATGGGAACATACATCAAATGAAATTGTGTTGCCTCCACGTGCAACAAAACAACCAGGGCGCCCAAAGAAAAACAGAATTCGTGTTGAAGACAAAAATCGATAATGCAGGGTTGTTACCCCTTCTTTATTTGCAAAAATAGGGGACACAACCGAAAGAGTTGTCGCAACCCACCAACTGATCATGTTGCATAGATCAAACTGGATGTAGATCATACTTTTGTATAGCTCCAACTTGCATAGCATTTTTTGATGTGGATCATACTTTTGTATAGGTAGCCTTCTACTACAGTGACAACCAGTTTGTACTTTCAACTTTCACATTTTATGGATGTGGATCATACTTTTGTATAGGTAGCCTCCTACTACAGTGACAACCATTTTGTACTTTCAAATTTCACCTTTTTTGGATGTGGCTCATACTTTTATATAGGTAGCCTTTTACTACAGTGACAACACGTTTGTACTTTCAACTTTCACATTTTAGGATATGGATCATACTTTTGTATTGTAATCAACCTTGTATTCAACCATATTGATCATACTTTTGTAATACAACCTCATATATATTACAGCTACAACAAATTTGTCATCAAGATTTGTCAATTTTGTCACCATTTTGATTTGATGTGTTATAGTTATGTGTGCAAAGAATCTGTTCAACCACGACATCGTTGCTATGAATCAAGGGAGAGTCCATGGATAATGATTCTGTGCTACAACGACGTCGTCACAGATTGGAACAACACCCTTCGCATTAGGTTCTGTCAAGTGCCGACGTCGTTGCATATTTTATTTTACATCCCGCGAAAAAATGAGGTCCTTGTATAGTGACACACATTTTCTTCCATTTGGACGGGAAAAACGAGGTCTTTTTACATTGGCACAGAATTTTGTAAAAGTAGTCTATGTGAAGCGACAACGTCGTTGTAAAATCACATACATTACGTTAACAAATCGCTTCCACTACGTTCTGTGAAGCAACGAAGTCGTTGTAAATATAACAATTTTGAAAAGAGTAGAATCTGTGAAGCAACGACGTCATTGTAGATATAACAAATTTGAAAAGAGTATGATCTGTGAAGCAACGACGTCGTTGTACATATAACAAATTTGAAAAGAAGGTTCTATGAAGCAACGACGTCGTTGTAAATATAACATTTTTGAAAAGAGTAGGTTCTGTGAAGCAACGACGTCGTTGTAAATATAACATATTTGAAAAGACTAGGTTATGTGAAGCAACGGCGTCATTGTAAATATAACATATTTGAAAAGACTAGGTTCTGTGAAGCAACGACGTCGTTGTAAAGTCATATACATTTTTTTTCTAATATATTCTCTATTATGCCACGACGTCGTCGTATAATAAAACACTTTTTTTGGGTAGTAGGTTCTATGAAGCACCGACGTTGTTGTATACTTACAAACATTTGGTCTCCAATAGGTTCTGTGATACAACGACGTCGTCGCTTAATACACAAAATTGTCAATACACTGAAAGGTACTAGTTTGATGTGCGAACGCACTACAAGATCCATATCAATTACGACATTGCACACATCTTCAATTACAACATTAAAGGAAATGTAAACCAGAAAAATGATATAAAAAGTAGAACCCAACAAGGGCACACATCTTCAATTTCATCAAAAAATGAAATCAGCACACCCAAGATTCATTTCCATTGAATATTTACAACTTGCTAGAAGTGTGAAGGATGTCACTAAATTTGCATCAATCATCAGGCTTAATTGAATCAATTGGAATCTCATCAAGACTTAACCGATGTGCATTTAACTCCCAGCTGCGCTTAAAGATTTCAAGGACTATTCGTTGCCGATAGTACATCATGCCAGCTTGCGTAAAATTAATCGGACGCCGAAATATACAGTGCTCGGCGAACGCAGCCGCGAAGACACCATAGTCGTAGCCGTTCTCCTGCAGTGGGATATTTGTTTTTACATTGATCGTCCATATGTATGGGTCTGGCCACCCATAGTTGATGTACTTCGCAGTCAGCCATTCAACCTGCAGGAACAACACAAGTCGTTAAATTGGATATAAACAGTTTGTTCAACCAGGGAAATAGACAGTATATACTCACGAATTGTTTACAAGTCGTTAAAGCGTGACGATCACTGCCTGAATTGTTGCAGAATTCCCACTTCCTCTCATCCGTGTATCCAACAAGTAATGTGAAATGATTAACAGAGTGGATAACGAAAATGAGTGTTTTACATTCTCTAGCCTCCATCACACGAGAACACCCATGACCAAATGCTGCTTCTTCTGCTGCAGGCAGCCCAGACTGCCACTAGCTCTGCAATCATTTTTAGTGGCAGAGGTCAACATTTATGGATCATACTTGATATTGCTTATATTAAGTATATACTTACAGAAATGCTCGGGTCTGCCAAAAAGGCCGTAAGACACTTCTCCGTCAACACATCAAACCAATAATACAAGATATTGGTGTCTAACCAAATTCCCTCTTCCAGAGCAGCATGCAGGACTTCACTGGATACCAATGTACATACAACGTCGAGCTCTTCCTTCCTGCAAAATACACTAACCATAAGACAATAAATGTAATGAAACCAATAGGAAAGTGTATCAAAAAAGACAAACCTCTCATTGAAGTATTGTTTGAACCCCTTCAATAGAAACACGTCCATTTTGGAAAGAACATACTCTGATCCACCCATTGAGTGTAAATAGTCGTCATACTTTTCTGGAATCTTCCTTGTTTGAGGCAATCATTTTAAACTCCAAACTAGTGAATCAATAGACGCCCTGATTGGTGATATTATAATTGGTTGTGAGGTTGTTGCCCCTCGAGGGGTGGAGAAGATATCAACCACTGGTGGCTCATCGAACTACCTGACCGGTGTAGAGGTGTGTCTCTCTACACACTCTGGTTCCATTGGAAAATCACTTGTGGCCACCTCAGGGGCCTCCTTAGCGGGGCTGTGCACCCGAGGTGAGATCTCCTTCAAATTGGCATTCATCTTCACTCTTTTTCTTCTTTCCTATATTCTTTCCTAGACTTTTCGCCGCAGCCTTTTTAACACTCCGCCTCTCTACATATTCTTTATCCTGTCAATTTTTATTTGCCGATAACTGTTAAAGAAAAAGTAAAATTGGATAATTAAATATGGATGTAGCTATGGCTTACATCTTCTGAAGCTGAGCTGTATAAGTGATCGTCCTTAAATTTAGCGAAATTTGTATTCAAACCAGATCTGCATATGAAGATCTTCCTGATCCAGGAATCCCGGAAATGCTCAATTGAGGTTTTCTTCTACACAGCCCGGTCAACTGACCTCTCCATATGTAGTAAAAGTTCCTTTCTCTGTGGGCATGTAAATCCAAATTAGCCAAGAGGCATTTGGATGGGAAAAATACAAGTGTTAAGAAAGAGGTATTCATCTCTTACGCGCTTCTGTTCATAGTGTAAGACCCCGACCCGAGCGACTCGATTAGTACTAATTAAGTTGTGCATTAGTGCTAAGCTTGATTAGTGGTTTTGACTAAGCTTGGATTAGTATAGTTCTTGATAGCTTTGGGGAATTATTTTTAGTGTCTTGTGTTTAGTGGGACCCTTTGGGGGTTTCCTTTTTGATAGTCTTGCTAGCTTTTGGAGGTTACTTGTTTTCCCCTAATTCTTGTCTTGATCCCGTTTTACTTATTTTGTCGATCCCTACAACTTTCATGTTGAGCCCGTGACCGTCCGGAACCCCGAAACCCAATCTTCTTGCTTTGAGGGCCAAACAGTCTTTTTGCATGAAATCTGTACCCAAAACTTGATATCATCGAAACCCGCGAAACATGCACTTTTTAGAAACTAGATATTTCGATGATCACTTTTCTCTTCTTCGTCGATTTCATCTGAGGTCCCGAGATTAGTGATTTCAGCCTCCGAAGACTTTCTAGTGGTGGAACCCACCCCATTGCTTTATATAGAGAACTCTTTCCCTCCATTACTCCTTTTCCAGCACAAGCATATGAGAGCCTAGGGTTTCCATCTCTTCTCTTTTTCTCCTTGCTTCCTCACCACCAAAACCCTACCAAATCTCACACCAATCAAGAGATGAACTTCACCCTCTTCTTCCCCATTGCTAGAGCTACTCATTGATACCATTTGTGGAAGGATCTACTCAACTCAAGATCCTCATTGAGCTCACCTTGTCAATTTGAAGAGCTCCCAAGTGAGTTCTCCCTCCTTTTCTTTTAGATTGGAAATCTCTTAGCCATAGAGGAGCTCTATTTCTATTATTGTGAGCTTCTTCTTCTTGTTTCTTGGTTTGACCCATTTTAGGGTTTGTTTTTGGGGGTTTTTGGTGTAGCTTGGTATTTGGCTTGGAAGAGGGGATTAGAGCTTGGATTTCTTGATTTAGAGACCTTGAGGCAAGTGGATGTTTAGTTTTAAAAGTGATTTCCATGATCAAATGTTTGTATTTATTGTATCATTGATGATGAGCTTTTACTTGCATTCATGATGATATTAAATGCTTTTGAAAAGAGTTGGTAAGCATCTTTATTGTCTTGAAACATGATTTCTAGCTTTTGATTTCATCTATTGTCTTTAAATCGTGGATTGTAGTTTTGGTTCATCTTTTGTACAATGCCTAAGTGAATCCTTTTGATGATGGTTGTCCTTTTCTCTTGGTGATTGTATGGATGTCAAATGGGGAATGAAAGGAATGGGTTTGGGAAAAGGGAAAGCCTGAATCTGAACCCAGGGAAGAAATTCCCGTGACTGGCGGTCAACTGGCGGTCTCCCCAGCGGCTAGCCGCCTGATGACTAGCGGCTAACCGAAGTAAGTTCGGTTACATTTCCAGAGAGCTGTAACCTCACGGTCAGCTAGCGGCTTGTCGCGCCCCCAAAACCGGGATTCGATCTCGGGGACGCGAGCATGGGGAGAATTTGTATTTCCCCTCCCAGGATCCGCGTGTGTGAGGATAACAAAATTCATAACACAACAAAATATTTCGCGGAAGCTATACAAGACGTTACGACCCGGAATCCGTATCCATCGGGTTCCGTGTCGTACTCAATCTGTCAGCACAAGATTGTCATAGACATATTTAAATTCAGACTGGAACAATTCATAATATCAAGATATACAAAGCTGACAGTAACAGGCTTATCATTACCCAACATATTCAAGTTACAAATTAACAAGTGCATTAATTACAATTCCCACGAAAAAAAGGCTAACAAAAGCCGTACACAAAAACAAGCTAGAACAAATACTACCCAATGGTGTAACGTAACTCCGGAGTCAAGCATGACGTCTACATGACATCGCTGACACAACAAGCTGCAAAACTCGTGGCTCAACAGCCCTCTGCACGCGAACTAGATCAAAACAAGGACCTGCTATCTAGAGCACCAAAATAGAAGTATATCAGACACGACGGTCTGGCAGGTGATCAAAATAGGCAAGAGCATAAACAAAACCGAAGTTTAAAGGAAACAAGAACTAAAAACACTTCATTGAACTTGAACAGATTTACAAGATTTAAAAACAATGCATGAACATGATACTTATCAAGAAATCATTAGTGCATGCACGATATACGAAACAAGACATGAATACATATAATATCATGATTAGTAAATCCACAAAGAGCCCATCCTTTCTCCATCATACATGATGATAAGAGTAAGCACGCACGACAAGCACGATAAGCACAACACGATAAACACGATCCCACGCCACACAAGGTAGACGGGGTGTCCGGCCGCGGAACCGGACCACGAACACGCACGATGTGTCAATTCAAGACACGACTAGTCTGCAGACAGTCCACATGTTTAAGGACCCCCAGGTAGTGGATCAAGCTAAAAGGGCAGTCCAAGCTCAGTGGTAATGACTTATATCATGAATGCATAAAACATGGCGATACACGTTCGAGAGCACGACAAAACAAGAGGGAAATCATTTGTCAAACACGTCACGACAAGGCTAGCACGATAGCATAATATAAATGCTTAACAAACTGAAGAAATGATTCCCTTTTTCTTTCTTGAAACACGATTCTTGAAACACGTCTTAAATACAAGCTTATACTTTGAAATTCAAACGAAAACACGATGATGCACGAAGCATCAAAACAAGCACTTTGATCCATGAAACAAATCTCCAAACAAACTTATACTTGAAAATCAAACGAGAACACGGCGTTGTATGAAGCATCAAAACAAAAGTCTTGATTCTTGAAACGAATCTTCAAACAAACTTGTACTTGAAATCAAATGAGAACACGATGATGCATAAGGCATCAAAACAAGAGTTCAAACACGAAATCTATCAAGTTTAGGCTAAGACCAATCATTGACCCTTGTGGAGTTGAAACCCAAATGTCGGAGTTTTGATAAGGTTTGGTGCCCCAGAAGTTATAGTACATTTTTGGAATTCCAAGTGCACAAAGTCAACCAAAAGGTCTAAAACCTAGTCTAGTTTTCCTTCTCGTAAAAGTCCTTCAAAACAGTCCTTTTGGTAAAATTTCGGTCAGTCCTCGGTTACCTGTCGGTCAACCGAGGTTGATGTGTCGGTTGACCGACAGCCGACCGACGGCTGGCCGACAAGCCTCAGTCCAGAAATGTAGCTCTCGGGAAAAGGGACCGACAAGTCCTCGGTTGGCTATCGGTTGACCTTTCTGTCAACCGACAGCTGACCGACAGTTTTCCTGACAAAAAGTTGCTCTCTGGAATTTGAACCGACAAGTCCTCGGTTGGTGTCGGTCGACCGACAGATGACCGACACCTGACCGACAGAACTCGGGCAGTGCATTTCAAGTCAGATTTTTCCACACTTCTTTCCTTCTTCAATCACAAATTCGAACCACCTGCACTCCCCAAGCCTACATGCTTTCCAAGGGATACATTTCTCACATTTTTAAAACATTCTATCCACAATTAAACCATTCATTCTATAACAAAGGCATCAAAGCATTTTCATGTACAAAATCATAAAACTTACAAGACTAAACATGATTCAAGAGCTTGAAAAATCAATGCTAACAAGACAAATGAAGAAGCCCAAAACTCATGACTTGAAAGAGCATGAACATGACTTGCATTATGAGATTAAACATGGAAAACATGTCTTAATGAAAGATTGAAACCATAATGAAAACATAAGCAATATACATAAGAAATCCTATAGAGATCACTTGCCTTTGTCCAAATGCCAAGCAAAACTTTCACAAATCCAAATCAAAGAGTTGATCCACGAAATCTACACAAAAGCCCCAAAAGAAAGCACATAAAAATCACCATTTTTGTCACTACAAAGCCCCATTTCGAAAATGGGTTTGAAAACATAGAAAACAAGTTCTAAATGAACTAAAAGAATATCAAATGAAAAGAGGAACAAGAGCCCTAACCTTTAGCTAGCGGAACAAGAAGAAGAGAGCTTGAAGATGATGAATAGTGTCGGGGATTTGGCTCAAAAACGGGTCCAATCGAAGCTTGAGAAGAGAGGAAGAAAATGGCGAAGTCGGATTTGAGATTGGAGCTCTCTTGATGGAAGATCCAAGGGAAAAGACCAAGAGGAAAAAGCTTTCTCTCCTCTCCACTCTAGGGCAAACCGGTTGCAGGAAAATGGGAAGAAGAAGAATGGAGGAGAGAGAGAAGAAGGGTATTTATAGTGTCTGGAGGGTGGGTCCCAATGCAGTAGAACTTGAAACGATTAAAACTTGGTCTTGCGGACCCCGGATGAAATCGACGAAGAAGAACAAAACGATCGTCGAAAAATCTAGTTTCCAAAAAGTATATTTTCCCCAATTTCTGAAATTTTCGAAATTCATGGACAGATTTAGTGAAAATTGTCATTTTTGCCCTTTTTCTCGAAAAACGTGATTTCTGAGTATTAAATCAAGATGGTCAAAACATGAAAGTTGTTTATAACAATAAAACGAGTCAAAAGGAATAAAATTTGGGATTTTTAGAAACCAATAATAAATTCTCACAAAATACAATTTATAAGGGTCGGGTCAAAACAAAGTCAATGGTCTTCTAAAACTCTCCAAAGTTATGAAAAATCTATTCAAACTCAAAAACAAAGTCAAATCATCTCTAATCTTGTTTAAAAAGCTAAATCATGGTTAAAACAATGCTAAACTCAAAAATTGAGGGTCGGGGTCTTACACGGCTAACCGCCGTGTCCATCGACGGCTAACCGCCATCCAACCGCTTAGTTACGGTCACTTTTCCCGAGAGCTGAAATCTCGCAGTCAGCTCCACGGTCAGCTAGCGGCTAACCGCCTAATCCATCAGCGGCTAACCGCCAGCCAACCGGATTGTAGCGGTTGCATTTCCAGAGAGCTGCAATTCCACGGTCAGCCTCACGGTCAGCCAGCGGTTAACCGCCGTATTCGCTGGCGGCTAACCGCCATCTGACCGCAAGGTGACCGAAATTCCCTGAATTTTTATGAATAAAGAGGGATTGAAAGGAGCTTTCACCCCATTGCTTGTGAACCTTTCTGAGAGCAATGGGCACCACTCACCGGGGATTGTGTTCGAAGCATAGGTGAAGTGTTTGTTGGTAGTACGTTAGAGAGAGAAACTACATCATCGAGATTCATTTAAGCATTGAGGCTGCTATAGTGTATAAGGAACCCGGAATGTCTCCCAAATTCAAAGAGTACCAAGCTTCCTTTATTATACGGACATACGGGATCCCTATCCACTTGGATTAGTTTTAACCCGACATTGTCTTGGCTTTTCAAAGTATACTCGTACCGTTTTGCCAGTCTTGATATACATGACAGACTTGATATGATAGCTGTGCCTTGAGCACCCGCGTCCTGCCCGGATATAGTCTTGTACTTGATCTATTTTACACCTGTCTTGATTTCCATGTTTTGACCTGATTTCTTGTACATGACTCATAAGCCAAAACCTTGAGGCAATATTGGGCCAGAGCTTTGTAGTGCGAGCCCACGAGCCAAAAAGAGAACATGCATACATGTACCTGTTTTATTTACTTGCATATAACCTATGAGTCGGCACCACTAAGCTTGGATGCCTTGTTAGTCTGATCAACTGACTAGGTGATCCCCCTCTTGTCTTGCCAACTGCAGTTTGGGTCCTGATACCGCAGATTGCTACTGTGGTTCCTGATGCCCGGCTCGCTACCGTGGTCATGTCTAGTATATAGTATATATGTATATGTATTTCGTTGTATCTCCTCACTTCGGTGACTGAGGTCAACGCCTTGACTTGCTTGCTCTATCACTTCGGTGTTAGAGGATTTAGCCTTGTGTGATTGCCATCTTGCTCGTTTCCTGATTTCCTTGGTTACCCTTACTTGTTTTACCTTGCATATATGTTTTTAATTAAATGATGCCTTTACTCATGAAAGTATTATTTAGTCAAGTTCAACTGTTTCCATAGCAAATGTTTTATCATTAAATGTTCATATCTCTTCATCTACCTGCCAGACCGTCGTGTCTGACCCCTTTGCTTTGGTACTCAGGTCCCGTTGTCGGTTATCCCGAGGAGGAGCCAGAGGAGGCGGTCGGAGAACCGCAGTAGCTAGTTGAGTGGCGTGCTGACGATGTTATGTAAACATCGGGCTGCCGAGTTGCGAAACATGTTGGGGAAATTGTTTGGATAGTTTTCTGGTGGTTATTGTTTTGTATATTGGCCTTTGTTGGCCTCGATTTTTGGGAATTGTAATTAACTGATCTTCTGATTAAACTTGAATATGTACTCTTGGGTTATGCTTTAGGACATTGCTCATTCTGATACTCATATTCAAATGTAATCAGCCTTGATATTTTGGGAAATGAAATACATGCTCGATTTACCATACGCTTCCACAATTATACTAACTGGTTATGTGTGTTGGAATATCCTCACCGCGGACACCTGTGGGAAATCACGTGCACGGGTAATGAGTGTTCTTTTGCCCACCCATGTACGCTTGATCATAAACACATTTTTATTATTGTTATCACCCCATATGATCACATCATTGGCTTTTATTCTTCGTCCCAATTAGTCCCGATCCCGGATTTGGTCCGCGGACCCGGTCCGGGGTCGCGACACACAGCAACCCTTATGTTCATCACGTTTGATCTTTGTTGTATCAATCTCCTCATGAGACTTGCCCCGACCGATATACATGATCGTGTTGGCCTGATTGTTGACACCAAAAAAGTCACTATGTCTCCTCCACATCAAGAAGCCTCCTGAAGCTGCATCCTGCTACAAAACAGGCAAGGCTACTTCAAGCATCAGATCTTTTCAGAATCAGACAGAACCTGAGAGATCCTTCAAGACAGCTAAAAGAGGGGTACACCTGAGGTTTCGGGCCATTCCGACAGCGTTTGGCCTAACTTTACTGCTCCGACAGCTAAACAAGCGCTCCCGGCGGCAACATAATCAAAGACACCAAAACTTTGATCAAAGCCTATGAATGACTCCAGAATGTCTCCAAAGGGCTCCATGCCAAATTTCAAGTCAAACCGACAACGTTTGACCCTCCATCAATGCTCGAGTAGCAAAATCAAGCCTCCCGGCGGCGGCAACCATCGAAGCCAGCACTCATCAAACAAAATACATGAGTGGCTTCAACATGCTTCCAAAAGGCTACACGTCAAATTTCAAGTCATTCCGACAACGTTTGACCAGGTTTTGATGCTCCGAGAGAAAATCAAGCCTACCGGCGGCGGAGCAACCCGGGACCATGACATCCAAAACGGAGCCCATGGAACATCTCAAAATGACTCCAATAGGCTCCCCGCCAAATTTCAGGTCAATCGAACATCGTTTGACCACATATCAAAGCTCGGCATTTTCCCCGCAGCAAAATCAAGTGAAGCATCGATGGGACCCCAAACGGCTTCAAAACTCAAATAAAAGCCCATGGTTGGTCCTATCCACTACTCAAGAAGCTTCATCTCAATTTTCAGGACATTCCGACATCGTTTGACCTAGTTTCGACGCTTGACGGAAAATCGGCTACAAAGTCTTCGACTTTCCCGAAAAATAGGAAACTTTGTGCTCCGATTTCGCGAGGGTTCTCGTCAAGATTTCTTCAAGAAAATCAAGTCAATAATTGAGGAAAAATGTCAAGAAAAATACAGAAGAAAAAAAGGGAGATCCTAAGTGCAAGCTCTGAAAAACAAGAAAATCCAAGAGAGAGACGAAGTCCTGCTATTTTGCTCCCGGAAGCACCACAAGGTGATCAACGTCCCTTGGGGGGCCACCCCCCCAAGGTCACCTCCTTCTCCAACATGGCCTAAACGCGGCTTTTCAGCCCGTTTACTTGGTTTTTCATTGGATATAGGACCTTCTCTTGGTCCTTGTCCTTTAAAAAACTGAGGTTAGGAGCCAAGCCAAAAAATCAAAGCATCACATGTTCTCATTTGAAGGATGATGGCGAAGCCCATACATGACTTGCGACCGTCGATCTCAACGTGTCCCCACAATCTCCTGAGAAGTTAGATCCCTTTTCTTCCTTTTCTATTGTAGTTTGTATTTCTTAAAGAGACAAAAAGAAATCACAATTCTTGTCTTTCATATTTGATGAGTTTTGTAAAAACGCCTTTCACGGCAAAATCGCCTTTCACGGCAAACAAACAAAAACGCCTCCTACGGCATTCTAAAAATACAAACAAACTTGTCTCTTTTCTTAATATTAATGCAATTTGAAAAGTTAGAAAATAGGATTGATTTCCTTTCCACTTGTGAAGGTGAATCTCCGGATTATCACTATTCCAAATTCCAAGTAGAAAGGAAATCTGGCATACCCGTACAAAAATGTTGATGCCCGAGATCCTCCCTCCTCCGCCGAGACCCAGGTCAGCCCCCAGGGTGCGGAGGGAGAGGACGGAAGATTCCTTTCGGGTCCATCAAGTTGGCATACCCGGTGGGACACGTTGACTTGAGAACGTGATGCTTTGATCACTTGGCTCCTTTCTAGTTGGTGGCCTATGTTGCATTATGCATCTAAAAAAACATGAGATGGGATTTCAATTGTTCTTTCTCACTTCAAAAAAAAAAAACAAATCTGATCTCTTTTTCTTAAAAACTCAACTTTGAGAAATTTTGATCCTTCCCTCTTCGAACTTGATAGCTCACAGAAATGTTCGCAGCTATCGTTCATATCAGGGATTGGGCCATCTTTTCTCTTTGATGAGTCCAATTGGGATTTTTTTTTTTAAAAAAAACACCTTCGTTTCAAACTCTTTCAAAAAAAAAATGGTCTCTCTTTCTCGAGATTCAACTTTAAAAAAATTTTGATCCTCTCCTCCTTGAACTCGATAGCTCACAGAAATGTTCGCAGCTATCGTTCATATCAGGGATTGGGCCATCTTTTCTCTTTGATAAGTCCAAACTGGGATTTTAAAAAAAAAAAAAAAAACACATTAAGGTTCCACCAGTTGCGTTCTTTGACCAAAGTGGATGTAAGAAAAGCCTTGTCCAGAGTGTGGAGACAGCTAGACTGTTCGAGGCAAGGGTCCTCCAAACGGGTTCATTAAGTAATCCTACCCTTACCTGGGGGCTGATCTATCTACTAAGGTTTCATAAGATCGAATTGGAAATCTATGTGCACCTTTCAAAAAAAAATTCTCTAAAAAAAAATCTTTTTAAAAAAAAAAAGAAAAAAAAGAAAAACTTCTGTCACTTTGAATTCAGAGTTGAGAAATCTTGGTTCTTTCCCTTTCGGATTTAGCGCTCGCAGAAATGTTGAGCCTTGTTCGAAATGGAACACCATTTGCTCTCTTCGATGAATTCAATCTTGACCTTTCAAAAAAAAAAAACTCCTGTCACTTTGAATTCAGAGTTGAGAAATCTTGGTTCTTTCCCTTTCGGATTTAGCGCTCGCAGAAATGTTGAGCCTTGTTCGGAATGGAACACCATTTGCTCTCTTCGATGAATTCAATCTTGACCTTTCAAAAAAACTTCCGTCACGTCTGGATTCACATCCGAGAAATTATGGTTCCTTCCCTTCTGAGTTTAGCGCTCGCAGAAATGTTGAGCCTTTGTTCGGATTGGAATACCATTTGCTCTCCTTTATGAATCCAAATTTGACCTTTCAAGAAAAATCCCATCTCGTGTCCTTCCCAAGGATGCGATTTGCAACATTTGTGCCTAGCGGTGCTAGTACGCCCTTTTCGGGTCTACTGTATTCGCGACCGACACATTTGTATTTCCAACCTTATATCATTTTACCTCGAGTGAGCCTTGCTTTTCGGTAATTTGAATTAAGGTCTACAACTGCTTCTAGCAGTCACTGGAACGCTCACTCTGAGCCTACCATACTTGCATTTTAGAACAATTGTATCCTCTATGGCTTTTTGCCTTCTTCATCGTCCTTGGGTTGGGCCATGTCCGCTCAAGTGATTTGAAAAGACAAAACCATAGTTGTTCTCCATTTACGATCACCATATTCTTGTGATTACTAATGGATTTGGTCTTGTTTGAGAAAAGTTTTCCAAAACTAACAATGGCAGCTTCATTGACCATCACTTTCGATGAGAACAAGTACCAGCTTATGCTGCAAGATAAGCAAAACAAGCATAAGCGCCCTGCCAGTTGCTGAAGCATCATCTCCCTCGACAACTCTCCAAACACCGGGTCAACTTCAACTCCCCGGACCATCGTCTTGGGATCACTGGGACCATTCCCACTTCCTGCAGAAGACATTGTACCTACCAAGAAGCAGAAAACCGCCCCGCAACGTGTCACTAAAATGGCACCAAGGGCGAACACCAAGAAGCCTCAGCCCACAAGAAACCAGGTTTACACCAAAACTTGGTCCCCGAGATCTTCGCCAAAGCAGCGGAGATCCCAAACATTTGCAAAGCCAGCATACCTGGCCCCTCTCAAGGAGAATCAGTTCTACCCTCTCTCTTACATGAAAGAGGAGAAACCTACCCTCTACCCAAAAAATAAACAAAATCATCATTAGCCGGCTTGCTCCTACAAGCCCAAAATCAAATCCTGCATCGTTAGGCCTATGCAAAAACATGCTGAAGCCTGCACTCCCGCGAGTCGACCCTTCATCTCAACAGGGGCCGAGCTCGCAAAATTCAAGTCTTCATTGCGACTGACAAAGGACCGCGTCCAGATTCTGTCCTTGCCAAACTTCAAAGAAGACAAACTCGGCTGCTGCGCACAAGGGACTGCATCCTTCATCGCCAGAGCCCAGCCAGAGCTGACTGAAGCTCAAATTGCTCGTCGTATGCGTCGCCGCACTGCATATCGACAAAAGAGACTCGAGAAACAAAGAACCCAGCGTTCTACTCTCCACGTCTCAAACAAATGGGTCAAAAAAGAAAAACCCGACCAATTCGTTGCTGTTCATATGGTTGGCAAAACTAGAAAACGCCAGAAGTCAGCAACCAAAATCAGTGTTAGACGTCCAGTGACTCGCAGCGTCTCTCGGACACGAACACATCTGGAGGAATCTTCCACTCCTCCGAGCCAAGGACATTGGAGTAACCACTCCTCAGATTCTTCATCCAGAAGAATGAGCCCCAGCTCAGTCACCAGGACGATTTCTTCGTTCGAATCCCGAGCGATGAACGTCTTGGCTACAAGTTCTGAGCAGCCTCCACCGCATGATGACCTAACTGCACGCTTCCAGCAGTTGGAGCAAGGACAACAGAGAATTGAGACTCTGATGGAAAATTTGATTCTCACTCTACAGCGTCCACCACCTAACAATGAAACCCCTCCGAATCATGAAGATGACGAGGGCAATGCAGAAAACAATGAGTCTCGCGCCCTTACCAGAAAGGACGTGGACGATATCCTCGCAAAAGTAAAAGAAGAGGATACATTGAAGGAACATGGGATCAAGCCACCCTACCCTCTATGGATGGACTCGCTTCCGTTCCCTGCAAAATTCAAACAACCTACTCTCCAGACATATACTGGGAAAGGTTCAGCCAGACAGCATGTCATCCACTTCAAGATCCTGACAGGAGCTATTGCGGATCAAGATGCCCTCAAGATTCGCCTCTTCGCAAGTACCCTAAAAGGTACAGCCTTTGATTGGTAATCCACTCTGCCGGAGAACTCCATCCAGAATTGGGCTATGCTGGAGACACGCTTCCTGACCCACTTCCAAGGTGAGGATCATCATGTTACTATGGCTCAACTCTGCAGCCTAAAACAGGGAGAGAATGAGTCAACATACGACTTCATTCACAAATGGAAGGCAATGACGTACAAATGCTCAGATGTGCTGCCACAAGCGTCGCTAGTCGACATTTGCCGTAACAATATGAGAGCAAAAATCCGCTCCATGATCATCGACAACAAATCAAAGAACCTGGGGGAACTCCTCGAAGCTTCCATGGAAGCTGAAATGGTGATCAAAGACCTCAACAGTCAGAAACCATCAAAGAAAGAGCCGACTGCTGTTACAACCTCAAAACCAAAGAAAAAGGAGGTTCTCAATGTGCAGACTAAGTCAGCTCCTCAGCAGCTAAAGAAACCTGAAAACAAAACTACAGGTAAAAGACCTGAACTCTCTGATGCCTTCAAAGAACGTGTAGAAAAGAAATATCCGTTCGATGAAGATGTTGAAGAAATCTTTAAGGCTCTCCTAGCAAATGGCAAACTTATTTTGCCAGAGCCCAAAAGACAGGGAGATGTTGGCAAAACCAATGATCCCCGATACTGTCCATACCATCAGATGATCTCACATCCTCTCAATCAATGCTTCGTTGTGAGAGAAAAGATCAATGAGATGTGGAAAAACGGAGTCATAACCTTTGATAAAAACTATGGCCCCGCTTCTGTCAACATGGTGTCATGTCGGCAAACTTCAAAGTCACTGAAGGAGAAGATCACTACTTCATTCAAGGTGATAAAAATGGCTCAAGCGTCCCAAGAATTGGTTCCCTATCCAACACCAGATGGACAACCTATATGGGTGCATCCCGATCTCCTAGATGATGAAAATTGGGAGATTGTCAAAACAAAGCCGACTGCTCAGCAGCGAAAGCAAGCCAAGAGACAGCTCCGCAAGCTCAAACAGCGGCAGAAGTCTCAACCAAAACAAGAAGTCCTTCAAAGAGCAGAAAAGTCCTTGAAAGAGCAGAAACTTCTTCCACTGCTTCACTAAGGACGACGAAAGAATCTCTTCCCAAAACCTCCAAGGCGGTAAGAAAATTCACTCTTGATGATTTCATGCCACCGCTATATAAAAATGAAACTATGCAGGGCGCATCATACTCTTGCAACTCGGTAGTTGGATTCTCCATGAACGGATACGAGTCCAGTGACACTGCCAGTGATATCGATGAGTGGGAAGAATCCCTTGAAACAGGAGAATACCTCTCCGACGAGGAATGGATTCCCGAGTCTCATCTTATGCCAGTAATCTGGTATAACCCATTATAGCCACCAGGATCTTGGTCTGATGATGAAGAAGACCAGGACCCTGTTCAAGAAAACGCTATCAATCCAGCACCAAACATGCCTGATCTCGAAGAATATGCAAGAATCTTGCAACATCTTGCCATAGAGCAGGAGCAGGATCGCATCAATCTTTGTCATGACCCAGAACCGGAAGTCCCTGAAAATCAGCGGGAACTTTCTCCCTTAACTTCTGAAAATGGAGAAAACAGTTGGATCGATAATCCTCTCACATCTGAGGATGAATTTGATTCCCAACAGTCTACACTGGGGGCATCTCCTGTCAGGATAACCTGCAATGCAATAGCTCAGGACGACAGTGCCTCTGAAACTTCCAAAGACACTTACTCCCCAACCGGTAGCGTATCTTCCGGAGCTACATCCTCTCAGGTGACTTCCACTAAGATAACATCCTCTCAACCTTCGTCTCCTGAAGCTGTGACATCGGAACTCAAGCCACTCCCGATTGATCATCTTGAAGAAACTTCTGCCAATGAAATCTTCTTCAATGAAAACTCAGTCAATTGGTCCCAAATACCCGATCTCACGGGCAATGTCTGGGCTAATAAAGAAAAGTTGCCGGCTTCTGTTCAGGACTTGTTCCCGGAAATTGCTCCGTGCAACACAATCACTGAAGACGCCAATGCTGTTACAGAGACGTCCTCAGTAAAGGATCAACCTCTTGATCCTGAGAACGATCTTCCAAAAGAAGACCCTTCTTTAGAGGCTCTTGAAGTTGGTAGAGGTACCCGTTCTGGCCGGGATTACCATAAAAATTACAATCAACCCTCTTCTTCTTATGTAAATCCTTCGGGAAAACAAGATGAAAGCGCCCTGAGTGGCAACAATAATGAAAATGCAGGCCCGAAGGAGGCTTTCAAGTACGACTTGATTGAGCACTTCAAACACATACCTGCACGTCTGCACATCCTTGACTTATTACGAATGTCACCACAAACTCGTGATAGTCTCATTTCAGAATTGCAAAGGCTGAATGCGGATGTCGACAAACATGCCCCACAAGTCCTACAAATTGAAATGGACTATAGGGTCAAAAAATCAAATACTCCCTCAAAGGGAGAAAAGAAGAAAACTGAGGGATCAGGCAATGAATGCCTCTCGGTACAAAAAGCAGCAAGTGCAACAATTGCCTTCGACAAGGATAACCTCCTCCTAGGCGAAACAAAGCACAACCGTCCCTTGTACTTTACGGGGTACGTCAAAGAAATGCCAGTACACAGAGTTCAAATCGATCCAGGTTCTGCACTCAACCTCATCTCTACTTCGGCACTCGAAGAGCTGGGCATCCCGCCTAGCAAACTGAGTCACACGTCCGTATCCATCTTCGGATATGACGGCAGCGCTCAAAGGCCTATCGGCAAAATCAGGTTCAAACTGCAAATCGGTGATCTTATTTCTGAAGTCACTGTGTATGCAATAAGGACCCCTTCATGCTACAATATACTCCTAGGACGCCCCTGGATACATGAGAATGGTGTCGTCCCTTCAACTCTACATCAGTGCATCAAGTTCGTTGGCAACGATGGCTTGATATATCGAGTGTTTGCAGACAAAAAGCCCTTCAAAGGCAGAGATGTCCATTTTGCAGATGCTCAAATGTATAAAGATGGAAAAGAAGAACAGGAGGAAAAAACAATTCGCTTTGTCGACAGTCTCCAGAAAGATAAAGGCAAGGCTCCTCAGCAATCATCGGAGGAAAACAAACCCTCCACCAAACTCGAAGTAAGCGGCCAAGCTCCCTTCGTCGTCTCCTTCAAATCTCCAAAGCCTTTGGTAATCACTACCAAAGCAAAGAAGACAAAACAAAAGACTGGGGGCAAGTTCACTGTCTCCTTTATGTCTATTATGCATGACACAGACTCAAAGTCAGAGTCAGAAGATGACACAGCATCGAGCCAAGCTGATACTCAGCAAGATCAGCTCACTCTCACTCCATTGGAGACACTTGCAGACATAGAAGATCCTACGTCTGCCTCCTTTGTTATCCCGGCAACTTCGCCAGAAGAAAAAACAATCTTCTTCCACAGGTCGGGAGCATCTCCACTGAACTCTCTGTTTGAACCTTTCCAAAACAAAGGTATGCCTCAGCTATCCCTGTATAGTCCAATGGCACAAGCTATCATGAAGAAAATGGGTTACGACGCTCGAAATCCGACTGGTTTGGGAGGTGGCCGTGGTATTCTTACACCATTGGAACCCACCCTGACCAAAAGTCAACCAGAAGATTGGAAAGTCCACCTTCAAAAAGGCAAGTCTTCATATGGGTTGGGGTATGATCCTACCGCTCCTATGAGAAAGTTGACACCATGGCTGCAAAGTCGCTTTACCGACCAAGCCTCAACATCTCATGAAGACATTGATATCCCTGGATATCTCTTTGAGGAGTTACTCGTAAAAAATCCTGAAAGCTCCTCCAATTGGTATAATTTCTCTGATAATAAAGAGGAATTGCCCGATGATACAGACGGGCGGTTCTCTATCCCAGAAGAATCATTGTCTCCAAAAGAAGTACCCTACTTCAACCCAATTCCAGCAAATGATTGGGACCATCTCATTGCAAGCCTTGAGAAGGATACTGATCAAGAAGATTCATGGAAGGAAACAAAGCCTCAGTCTGAAAATGCCTCTGGCAGTCCAAAAGGTCTTGTTGAGTTGGAAGCCTCCGAAAATATTGTGGAGGAACCACCTTCAAACCTTCCAACAGAAGATCCTGTTCAAAAGATAGACTTGGGAACACCTGATAACCCATGTCCTGTATTCATAAGCAAGAATATAAAGGATGATGAGTTACCCGAGTATATCTCCTTTCTTCGTGAGTTCATTGATTGCTTTGCATGGTCTTATGCCGAAATGCCTAGCTTGGATCCCAAAGTAGCAGTCCACAAGCTCAACTTGCAAAAAGAAATCAAGCCTATCAAACAAGGCCAAAGAAGATTCCGTCCCGACGTGATGGACAAAATCGAACAAGAAGTTCAGAAACTCAAAAACGTTGGCTTCATCTGCGAGGAACAGCATCCTGAATGGTTGGCCAACATTGTCCCCGTGACAAAGAAAAATGGGAAGATAAGGGTCTGTATCGACTACAGAGACCTGAATAGTGCATGTCCTAAAGATGAATTCCCGCTCCCCATACCAGAGGTGATGATTGACAACACCTATGGGTTCGAGCGAATGACGTTCATGGATGGATTCTCTGGCTACAACCAGATAAAGATGCATCCTGAAGATGAAAGGCATACATCATTTCGGACACCATTCGGCGTGTATTGCTACACTGTTATGCCGTTTGGCCTGAAAAATGCAAGTGCTACATATCAGAGGGCTATGATGAAAATATTCCAAGATATGCAGCACAAGACGGTCGAATGCTATGTTGACGACCTCGCCATAAAAAGCAGAAGAAAAGAAGACCATCTCAATGATCTTTGAGAAGTCTTCCTCCGACTTCGCAAACACAAATTGCGGATGAATCCACTAAAGTGCTTCTTCGGTGTCTCATCGGGTAAGTTTCTCGGATTCATAGTACGGAAAGCTGGAATAGAACTTGACCCCACCAAAGTCAAGGCTATCCTGGAAATGCCATCTCCCAGAACCCTAAGAGAATTAAAAGGGCTTCAAGGAAGGCTGGCCTACATCCGACGGTTCATCTCCAATCTATCAGGGAAATGCCGTCCATTCTCTTGCCTGATGAAGAAAGGCGTGGACTTTGTCTGGGATGCTGAATGTGAAAGTGCATTTCAAGACATCAAAGCATACCTCATCAAACCTCCAGTACTGGCTGCCCCCACAACTGGAAAACCATTTATCTTGTACACAAGAGCTCTCGACCACTCTTTGGGTGCTCTGCTCGCACAAGAAAACGACGACGGAAAAAAAGCTGCTCTATATTACCTTAGCCGCATGATGGTAGGTGCAGAGCATCGCTACTCCCCAGTCGAAAAAGAATGCCTTGCAGTAATGTTCGCTGTACAAAAGCTGCGTCACTATCTGCCGTCGAACACAGTCTACCTGATTTCGAGGATTAACCTCCTAAAGGTCCTTATCACAAAAGCAGGTTCTCTCAATGCCCGACTGGCAAAATGGTCCATCCTTCTATCACAATTTGATATTAGGTATGTACCACAAAAAACAATCAAAGGCCAAGCTCTGGCAGACTTCCTCGCAGAGCATCCATTGCCTAAAGATTCTCCACTCAGGGATGATCTCCCAGACGAATTTGTCTACAACGTGGAAACTTCCTTGTCAAACGCTTCCTGGGACATGTACTTTGACGGTGCAACCAGGACAAATGAAAAAGGAAAGAAAATATCGGGAATCGGCATCCTCTTTGTCAGCCCCGACAAATACATGATTCCACACGCCTTCTCGCTACTGGAACCATGTTCAAACAATGCAGCTGAGTACCAAGCCCTGATTGTAGGATTGGAACTCGCCCTCGAATCCGGCATCACCACGCTGGAAGGTTTTGGAGACTCTCAACTAGTCGTCAACCAGATGAATAAAAAATATGAAGTCAGGAAGCCTGATTTGCTACCTTACTACAATAAGGCGCAGTCACTTCAACAAAAATTCAACATCTGCCATATCACCCACATCCTCAGAGGTGAAAACATCCGTGCAGATGCCCTGGCCGGACTTGCCGCATCCATGGCAATCCAATAAGGGGAAAACATGCAAGTCACAGTGTGTCAAAGAAGGATTCTCCCTCCTCTCAACACACACCAAGCAGTTGCTGAACGCCACCAAGTGGTTGGAAGTTGGATATCCATCCTCAAACCTCCGATGGGCGACTGGAGAGATCCGTTCATTGATTACATCATGTTCGGAATCCTACCTGAAGACCCAAAAGAACGGGTAAGCATCCAAAGACGAGCCCCAAACTTTCATTTGGATATACCTTCAAAAGCACTTTACAGAAAATCCTTCAACGGAGTACTCCTACGCTGCTTATCACAACAAGAGGCTAAGGAAACTCTCGAAGAAGTACATGCTGGTCTTTGTGGAGCCCATCAGGCTGACCCTAAGCTCTACAACCAGATAAAAAGGCTAGGTTACTATTGGCCTACCATGGTGGCTGATGCAATGCAATTTGCCAAGCGCTACGAAAAATGCCAGATTCACGGAGATTATGTCCACATGCCTCCAGAATGGCTACATCCAACAGCAATCTCATGGCCTTTCGAAGCCTGGGGAATGGACATCATAGGTCCTATTTCTCCCCCATCAAGCAAAGGTCATCGCTTCATCTTCGCCGCTACGGATTATTTCTCCAAGTGGTCAGAAGCATTTGCGCTCAGCGAAATGAAGACTTCATCAGTCCTTCAGTTCTTGCGCACCAACATTATTTGTCGCTTCGGCATACCTAAAAGATTCGTCCATGATAACGGACCACAATTCCGGGATCACAGATTCTATAGGTTCTGCGACAAGTACAAAATCCAAAGTTGTCCTTCAACTCCATATAATCCAGCAGCAAACGGGCTAGCAGAAGCTTTCAACAAGACCCTCTGTAAAATTCTCAAGAAAATGGTCTCTAGTCACAAAAGAGACTGGGGCGACAAACTACTGGAAGCTTTGTGGGCCTATCGAACCACCGTTCGAGGACCAACCCATAGCACACCATTCTCTTTGGTCTATGGATGCGAAGCTGTTGTCCCTTTGGAAGTACAAATTCCTTCCTTAAGGGTATCTTCGCAAAATGACATGACGCGAGAAAGCAATGTCAAATTGAGACTCCAAGAGCTGGATAATCTCGATGAAAGACGACTCGAAGCTTTACAAAGCATTGAGTTGTACCAAGCACGCATGGCAGGATCTTTCGACAAAAAGGTCAGGCAACGCGCCTACAAAAAAGGTGACTTGGTTCTTGCAGTAAAAAGACCCATAGTCTTTGCCCACAAATCCAAAGGCAAATTCGAACCAAAATGGGAGGGACCCTTCGTCATCGACAAAGTCTTCTCCAACGGTGCATACGCTCTTCTAAACATGGAAGGAGACAGATGTATGCTACCCATCAACGGCAAGTTCTTGAAGCGGTACTACCCTTGAAGATTTCCTCAAACAGGTCAGAGCAATATCTACACGGCTAAAGCGTATTTCCAAGGTATTTGCTCGTCAAACCCACCCCTTTTGAAATTTTCATCTTTATGTTGAAATTTCCAAAAAAAAAAAAAACAATCTTTCAAAACAATGCTTACTTTCATCATTTCATTGTTAAAAAAAAAAAAAAAATCGAATCCAAAAATCCAAGTTTAGGAGCCTCTTCCCATACTTGACTAAAAAATTTTCGATCCTTGAACCCAAAATTCATGGTTTGAAACAAAAATCGGGACTTAGGAATTTTCACCCTAGTCTACCTTGGCTTTTACAACCAAAATGGTTTTAAGTCAAAATTTATGACCTTTGTGTCTTTAAACAAAAATTTTGAAACCGCGGGAAAGCGACATTCAGTCGATACTCGCAAAACCCAAAAACCGGAAGGATGCGAACCCCATTCGATACTTCCAAAACCCAAAAATCGGAAGGATGCGAACCCCATTCGATACTTCCAAAACCCAAAAATCGCAAGGAAACGAACCCCATTCGATACTTGCAATTTTCAAAAATCGTGGAGAAGCAACAGACCAGTTGATATCCACAACCCAAATTTCGAAAATCGTGGAGATGCAACATACCAGTTGCTATCCACAACCCAAATTTCAAATGGTTCGAGAAAACCTCAAATTTCAAAAATCACGGAGAAACGACATCAAGTCAGTATCCGCAAAACCAAAAGTTTTGGGAAAAGCAAGGAAGCGAGGCTTAGTCGATATTTGCACCCCAATTCGCGAGGAAGCGACATTCCATCGATACTCGCAAAACCCAGCCCGCGAGGAAGTGACATTCCATCAATACTCGCAAAACCGAATGAGCAAGGAAGCGACATTCCATCGATACTTGCAAGACCATTCAGCGGGGAGGCGACATTTAGTCGATACCTGCATTTTGAAAACCAAAACTCGACTATAAACGCCAAAATCCGGTTATAAACGCCAAAATTCGGCTATAAATGCCAAAACAAAATTTTTTTCGGCTATAAAAGCCAAAATCGGCTTTCATGCCAATAAAACAAAACTTGGTTTTCAAAAAAAAATCGGCTATAAACGCCAAAATCTGGCTATAAACGCCAAAACTCGGCTATAAACGCCAAATCTGGCTATAAACGCCAAAATCCGGCTATAAATGCCAAAATTCGGCTATAAATGCCAAAACAAAAATTTTTTGGCTATAAACGCCAAAATCGGCTTTCATGCCATCTCAAAATCGGCTCTCATGCCACAAACAAAATTTTTGGCTCTCATGCCATCCCAAAATTCGGCTATAACTGCCAAAACAAAAAAAAATCGGCTATAAACGCCAAAATCTGGCTATAAATGCCAAAATTCGGCTATAAATGCCAAGATAAACAAAAAAAAATTTGGTTTCTATGCCATTCTAAAATTCGGCTTTCACCCCATCCAAAAATTTTGGCTCCCATGCCGCAAAACAAATTTTGGCTCTTACGCCACAAAATTAGGCTTTCTTGCCATCCAAATTTTGGTTTTCAAACCATCAAAAAATGAGGCTTTCCGCCACAAAATTGGCTTTCATGCCCAAAACAACCCTTTAACAAAAGATTTTCACAAAATGACAACCTTTTGATCAAATCCTTAAACAAATATTCCCATCAAACTTTTGCTCAAAATTGTTTTCATCAAAAATGATTTAAGTGAAAGGAAAGGGATACAACATATAGTACAAAAACTGTTCATACATGGAGGTGAACTTCCAAAGTTTTTAGGCCACGCTCCTTCAAAATGTCCCCATAAAACGCGGCCGAATGCCGTGGCCCATCTGCAGCACGAGGAAGTTCTTCCCAGAGGACCTGCCACTGCTCATGCTCTTGAGTCTTCCTCCTGACATTACCTTCGGCTTCCTCAACCCGGCGAATGAGAGTCCCCTCTTTGTCACGAGTCTCCACAATGGCGGTCCATTTGGCAGCAGCCTCTTCCTCTAAAAGGTCAAGACGTTGCCTAGCCTCAACGACCTCCTTATCAAGGCGGTCCAAGTCTTGCTTCAGCCCCATGATGGATAACTCGGTAACGTTCTTCTCCCGAACGATCTGCCTCCGAGTCTTCGTGACCTCAGTCATCTCAGCTTTGACTTTGCTGGAAGGTTTTAAGAACATCTCATCAAAGAAGTCACCATCTGGGAAACTCTTGGTCTCAGTCCATTTGTTCCCCAAGGTGATGATCTCCTCAACAAAGTCCTTGGCACTTGCAATGTCCAGACCGACTTCTTTACTATCAGCAAGGATGTCCTGCACATGCTTGATCATGCCAAAACCGTCTTCCAAATGACCTAAAGAAAGAGTCTCAACCCATGAGCTCAAGACAGTCTTCAACACCTTCCTTGCATACTGAAGGTGCGGTGCAGATGAGGATTCGCCATGCTCTGGTGCCCGACTGCCCACGTCATGCTCCATTGGAAGAGTAATCAATAAACTCTTTCCAACGGAAGAAGCTGACTCATTGAAAGTGGAAGAAGCCCCTACTTCTGCATCAGCCGCAGGTATCCCCTGTTCTGGCTCTGAGGAAGACGGAGGAACCTCTCCTGCCGCTTCACAATCTATCAAAGAAAAAGACAAAAAGGTATGAATATAATCTTGTCAAAAATATATCAAGATTATTATTGCAAGAATACCTGCTTCGACGACCGGCGGAGTACTCTCTGCCTCTTTGAGCTCATCCGAAGCATCGTCAAAAGTTGCGTCCATAGATGGCTCGAAATCGTCGGAATCCTCTTGCAAGTCAGCTATATGTTAGCAAATGACAGCAAAAGAAGACAAAAAAAAAAAAAGCAAAAGCCAAAGCAAGTCATACCAGGTGAAGGTTCTGGAACCACTCCAGAGTCCCTGGGCTCTTCCTCAGATGCCACGACTGGATCCGTCATCGCCTCATCGGCAGGAACCTTAGGTGTCACCAGGTCATCATCCTCTGCGAAAAGAAGAAGCAGCGGATCAAAACAAAATCTTTCACAAAAAAAAAAGGCAAGGAAGAAACAAAAGGAAAGAAAGGGGATCATACCAGCTATCTCCTCTTCTCTGCTTCTCTTCTCCGGAGGCTCGTTAGCATCCTCAGACACCTCCTCAGCAATGGTGAGAGGAACTTCAAGATCAGAAGGATTATCGTGCCGTCTCATGTTACGGCGTTGTCCTCTCCTCCTCTTGCCTCGGCGGGTCAATCTGCTCGACGATCCTGCCCCACTATCAACATCAGGCCTCTCACAAGAGTCCTCACTGGATGGTCTACTTTTCTCAGTAGACTCCATGGAAGCCTTCGTATGCTCTGCCTGTATCATAGCATCGATCTCGGCCTCCTCTTCCTCCAGCTGTCTCAGGAACTCACCAGGAATCCCCTGTGCAGCTCCTGATCTGATGATGTCCTGCCCGTTGAGAAAGCCTATCTTGTGCTTCTCTCCAGAAAGGAAGGCCAAAACTTCCTCCCGACGGACACCATCCGATTTGCCAAGACTCTTCCCAGGAGATTGCTTAATATCGAGCTCTTTCTTGGAAAGCCCCCGGTACACTGAAAAGCTCTCCACGAACCACTTCGTGAAGCCAGCAGTCCGGAAGGTGGGCAGCTCAGGATAAGAAATCATGGCGGTAGTATCCTCGGCGCTATAAAAAGCCCATGCATTTCTCCCATCTTGCAGACCTCCAAAACGCTTCACCATACTCGAAGGCGCTCCAACAACGCCTTGAGAGAAGCCAAGCTGCAACGCAAAACGCGAAGGGACATACGGTTGGACGTCAACGAAAAGATGTCTGCGGTACACCATCGTACCAACCCGTATGTTGAAGAGCCACCTCTTCTCCGCGTCCGTCAAAGCATAGTGTCTTCCCGACCCCGCCCTGGTCGAATCACGGGAGACACCAAAGTCAAAAGCCTTCTTCCGCAAGCCCGGAGAAAGCTTCACTGAAGACTGCCCAATCTCGACGTCCCAAAATCGTCGGATCCTTAAACGGGCAGATAAAAGTGATTCGTGAACGACTGTTCCTCTAGCCAAACGAATCATAAAGGGATCTTCGTCCTGTGCAACTCCCAAACGATGGAAGATGGGACAGTGGTATACATACCACGAATAGAAGATGTGGGCAGAAAATACCCTGTTCATGGGAAGCCCAAGCCGAACCAGGAAAGCAGCAGCCTGCAGTTCGGTACATAAATAGGAGTAAAGAGCAGGTACCAAAGCCAGCCGCTCTCCAAACGCCATCTGACAAGCCGGAAAAATACAGTGCGGCCTGATGTGCGACCCATCTCCTCTAGCAAAAATAGCCTCACCCAGCCAGTAAGTGAGGTAAACAGCGAGATCTCTCCGCAACGCAATGTCAGGATAAATGGCATCCGTGCTTGCGAAGAACTTCTTCAAAATAGCAGTGATCTTCTTCAAACTTGATGCTTTAGCCCTGACATCCTGGGCCATGCCATCAGAAGAATCCCCGCTGTCAAAGAAGTTGGAGCTGCAACTCGTCCAACTGCTGCATCTAAGTTTCGAGCCCTCCTTCTTCAAAAAATCGTAGAAGGCGACGAGCTGAAAGTACACAAGCCTAAACTCCTCAGATTGCTCCTCAAGGACGCTGTCAATAGGCATAAACTCCTCATAGAGTTTGCCGAGGATAGGCAATCCGGTGATGGCGCTCAGGTCCTTCAAAGAAAAACCAATCTCACCATTCGTCACAATGAAGGTGTTGGTTTGTGGAAGGAATGACTCCAGCATGGCCATGAAAGCCTCATCGGAGAAAACGACGGTTTGCCGAAAAGCGCGAACCGCGTCAAAAATCTCGGCCTCCCGAAGAACGGCCTCACCAATCCTCAAGGTGTGATCAGTCCATGACTCCCAGCTCGAGTCAGCACTGAAACGGCCACGAAGTCGAAAAGGCTTCACCCAATTACTGTCGTCACCCCGAAAAACGCCAAGGCCCACCGGTCTCAAATCGATCGATGGATGATCAGAACCTTGGTAGCCACTGGCTGGCATCAACATGTCCATACGGACAGGTGGCTTCTCTGCAAAACCGGATGGTCCACCAACAAAAACCCCGGTCTTGATCACACTGGTCCTCTTCACCCAGGTCGGAGGATCTTCCCTCTTAGGGCACGTGGAGAAAGGGTCAGGATCGAGATGGTCCGATCAAAATACGACCGGGTAGAAATAGTTCTCTCCTCACCATCTGCTGTGTAAGAGAATTGAAAACATCTCCTTTGGTATGTCAAGTCGTCGGGGACTGCATCACCGAAGAAGAAGGTAGGCTTGAGCACAACACTCTGATCGTCCGTAACCCAGGGACGACTGCTTACCATGATCTTATAGAACTCCTTATCCTTGAGAGCGATCAATCGCTGTCTCATCTCATCACGATTGAGGTAATCGCATTCTTCCAAGTTTTTCTCCACAAACTGGACCTTCTCCCAAGCCTGCTGAACGGCAGCATTGGAAGATCTAGCAGACCGACGAGGTGCGTCAGTAACAGGACCTTTACCTTTGTTCGTTCTAGAAGAACTACCTGCAAAAAGTGGAAGAGAAAAGATCAATCAACATCAAAATGACAGAATTAAAGATCAATCAACATCAAAATGACAGAATTCTGCTACAAAAAATTTCTAGCAAAATTTTGACATGGTTCCGGGGCAATTCCAACAAAAAAAAGGAAAATACTCTGAAAAAGACAGGAAGCCTGAAGATGAGCTCAACATCGCTGTGAGCTCATAGTCAGTGGAGAATTCTCAAAGAAGGCTTGAATTCAACATCGCTGCGAGAACAAGCCAATCTCATCAAACTTCCGCAAAATCTGGAAAGGAGCTCAACATTGCTGCAAGCTTCAGAATCCAAAAGTTGTAAACTTCCTCAAAATCCAGCAAGACCGAGAAAGAGCTCAACATCGCTGCGAGCTCAAAATCCCGATACTTGCAAAAGACTTTTAGGTATGCATCATCATACTTCCAAATCCATTTACAAAAATCATGCATCAAAAAATATCATCATGCATTAGATGCTAGGAAAACCTTGTCCAAAGTTTGACCAATTCCAACCCAATTTGGTCAAAACCAATCAAACTTTGTCCAAGTCAAAAATCATGTTGGCTTGACCTAGAGACTCTAGCCTTCTATCTTGATGCATCAAATAAAAAAATGCATACGTATTGAAATTGCATAGCCTCATTATCATAGTGAGCAAACAAGGAAAATGAAAAAGAGAGAAAAAAAATCTCAGCAAAAAAAAAAAAAAAAAATTTGGCACACAGGCCGTGGTCCACTGCCACGTGGCAGTACGGTCAGGTCCGTACGGACCTGTCCGTACAGCCAGAGAAAAAAAAAAACAGCAAAAAAAAAAAAAAAAAAGAAGAGAAAAACGCTGAAAAAAAAGGATCAGCGTGGAAAAAAAAAACAGAAAGAAAGAAAAAAAAAAGAGTTCACGAAAAAAAAGAAAAACCGTGAAAAGAAGAAAAAAAAAAGGGGGAAAGAAAAAAAGAGAAGCACGAAAAAAAAAGAAAGAAAAACGTGCAGAAAAGAAAGAAAAAAAAAGAGAAAAGAAGAAAGAAAAGAAAAGAAAAAGAAGAAAAAATGATGAAGAAACTACTTCTACAATGGAGATTCTTGAGGAGGAAGAAAACTTACTTGAAGCCATTGATGGAGAAGAAGAAGAAAAAAGCTTGGAGATCCTTGAAGAAGAGAAAGCACTTCTTGCCTTGGGGAGCACTCTTGAAGATTTTTTAGTAATGGAGCAAAAGCACCAACCCTCTTTGCTTTTATAGAAGAGAGCAAGCCAAAAGAGGAAACAAAGAGAAAGAAAGGAGGTAAGTGCTAAAATTTAGCTACTTTCCCAAAGAGAAAGATATTTTGAGAGAATCTTTCCACAAAAAGAAAACTTGAGAAATTCTCTCCAAGTAAAGATATTTTTAGATATTCTCTACACAAAAGAGATATTTTTGGATATTCTTTACAAATATGACACCATATGAGATCTAGGCCATCTCCAAAGCCTAAGGGCCCATGGGTTAGCCCATATGAGCCAGGTTTGACCACCTAGGCACTAAAAGTGGCTTTTAGTCAAAATATTCCTCTTACCAAGAGCAAAAAAAGTCCCATACCTCTTTTGAGTTGATGGGACCATTCAAAAAAAGAAAAGAAAGTCTCATGAGTTTCCAAAAACCAAACCATCCAACCTCATGAACCAAATTGAGCCAAAATCTTGAAATTGACATTTCACAAAACCAAATTCCGGTCCCCTAGCTCGCCACATACAGCTTGTTAGGTCACAAGACCAAAACCAAAATCAAAATCCAAAACCAACAAACCAAATCTGACCCCCCAACCTGCCACAGACAGCTTGTTGGGTCACAAGGTCGAAACCAAAATCAAACCCCGACCCCCTAACCTGCCACATACAGCTTGTTAGGTCACAAGGTCAAAAACTAAAATCCAAAACCCAAAATCCAAATACCCCATGTCATTTTCAAAACTTTGCCTTGAGATGGTACGTGATCCCTCTCACTACCATAAAATTTCCTCCGGAAACTCAGAAGGCCATTCAAAAAAAAAAAAAAAAATGCTCAAGACTCTTGGTCAAGTTGGAATCTCTCCTCCAAGTTTCTCTTTGAGGCACATCGACTCCAAAAAGCTACTCGTCGCTGTACCTCGAGGGGGTATTTGTTGACACCAAAAAAGTCACTATGTCTCCTCCACATCAAGAAGCCTCCTGAAGCTGCATCCTGCTACAAAACAGGCAAGGCTACTTCAAGCATCAGATCTTTTCAGAATCAGACAGAACCTAAGAGATCCTTCAAGACAGCTAAAAGAGGGGTACACCTGAGGTTTCGGGCCATTCCGACAGCGTTTGGCCTAACTTTACTGCTCCGACAGCTAAACAAGCGCTCCCGGCGGCAACATAATCAAAGACACCAAAACTTTGATCAAAGCCTACGAATGACTCCAGAATGTCTCCAAAGGGCTCCATGCCAAATTTCAAGTCAAACCGACAACGTTTGACCCTCTATCAATGCTCGAGTAGCAAAATCAAGCCTCCCGGCGGCGGCAACCATCAAAGCCAGCACTCATCAAACAAAATACATGAGTGGCTTCAACATGCTTCCAAAAGGCTGCACGTCAAATTTCAAGTCATTCCGACAACGTTTGACCAGGTTTTGATGCTCCGAGAGAAAATCAAGCCTACCGGCGGCGGAGCAACCCGGGACCATGACATCCAAAACGGAGCCCATGGAACATCTCAAAATGACTCCAATAGGCTCCCCGCCAAATTTCAGGTCAATCGGACATCGTTTGACCACATATCAAAGCTTAGCATTTTCCCCGCAGCAAAATCAAGTGAAGCATCGATGGGACCCCAAACGGCTTCAAAACTAAAATAAAAGCCCATGGTTGGTCCTATCCACTGCTCAAGAAGCTTCACCTCAATTTTCAGGACATTCCGACATCGTTTGACCTAGTTTCGACGCTTGACGGAAAATCGGCTATAAAGTCTTCGACTTTCCCGAAAAATAGGAAACTTTGTGCTCCGATTTCGCGAGGGTTCTCGTCAAGATTTCTTCAAGAAAATCAAGTCAATAATTGAGGAAAAATGTCAAGAAAAATACAGAAGAAAAAAAGGGAGATCCTAAGTGCAAGCTCTGAAAAACAAGAAAATCTAAGAGAGAGACGAAGTCCTGCTATTTTGCTCCCGGAAGCACCACAAGGTGATCAACGTCCCTTGGGGGGCCACCCCCCCAAGGTCACCTCCTTCTCCAACATGGCCTAAACGCGGCTTTTCAGCCCGTTTACTTGGTTTTTCATTGGATATAGGACCTTCTCTTGGTCCTTGTCCTTTAAAAAACTGAGGTTAGGAGCCAAGCCAAAGAATCAAAGCATCACATGTTCTCATCTGAAGGACGATGGCGAAGCCCATACATGACTTGCGACCGTCGATCTCAACGTGTCCCCACAATCTCCTGAGAAGTTAGATCCCTTTTCTTCCTTTTCTATTGTAGTTTGTATTTCTTAAAGAGACAAAAAGAAATCACAATTCTTGTCTTTCATATTTGATGAGTTTTGTAAAAACGCCTTTCACGGCAAAATCGCCTTTCACGGCAAACAAACAAAAACGCCTCCTACGGCATTCTAAAAAAACAAACAAACTTGTCTCTTTTCTTAATATTAATGCAATTTGAAAAGTTAGAAAAAAGGATTGATTTCCTTTCCACTTGTGAAGGTGAATCTCCGGATTATCACCATTCCAAATTCCAAGTAGAAAGTAAATCTGGCATACCCGTACAAAAATGTTGATGCCCGAGATCTTCCCTCCTCCGCCGAGACCCAGGTCAGCCCCCGGGGTGCGAAGGGAGAGGACGGAAGATTCCTTTCGGTTCCATCACTGATACCATTGCATATACTCGTCAGTATGCGCGGACGAAGATGATTTCTTTCCTTTCAGAATGCCCTTGCATCTACTGTCCCAAAGTTTGTAATTAGGTACCCTTCCATTTGCACTGTAGTCATACACTATTTTTTCTACCCGCTCCACCCTTGCAAAGGGCATATTGAAAGGTGGAGGAACATCTTGATGAAGACCAAACTGTTTCATAATACGACCAGTATTATGTCGCTCCACAACCCAATAAAAAGCTAGGACTGTTGAAGAAGAGAATAGTTCACGGTCGGCTTTAGAAACTGACTGACGGAATTTCTTTCCAAACTGCTTGGAGGGTTGCCATTTGAACTACATAAATTGAGTTTAAAAAAATATTAGCAACACGAAATTAGAATTGCATCCTTTCAACTATGTACAATCCAAACATGATGAACTTAAACCGTCTTGTGTTAATTTGTTCAATTGTTGCCGGGTCTTTGTCAAAGTGGTTACAGCTTTGAATGAATTCAACCTAACTGTCCAGGTCTTCATCAATGGAAATTGAATGTCACTTTTCCAGGTAGCATTTGGCGGTGGACAACGTCCAATTTGCATTCGTGTGTACGCCCATATCTGCGAAAAACAGCAATCAATACAAAATACGCTATTCAAAGAGTTGTATAAAAAGTATAAATATTATCAAATAAACTGCGTTACCTGGAGAAGTTGTAGAGGTCCACTCAAGGTTCTAAACTTCCTCGACCCTTCAGTGTTTGAAGATTTGATTTCATCTCCCTCTTCATCAACATCTTCCCCCTTATCCTTAACAACTTTCACCGCCTTTGCTAATATCCAATAAAGATTTGCAAGACAGGCGGGAGCCCATTCAAATGGCTTAAATTCCCTGAATAACTTGAAAAGATATGCCGCCCCCCTTCCACCGATGTGTTAGACATTATTTGACTGGATACTAAGAAGAAAATGTATTCCCTAGTGTTGTAGATTTCTTCGGCTTTAGAAAGTTTATTCTTCTTCTTCACATCCTTTGGTGGATTTGCTGCGAAATTGGATTCCAACCATGTGAATTTAATATTTATCCCGTTCACATCAACACCCTGAATGGGGGCCTTCCCAAGTAGTTCAAGACATACTTCACTAACCAATGAAAATGGGAAAGTTCTCCCGGTGACAATTGGGCCATCGATTGGTAGCCCATAGATATAGGCAACGTCTTTGAGAGTGACAATTGCCTCATCTGATGGGAAGTGGAAGGTGTTAGTTTCGGGACGCCATCTTTCTACTAATGCCGTAATGAGGGCATGATCTATCCTAATATGTTCCATTTCCGCCAAATTATGCATCCCCGATTGCCTGACGTATTCCTTTTGGGTTTCATTTAACAACCATACATCTTTGTCCGGGTTCATTGGTATGCATCTAAATGTGCCGAATTCCTAACAAACATTAATAAGTGAATACAGTTAATAAAAGCTTAAATCAATAATATAAGTATAGATATCAAGGGTGGCTATGAACATACATTTCCATGGTTTATGACTTCTGAAATGTGATTGGTCTGATCGTAAAGAAGCCTATCTGTGCTATCCTTACTTCCATCCATCTAAAAAAAACAAAGAGAAATAGATGTAAACATAACAAGGGAGAGATGTAAATATAAACCATATGAAAATTTGACATCCAGGGCCAATGAGGTAGTTTTTACATGAACTTCGATGCCTTTTTTTTTTTAAATATCATTGGCGGGGATAAGTGTCAACAGATTTGACATCCTAATTGTCGCGACCCCCGGACCGAAACCCAGGCCCGCGACGGATAGAATTGCATTAATGAAATATACTGCCTGTCTTCCCACAGGTTTCCGCGGTGAGGATCCCAAGACACGGGTCAAGCTCACATGAATAGGTATGCGGAAGCGTGTAGCAAAACTGTAAGACCCCGACCCGAGTGACTCGATTAGTACTAATTAAGTTACGTGTTAGTGCTAAGCGTGGTGATTAGAATTTGACTAGCTTGGATTAGAATAGCTATTTAATAGCTTTTTGGGGAGTTCTAAGTGTCTTGTGCTTAGTGGGACCTTTGGGGGTTCCTTTTTGTTAGTCTTGGATTTACTTTGGGGATTATTCGAGATTCTTGTGATTTTGTTCGTATCATGTTTTACTCGTCTCGTCAATCCCTACTACTTTCATGTTGATCCTGTGCCCGTCCGGAACCCCGAAACCCGATTTCCCTAGCATTGAGGGCAAAACAGTCTTTTTACACCAAATCTGTACTCAAAAGTTGATATCCCCGAAACCCGTGAAATATATACTTTTTGGAAACTAGAAATTTTGTTGATCAACTTTTTCTTCTTCGTCGAATCCATTTGAGGTCCCAAAATGCATGTTTTTAGCTCGACTAGTACTTTAAGTTGTGGGACCCACTTCACCTTTTGTATATAAAGAGAACCCTTCTTCTCTTCTCTTCTTCCTTGCCCTAATCACTATTCTAAGAGATGAATCCCAGCAGCCACCAGTCCCTCCATTCTTTTCTTGCTTTCTCCATCTCATAGCACCACCAAACCATTGCTAAACCAAGATTGGACTCTACCATCTTCATCCTCATCTCAAGAGCTATCCATTGATGCCATTTTTGAAGAAAACCAAGGTTTTCAAGATTCCCCTTGAACAACCTCTTGCTTTTTGAAAAACTTCCAAGTAAGGGATCCTTGTAATCTTTTGGATTTGTGTTCTCCTAGCCTTTGAGAAGTTTTGTTTTGATTATTGGAGGTTTTCCTTGTGTTTTGGTTTGGTTTTGCCATTTTAGGGTTTTGTTTTGGGGGTTTTGCTTGTAGCTTGGATCTTGGCTTGGAAATTGTTTTAGAGCGTGGATTTGCTTGTTAGAAGACCTAAGGCAAGTGGATGATTTGATATTTATATGTTTTATGAGAAATGTGGTTTTTCTATTTCATACATTGTTTTGGAAACGCATAATGTTAGTCTATTCCTTTCTTATTCATATTGAAATTGTCATAGTTCATTTGATTGAAATTTTAATTTATGATTGGAATGGATTTCTTTTGGTTGAATGTGAATGGAATGGAAGGATTTGATGGAAGAATGGATGAGGTGGAATGTGGATGGGAAGGAGAGGGTTGGGGTGTTTGTGTTGGTAGAATGAATGGGTTTGAATGAGGTTCTGAAACCCTCAAAGTGTACAAAGAAGGGTGCCCAGGTTGTATGTGAAAAGGGAAGAAAGGCAGCAGAAACCTGACTCGAAACTGACCTGACCGTGTACGTTGGTCATCGTCGGTCAGCTGCCGGCTGACCGAAGTCCCCACTTCAGTCGACCGACAGCTAACCGAGTTCTGTCGGTCTCAATTCCAGAGACCAGTTTCGATCAGATTTCCATCAGGAAATCTGTCGGTCAGCTGTCGGCTAACCGAACTCCCTAGTTCGGTCGACCGACAGCCAACCGACAGTCCGTCGGCTCCAATTCCAGAGAGCTGCATTTTCTGCAGTTTCTGATGCCAAGGTGTAGGTCAACCGACACCCAACCGACACCTCGACCGACACCCGATCGACAGCCTCTCAGTCCCAATTCCAGAGAGCGATACCTCCCCATTTTCTGATCTCGGCTAACCGACGGTCAGCCTGGCGGTCGACTGACAGACCCTGTCGATCAACCGACAAGCCAACCGAGGGTTGACCGACAAGCCAATTCTTAAGGATTATTTTTTTTTAAGAATTTATGGAACCAGATGGAAGAAGAAATCGCTTTATGACTTTGTTGTTTAGGTCTTTTAAATTTGTCAATGTGTATAAGGCCCCGGAATGTTTTCAATTCTTAAAAGAGTACCAAATGTATATCAACCTAACATACGGAACCCTATTTACATTGATTTAAATCTTGGACTTTCAGCACTTAGCCCGGAGAATATGAGAAATCCATTCATGCTTTAATTCGACCCGAATTTGACTTGTACATTTTAAATCTCGTGTTTTATGACTAGACTTACCCGACAGTATTGAAATTCATGTCTTTAGCATTGTTGCTAGCTCGTACATGCCCAATCGATACAAATATGCTTTTGTACTTATAGGCACCCCGTCTCGTTATATGTATCTGTTTTGTTTTCTCGCTTGTAACCTATGAGTCGGCACCATTAAGCTTGGATAACCTTGTCAGTCTGATCCACTGACTTGGAGATTTCCCCTCCCGTCCCACCAGCTGCAGTTTGGATCCCGATACCCGGTTTATTAATCGTGGTCCCGTCCCGATACCCGGCTCGCTCCCGTGGTTCCCTATACCGGTTTGCTACCGTGGTCTCGTCCTGTATTATTATTTATGTATATGTAAATATTGTTGCACCTCCTCATTTCAGTGATTGAGGTCAACACCCCGATAGACTCTTGTCACTTCGGTGATAGAGGATTTAACTTCTTGTGGATGCCATCTCGTTGTTCCTATTTCCTTGGTACCTTTACTTGTTTTACAGTACATGCATGTTTTTGATTAAATGAATTATCTTTTCATGAAGATTGTCTTGTATACAGATTTAAATGCTTTCAAAGGTGATTTCATTTATTATCGTATCTTTTCACCCGCCTGCCAAACCGTCGTGTTTGACCCACTTTTGGTACTCAGGTCCCGATGTTGACTTTCCCGAGGAGGAGCATGAGGAGGCGGTCGGAGAACCGCAGCAGCTAGTAGAGTGGCGCGCCGATGATGTTGTCTAAACATTCGGTTGCCTCGAGAGATACGAAACATTTTGGGGAAATGTTTAAACTATATTTTGGTGGATATTGTTTTGTTTATATTGGCCATTGTTGGCCTCAAATTTTGGGAAATGTAACTAAGAGATATTTGTTTAAACTTTAACAACACTTTTGGGTTATACTTTAGAACATTGCTCATTCTGATACTTGTTACTTAAATGCAACCAGTCTTATGTTTTATGAAAATGATTTATATGCATGATTTGCCATACGCTTCTGCAATTATACAAAATGTTTAATGTTGTTATGAAATCCTCACCGCGGACTCCTGTGGGAAATCACGTGCACGGGTAATGTGTGTTCTTTATTAACCCGTGTATGTTGTGACACCAAACATACTCTTATCACCATTATTATTATTTTAATGAGTCTCGATCCCGGATTGGACCCTAAACCCGGTCCGGGGTCGCGACAGACTGGTATCAGAGTGAGACGTGTTTTAGGCAATTAAAAGAAAGTAGAAATCCTAAGGACGTGGCGAGGATTCGTTAGATCTTTCGTTAGCTAGAATCACGTGAGCAATGTGTGACCCTATTTTGGATTTCTATGTGCTAACAACTTGTTTTGCAGCATCATGCCACCTCGTAAGCGATCGGTAAACGGCAATCCCACAGCAAGCAAAAATGATTTTACTGAACCAATTGTGGAAGACAGAGTTGAAAAAACTATGCCAAATCAGTTTCAGCAGATGATGCAAATTATGCTTGACCAGCAGCGTCAGGCAAATGAGAATCAGACGAGACTCTAAGAACAGATGCGTAAGAAAGATGAGGATCATGCCAGAGAGTTAGCAGAGATGCAAAGGCCGTTATTGGAGGTATTACAAAGAAGACCTGAACCTATTCAACCTCAGCTTGCGATTGTTATCAATCAGAGAGAGCATGACCCCAATGCAATGTTTGAGAGGTTCAGAAAGAGAGGTCCGAAAGATTTTATAGGGACAGAAGATCCCTTAACTGCAGATGATTGGCTAGAGCATACAGAGAATATCTTCGAAATCTTTAGATGTACCGGAGGTGAGAAAGTACAACTTGTAGCTTCACTTTTCACTAGCTTGGCAAACATTTGGTGGAAGACAGTGAGGGAGGAATATAGGACTATGGCGGATGCAGTAGCTTGGGAAAACTTCAAGAGGCAATTTAGAGACAAATATGTACCCGCCCATGTCAAGAGGCAGAAAGCAATAGAGTTCCAGCAGCTTGTCCAAGGTAGTATGACAGTGCTAGAGTACCTCACCAAGTTTGAGAGGTTGTCACGATATGCTCCGGAGTTGGTGGACACGGTGGAAAAGAAGATTGCCAAGTTCCTAGAAGGACTTCACCCTATCATTGAGAGGGATGCCACCGATGTAGTACCACCTCTTACCTTTGAGGAAGCTATCAATAGAGCCTACAAGTTTGAGAACTTTCATCACAAGATCCTCAAGGTTCAAGGCAAGGGACAGGGGCAACCACAACAGCAGCACAACCAGTAGAGAAACCAGCAGAACAAGAGATGGAGGCAAGACCAGAATGTTCGGTTAGTCTGTATCCACTGTGGAAAGAACCATGAGAGCACCCAGTGTCGTACCATCACAAGAGCGTGCTTCAGGTGTGGCTCCATGGACCACCAGATGAGGAATTGCCCCAGACCTGATAGACAGAATCAGCAACAGCAGAAAGCACCACGTCCAGCACCGCCACAGAATGCGATGGTTGTGCAGAATCAGCCAAGGCCACTTCAGTAACAGGCACCACAGCAACAGTATAGACCTCAGCAACAGCAGCAGCCAGCCCGTCAGCAAGGACAGCAGCAGAATTAGCGTCCCCCGCAACAGAATAGAAATGTCCCTCAAGGAAGGCAGCAGCAAGCTCCTATCAGGCCACAGCAGCGAGGACAAGTTTATGCAGTTAACAGAGCTGATGCAGAGGCAGCGGGCAATGTTGTGGAAGGTACACTTCTTGTTAGTGGGATAAAAGCTAAGATATTGTTTGACCCTGGCTCCACACACTCTTTTATATCCCACGCATTTTCTAGATTGATTGATGTGCATGGTAGAGAACTTGAATATATTTTGACTGTGGCTACTCCAGTAGGAAAACAAGTTGTGTGTACTAGCTATTACCCTAGTTGTACAGTTCTGATAGGGGAAGTTGTGTTACCCGCAGATCTTATTCTATTGGAGATGAAGGATTTTGATGTCATCCTAGGAATGGATTGGCTGGCAGGGTACCATGCCACGATGGATTGTTTCCATAAGACCCTCACATTCAAGTTGGACGAGACACCAGCAGGGGTGTTATTCCAGGGAGAGAGGAGAAATCCTCGTGCAGGGTTTGTCTTAGCGTTGAAAGCTGATAGACTTTTGAGAAGTGGATGTGAAGCCTATTTGGCGTTTATCACGGAGGATAAACGGTCCCAAGGGGTGGAGGAGATCCCTATTGTTTGGGAGTTCCCGGATGTATTTCCGGAGGAGATTCCAGGATTATCACCCATGAGAGAAATTGATTTTACCATTGAGTTGTTATCGGGGGCTGCTCTGATTTCGATAGCACCTTATAGAATGGCTCCGGCAGAATTGGGAGAGTTGAAAATACAATTGCAAGAGTTGTTAGATAAAGGTTTTGTGAGACCAAGCATTTCGCCGTGGGGAGCTCTGGTTTTGTTTGTCAAGAAGAAGGATGGTTCGATGAGGATGTGTATTGATTACCGAAGGTTGAATCAAGTGACCATCAAGAACAAATATCCATTGCCAAGGATAGATGAACTGTTTGATCAGTTACAAGGTGCTTCGTATTTCTCGAAGATTGATTTGAGATCCGGTTACCATCAGCTCAGAGTTAAGGAATCAGATGTGTTGAAAACAGCTTTCCGGACAAGATATGGCCACTATGAGTTCCTAGTGATGCCATTTGGACTGACAAATGCACCGGCAGTATTCATGGCGTTGATGAACAAGATATATGCGCAGTACCTAGATCAATTTGTAGTGGTGTTCATTGATGATATTTTAGTGTATTCCAAGATCAAAGAAGAGCATGAAGAGCATCTGAGGATAGCATTGCAGCTTTTGAGGGAGAATCAGTTGTATGCGAAGCTCAATAAGTGTGAATTTTGGTTAGAGCAAGTCGCATTTTTGGGACACATTATCTCCAAGGAAGGTTTGTCAGTAGACCCTGATGGACCCGAAAAGAGGGGGAATCTTCTGTCCTCTCCCTCCGCACCCCGGGGGCTGACCTGGGTCTCGGCGGAGGAGGAAAGATCTCGGGCATCAACATTTTTGTACGGGTATGCCAGATTTACTTTCTACTTGGAATTTGGAATAGTGATAATCCGGAGATTCACCTTCGCAAGTGGAAAGGAAATCAATCCTTTTTTCTAACTTTTCAAATTGCATTAATATTAAGAAAAGAGACACGTTTGTTTTTTTTAGAATGCCGTAGGAGGCGTTTTTGTTTGTTTGCCGTAAAAGGCGATTTTGCCGTGAAAGACGATTTTATAAAACTCATCAAATATGAAAGACAAGAATTGTGATTTCTTTTTGTCTCTTTAAGAAATACAAACTACAATAGAAAAGTGAGAAAAGGGATCTAACTTCTCAGGAGATTGTGGGGACACGTTGAGATCGACGGTCGTAAGTCATGTATGGACTTCGCCATCGTCCTTCAAATAAGAACATGTGATGCTTTGATTCTTTGGCTTGGCTCCTAACCTCAGTTTTTTAAAGGACAAGGACCAAGAGAAGGTCCTATATCCAATGAAAAACCGAGTAAACGGGCTGAAAAGCCACGTTTAGGCCATGTTGGTAAAGGAGGTGACCTTGGGGGGGTGGCCCCCCAAGGGACGTTGATCACCTTGTGGTGCTTTCGGGAGCAAAGTAGCAGGACTTCGTCTCGATTTCTTTAGGAGAAGTGCAGAACTTCAAGTCGGTAGATGTTGATCTAATGATCCTTCGATGATTCGATTCTTCGATTCCTTTTTTCTTTTTTTTCTCTTGGAAATGGATCTCCTTTTATAGGCTTTTGGTAGCCATGGGATGGTTATGGGCATTGATAGCCATGATGAGAGCATTGATGAGGAGTTACAAGTTGATTTTGTAACTCCTTTTTCATGGCTTGTGATTGGCCGATGAAGGTAGTGGGCTTTTAATTGCCTTTATGCTTCATGATGATGGGAGTTTCATGGGTTTAATGCCATGATTACTTGGATTTGTAACTCCCAAATGCTTAATCTGATTGGGCCGTCCAAGATAATGAGTTAATGACTGCATTAAGTTGTCATAAACGGGTCAATTAACGTCATTAAGTGGTCGCCAAGGCATATGAAAAGTCGCGGGCCGCGCTGCGCCTTTTGAAATTCTTCTTGCAATCATCACAGGTGGATCCACACATTGTTTGATGTCGGATTGCAGTGCAATTTCAAACATTGATTGATGTTGGCGGGCCGGTGATATCTGTCTTGTCGATTTCACGATCGATCGGACAGAAAGTGCACTTTCTTGGTCAGCCGGTTGGCGATCTTGAGGCAATCGGTGATGATTTCATGCTTTTGACGGCGGATCCGAGATGTCGACGAAGATCAGTCATTTTCAAGCATCAAACATTGCATTTTTCGAAAATCACAGAGGCCGGAACACCCGAAACGCGAAAAGAATCGGAAAACGGACACTTTGGTGCAAAATCAGGCGACCCGGATTTCCAGGGTCGCCAGCGACCATGGGCCAGGGTCGCCGGCGACCGTAGGGTTTTTTGCCCTTTGGTCGCCGAGCTTCGTTTTCGGCCGATTTTCCGTCTTTTTCGTTCCTTTTTTCTTCTGTATTTTTCTTGACAGTTTTCCTCAATTATTGACTATATTTTCTTGGAGAAAAATTGACGAGAACCCGCGCGAAATCGGAGCACAAAGTTTCCTATTTTTCGGGAAAGCCGAAGACTTTGTAGCCGATTTTCCATCAAGCGTCGAAACTAGGTCAAACGATGTCGGAATGACCTGAAAATTGAGGTGAAGCTTCTTGAGCAGTGGATAGGACCAACCATGGGCATTTATTTAAGTTTTGAAGCCATTTGGGGTCCCATCGATGCTTCACTTGATTTTGCTGCGGGGAAAATGCCGAGCTTTGATATGTGGTCAAACGATGTCCGATTGACCTGAATTTTGACAGGGAGCCTATTGGAGTCATTTTGAGAGGTTCCATGGGCTCCGTTTTGGATGTCATGGTCCCGGGTTGCTCCGCCGCCGGTAGGCTTGATTTTCTCTCGGAGCATCGAAACCTGGTCAAACGTTGTCGGAATGACCTGAATTTTGACGTGCAGCCTTTTGGAAGCATGTTGAAGCCACTCATGTATTTTTTTTTATGAGTGATGGCTTCGGTGGTTGCCACCGCCGGGAGGCTTGATTTTGCTGCTCGAGCATTGATGAAGGGTCAAACGTTGTCGGTTTGACTTGAAATTTGGCATGGAGCCCTTTGGAGACTTTCTGGAGTCATCCGTAGGCTTTGATCAAAGTTTTGGTGTCTTTGATGATGTCGCCGCCGGGAGCGCTTGTTTAGCTGTCGGAGCGGTGAAGTTGGACCAAAAGATGTCGGAATGGCCCGAAACCTCAGGTGTACCCCTCTTTTGGCTGTCTTGAAGGATCTCTCAGTTTCTGTCTGATTCTGACAAAATCTGATGCTTGAAGTAGCCTTGCCTATTTTTAGCAGGATGCATCTTCAGGAGGCTTTTCGACATTGAGGAGACATATTGACTTTTTTGGTATCAACAAATGCCCCCTCGAGGTACAGTGACGAGTAGCTTTTTGGAGTCGATGTGCCTCGAAGAGAAACTTGGAGGAGAGATTCCAACTTGACCAAGAGTCTTGAGCAAATTTTTTTTTTTTTTTTTTTTTTTTGAATAGCCTTCTGAGTTTCCGGGGGAATTTTATGGTAGTGAGAGGGATCACACACCATCTCAAGGCAAAGTTTTGAAAATGACATAGGGTATTTGGATTTTGGTTTTTGGATTTTGACCTTGTGACCTAACAAGCTGTATGTGGCAAGTTAGGGGGTCGGGGTTTGATTTTTGATTTTGACCTTGTGACCCAACAAGCTGTATGTGGTAGGTTGGGGGGTCAGATTTGGGGTTTTTGGTTTTGGGTTTGGTTTGGATTTTGATTTTGGTTTTGGTTTTGTGACCTAACAAGCTGTATGTGGCGAGTTAGGAGACCGGAATTTGGTTTTGTGAAATGTCAATTTCAAGATTTTGGCTCAATTTGGTTCATGAGGTTGGATGATGGTTTGGTTTTTGGAAACTCATGAGACTTTCTTTTCTTTTTTTTTTTTGAATGGTCCCATCAACTCAAAAGAGGCATGGGACTTTTTTTGCTCTTTTCTTTTTTTTTGCTCTTGGTAAGAGGAATATTTTGACTAAAAGCCACTTTTAGTGCCTAGGTGGTCAAACCTGACTCATATGGGCTAACCCATGGGACCTTAGGCTTTGGAGATGGCCTAGATCTCATATGGTGTCATATTTGTAAAGAATATCTAAAAATATCTCTTTTGTGTAGAGAATATCTAAAAATATCTTTACTTGGAGAGAATTTCTCAAGTTTTCTTTTTGTGGAAAGATTCTCTCAAAATATCTTTCTTTTGGGGAAAGTAGCTAAGTTTTAACACTTACCTCCTTTCTTTCTCCTTGTTTTCTCTTTTGGCTTGCTCTCTTCTATAAAAGCAAAGAGGGTTGGTGCTTTTGCTCCATTGCTTTCTTTTTACAAGAAATCTTCAAGAGTGCTCTCCAAGATAAGAAGTGCTTTCTCTTCTTCAAGGATCTCCAAGCTTTTCTTCTTCTTCTCCATCAATGGCTTCAAGTAAGTTTTCTTCCTCGTCAAGAATCTCCATTGTAGAAGTAGCTTTTTTATTTTTTTTTTCTTTTCTTCTTCTTTTTCTTTTCTTTTCTTTTCTTTCTTCTTCTTTTTTTTCTCATGCAAGTTTTCCTTCTCTTTTTTTTCGTGCTTCTTCTTTTTTTTTTTCTCTTTCCTCGGTTTTCTTTCTTTTTTTAAAACTGTGTACTCTCTTTTTTTCTGTTTTTTTTTTCGCGCTGATTTCTCTTTTTTTTTTCAGCGTCTTTCTTTTCTATTTTTTTGCCCTTTTTTTTTTTTTCTGGCTGAACGGACAGGTCCGTACGGACCTGACCGTACTGCCACGTGGCAGTGGGCGACGGCCTGTGGGCCAAAAAACTTTTTTTTTTTGCTGAGACTTTTTTCTCTCTTTCTTTTTCGTTTTCCTTGTTTGCTCACTATGATAATGAGGCTATGCAATTTCAATATGTATGCATTTTTTTTGTTTGATGCATCAAAATAGAAGGCTAGAGTCTCTACGTCAAGCCAACATGATTTTTGACTTGGACAAAGTTTGATTGGTTTTGACCAAATTGGGTTGGAATTGGTCAAACTTTGGTCAAGGTTTTCCTAGCATCTAATGAATGATGATATTTTTTTATGCATGAGTTTTGGTAAATAGATTTGGAAGTATGATGATGCATACCTGAAAATCTTTTGCAAGTATCGGGATTTTGAGCTCACAGCGATGTTGAGCTCTTTCTCGATCTTGCTCGATTTTGAGGAAGTTTTGCAATTTTTTGGATTCTGAAGCTCGCAGCAATGTTGAGCTCTTTTCCAAATTTTGCGGAAGTTTTGATGAGATTGGCTTGTTCTCGCAGCGATGTTGAGTTCAAACCTTCTTTGAGAATTTTCCACTGACTATGAGCTCGCAGCGATGTTGAGCTCATCTTCAGGCTTCCTGTCTTTTTTGGAGTATTTTCCTTTTCTTTGGAATTGCCCCGGAACCATGTTAAAATTTTGCTAGAATTTTTGTAGCAAAATTCTGTCATTTTGATGTTGATTGATCTTTTCTCTTCCATCTTTTGCAGGTAATTCTTCTAGAACGAACAAGGGTAAAGGTCCTGTTTCTGACGCACCTCGTTGGTCTGCCAGGTCTTCTAATGCGGCCGTTCAGCAGGCTTGGGAGAAGGAGGGGACTCTCATTCGCTAGGTTGAAGAAGCTGAAGGGAATGTCCGGAGGAAGACTCCGGAGCCTGAGCAGTGGCAAGTCCTCTGGGAAGAACTTCCTCGTGCTGTAGATGGGTCGCGGCATTCGACCGCGTTTTATGGGAACATTTTGAAGGAGCGTGGCCTAAAAACTTTGGAAGTTAAGGCCAAGGGTCTGTTTGAGGAGTTGAACCTTTGGTTGAAGACCATGTAGGATTGAGCTCCCGAGTTGTAACAAACTCTTTTTCCTTCTTCTTTTTTTTGGTACCTCTATGTATAAACAGTTTTGGTACTATATTTTTTGTATCCCCTCCCTTTCACTTAAATCATTTTTTTGATGAAAACAATTTTGAGCAAAAGTTGATGGGAATGTTTGTTTAAGAATTTGATCAAAAGGTTGTCATTTTGTGAAAATCTTTTGTCAAAGAGTTGTTTTGGGCATGAAAGCCAATTTTTGTGGCGAAAAGCCTGGTTTTTTTTTTTTTTTTTTATGGTTTGAAAACCAAATTTTGGATGGCATGAAAGCCTAATTTTGTCTGTGGCATGGGAGCCAAATTTGTTTGTGGCATGGGAGCCAAAATTTTTGGATGGCGTGAAAGCCGAATTTTAGAATGGCATAGAAGCCGAATTTTGGAATGGCATAGAAGCCGAATTTTTTTTTGTTTGTCTTGGCATTTATAGCCGAATTTTCGCATTTATAGCCAGATTTTGGCGTTTATAGCCGATTTTTTGGCGTTTATAAACGAAAATTTTTTTTGTTTTGTTTTGGCATTTATAGCCGACTTTTGGCGTTTATAGCTGAATTTTGGCTTTTATAGCCGAGTTTTTTGAAAACCAAGTTTTGTTTTATTGGCATGAAAGCCGATTTTGGCGTTTATAGCCGAAATGTTTTTGTTTTGGCATTTATAGCCGGATTTTGGCATTTATAGCCAGATTTTGGCGTTTATAGTCGGATTTTGGCGTTTATAACTGGTTTTTGGCGTTTATAGCCGGTTTTTTGGTGTTTATAGCCGGATTTGGTTTTCAAAATGCAGGTATCGACTAAATTTTGCCTCCCCGCTGAATGGTCTTGCAAGTGTCGATGAAATGCCACTTCCTTGCTCATTCCGTTTGCAAGTATTGATGGAATGTCACTTCCTCGCGGGCTGGGTTTTGCGAGTATCAATGGAATGTCGCTTCTTCGCGAATTGGGGTGCAAATATCGACTAAGCGTCGCTTCCCTATTTTCCCAAAACTTTTGGTTTTGCGGGTACTGACTTGATGTCGTTTCTCCGCGATTTTTGAAATTTGAGGTTTTCTCGAACCATTTGAAATTTGGGTTGTGGATAGCAACTGGTATGTTGCATCTCCACGATTTTTGAAATTTGAGTTGTGGATATCAACTGGTTTGTTGCTTCTCCACGATTTTTGAAATTTGGGTTGTGGATATCAACTGGTTTGTTGCTTCTCCACGATTTTTGAAATTTGCAATTATCGAATGGGGTTCGCTTCATTGCGATTTTTTTTTGGGTTTTGGAAGTATCGAATGGGGTTCGCATCCTTCCAGTTTTTTGGGTTTTGGAAGTATCGAATGGGGTTCGCATCCTTCCAGTTTTTTGGTTTTGGAAGTATCGAATGGGGTTCGCATCCTTCCGGTTTCTAAAAACCAATTTTTTTAGAGACACGAGGGTCATAAATTTTGCCTTAAAACCATTTCGGTTGTAAAAGCCAAGGTAGACTAGGGTGAAAATTCCTGAGTCCTGGTTTTTGTTTCAAACCATGAATTTTGGGTTCAAGGATCGAAAATTTTGGTCAAGTCTGGGAAGAGGCTCCTAAACTTGGATTTTGGATTTGATTTTTTTTTTTTTTTTTGAACAATGAAACGACAAAAGTAAGCATTGTTTTGAAAGATTGTTTTTTTTTTTTTTGGAAATTTCAACATAAAGATGAAAATTTCAAAATGGGTGGGTTTGACGAGCAAGTACCTTGGAAATACGCTTTAGACGTGTAGATATTGCTCTGACCCGTTTGAGGAAGTCTTCAAGGGTAGTACCTCTTCAAGAACTTGTCGTTGATGGGTAGCATACATCTGTCTTCTTCCATGTTTAGAAGAGCGTATGCACCGTTGGAGAAGACTTTGTCGATGACGAAGGGTCCTTCCCATTTTGGTTCGAATTTGCTTTTGGATTTGTGGGCAAAGACTATGGGTCTTTTTACTGCAAGAACCAAGTCACCCTTTTTGTAAGCGCGTTGCCTGACCTTCTTGTCGAAAGATCCTGCCATGCGTGCTTGGTACAACTTAATGCTTTGTAGAGCTTCAAGTCATCTTTCATCGAGATTATCCAGCTCTTGGAGTCTCAATTTGACATTGCTTTCTTGTGTCATGTCATTTTGCAAAGATACCCTTAAGGAAGGAATTTGTACTTCCAAAGGGACAACAGCTTCGCATCCATAGACCAAAGAGAATGGTGTGCTATGGGTTGGTCCTCGAACGGTGGTTCGATAGGCCCACAAAGCTTCTAGTAGTTTGTCACCCCAGTCTCTTTTGTGACTAGAGACCATTTTCTTGAGAATTTTGCAGAGCGTCTTGTTAAAGGCTTCTGTTAGTCCGTTCGCTGCTGGATTATATGGAGTCGAAGTACAACTTTGGATTTTGTACTTGTTGCAGAACCTATAGAATCTGTGATCCCGGAATTGTGGTCCGTTATCATGGACGAATCTTTTAGGTATGCCGAAGCGACAAATAATGTTGGTGCGCAAGAACTGAAAGACTGATGAAGTCTTCATTTCGCTGAGCGCAAATGCTTCTGACCACTTGGAGAAATAATCCGTAGCGACGAAGATGAAGCGATGACCTTTGCTTGATGGGGGAGAAATAGGACCTATGATGTCCATACCCCAGGCTTCAAAAGGCCACGAGATTGCTGTTGGATGTAGCCATTCTGGAGGCATGTGGACATAATCTCCCTGAATCTGGCATTGTTGGCAGCGCTTGGCAAATTACATTGCATCAGCTACCATGGTTGGCCAATAGTAACCTAGCCTTTTTATCTGGTTGTAGAGCTTAGGGCCAGCCTGATGGGCTCCACAAAGACCAGCATGTACTTCTTTGAGAGTTTCCTCAGCCTCTTGTTGTGATAAGCAGTGTAGGAGTACTCCGTTGAAGGATTTTCTGTAAAGTGCTTTTGAAGGTATATCCAAATGAAAGTTTGGGGCTCGTCTTTGGATGCTTACCCGCTCTTTTGGACCTTCAGGTAGTATTCCGAACATGATATAATCAATGAACGGATCTCTCCAGTCGCCAATCGGAGGTTTGAGGATGGATATCCGACTTCCAACCACTTGGTGGCATTCAACAACTGCTTGGTGTGTGTTGAGAGGAGGGAGAATCCTCCTTTGACACACTGCGACTTGCATGTTTTCCCCTTCTTGGATTGCCATGAATGCGGCAAGTCCAGCCAGGGCATCTGCACGGATGTTTTCACCTCTGAGGATGTGGGTGATGTGACAGATGTTGAATTTTTGTCGAAGCGACTGCGCTTTATTATAGTAAGGCAGCAAATCAGGCTTCCTGACTTCATATTTCTGATTCATCTGGTTGACGACCAGTTGAGAGTCTCCAAAAGCTTCCAGCGTGGTGATGCCGGATTCGAGGGCGAGTTCCAATCCTACAATCAGGGCTTGGTACTCAACTTCATTGTTTGAACATGCTTCCAGTAACGAGAAGGCGTGTGGAATCATGTATTTGTCGGGACTGATAAAGAGGATGCCAATTCCCGATATTTGCTTTCCCTTTTCATTTGTCCGGGTTGCACCGTCAAAGCACATGTCCCAGGAAGCTTTTTGATAAGGAAGTTTCCACATTGTAGACAAATTCGTCTGGGAGATCATCCCTGAGCGGAGAATCTTTAGGTAATGGATGCTTTGCGAGGAAGTCTGCCAGAGCTTGTCCTTTGATTGCTTTTTGTGGTACATACCTAATATCAAATTGTGATAGAAGGATGGACCATTTTGCCAGTCGGGCATTGAGAGCACCTGCTTTTGTGACAAGGACCTTTAAGAGGTTGATCCTTGAAATCAGGTAGACTGTGTTCGACAGCAGATAGTGACGTTGCTTTTGTACGGCGAACATTACTGCAAGGCATTCTTTTTCGACTGGGGAGTAGCGATGCTCTGCACCTACCATCATGCGGCTAAGGTAGTATAGAGTAGCTTCTTTTCCGTCGTCGTTTTCTTGTGCGAGCAAAGCACCCAAAGAGTAGTCGAGAGCTCTTGTGCAAGATAAATGGTTTTCCAGTTGTGGGGGCAGCCAGCACTGGAGGTTTGGTGAGGTATGCTTTGATGTCTTGAAATGCATTTTGACATTCAGCATCCCAGACAAAGTCGAGGCCTTTCTCCATCAGGCGAGAGAATGGACGGCATTTCCCTGATAGGTTGGAGATGAACCATCGAATGTAGGCCAGCCTTCTTTGAAGCCCTTTTAATTCTTAGGGTTCTGGGAGATGGCATTTCCAGGATAGCCTTGACTTTAATGGGGTCAAGTTCTATTCTAGCTTTCCGTACTATGAATCCGAGAAACTTACCCGATGAGACACCTGTTGACACCAAAAAAGTCAATATGTCTCAACATAAGAAGCCTCGTGAAGTTGCATCCTGCTAAAAATAGGCAAGGCTACTTCAAGCATCATATTTTGTCAGAATCAGACAGAAACTGAAGGATCCTTCAAGGAAGCCAAAAGAGGGGTACACCTGAGGTTTCGGGCCATTCTGACATCGTTTGGCCTAACTTCATTGCTCCGATAGCTAAACAAGTGCTCCCGGCGGTGACATCATCAAAGACGCCAAAACCTTGATCAGAGCCTATGGATGACTCCAGAATGTCTCCAAAGGGCTCCATGACAAATTTCAAGTCAAACCGACAACGTTTGACCCTCCATCAATGCTTGAACAGAAAAATCAAGCTTCCCGGCGGCAGGAACCACCGAAGCCATCACTCATCAAACAAAATACATGAGTGGCTTCAACATGCTTCCAAAAGGCTGCACGTCAAATTTCAGGTCATTCCGACAACGTTTGACCAGGTTTCGATGCTCCGAGAGAAAATCAAGCCTACCAGCGGTGAAACAACCCGGGACCATGACATCCAAAACGGAGCCCATGGAACGTCTCAAAATGACTCCAATAGGCTCCCCGTCAAATTTCAGGTCAATCGGACATCGTTTGACCACATATCAAAGCTCGGCATTTTCTCCGCAGCAAAATCAAGTGAAGCATTGATGGGACCCCAAACGGCTTCAAAACGCAAATAAAAGTCCATGGTTGGTCCTATCCACTGCTCAAGAAGCTTCAACTCAATTTTCAGGTCATTCCGACATCGTTTGACCTAGTTTCGACTCTTGATGGAAAATCGGCTACAAAGTCTTCGGCTTTCCCGAAAAATGGGAAACTTTGTGCTCCGATTTCGTGCGGGTTCTCGTCAAGTTTTCTCTAAGAAAATGAAGTCAATAATTGAGGAAAAATGTCAAGAAAAATATAGAAGAAAAAAGGAACGAAAAAGATGAAAAAACGGCCGAAAACGACGCTCGGCGACCAAATGGGCCAAAGCCCTATGGTCGCCGGCGACCTTGGCCCAGGGTCGCCGGGCGACCCTGGGTGCATGGTCGCCCGGCGACCCTACAAATCCGGGTCACCGGATTTATCACCAAATCGTCCGTTTTCCAATTCTTTTCGCGTTTCGGGTGTTCCGGCCTCTGTGATTTTCGGAAAATGCAATGTTTGATGCTTGAAAACGACTGATCTTCGTCGACATCTTAGATCCGCCGTCAAAAGCATGAAATCATCACCGATCGCCTCAAGATCGCCAACCGGCTGACCAAGAAAGTGCACTTTCTGTCCGACCGATCGTGAAATCGACAAGACAGATGTCACCGGTCCGCCAACATCAATCAATGTCTGAAATTGCACTGCAATCCGACATCAAACAATGTGTGGATCCACCTGTGATGATCGCAAGAAGAATCTCAAAAGGCGCAGCGCGGCCCGTGACTCTTCACATGCTTGGGCGACCACTTAATGACGTTAATTGACCCGTTTATCACAACTTAATGCGGTCATTAACTCATTATTTTGGACGGCCCAATCAGATTCAAGCATTTGGGAGTTACAAATCCAAGCAATCATGGCATTAAACCCATGAAACTCCCATCATCATGAAGCATAAAGGTGATTAAATGCCCACTACCTTCATCGGCCAATCACAAGCCTTGAAAAAGGAGTTACAAAATCAACTTGTAACTCCTCATCAATTCTTTCATCATGGCCATCAATGCCAATAAACACCTCATGGCTACCAAAAAGCCTATAAAAGGAGGTCCATTCCAAGAAGAAAGCATGATGAAAATAGATCCCAAGTGCAAGCTCTGAAAATCCAGAAAATCCAAGAGAGAGACGAAGTTCTACTACTTTGCTCCCGGAAGCACCACGAGGTGATCGACGTCCCTTGGGGGGCCACCCCCCCAAGGTCTCTTCCTTCTCCAACATAGCCTAAACGCTGCTTTTCAGCCCGTTTACTTGGTTTTTCATTGGATATAGGACCTCCTCTTGGTCCTTGTCCTTTAAAAAACCGAGGTTAGGAGCCAAGTCAAAGAATCAAAGCATCACATGTTCTCATTTGAAGGACGATGGCGAAGCCCACACATGACTTGCGACCGTCGATCTCAACGTGTCCCCACAATCTCCTGAGAAGTCAGATCCCTTTTCTTACTTCTCTATTGCAGTTTGTATTTCTTAAAGAGACAAAAAGAAATCATAACTCTTGTCTTTCACATTTGATGAGTTTTGTAAAATCGCCTTTCACGGCAAAATCGCCTTTTACGGCAAACAAACAAAAACGCCTCCTACGGCATTCTAAAAAAAACAAACTTGTCTCTTTTCTTAATATTAATGCAATTTGAAAAGTTAGAAAAAATGATTGATTTCCTTTCCACTTGTGAAGGTGAATCTCCGGATTATCACCATTCCAAATTCCAAGTAGAAAGTAAATCTGGTATACCCGTATAAAAATGTTGATGCCCGAGATCTTCCCTCCTTCCCCGTGACCCAGGTCAGCCCCCGGGGTGCGGAGGGAGAGGACGAAAGATTCCCTTTTCGGGTCTATCAGGTTGGCGTACCCGGTGAGACACGTTGACTTGAGAACGTAATGCTTTGATCACTTGGCTCCTTTCTAGTTGGTGGCCCATGTTGCTTCTTGCATCTAAAAAAAAAAAAATGAGATGGGATTTCAATTGTTCTTTCTTACTTCAAAAAAAAATCTAATTTCTTTTATTAGATTCAACTTTGAGAAATTTTGACCCTCTCCTCTTCGAACTTGATAGCTCACAGAAATGTTCGTAGCTATCGTTCATATCGAGGATTGGGCCATCTTTTCTCTTTGATGAGTTCAATTGGGATTTCAAAAAAAAAAAACACCTTCATTTCAAACTCTTTCAAAAAAAAAAAAAAATGATCTCTCTTTCTAAAGATTCAACTTTGAGAAATTTTGATCCTCTCCTCCTTGAACTCGATAGCTCACAGAAATGTTCGCAGCTATCGTTCATATCGGGGATTGGGCCATCTTTTCTCTTTGATGAGTCCAATTGGGATTTTAAAAAAAATTATAAATTCAAAAAAAAAATTTAGCTTTCTCTCTTTTGCATTCAAATTTGAGAAACCTTGGTTCATTCCCTTCTGAATTTAGCGCTCGCAGAAATGTTGAGCCCTTGTTCGGATTGGAACACCATTCGTTCTCTTTAATGAGTTTATAAAAAACCTTTCAAAAAAAAATGATTTCAAAAAAAAAAAAAAACACTAAGGTTCCACCAGTTGCGTTCTTTGACCAAAGTGGATGTAAGAAAAGCCTTGTCCAGAGTGTGGAGACGGCTAGACTGTTCGAGGCAAGGGTCCTCCAAACGGGTTCATTAAGTAATCCTACCCTTACCTGGGGGCTGATCTATCTACTAAGGTTTCATAAGATCGAATTGGAAATCTATGTGCACCTTTCGAAAAAAAATTCTCTAAAAAAAATCTTAAAAAAAAAAAAGAAAAAAAAACTTCTGTCACTTTTGAGTTCAGAGTTGAGAAATCTTGGTTCTTTCCCTTTCGGATTTAGCGCTCGCAGAAATGTTGAGCCTTGGTCGGAATGGAACACCATTTGCTCTCTTCGATGAATTCAATCTTGACCTTTCAAAAAAAAAACTTCCGTCACTTTTGAGTTCAGAGTTGAGAAATTTTGGTTCCCTCCCTTTCGGATTTAGCGCTCGCAGAAATGTTGAGCCTTTGTTCGAAACGGAACACCATTTGCTCTCTTTGATGAGTACAATCTTGACCGTTCAAACAAAAAAAAAAAAAAAACTTCCGTCATTACTGGATTCACATTCGAGAAATTCTGGTTCCTTCCCTTCTGAATTTAGCGCTCGCAAAAATGTTGAGCCTTTGTTCGGATTGGAACACCATTTGCTCTCCTTTATGAACCCAATTTTGACCTTTCAAAAAAAATCCCATCTCGTGTCCTTCCCAAGGATGCAATTTGCAATATTTGTGCCTAGCGGTGCTAGTACGCCCTTTCGGGTCTACTGTATTCGCGACCGACACATTTGTATCTCCAACCTTATATCATTTTACCTCGAGTGAGCCTTTCTTCTCAGTAATTTGAATTAAGGTCTACAATTGCTTCTAGCAGTCACTGGAACGCTCACTCTGAGCCTACCATACTTGCATTTTAGAACAATTGTATCCTCTATGGCTTTTTGCCTTCTTCATCGTCCTTGGGTTGGGCCATGTCCCCTCAAGTGATTTGAAAAGACAAAACCATAGTTGTTCTCCATTTACGATCACCATATTCTTGTGATTACTAATGGATTTGGTCTTGTTTCAGAAGTTTTCCAAAACTAACAGTGGCAGCTTCATTAACCATCACTTTCGATGAGAACAAGTACCAGTTTATGCTTCAAGACAAGCAAAACAAGCATAAGCGCCCGCCAGTTGCCGAAGCGTTATCTCCCTCGACAACTCTCCAAACACCGGGTCAACTTCAACTCCCCGGACCATCGTCTTCGGATCGCTGGGACCATTCCCACTTCCCGCAGAAGACACAGTACCTGCCAAGAAGCAGAAAACCGCCCTGCAACGTGTCACTAACATGGCACCAAGGGCGAACACTAAGAAGCCTGAAGCTCGTGGCGTTCCCACGAAGCCTGAAGCCCACAAGAAACCAGGTTTACACCAAAACTTGGTCCCTGAGATCTTCGCCAAAGCAACGGAGGTCCCAAACATCTGCAAAGAAAACATACCTGGCCCCTCACAAGGAGAATCAGTTCTACCCTCTCTCTTATATGAAAGAGGAGAAACCTACCCTCCACTCAAAAAATAAACAAAATCATCATGAGCCGGCTTGCTCCTACAAGCCCAAAATCAAATCCTGCATCGTTAGGCCTACGCAAAAACATGCTGAAGCCTGCACTCCCGCGAGTCAACCCTTCATCTCAACAGGGGCCGAGCTCGCAAAATTCAAATCTTCACTACGACAGACAAAGGACTGCGTCCAGATTCTGTCCCTGCCAAGCTTCAAAGAAGACAAACTCGGCTGCTGCGCACGAGGGACTACATCCTTCATCGCTAGAGCCCAGCCAGAACTGACTGAAGCTCAAATTGCTCGTCGTATGCGTCGCCGCACTGCATATCGACAAAAGAGACTCGAGAAACAAAGAACCCAGCGTTCTACTCTCCACATCTCAAACAAATGGGTCGAAAAAGAAAGACCCGACCAATTCGTTGCTGTTCATATGGTTGGCAAAACCAGAAAACGCCAGAAGTCAGCAACCAAAATCAGTGTTAGACGTCCGGTGACTCGTAGCGTCTCTCGGACTCGGACACATCTGGAGGAATCTTCCACTCCTCCAAGCCAAGGACACCGGAGTAACTACTCCTCAGATTCTTCATCCAGAAGAATGAGCCCCAGCTCAGTCACCAGGACGATTTCTTCGTTCGAATCCCGAGGGATGAACGTCTTGGCTACAAGTTCTGAGCCGCCTCCACAGCATGACGATGTAACCGCACGTATCCAGCAGTTGGAGCAAGGACAACAGAGAATTGAGGCTCTGATGGAAAATCCGATTCTCACTCTACAGCGTACACCACCTAACAATGAAACCCCTCTGAATCATGAAGATGATGAGGGTAATGCAGAAAACAATGAGTCTCGCGCCCTTACCAGAAAGGACGTGGACGATATCCCCGTAAAAGCAAAAGAAGAGGATACATTGAAGGAACATGGGATCAAGCCACCCTACCCTTTATGGATGGACTCGGTTCCGTTCCCTGCAAAATTCAAGCAACCTACTCTTCAGACATATACTGGGAAAGGTTCAGCCAGACAACATGTCATCCATTTCAAGATCCTGACGGGAGCTATTGCGGATCAAGATGCCCTCAAGATTCGCCTCTTTACAAGTACCATAAAATGTACAGCCTTTGATTGGTACTCCACTCTGCCGGAGAACTCCATTCAGAACTGGGCTATGCTAGAGACATGCTTCCTGACCCACTTCTAAGGTGAGGATCATCCTGTTACTATGGCTCAACTCTGCAGCCTAAAACAGGGAGAGAATGAGTCAACATACGACTTCATTCACAAATGGAAGGCAATGGCGTACAAATGCTCAGATGTACTGCCACAAACGTCGCTAGTCGACATCTGCCGTAACAATATGAGAGCAAAAATTCGCTCCATGATTATCGGCAACAAATCAAAGAACCTGCGGGGACTCCTCGAAGCTTCCACGGAAGCTGAAATGGTGATCAAAGACCTCAACAGTCAGAAATCATCAAAGAAAGAGCCGACTGCTGTTACAACCTCAAAACCAAAGAAAATGGAGGTTCTCAATGTGCAGACTAAGTCAGCTCCTCAGCAACCAAAGAAACCTAAAAACAAAACTGCAGGTAAAAGGCCTGAACTCTCTGATGCCTTCAAAGAATGTGTAGAAAAGAAATATCCGTTCGATGAAGATGTTGAAGAAATCTTTGAGGCTCTCCTAGCAAATGGCAAACTCATTTTGCCATAGCCCAAAAGACCGGGAGATGTTGGCAAAACCAATGATCCCCGATACTGTCCATACCATCAGATGATCTCACATCCTCTCAATCAATGCTTCGTTGTGAGAGAGAAGATCAATGAGATGTGGAAAAACGGAGTCATAACCTTTGATAAAAACTATGGCCCCGCCTCTGTCAACATGGTGTCATGTCGGCAAACTTCAAAGTCACCGAATGAGAAAATCACTACTTCATTCAAGGTGATAAAAATGGCTCAAGCATCCCAAGAATTGGTTCTCTATCCAACATCAGATGGACAGCCTATATGGGTGCATCCCGATCTCCTAGATGATGAAAATTGGGAGATCGTCAAAACAAAGCCGACCGCTCAGCAGCGAAGGCAAGCCAAGAGACAACTCTGCAAGCTCAAACAGCAGCAGAAGTCTCAATCAAAACAAGAAGTCCTTGAAAAAGTAGAAACTTCTTCCACTGCTTCACTAGGGACGACGGAAGAATCTCTTCCCAAAACCTCCAAGGCGGTAAGAAAATTCACTCTTGATGATTTCATGCCACCTCTATACAAAAATGGAAATATGCATGGGGCATCATACTCTTGCAACTCGGTAGTTGGATTCTCCATGAATGGATACGAGTCCAGTGATACTGCCAGTGATATAGATGAGTGGGAAGAATCCCTTGAAACAGGAGAATACCTCTCCGACGAGGAATGGATTCCCGAGTCTCATCTTATGCCAGTAATCTGGTACAACCAATTACAGCCACAAGGATCTTGGTCTGATGATGAAGAAGACCAGGACCCTGTTCAAGAAAACGCTATCAATCCAGCACCAAACAATGCTCCGGTGGAACCCAACATTGGTGAACCACAAGGAGCAAATGACGAAGAAGATTTGGCTCCCATGCCTGAGCTTGAAGAATATGCAAGAATCTTGCAACATCTTGCTATAGAGCAGGAGCAGGATCGCATCAATCTTCGTCATGATCCAGAATTGGAATTCCCTGAAAATCAGCGGGAACTTTCTCCCTTAACTCCTGAAAATGGAGAAAACAGTTGGATCGATGATCTTCTCACATCCGAGGATGAGTCTGATTCCCAACAGTCTACACCGGGGGCATCTCCTGTCAGGATAACCTGCAATGCAATAGCTCAGGACGACAGTGCCTCTAAAGCTTCTGAAGACACGTACTCCCCAACCGGTAGCGTATCTTCCGGAGCTACATCCTCTCAGGTGACTTCCACTGAGATAACATCCTCTCAGCCCTCGTCTCCTGAAGCTATGACATCGGAACTCAAGCCTCTCCCGATTGATCATCTTGAAGAAACTTCTGCCAATGAAATCTTCTTCAATGAAAACTCAGTCAACTGGTCCCAGATACCCTATCTCACGGGCGATGTCTAGGCTAATAAAGAAAAGTTGCCGGCTGCTGTTCAGGACTTGTTCCCTGAAATTGCTCCGTGCAATACAATCACTAAAGTCGCCAATGTTGTTACAGAGATGTCCTCAGCAAAGGATCAACCTCTTGATCCTGAGAACGATCTTCCAAAAGAAGACCCTTCTCTAGAGGCTCTTGAAGTTGGTAGAGGTACCCGTTCTGGCCGGGATTACCATAAAAATTACAATAAACCCTCTTCTTCTTATGTAAATCCTTCGGGAAAGCAAGATGTAAGCGCCCCAAGTGGCAATAATAATGAAAATGCAGGCCCGAAGGAGGCTTTCAAGTACGACTTGATTGAGCACTTCAAACACATACCTGCACGTCTGCACATCCTTGACTTATTACGAATGTCTCCACAAACTCGTGATAGTCTCATTTCAGAATTACAAATGCTGAATGCGGATGTCGACAAACATGCCCCACAAAGTCCTACAAATTGAAATGGACTATAGGGTCAAAAAATCAAATACTCCCTCAAAGGGAGAAAAGAAGAAAACTGAGGGATCAGGCAATGAATGCCTCTCGGTACAAAAAGCAGCAAGTGCAACAATTGCCTTCGATAAGGATGACCTCCTCCTAGGCAAAACAAAGCACAACCGTCCCTTGTACTTTACGGGGTACGTCAAAGAAATGCCAGTACACAGAGTTCAGATCGATCCAGGTTCTGCACTCAACCTCATCTCTACTTCGGCACTCGAAGAGCTGGGCATCCCACCCAGCAAGCTAAGTCACACGTCCGTATCCATCTTCGGATATGACGGTAGCGCTCAAAGGCCTATCGGCAAAATCAGGTTCAAATTGTAAATCGGTGATCTTATTTCTGAAGTCACTGTGTATGCAATAAGGACCCCTTCATGCTACAATATACTCCTTGGACGCCCCTGGATACATGAGAATGGTGTCGTCCCTTCAACTCTACATCAGTGCATCAAGTTCGTTGGCGACGATGGCTTGATACATCGAGTATTTGCAGACAAAAAGCCCTTTAAAGGCAGAAATGTCCATTTTGCAAATGCTCAAATGTATAAAGATGGAAAAGAAGAACAGGAGGAAAAAACAATTCACTTTGCCGACAGTCTCCAGAAAGATAAAGGCAAGGCTCCTCAGCAATCATCGGAGGTAAACAAACCCTCCACCAAACTCGAAGTAAGCAGTCAAGCTCCTTTCGTCGTTTCCTTCAAATCTTCAAAGCCTTTGGTAATCACTACCAAAGCAAAGAAGACAAAACAAAAGACTGGGGGCAAGTTCACTGTCTCCTTTGTGTTTATTATGCATGACACAGACTCAGAGTCAGAATCAGAAGATTACACAGCATCAACCCAAGCTGATACTCAGCAAGATCAGCTCACTCTCACTCCATTGGAGACACTTGCAGACATAGAAGACCCTACGTCTGGTTCCTTCGTTATTCCGGCAACTTCGCCAGAAGAAAAAACAATCTTCTTCCACAGATCTGGAGCATCTCCACTAAACTCTCTGCTTGAACCTTTCCAAAACGAAGGTATGCCTCAGCTATCCCTGTATAGTCCAATGGCACAAGCTATCATGAAGAAAATGGGCTACGACGCTCAAAATCCGACTGGTTTGGGAGGTGGCCGTGGTATTCGTACACCATTGGAACCCACCCTGACCAAAAGTCAACCAGAAGATTGGAAAATCCACCTTCACAAAGGCAAGTCTTCATATGGGTTGGGGTATGATCCTACCGCTCCTATGAGACAGTTGACACCATGGCTACAAAGTCGCTTTACCGACCAAGCCTCAACATCTCATGAAGACATCGATATCCCTGGATATCTCTTTGAGGAGTTACTCGTCAAAAATCCAGAAAGCTCCTCCAATTGGTATGACTCCTCTGATAATAAAGAGGAATTGCCCGATGACAGAGACGAGCGGTTCTCTGTCCCAGAAGAATCATCGTCTCCAAAAGAAGTACCCTACTTCAGCCCAATTCCAGCAAATGATTGGGACCATCTCATTGCAAGCCTTGAGAAGGATACTGATCAAGAAGATTCATGGACAGAAACAGAGCCTCAGTCTGAAAATGCCTCTGGCACTCCAGAAGGTCTTGTTGAGTTGGAAACCTCTGAAAACATTGTGGAGGAACCACCTTCAAACCTTCCGACAGAAGAACCTGTTCAAAAGATAGACTTGGGAACACCTGATAACCCACGTCTTGTATTCATAAGAAAGAATATAAAGGATGATGAGTTACCCGAGTATATCTCTTTTCTTCGTGAGTTCGTTGATTGCTTTGCATGGTCTTATGCCGAAATGCCTGGCTTGGATCCCGAAGTAGCAGTCCACAAGCTCAACTTGCAAAAAGAAATCAAGCCTATCAAACAAGGCCAAAGGAGATTCCGTCCCGACGTGATGGACAAAATTGAACAAGAAGTTCAGAAACTCAAAAACGTTGGCTTCATCTGCGAGGAATAGCATCCTGAATGGTTGGCCAACATCGTCCCCGTGACAAAGAAAAATGGGCAGATAAGGGTCTGTATTGACTACAGAGACCTGAATAGTGCATGTCCTAAAGATGAATTCCCGCTCCCCATACCAGAGGTGATGATTGACAACACCTATGGGTTCGAGCGAATGACATTCATGGATGGATTCTCTGGCTACAATCAAATAAAGATGCATCCTGAAGATGAAAGGCATACATCATTTCGGACACCATTCGGCGTGTATTGCTACACTGTCATGCCGTTTGGTCTGAAAAATGCAGGTGCAACATATCAGAGGGCTATGATGAAAATATTCCAAGATATGCAGCACAAGACGGTCGAATGCTATGTTGACGACCTCGCCATCAAAAGCAGAAGAAAAGAAGACCATCTCGATGATCTTTGAGAAGTCTTCCTCCGACTTCGCAAACACAAATTGCGGATGAATCCACTAAAGTGCTTCTTCAGTGTCTCATCGGGTAAGTTTCTCGGATTCATAGTATGGAAAGCTGGAATAGAACTTGACCCCACTAAAGTCAAGGCTATCCTGGAAATGCCATCTCCCAGAACCCTAAGAGAATTAAAAGGGCTTCAAGGAAGGCTGGCTTACATTCGACAGTTCATCTCCAACCTATCAGGGAAATGCCGTCCATTCTCTCGCCTGATGAAGAAAGGCGTCGACTTTGTCTGGGATGCTGAATGTCAAAATGCATTTCAAGACATCAAAGCATACCTCACCAAACCTCCAGTGCTGGCTGCCCCCACAACTGGAAAACAATTTATCTTGTACACAAGAGCTTTCGACCACTCTTTAGGTGCTCTGCTCGCACAAGAAAACGACGACGGAAAAGAAGCTGCTCTATATTACCTTAGCCGCATGATGGTAGGTGCAGAGCATCGCTACTCCCCAGTCAAAAAAGAATGCCTTGCAGTGATGTTTAGCGTACAAAAGCTGCGTCACTATCTGCTGTCGAACACAGCCTACCTGATTTCGAGGATCAACCTCCTAAAGGTCCTTGTCACAAAAGCAGGTTCTCTCAATGCCCGACTGGCAAAATGGTCCATCCTTCTATCACAGTTTGATATTAGGTATGTACCACCAAAGGCAATCAAAGGCCAAGCTCTAGCAGCCTTTCTCGCAGAGCATCCATTGGCTAATATCGGGAACTGGCATCCTCTTTGTCAGTCCCGGCAAATACATGATTCCACACGCCTTCTCGCTACTGGAACCATGTTCAAACAATGCAGCTGAGTACCAAGCCCCGATTATAGGATTGGAACTCGCCCTTGAATCCGGTATCACCACGCTGGAAGCTTTTGGAGACTCTCAACTGGTCGTCAACCAGATGAATCAGAAATATGAAGTCAGGAAGCCTGATTTGCTACCTTACTACAATAAGGCGCAGTCGCTTCAATAAAGATTCAACATCTGTCATATCACCCACATCCTCAAAGGTGAAAACATCCGTCCAGATGCCCTGGATGGACTCGCCGCATCCATGGCAATCCAAGAAGGGGAAAACATGCAAATCATAGTGTGTCAAAGAAGGATTCTCCCTCTTCTCAATACACACCAAGCAGTTGCTGAATGCCACCAAGTGGTTGGAAGTCGGATGTCCATCCTCAAACCTCCGATTGGCGACTGGAGAGATCCGTTCATTGATTACATTATGTTCGGAATCCTACCTGAAGATCCAAAAGAGCGGGTAAGCATCCAAAGACGAGCCCCAAACTTTCATTTGGATATACCTTCAAAAGCACTTTACAGAAAATCCTTCAACGGAGTACTCCTACGCTGCTTATCACAACAAGAGGCTGAGGAAACTCTCAAAGAAGTACATGCTGGTCTTTGTGGAGCCCATCAGGTTGGCCCTAAGCTCTACAACCAGATAAAAAGGCTAGGTTACTATTGGCCTACCATGGTAGCTGATGCAATGCAATTTGCCAAGCGCTGCCAAAAATGCCAGATTCATGGAGATTATGTCCACATGCCTCCAGAATGGCTACATCCAACAGCAATCTCGTGGCCTTTCGAAGCCTGGGGTATGGACATCATAGGTCCTATTTCTCCCCCATCAAGCAAAGGTCATCGCTTCATCTTCGCCGCTACGGATTATTTCTCCAAGTGGTCAGAAGCATTTGCGCTAAGCGAAATGAAGACTTCATCAGTCCTTCAGTTCTTGCGCACCAACATTATTTGTCGCTTCGGCATACCTAAAAGATTCGTCCATGATAACGGACCACAATTCCGGGATCATAGATTCTATAGGTTCTGCAACAAGTACAAAATCCAAAGTTGTCCTTCGACTCCATATAATCCAGCAGCGAACGGACTAGTAGAAGCCTTCAACAAGACGCTCTGCAAAATTCTCAAGAAAATGGTCTCTAGTCACAAAAGAGACTGGGGTGACAAACTACTAGAAGCTTTGTGGGCCTATCGAACCACCGTTCCAGGACCAACCCATAGCACACCGTTCTCTTTGGTCTATGGATGCGAAGCTGTTGTCCCTTTGGAAGTACAAATTCCTTCCTTAAGGGTATCTTTGCAAAATGACATGAGACAAGAAAGCAACGTCAAATTGAGACTCCAAGAGCTGGATAATCTCGATGAAAGATGACTTGAAGCTCTACAAAGCATTGAGTTGTACCAAGCACGCATGGCAGGATCTTTCGACAAGGTCAGGCAACGCGCTTGCAAAAAGGGTGACTTAGTTCTTGCGGTAAAAAGACCCATAGTCTTTGCCCACAAATCCAAAGGCAAATTCGAACCAAAATGAGAGGGACCCTTCGTCATCGACAAAGTCTTCTCCAACGGTGCATACGCTCTTCTAAACATGGAAGGAGACAGATGTATGCTACCCATCAACGACAAGTTCTTGAAGCGGTACTACCCTTGAAGACTTCCTCAAACGGGTCAGAGCAATATCTACACGTCTAAAGCGTATTTCCAAGGTACTTGCTCGTCAAACCCACCCCTTTTGAAATTTTCATCTTTATGTTGAAATTTCCAAAAAAAGAAACAATCTTTCAAAACAATGCTTACTTTCGTCGTTTCATTGTTCCAAAAAAAAAAAATCAAATCCAAAATCCAAGTTTAGGAGCCTCTTTCCAGACTTGACCAAAATTTTCGATCCTTGAACCCAAAATTCATGGTTTGAAACAAAAACCAGGACTCGGGAATTTTCACCCTAGTCTACCTTGGCTTTTACAAACGAAATGGTTTTAAGGCAAAATTTATGACCCTCGTGTCTCTAAACAAAAAAAATTGGTTTTTAGAAACCGGAAGGATGCGAACCCCATTCGATACTTCCAAAACCCAAAAAACCGGAAGGATGCGTACTCCATTCGATACTTCCAAAACCCAAAAAAAATCGCAAGGAAGCGAACCCCATTCGATACTTGCAAATTTCAAAAATCGTGGAGAAGCAACAAACCAGTTGATATCCACAACCCAAATTTCAAAAATCGTGGAGAAGCAACAAACCAGTTGATATCCACAACCCAAATTTCAAAAATCGTGGAGATGCAACATACCAGTTGCTATCCACAACCCAAATTTCAAATGGTTCGAGAAAACCTCAAATTTCAAAAATCGCGGAGAAACGACATCAAGTCAGTACCCGCAAAACCAAAAGTTTTGGGAAAAGCAGGGAAGCGACGCTTAGTCGATATTTGCACCCCAATTCGCGAGGAAGCGACATTCCATCGATACTCGCAAAACCCAGCCCGCAAGGAAGTGACATTCCATCAATACTCGCAAAACTGAATGAGCAAGGAAGCGACATTCCATCGATACTTGCAAGACCATTCAGCGAGGAGGCGACATTTAGTCGATACCTGCATTTTGAAAACCAAATCCGGCTATAAACGCCAAAAACCGGCTATAAACGCCAAAATCCGGCTATAAATGCCAAAATTCGGCTATAAATGCCAAAAAAAAAAAATTTCGGCTATAAACGCCAAAATCGGCTTTCATACCAATAAAACAAAACTTGGTTTTCAAAAAAAACTCGGCTATAAACGCAAAAATCCGGCTATAAACGCCAAATTCGGCTATAAACGCCAAAAGTCGGCTACAAATGCCAAAACAAAAAAAAATTCGGCTATAAACGCCAAAAATCGGCTATAAACGCCAAAATCTGGCTATAAATGCCAAAATTCGGCTATAAACGCCAAGACTCGGCTATAAACGCCAAATCCGGCTATAAACGCCAAAAGTCGGCTATAAATGCCAAGACAAACAAAACAACATTTGGCTCCCATGCCACAAAATGAAATTTGGCTTCTATGCCATTCCAAAATTCGGCTTTCACGCCATCAAAAAAAATCTTCGGCTTTCATGCCATCTTAAAATTCGGCTCCTATGCCATTCCAAAAATCCGCTTTCACGCCATCCAAAAAACTTTGGCTCCCATGCCACAAACAAATTTGGCTCCCATGCCACAGACAAAATTAAGCTTTCATGTCATTCAAAATTTCGGTTTTCAAACCATCAAAAACCAGGCTTTTTGCCACAAAATTGGCTTTCATCCCCAAAACAATCATTTGACAAAAGATTTTTAAAAAATGACAAACTTTTGATCAAATTCTTAAACAAACATTCCCATCAACTTTTGCTAAAATTTGTTTTCAACAAAAAAATGATTTAAGTGAAAGGAAGGGGATACAAAATACAGTACCAAAATTGTTTATACATGGAGGTACCAAAAAAAAGGGAAGAAAAAAAAGAGTCTGTTACAACTCAGGAGCTCAATCCGACATGGTCTTCAACCAAAGGTTCAACTCCTCAAGCAGACTCATGGCCTTAACTTCCAAAGTTTTTAGGCCACGCTTGCTCAAAATATCCCCATAAAACGCGGCCGAATGCCGTGACCCATCTACAGCATGAGGAAGTTCTTCCCAGAGGACCTGCCACTGCTCATGCTCTTGAGTCTTCATCCGGACATTACCTTCAGCTTCCTCAACCTGGCGAATAAGAGTCCCCTCCTTCTCCCTAGCCTGCTGAACGGCTGCATTGGAAGATCTGGCAGATCGACGAGGTGCGTCAGTAATAGGACCTTTACCCTTGTTCAATTGAGAAGAACTACCTGCAAAAGGTGGAAGAGAAAAGATCAATCAACATCAAAATGACAGAATTCTGCTACAAAAAATTCCAGCAAAATTTTGACATGGTTCCGGGGCAATTCCAAAGAAAAGGAAAATACTCCAAGAAAGATAGGAAGCCTGAAGATGAGCTCAACATCGCTGCGAGCTCATAGTCAGTGGAGAATTCTCAAAGAAGGCTTGAACTCAACATCGCTGCGGGAACAAGCCAATCTCATCAAACTTCCGCAAAATCTGGAAAAGAGCTCAACATTGCTGCAAGCTTCAGAATCCAAAAATCGCAAAACTTCCTCAAAATCCAGCAAGACCGAGAAAGAGCTCAACTTCGCTGCGAGCTCAAAATCCTGATACTTGCAAAAGGTTTTCAGGTATGCATCATCATACTTCCAAATCTATTTACCAAAACTCATGCATCAAAAAATATCATCATGCATTAGATGCTAGGAAAACCTTGACCAAAGTTTGACCAATTCCAACCCAATTTGCTCAAAACCAATCAAACTTTGTCCAAGTAAAAAATCATGTCGGCATGACCTAGAGACTCTAGCCTTCTATCTTGATGCATCAAACAAAAAAAAATGCATACATATTGAAATTACATAGCCTCATTATCATAGTGAGCAAACAAGGAAAAAGAAAAAGAAAGAGAGAAAAAAAATCTCAGCAAAAAAAAAAAAGAAAAAAAATTTTGGCCCACAAGTCGTGGCCCACTGCCATGTGGCAGTACGGTCAGGTCCGTAAGGACTTGTCCGTACTTCTAGGAAAAAAAAAACAGCAAAAAAAAAAAAAGAAAGAAAAGAAGAGAAAAACGCTGAAAAAAAAAAAAACAGAAATCAGCGTGAAAAAAAAAAGAGAGTACACGGTTTAAAAAAAAAAAAAAAGAAAACCGTGGAAAGAGAAAAAAAAGAAGCACGAAAAAAAAAGAGAAGGAAAACGTGCATGAAAAGAAAAAAAAAAGAAAGAAAAAGAAGAAGAAAAGAAAAAATAAAGAAGCTACTTCTACAATGGAGATTCTTGACGAGGAAGAAAACTTACTTGAAGCCATTGATGGAGAAGAAGAAGAAAAGCTTGGAGATTCTTGAAGAAGAGAAAGCACTTCTTATCTTGGAGAGCACTCTTGGAGAAGTTGAGCTTGTGGATTGCTACTTTGGGATCCAAGCCGGGCATTTCGGCATAAGACCATGCAAAGCAATCAACGAACTCACGAAGAAAAGAGATATACTCGGGTAACTCATCATCCTTTATATTCTTGCTTATGAATACATGACGTGGGTTATCAGATGTTCCCAAGTCTATCTTTTGGACATGATCTTTTGTCGGAAGGTTTGAAGGTGGTTCCTCCACAGTATTTTCAGAGGCTTCCAACTCAACAAGACTTTCTGGAGTGCCAGAGGCATTTTCAGACTGGGGCTCTATTTCTGTCCATGAATCTTCTTAATCAGTATCCTTCTCAAGGCTTGCAATGAGATGGTCCCAATCATTTGCTGGAATTGGGTTGAAGTAGGGTACTTCTTTTGGAGACGATGGTTCTTCTGGGTCAGAGAACCGCGCGTCTATCTCATCGGGCAATTCCTCTTTATTATCAGAGAAATTATACCAATTGGAGGAGCTTTCAGGATTTTTGACGAGTAACTCCTCAAAGAGATATCCAGGGATATCGATGTCTTTATGAGATGTTGAGGCTTGGTCGGTAAAGCGACTTTGCAGCCATGGTGTCAACTGTCTCATACGAGCGGTAGGATCATACCCCAACCCATATGAAGACTTGCCTTTTTTAAGGTGGATTTTCCAATCTTCTGGTTGACTTTTGGTTAGGGTGGGTTCCAATGGTGTAAGAATACCATGGCCACCTCCCAAACCAGTCGGATTTTGAGCATCGTAGCCCATTTTCTTCATGATAGCTTGTGCCATTGGACTATATAGGGATAGCTGAAGCATACCTTAGTTTTGAAAAGGTTTAAGCAAAGAGTTCAGTGGAGATGCTCCTGATCTATGGAAGTAAATCACTTTTTCTTCTGGCGAAGTTGCCGGAATAACAAAGGAAGCAGACGTAGGGTCTTCTATGTCTGTAAGTATCTCCAGTGGAGTGAGAGCGGGCAGATCTTGCAGAATATCAGCTTGGCTTGATGCTGTGTCATCTTCTGATTCTGACTCCGAGTCTGTGTCATGCATAATAGACACAAATGAGACAGTGAACTTGCCCCCAGCCTTTTGTTTTGTCTTCTTTGCTTTGGTAGTGATTACCAAAGGCTTTGAAGATTTGAAGGAGACGACGAAGGGAGCTTGACTGCTTACTTCGAGTTTGGTGGAGGGTTTGTTTACCTCCGATGATTGCTGAGGAGCCTTGCCTTTATCTTTCTGGAGACTGTCTGCAAAGTGAATTGTTTTTTCCTCCTGTTCTTCTTTTCCATCTTTATACATTTGAGCATCTGCAAAATAGACATCTCTGCCTTTAAAGGGCTTTTTGTCTGCAAATACTCGATGTATCAAGCCATCGTCGCCAACGAACTTGATGCACTGATGTAGAGTTGAAGGGACGACACCATTCTCATGTATCCAGGGGCGTCCAAGGAGTATATTGTAGCATGAAGGGGTCCTTATTGCATACACAGTGACTTCAGAAATAAGATCACCGATTTGCAATTTGAACCTGATTTTGTCAATAGGCCTTTGAGCGCTACCATCATATCCGAAGATGGATACGGACGTGTGACTCAGCTTGCTGGGTGGGATGCCCAGCTCTTCGAGTGCCGAAGTAGAGATGAGGTTGAGTGCAGAACCTGGATCGATCTGAACTCTGTGTACTGGCATTTCTTTGACGTACCCTGTAAAGTACAAGGGTCGGTTGTGCTTTGTTTCGCCTAGGAGGAGGTCATCCTTGTCGAAGGCAATTGTTGCACATGCTGCTTTTTGTACCGAGAGGCATTCATTGCTTGATCCCTCAGTTTTCTTCTTTTCTCCCTTTGAGGGAGTATTTGATTTTTTGACCCTATAGTCCATTTCAATTTGTAGGACTTGTGGGGCATGTTTGTCGACATCCGCATTCAGCCTTTGTAATTCTGAAATGAGACTACCACAAGTTTGTGGAGACATTTGCAATTAGTCAAAGATGTGCAGACCTGCAGGTATGTGTTTGAAGTGCTCAATCAAGTCATACTTGAAAGCCTCCTTCGGGCCTGCATTTTCTTTATTATTGCCATTTGGGGCGCTTACATCTTGCTTTCCCGAAGGATTTACATAAGAAGAGGGTTGATTGTAATTTTTATGGTAATCCCGGCCAGAACGGGTACCTCTACCAACTTCAAGAGCCTCTAGAGAAGGGTCTTCTTTTGGAAGATCGTTCTCAGGATCAAGGGGTTGATCCTTCGCTGAAGACGTCTCTATAACAGCATTGGCGTCTTCAGTGATTGTGTTGCACGGAGCAATTTCCGGGAACAAGTCCTGAACAGCAGCCGGCAACTTTTCTTTATTAGCCTAGACATCGCCCATGAGATAGGGTATCTGGGACCAATTGACTGAGTTTTCATTGAAGAAGATTTCATTGGTAGAAGTTTCTTCAAGATGATCAATCGGGAGAGGCTTGAATTCCGATGTCACAGCTTCAGGAGACGAGGGCTGAGAGGATGTTATCTCAGTGGAAGTCACCTGAGAGGATGTAGCTCCAGGAGATACGCTACCGGTTGGGGAGTACGTGTCTTCGAAAGCTTCAGAGGCACTGTCGTCCTGAGCTATTGCATTGCAGGTTATCCTGATAGGAGATGCCCTCAGTGTAGACTGTTGGGAATCGGACTCATCCTCAGATGTAAGAGGATCATCGATCCAACTGTTTTCTCAATTTTCAGGAGTTGAGGGAGAAAGTTCCCGTTGATTTTCAAGGACTTCCGGCTCTGGATCATGACAAAGATTGATGCGATCCTGCTCCTGCTCTATGGCAAGATGTTGCAAGATTCTTGCATACTCTTCAAGATCAGGCATAGGAGCCAAATCTTCTTCGTCATTTGCTCCTTGTGGTTCGCCCATGTTGGGTTCCACTGAAGCATTTGCTGGTGCTGGATCGACAGCGTTTTCTTGAACAGGGCCCTGGTTTTCTTCATCATCAGACCAAGATCCTTGTGGTTGCAATGGGTTATACCAGATTACTGGCATAAGATGAGACTCGGGAATCCATTCCTCGTCGGAGAGGTATTCTCCTGTTTCAAAGGATTCTTCCCACTCATCTATATCACTGGCAGTGTCACTGGACTCGTATCCATTCATGGAGAATCCAACTACCGAATTGCAAGAGTATGATACCCCCTGCACATTTCCATTTTTGTATAGAGGTGGCATGAAATCATCAAGAGTGAATTTTTTTACCGCCTTGGAGGTTTTGGGAAGAGATTCTTCCGTCGTCCCTAGTGAAGCAGTGGAAGAAGTTTCTGCTTTTTCAAGGACTTCTTGTTTTGGTTGAGACTTCTATTGCTGTTTGAGCTTGCGGAGTTGTCTCTTGGCTTGCCTTCGCTGCTGAGCGGTCGGCTTTGTTTTGACGATCTCCCAATTTTCATCATCTAGGAGATCGGGATGCACCCATATAGGCTGTCCATCTGATGTTGGATAGGGAACCAATTCTTGGGACGCTTGAGCCATTTTTATCACCTTGAATGAAGTAGTGATCTTCTCTTTCGGTGACTTTGAAGTTTGCCGATATGACACCATGTTGACAGAGGCGGGGCCATAGTTTTTATCAAAGGTTATGACTCCGTTTTTCCACATCTCATTGATCTTCTCTCTCACAACGAAGCATTGATTGAGAGGATCTGAGATCATCTGATGGTATGGACAGTATCGGGGATCATTGGTTTTGCCAACATCTCCCGGTCTTTTGGGCTCTGGCAAAATGAGTTTTTCATTTGGTAGGAGAGCCTCAAAGATTTCTTCAACATCTTCATCGAACGGATATTTCTTTTCTACACGTTCTTTGAAGGCATCAGAGAGTTCGGGTCTTTTATCTGCAGTTTTGTTTTCAGGTTTCTTTGGCTGCTGAGGAGCTGACTTAGTCTGCACATTAAGAACCTCCTTTTTCTTTGGTTTTGAGGTTGTAACGGCAGTCGGCTCTTTCTTTGATGATTTCTGACTGTTGAGGTCTTTGATCACCATTTCAGCTTCCATGGAAGCTTCGAGGAGTTCTCCCAGGTTCTTTGATTTGTTGCCGATGATCATGGAGCGGATTTTTGCTCTCATATTGTTACGGCAGATGTCGACTAGCGACGCTTGTGGCAGCACATCTGAGCATTTGTACGCCATTGCCTTCCATTTGTGAATGAAGTCGTATGTTGACTCATTCTCTCCCTGTTTTAGGTTGCAGAGTTGAGCCATAGTAACTGTTGACACCAAAAATGTCACTTTGCCTCTTCAACATCAAGAAGGCTGCATGAAGTCGCAACCTGCCATAAATAGACAATGCAATTTCTCCAAAAAATCAAATCTTGTCAGAATCAAACAAAAACTGCAAGATCCTTCAAGATAGCCAAGAGAAGAGTACACATGAAGTTTCGGGCCATTTCGACAACATTTGGCCTAACTTCACTTCTCCGACAGCTAAACGGGAGCTCCCGGCGGCGACATCATCGGAGACGTCAAAACTTCGATCAAAGCCTACAGATGACTCCAGCATGTCTCAAAAGGGCTCCATGCCAAATTTCAAGTCAAACCGACAACGTTTGACCCTCCATCAGTGCTCGAGCAGCAAAATCAAGCCTCCCGGCGGCGGGAACCGCCGAAGCCTTCGCTCATCAAACCAAGTGCATGAGTGGCTTCAACATGCTTCTAAAAGGCTGCACGTCAAATTTCAGGTCATTCTGACAACGTTTGACCAGGTCTCGATGCTCCGAGAGAAAATCAAGCCTACCGGCGGCGGAGCAACCCGGGACCATGACATCCAAAACGGAGCCCATGGAACGTCCAAAATGACTCCAATAGGCTCCCCGTCGAATTTCAGGTCAATCGGACATCGTTTGACCGCACATCAAAGCTCGGCATTTTCCCCGCAGCAAAATCAAGTGAAGCATCGACGGGACCCCAAACGGCTTCAAAACTCAAACAAAAGCCTATGGTTGGTCTTATTTATTGCCCAGGAGGCTTCACCTCAAATTTCAGGTCATTCCGACATCGTTTGACCAAGTTTCGACTTCTGGCGGAAAATCAGCAGCTCTACGCGACAAAGTCTTCGGCTTTCCCGGAAAATTAGAAACTTTGCACTCTAAAAATGCAAGGATTCTCATCAAGTTTTCTACAGGGAAATCAAGCCAATAAATGAGAAGAAATGTCAAGAAAAATACAGAAGAAAACGGCGACGAAAAAGACCTCAAAACGACCGCAAAACGGGCTCCGAAGGGGAAAAATCCCCCAGGGTCGCAGGCCCCTGCGACCATGGCCCATGGTCGCCGGTCCATGGTCGCCGGCGACCATGGCCCATGGTCGCCGGCGACCATGGAGGTCCGGGTCACCGGATTTTCCGCCGGTGACCCGTTTTTCCGTCTTTCTTCGCGTTTCGCGCACTTTGGCCCCTGTGGTTTCCTGAAAATGTGATTTTTAGTGCTTGAAATTGACTCATATCCGACGACATCCGTCAAAATCACGGGTCAACCTCCAAAGCATAAAATCATCAGTGATCGCTCCAAGATCGCCAACCGGCTGACCAAGAAAGTGCACTTTCTGTCCGACCGATCGTGAAATCGACAAGACAGATGTCACCGGCCCACTCTTAGCTATCAATGTCTGAAGCTACATGTTCATCCGATGTCAATCAGCATGTAGATCCATCGATGATCGTCGCCAGAAGAATTCCAGAAGACACGGCATGGCCCGCGACTCTTCAACTGCTCGGCGACCAATTAATGTGGTTAATTGACTAGCTTTATTGCAGTCATTAATTCATTTCTTTGGACGGCCCAATCAGAAGCAAGCATTTGGGAGTTACAAGTCAATTGATTCATGGCATTTAAACCATGAAACTCCTCCCATTATGGTAATTAAGGTGATTAAAAGCCCTTAATCTCCATCGGCCAATCAGATTCAAGGAAAAAGGAGTTACAAAATCAAGAAATAAATCTTGTAACTCCTCCCATTAAAGCCATTAAGGCTCATAAACCCTCCTAAATGGCTACCAAAAGCCTATAAATAGGAGAGCATTCCATTGAAATGGAGATCGGAAGAAAATCGGGAAAAAGATCAGAAAAAGGAGGAGAAAATCAGAGGATCAGAAAAAAAGATCAGAAAGAGATCTGAGAGAAAGAAAAAGAGAGAAAAACTCTGCTGAAGTTCTGCACCGGCCACCACTACAAGGTGACAAAAGTCCCTTGGGGGGGCACCCCCCCCAAGGTCCTTGCCTTCTCCTGCTGCCTCCAATGGCTTAGACGTGGCTTTTCAGCCCGTCTACTTAGCTTTTTATTGGACATAGGACCTTCTCTTGGTCTTTGTCCTCTAAAAATCTGAGGTTATAGCCAAGCCAAGCGAATCAAGAGCATCTTCTGTTCTCATCTGCATGGATGATGGCGAAGCCCATACATGGCTTGCGACCGTCAATCTGAACGAGTCCCCCACAATCTCCTGAAAAGTTAGATCTTCCTTTTCTTGCTTTTCATTGTAGTTTGTATTTTTCTAAAAGAGACAAAAATCACAACTCTTGTCTTTCATTATTGATGAGAATTGTAAATCGGCTATAAACGCCAAAATCGGCTATAAATGCCAAACAAAATCGCCTTTCACGGCAAACCAAGAAAATGTCTCTTTTCTTAAATATTTGTGCAATGGAAAACTTGAAAGAAGTTGATTTCCTTTTTACTTGCGAAGGTTGATCTCCGGATTACCACTTGCAATTCCAAGTAAAATAGAAAATCTGGCACACCCACCCACACAAAAGAAATGTTGATGCACGCTTCAGGGCCCGCCAGGGCGCGAAAGGGCCGGACCCGACGGGCTCCCACGTTCCGCCGACCCCGGTAGCCGCCCCAGCAGGCGCCTCGGAGCGCGTTCCATCAAGCTGGCACACCCGGTGGGACTCGTTCATTTGAGAACACGGTGCTTGGAAATGAAATATTTGCATATCATACTTTTTGCTCTATGCTTATACTTCTTTTCCGGATTCCTTGGCTACTTTCTAGCTGGTAGCCTATGTTGGATTTTGCATCCTAAAAAAAATGAGATGGGATTTTTTGGAAATTTCTATTTCTTTGAGTTTGTTTCCATTCTTTCTCTTTTCAAAAAACAAAAATCAGTTTTCTTAGTTTGAATTCAAAATTGAGAAACTTTGATCCTATCCTATCGTTCTTTGGCGCTTGCAGAAATGTTGAGCCCGTTCGACTAAGGTTTTGGACCATCGTTTCTCTTCGATGAGTTCATTAGAGATTTCAAAAAAAAAAATATAAAAAAAAATAAAAATAAAAAAAAATCAGTTTTCTTAGTTTTGAATTCAAAATTGAGAAACTTTGATCCTATCCTATCGTTCTTTGGTGCTTGCAGAAATGTTGAGCCCGTTCGACTAAGGTTTTGGGCCATCGTTTCTCTTCGATGAGTTCATTAGAGATTTCAAAGAAAATAAAAAAAAATCAGTTTTCTTAGTTTTGAATTCAAAATTGAGAAACTTTGATCCTATCCTATCGTTCTTTGGTGCTTGCAGAAATGTTGAGCCCGTTCGACTAAGGTTTTGGGCCATCGTTTCTCTTCGATGAGTTCATTAGAGATTTCAAAAAAAAATATATTAAAAAATATAAAAATAAAAAAAAAATCAGTTTTCTTAGTTTGAATTCAAAATTGAGAAACTTTGATCCTATCCTATCGTTCTTTGGTGCTTGCAGAAATGTTGAGCCCGTTCGACTAAGGTTTTGGGCCATCGTTTCTCTTCGATGAGTTCATTAGAGATTTCAAAAAAAAAATATTAAAAAAAAAAATAAAATAAAGAAATTTTTTTTTCTTAGTTTGGATTCAAAATTGAGAAACTTTGTTCCTATCCTATCGTTCTTTGGTGCTTGCAGAAATGTTGAGCCCGTTCGACTAAGGTTTTGGGCCATCGTTTCTCTTCGATGAGTCTATTTGGGATTTTTTATAAAAAAAAAGGGACATAGACCACTAAGGTTAAACCAATTGCGTTCTTTGATCACGATTGATTCAAGAAAAGCCTTGTCCAGAGTGTGGAGACAGCTTGACTGTTCTAGGCAAGGGTCCTCCAAACGGGTTCATTAAGTAATCCTACCCTTACCTGGGGGCAATTCTATCAATTGAGGTTTCATAAGACCGGGTTAGGAGGCCTATGTGTACTCTCTCGTCTTTAAATCTTAAAAATAAAAAAAAATCAAAAATAAAAAAAAAAAAGATTTTCAAAAAAAAAAATCTTAAAAAAAAAAAATAAAAAAAAAATCAAAAATAAAAAAAAAGATCTTCAAAAAAAAAAATCTTAAACAAAAAAAAAGATTTTTTTTTAAAAAAAAAAAAAAATGAAAATCTTAAAATAAAAAAAAAATCTTCAAAAAAAAAAACTCTCGTCATTTTAGATTCAGATCCGAGAAATTGTGGTTCCTTCCCTTCTGGGTACTGGTGCTCGCGGAAATCGTTGAGCCCGTATTCGGGTCGGAATACCATCTGCTCTCTTTGATGAATCCAATCTTGACATTTCAAAAAAAAAAGAGAATCCCATCTCGTGGATGCGATCTCCAACATTTGTGCATAGCAATACTGGTACGCCCTTTCAGGGTCTACTGTATCTGTGACCGGCACATTTGTAACTCCTACCTTATATTCTTCTTATCTCGAGCAAGCTCCGCTTCTCGATAAGTCGAATTTAGGTATACAATTGCTTCTAGCAGTCATTGGAACGCTCATTTCGAGCCTACCATGTTCGCTGTCAGAACAATTGTACCATCTATGGCTTTTTGCCTTCTTCATGTCGCTTGGGTCATATCCCTTGAGCGATTTGAAAAGACAACCATAGAAATTCCCATTTATGATCATCATATTCTTGTGATTACTAATGGATGTGGTCTTGTTTCAGAAATTTTGAAACTAACAATGGCAGCCTTAACCATTATCTTCGACGAGAACAAGCACCAACTCATGCTTCAACAGAAGCAAAGCACGCGCACCCATAAGCGCCCTGCCAGCTGCCGAAGCGTCAATTCCCTCGGCAACTCTCTGAACTCCGGGTCGACCTCGACTCCCCGGACCATCGTCTTCGGGACACTGGGACCATTCCCACTTCCCGAAGAACAAACTGCGCCTGCCAAAAGGCAGAAAATCGCCTCTCAACGTGTCACTCCCGTGACACCAAAGGCGAGCCCCCAAAAGCCCGAAGCCCGCGGCACCCCCGTGAAGCCTCGACCAACAACCAACCAGGTCTACCCTAAGACTTGGTCTCCAAGACCTTCCCCAAAACAAAGAAGGTCTCAAACATCCACCAAGCCAGCATACCTGGCCCCACTCAAGGAGAACCAGTTCTACCCTCTTGCCTACATGAAAGAGGAGAGACCCATCTCCAACCTGACTCCCAAGTCAACCCAGCATGAGCCGGCTTGTTCCTACAGGCCCAAAATCAGATCATGCATCACCAGGCCTCTCCAAGCACCTGCTAAGGCCTACACTCCTTCAGTTCGACCCTTCATCTCTACAGGGGCCGAACTCGAAAGGTTTAAAGCTTCGCTGCAACAGGCAAAGGACCGGGTCCGCATCCTGTCCTTGCCCAACCACAAAGAAGACAAGCTCGGCTGCTGCGCCCGAGGGAGCACATCCTTCATCGTCAGAGCCCAGCCAGAGCTGACTGAAGCTCAAATCGCTCGTCGAGCACGCCGCCGTGCGTCATATCGACAAAAGAGACTAGAGAAGCAACGGACCCAGCCTCCTACACTTCAAGTCTCCCACAAATGGGTCGAAAAAGAAAGACCCGACCAAGTTGCTGCCGTCCATATGGTTGGAAAAACCAGAAGACGCCAAAAGTCAGCATCAAAAATCCATGTCCGACGTCCGGTGACCCGTAGCGTCACCGGGACACGAAGACATCCTGAAGAATCTCCTGCCCCTTCAAGCCAAGGACGGGAGAGTAATCCTTCATCAAGCTCTTCATCAAAAAGAATGAGCCCCAGCTCGGTCACCAGGACGATTTCTTCGTTCGAATCTCGAGGGATGAACGTCTTGGCTACAAGTTCTGAGCCGCCACCTCAGAATCCACCTCGAGATGATGCGCTCGCACGCATCCAGCAGTTGGAACAAGGCCAGCAGAGGATCGAAACTCTGATGGAAAACATTCTCCTTGTCGTCCAAAATCAGGTGAACAATGAGCCTCCTCCAAATCATAGCAATAACGAGGGAAATGGAGAAGAAAATGAGTCACGCGCCCTCACCAAAAAGGACGTAGACAGTTTCCTCGCCAAAGCTAAAGAAGATGATATACTCAAAGAGCATGGGATCAAGCCACCATATCCTTTATGGATGGACTCGGTCCCGTTCCCCACAAAATTCAAACATCCTACTCTCCAAACATATACGGGGAAAGGATCGGCCAGACAGCACGTCATCCACTTCAAGATCTTGACGGGAGCTATCGCGGATCAAGATGCATTCAAGATTCGCCTCTTTGCAAGTACCCTAAAAGGTACGGCCTTCGATTGGTACTCCACTCTGCCGGAGAACTCCATTCAGAACTGGGCTATGCTGGAGACACGCTTCCTGACCCACTTCCAAGGTGAGGATCATCCTGTTACTATGGCTCAGCTCTGCAGCCTAAAACAGGGAGAGAATGAGTCAACTTATGACTTCATTCACAAGTGGAAAGCAATGGCGTACAAATGCTCAGATGTACTGCCACAAGCGTCGCTAGTTGACATCTGCCGAAACAACATGAGAGCTAAAATCCGCTCCATGATCATCGGCAACAAATCAAAAAACCTGGGAGAGCTCCTGGAAGCTTCCATGGAAGCTGAAACGGTGATCAAAGACCTCAACAGTCAGAAATCATCAAAGAAAGAGCCGACTGCTGTTGCAACCTCTAAACCAAAGAAGAAAGAGGTCCTCAATGTGCAAACCAAGTCAGCTCCTCAGCAGCCAAAGAAAGCTGAAAACAAAACTGCAGGTAAAAGGCCTGAACTCTCCGATGCCTTCAAAGAGCGAGTAGAAAAGAAATATCCGTTCGATGAAGACGTCGAAGAAATCTTTGAGGCTCTCCTAGCAAATGGGAAACTCATTTTGCCAGAGCCCAAAAGACCTGGAGATGTTGGCAAAACCAATGATCCTCGGTACTGTCCATACCACCAGATGGTTTCGCATCCTCTCAATCAATGCTTTGTTGTGAGAGAGAAGATAAACGAGATGTGGAAAAACGGAGTCATCACCTTTGACAAAAACTATGGGACTGCCTCCGTCAACATGGTGTCATATGGACAAACACCAAAGTCACCGAAGAAGAAGATCACTACTTCCTTCAAGGTGATAAATAGAATTCAAACGTCCGAAGTGTTGGTTCCTTGCCCGACACCAGACGGACAACCCATATGGGTACATCCCGATCTCCTGGAAGATGAAAATTGGGAGATCGTCAAAACAAAGCCGACAGCTCAACAGCGAAGGCAGGCTAGGAAACATCTCCTCAGGCTCAAAAGGCAAGAGAAGACCCAGCCAAAACAAGAAGTTCATGAAAAGGCAGAGGCCTCCTCTACCACTTCACTCGGGGCAACAGAAACATCCCCTCCAGAGACTTCAAAGGCGGTAAGAAACTTCACTCTTAGTGATTTCATGCCACCTCAATTCAAAAAAGAAGCCATGCAGGGGGCATCATACTCTTGCAACTCGGTAGTTGGATTCTCCATTGATGGATACGAGTCCAGCGACACCGACGATGGATTCGAGCCCAACTACACCGATGAGTGGGAGGAATCTCTTGAAACAGGAGAATATCTCTCCGATGAAGAATGGGTTCCTGAAACTCACCTTATACCAGTAATCTGGTATAACCCCTTGCAACCACAAGGATCCTGGTCTGATGATGAAGAAGACCAAGAGGCTGCACAAGAAGATGCTGTTAACCCAGCACCTGTCATTGCTCCAGTGGAAATCAACTATGTTGAGCCACACGGAGAAGACGAAGAAGAGGATCTGGCTCCCATGCCTGAACTTGAAGAATATGCAAGGATCTTGCAGCGTCTCGCTCTAGAACAAGAGCAAGACCGCGTCAACGAGATTCCTCACAATCCAGAGCCGGAAGTCCCTGAAGCCCATCAGGTACCTCCTCCCTCAACTCCTGAAAATGGAGAACATTGCTGGATTGACGATCCTCTTACATCCGAGGATGAGTCTGACTCCGAGCAGGCAACATCTCCTATCAGAGCTTCCTGTAATGTAATATATCAGGACTATAGCTCTTCTGAAGCGTCGTCTGATGAGATTACCTACACTCCGACGACGCCTAGCAATGTATCCTCTGGAGCTACCTTGTCTCACGTGACTTTCACAGAGATGACACCCTCTCAGGTTTCTTCTCCTGAGACTGTGACTTCAGGATACACATTCTTCCCGACTCATCATCATGAAGAAAACCCAACTTGGGGTGATGGATGGGTCAACGAAGAAGAAAAGCTGCTGGATGCTGTTCAGGACTTGCTCCCGGAAAATGCTCCGTGCAACACAATCACTGAGGATGGCAACTCTGCTGCAGATACATCCCCAGTAGATGAAAAACGACAGCCTCTTGATCCTGAAGACAATCTTCCAAACGAAGATCCTTCTCAAGAAGCTCTCGAAGTTGGTAGAGGCACCCGTTCGGGCCGGGACTACCACAAGAATTACAACCAATCTTCCTTTACTTATGTAAATCCTTCGGGAAAAGATGTTGTAAGCGCCCCCAGTGGCAAAAACAATGAACATGCAGGCCCTAAGGAGGCTTTCAAGTATGACTTGGTTGAGCACTTCAAACACATACCTGCACGTCTTCACATCCTGGATTTATTACGAATGTCTCCACGCACTCGTGATAATCTCATCTCAGAATTGCAAAAACTGAATGAGGATGTCGACAAACATGCCCCGCAAGTCCTCCAAATTGAAATGGACTACCGGGTCAAAAACTCTGAAACTTCCTCAAAGGGAGAAAAGAAAACTGAGGGATCATGCATCCAATGCCTCTCGGTTCAAAAGGCAGCCAATGCAACCATCGCCTTCACTAAGGAAGACCTCCTACTTGGCGAAGCAAGGCACAACCGACCCCTGTACTTCACAGGGTACATCAAAGAAATACCGATACACAGAGTTCAGATCGACCCAGGTTCTGCACTCAACCTTATCTCCACTTCGGCTCTTGAAGAGTTGGGCATCCCACCCAGCAAGCTAAGCCACACATCTGTATCTATCTTTGGATACGATGGGAGCGCTCAAAGGCCTATCGGCAAAATCAGGTTCAAATTGCAAATCGGTGATCTTATCTCTGAGGTCACTGTGTATGCAATAAAAACCCCCTCATGCTACAACATCCTTCTCGGACGTCCTTGGATACACGAGAACGGTGTTGTCCCTTCAACTCTACATCAATGCATCAAGTTCGTCGGCGACGACGGCATGGTACATCGTGTCTTTGCGGACAGAAAACCCTTCAAAGGTAAAGAAGTCCACTTCGCAGACTCCCAGATGTATGAAGGCGAAAAAGAAGAAAAAGAGGAAATAGCACCCCCTGCTGAATATCTCCAGAAAGATAAAGGCAAGGCCCCTCAAAAATCACCGGAAGAAAACAAACCCTCTGGCAAATTAGAAGAGAGTAGTCAATCTCCCTTCGTTATCTCCCTCAAGAATTCAAAACCTTTTGTCATCACGACTAAAGTGAAGAAGGCGAAACAAAAGCCTGGGGGCAAATTTGTTGTCTCTCTCGTGTCTATCATGCAAGACACAGACTCGGACTCAGAGCCAGAAGACGATGCATCGTCAAGCCAAGCTGACACTCAGCAAGTTCAGCCTGCTCTCACTCCGATGGAGACACCTGCAGATGTAGAAGATCCTACGTCTGCTACCTTTGTTGTTCCGGCAACATCACCAAAGCAAAGACCGATCTTCTTTCATAGATCGGATGCTTCTTCATCAAGTTCTCTGCTTGAACCTTTTCAAAATGAAGGTATGCCTCAGCTATCTCTATATAGTCCTGTGGCACAAGCAATTATGAAGAAAATGGGCTTTGACGCTCAAAACCCAGTCGGTTTGGGAGAAAGACGCGGTATTCTCACGCCATTGGAGCCCGCCTTGACCAAAAGCCAGCTGGAAGATTGGAGACTCTACGGTCATGTAGAAAAGTCTTCATATGGGTTAGGATATGATCCCGACACTCCTCTGAGACAGTTGACACAAAGGCTTAAAAGTCGTTTTACGGACCAAGCCTCAACATCTAAAGTCCACGAAGACATCGATCTCCCTGGATATCTCTTTAAAGCGTTACCTGACAAAAATCCAGGAAGCTCATCCAATTGGTATGATTTCTCTGATGATAAAGAGGAATCGTCCGATAATGCAGACTTGTGCTATTCTGACCCAGAAGAACCCTCGTCTCCAAAAGAAATACCAGACTCAACAGGCGATTGGGACTATCTCATAGCAAGCCTTGAGGAGATCACCAATCAAGAAAATCCATGGAAAGGAACAGAGCCTTGGTCTGGTAATGCAGTTGAAACTCCAGAAGGTTTCGTTGAGTTGGAAGCCTCCGAAAATATTGTGGAGGAACCACCTTCGAACCTTCCGACAGAAGATTCTGTTGAAAAGATAAACTTGGGAACACCTGATAACCCACGTCCTGTATTCATAAGCAAGAATATAAAGGATGATGAGTTACCCGAGTATATCGCTTTTCTTCGTGAGTTCGTTGATTGCTTTGCATGGTCCTATGCTGAAATGCCTGGTTTAGACCCCAAAATAGCAGTCCACAAACTCAATCTTCAAGAAGAAATCAAGCCTGTCAAACAAGGCCAAAGAAGATTCCGTCCAGATGTGATGGATAAAATTGAACAAGAAGTTCAAAAACTCAAAAGCGTTGGCTTCATCCGTGAGGAACAACATCCAGAATGGTTGGCCAACATTGTCCCCGTGACAAAGAAAAATGGGCAGATCAGAGTCTGTATTGACTATAGAGACTTGAATGGCGCTTGCCCTAAAGATGAATTCCCGCTCCCCATACCGGAGGTGATGATTGACAATACCTGCGGATTCGAGCGAATGACATTCATGGATGGCTTCTCTGGTTACAATCAGATAAAGATGCATCCCGAGGATGAAAAACACACTTCATTTCGGACTCCATTTGGCGTGTATTGCTACACTGTCATGCCATTTGGTCTGAAAAATGCTGGTGCCACATATCAGAGGGCTATGATGAAAATATTCCAAGATATGCAGCACAAGACGGTCGAATGTTACGTTGATGACCTCGCCGTCAAAAGCAGAAGAAAAGAAGACCATCTCAAAGATCTTCGGGAAGTCTTCCTCCGACTCCGCAAACACAAACTGCGGATGAATCCTCTAAAATGCTTCTTCGGCGTCTCGTCGGGTAAGTTTCTCGGATTCCTTGTTCGGAAAGCTGGAATAGAACTTGACCCCATAAAAGTCAAGGCTATTCTAGAAATGCCCTCTCCAAGAACCCTAAGGGAACTAAAAGGGCTTCAAGGGAGATTGGCCTACATCAGACGGTTCATCTCCAATCTTTCGGGGAAATGCCGTCCGTTCTCTCGATTGATGAAAAAAGGTGTAGACTTTGTCTGGGATGCCGACTGTGAAGCCGCATTTCAAGATATCAAGTCATACCTGACCAAACCTCCAGTGTTAGCTGCCCCTGCCACTGGAAAACCATTCATCTTGTACACAAGAGCTCTTGATCATTCTGTAGGCGCTCTGCTTGCACAAGAGAATGGTGAGGGAAAAGAAGCTGCTCTATACTACCTCAGCCGCATGCTAGTAGGTGCAGAGCATCGCTACTCTCCAGTCGAAAAGGAATGCCTTGCAGTGATGTTCGCCGTACAAAAGCTACGTCACTATCTGCTTTCCAACACAGTCTACCTGGTCTCGAGGATCAACCTCTTGAAGGTCCTTGTCACAAAGGCCGGTTCTCTCAATGCCCGACTGGCAAAATGGTCCATCCTCTTGTCACAATTTGATATTAGGTATGTGCCACAAAAAGCAATCAAAGGCCAAGCTCTAGCAGATTTCCTCGCAGAGCATCCATTGCCTAAAGATTCACCACTCAGAGATGATCTCCCAGACGAACCTGTCTACAACGTGGAGACTTCCTCACCAAATGCCTCCTGGGACATGTACTTTGACGGTGCAACCAGGACAAATGAAAACAGAAAGCTGATCTCGGGAGTTGGCATCCTCTTTGTTAGCCCCGACAAATACATGATTCCACATGCTTTCTCGCTATTGGAACCATGCACAAACAATGCAGCTGAATACCAAGCTCTGATCCTAGGATTGGAACTCGCCATCGAATCTGGTATCACCATGCTGGAAGTCTTTGGAAACTCTCAACTGATCGTCAACCAGATGAATCAGAAATATGAAGTCAGGAAGCCCGATCTGCTGCCTTATTACAACAAGGCACAATCGCTTTTGCAAAAGTTTGACATCTGCAACATCACCCACATTCGTAGAGGTGAAAATATCCGTGCAGATGCCCTGGCTGGACTTGCCGCATCAATGGCGATCCAGGAAGGGGAAAACATGCAAATTACAGTGTGCGAGAGAAGGATCCTCCCTCCTCTTAACACACACCAAGCAGTTGCCGAATGCCACCGAGTGGTTGGAAGTCGGATCTCTATCCTTCAACCTTCAATCGTCGACTGGAGGGATCCGTTCATTGATTACACTATGTTCGGAATCCTACCTGAAGATCCAAAAGAACGGGTAAGCATACAAAGGCGAGCCCCAAACTTTCATTTGGATATTCCTTCAAAGATCCTTTACAGGAAATCCTTCAACGGAGTACTTCTACGCTGCTTGTCACAACAAGAGGCCGAAGAAACACTTAAAGAAGTTCATGCTGGTCTTTGTGGAGCCCATCAGGCAGGTCCTAAGCTCTATGATCAGATAAAAAGGTTAGGTTACTATTGGCCTACCATGGTTGCTGATGCAATGCAATTTGCCAAACGTTGCCAGCTATGCCAAGTTCACGGAGATTACATTCACATGCCTCCGGAATGGCTGCATCCTACAGCAATCTCATGGCCTTTCGAAGCATGGGGCATGGACATCATAGGTCCTATCTCTCCCCCTTCAAGCAAAGGTCATCGCTTCATCTTCGCCGCAACGGATTATTTCTCCAAGTGGTCAGAAGCATTTGCGTTCAACGAAATGAAGACCTCATCAGTTCTTCAGTTCCTGCGCACCAACATCATTTGTCGTTTCGGCATACCCAAGAGATTCGTCCATGATAACGGACCACAATTCCGGGATCATCGATTCTACAGGTTTTGCGACAAATACAAAATCCAAAGCTGTCCTTCGACTCCATACAATCCGGCAGCAAACGGATTGGCAGAAGCCTTCAACAAGACACTCTGCAAAATCCTCAAGAAAATGGTCTCTAGTCACAAAAGAGACTGGAGCGATAAACTGTCTGAAGCTTTGTGGGCCTATCAAACCACCGTTCGAGGACCAACCCATAGCACACCATTCTCCTTGGTCTATGGATGCGAAGCTGTCGTGCCCCTAGAGGTACAAATTCCTTCTCTGAGGGTATCTCTACAAAATGACATGACTCAAGAAAGCAATGCGAAATTGCGACTCCATGAGCTGGACAATCTCGATGAGAGACGGCTCGAAGCTCGACAAAGCATTGAACTTTACCAAGCACGCATGGCAGGATCTTTTGACAAAAGGGTCCGGCAACGCGCCTACAAAAAGGGTGACTTGGTTCTTGCGGTAAAAAGACCAATGGTCTTCGCACACAAATCAAAAGGCAAATTTGAACCAAAATGGGAGGGACCCTACGTCATCGACAAGGTCTTCTCCAATGGCGCATATGCCCTCCTAAACATGGAAGGCGACAGATGTATGCTGCCTATCAACGGCAAGTTCTTGAAGCGGTACTACCCTTGAAGACTTACCCAACTGGGTAAGAGCAATGCCTGTATGGCCAAAACCTGTTCTCAGGTACTCGCTCGTCAAACCCACTCTCTTTAGAATTTTCATATCAAATGTCAAAATTTCTAGAGATTCAAAAACAATGCTTATTTTTATCGTTTCATTGTTCAAAAACAAAAAAATCCAAGTTTAGGAGCCTCTCCCTGACTTGACCAAAGCTTTCGATCCTTGAACCAAAATTCATGGTTTGAAACAAAAATCCGGATTCAGGGATTTCCACCCTAGTCCACCTTACCTTTTACCGCCAAATGGTTCTAGGTCAAAATTTACGACCCTCGTGTCTTTAAACAAAAAAAATGGTTTTTCAAAAATCGTGGGGATATGACATCAAAGTCAGTACCCGCAAAACAAAAATTTTGAAAAAAAGCAAGGATGCGACATTCCATCGATACTTGCACCCAAAATCGCAGGGAAGCGACATTTCGTCGATACTTGCAAAATCCAAAAACCGTGGAGAAGCAACAAACCAGTTGATATCCACAACCCAATTTCAAAAATCGTGGAGATGCAACATACCAGTTGCTAGCCACAACCCAAATTTCAAAGGTTCGAGAAAACCTCAAATTTCAAAAATCACGGGGAAACGACATCAAGTCAGTACCCACAAAATCAAAAGTTTTGGGAAAAGCAGGGAAGCGACGCTTAGTCGATATTTGCACCCCAATTCGCGAGGAAGCGACATTCCATCGATACTTGCAAAACCTAACCCGCGAGGAAGTGACATTCCATCAATACTCGCAGAACCGAATGAGCAAGGAAGCGACATTCCATCGATACTTGCAAGACCATTCAGCGGGGAGGCGACATTTAGTCGATACCTGCATTTTGAAAGCAAAAAAAAAAATCTGGCTATAAACGCCAAAACCTGGCTCTTTTGCCCAAAAACCGGCTATCAATGCCACCAAACCGGCTATAAATGCCACAAACCGGCTATCAATGCCACGAAAAATTGGCTTTCACGCTGACAAACCAAAACTTGGCTTTCAAAAAATGGCTATCAATGCCACCAAACCGGCTATAAATGCCACAAATTGGCTATCAATGCCACCAAACCGGCTATAAATGCCGCAAATTGGCTATCAATGCCACCAAACTGGCTATAGATGCCAACAAAACAAACACCGGCTTCCATGCCAACCAAAATTTTGTCTTTTACGCCATAAAATTTCGGCTTCCATGCCATCTCAAAATTGGTTCCCATGCCACGAACAAAATTTTTGGCTCTTATGCCATCTCAAAAATCGGCTATAAATGCCACATAAAAAAAAACCTGACTCTCATGTCAAAAATGGCTGTAAATGCCACAAAAATCCGGCTTTCATGCCAAATTCGTTTCCCCTACCAAAACAATCATTTGACAAAAGATTTTCACAAAATGACAAAACTTTTGATCAAATCCCATTTAGCAATCGCTTTCATCACAAAAAGATTTGAGTGAGCGTAGGGAAAACAAAAAAAAAAGAGTACTAAAAAATACATGTGGTACCAAAAAAAGGAAAGTGTTCACAAGCACTGCAAAAAAAAAAAAGAGTACCAAAAAATACATGTGGTACCAAAAAAAAGGAAAGTGTTCACAAGCACTGCAAAAAAAAAGAAGTACCAAAAAAATACATGTGGTACCAAAAAAAAAGAAGAATGGTTTCTGCTACAAAAATCAGGAGCTCAGCCAAAAATGGTCTCCAGCCAAAGCTTCAGCTCCTCAAGCAAACTCTTGGCCTCAGCCGTCAGAGTTTCCAAGGCACGCTTCTTCAGGAACTTGCCATGAGATGCTGGCGAATGCCGTAACCCTTCTTTTACACCGGGAAGCTCTTCCCCAGCAGTTTGCCATCGTTCGTTTTCTAGAGTCCTCCTCTCGAGAACTTGACCGGCATCTGCAACCCTGCGGATCAGAGTACTCTCCCTGTCACGAGCCTCTGTTATAGCAGCCCACTTCGCATCGACTTGTGCCTTCAAATGCTCAAGACGTTTCCTGGCCTCCTCAACTTCCCTATCAAGGACGTTAAGGTCATGCCTCAATCCGATGATGGCTAGCTCTTCCTTGTTCTTCTCCCGAACTAGCTGCTTCTTGCTTTGTGTAGCCTCATTCAGGTCAGACTTAGCCTTATCAGCAGGGTCCAAGAACATCTCCTTGAAGAATTGGTCGTCAGGGAAACCCATGGTCTCAAACCACTTGTCACCCAGTGCAATGATCCTATCAACGATCGCCCTGGCACCTGTGACATCCAGACCAACCTCTTCGGTGTCGGTCAGAATCTCCTGTACATGTGGGATCATGCCAAATCCTGCCTCCAAGTGTCCAGAAAGGAGAGTCTTGACCCAAGAACTCAAAACCCGAGCCAGCACCTTCTTCGCAAATTGAAGAGACGAACTGGATGAAGATTCACCCTTCTCCGCTGATCGGCTGCTCATGTCATGTCCCATTGGAAGAGTAACAAAAGAACTCTTTCCACTTGGAGCCACTGGAGAGGGAATCTCAACACGAGGCATCTCCTCAATCATGTCAGAACTGGTCTCTACCTCCGGATCGACCTCTGGCATCCCTTGCTCTGGTTCTGAAGAAAGCGATGGACTCTCTTCTGTCACTTCAAAACCTGCAAATAAAACACAAAAAGGTATGAATATGATCCTGTTCTAAAAAAAAAAAAAAAAAAAAAAAAAAACCATCAGGGTCATCGCTACAAAGTACCTTCTTCGACGACTGGCGGAACACTCTCTTCCTCCATGAACTCATCAGAAGCATCATCGACATTTGCGTCCATTGATGGTTCAAAGTCATCGGAATCCTGTGGCAAGTCAGCTGACAAGAAAAAAATGTTAGCAAATCAAGTCGCAGGCAAAAAAAAAAAAAAAAAGAGAAAGCGAAAGAAGTTATACCAATTGGAGATTCCGGAGTCATTCCAGAGTCCCTCGGTTCTTCTTCAGATGCCATAACCGGCTCCATCACCGCCTCATCGGTCGGAACCTCAGGCATCGCCAAGTCTTCATCCTCTGCTAAAAAAAAAAAAAAAAAAAAGCAGCAGCAGGGTGAGAAAACAAATCAGAACATGGAAAACCCCATGAAAGAAGCAGAAAAAGAAAAAGGAAGAATCATACCTTCACCGATGGTCTCTTCTTCCCGAATCCTCTTCTCCGGAGGTTCGTCAGCTTCCCCTGGCACCTCCTCATTGACAGTGAGAGGGACTTCCACATTAGGAGAGTCTTCGTCCCGCCCCGTGTGACGCTGACTCCTCCTCCTCTTCCTACCTCTACGGGTTCGCTTCCTAGAAGAACCCGCCTCACTATCAGAGTCAAGTTTCTCACTCGACTCCTCACTGGATGGTCTGCTCTCGCCAGTAGACTCCGCGGAAGCTCGTCTCTGTGCCGCTTGCATCCAAGCGTCGAGCTCAGCTTCCTCCTGTTCTAGCTGCTCCAAAGCCTCATCAGGTACTTCCCGAACAGCTTCAGAACCAATGACGCCCTGGTCACCGAGAAAGCCTATCTTGTGCTTCTCTCCAGAAAGGAAGGCCCAAACTTCCTCTCGCCGGACGCCATCCGACTTCCCAATGCCTTTTCCAGAAGACAGCTTTACATCAAGCTCCTTCTTGGAAAGCCCCCGATATGCCAAAAAGCTCTCCGCGAACCACTTCGTGAAGCCGGCAGTTCGGAAAGTCGACAGCTCAGGATAAGAAATCGTGGCAGTAGTGTCTTCAGCACTATAGAAAGCCCATGCATTTCTGCCATCCTGCAAACCCCCAAAACGCTTCACCATACTCGAAGGCGCTCCAACAACGCCTTGAGAGAAGCCCAACTGAAGCGCAAAGCGAGAAGGTACATACGGCTGGATGTCGACGAAAAGATGTCTACGGTACACCATCGTGCCGACTCGTATGCTGAAAAGCCACTCTTTCTCTGCATTGGTCAAAGAGTAATGCCTTCCCGACCCTGCTCTGGTAGAGTCTCGGGAGACACCAAAATCAAAAGCCTTCTTCCGCAACTCCGGAGAAAGCTTAACTGAAGACTGCCCCATCTCGACGTCCCTGAACCGTCGGATCCTCATGCGGGCAAACAAAAGTGATTCAGATACGGCTTTTCCCTTAGCCAATCGAATCATCAGAGGATCATCATCCTGTGCAGCACCCAGCTGGTGGAAGCCAGGACAGTGGTATACAAACCACGAATAAAAGATATGGGCTGAAAATACCCTATTCATAGGGAGCCCAAGCCGAACCAAGAAAGCAGCAGCCTGCAGTTCGGTACACAGGTAGGAGTAAAGAGCGGGCACCAAAGCAAGCCGCTCTCCAAACGCCATCTGACAAGCTGGAAAAATACAATGCGGCCTGATGTGTGTCCCATCTCCACCAGCAAAAATAGCCTCACCCAGCCAAAAAGTGAGGTAAACAGCAAGATCCCTCCGCAGTGTAATGTCAGAACAAATGGCATCTGTGCTCGCGAAGAAACCCTTCAACTCTTCCTGCATGGCCGAAGTCTTCTTCCTGTCTTCCCGGGTCATGCTATCAGAAGGTTCTCGACCGTCAAAGGAGTTGAAGAATGAAAAGCCACAACTCTTCCAACTGCTGGATCTAACTTTCGAGCCCTCCTTCAAAAAATCATAGAAGGCGACGAGCTGAAAGTATAGGAGCCTGAACTCCTCTGACTGCTCCTCAAGGAGGCTGTCAATCGGCATGAACTCCTCGTAGAGTTTGCCAAGGATGGGCAATCCAGTAATAACACTCAACTCCTTCAGAGAAAAACCAATCTCACCGTTCGTGACAACGAAGGTATTGGTCTGAGGGAGAAAAGACTCCAACATAGCCATGAAGGCATCATCGGAAAAAGTCACGGTCTCCCTGAAAGCGCGGACCGCGTCAAAAATCCCGGCTTCCTTCAAAACGGCGCCCCCAATCAGCAAGGTGCGGTCAGTCCATGACTTCCAATCGGAGTCAGCATTGAAACGGCCACGAAGTCGAAAAGGCTTCACCCAAGTACTGCCGTCACCGCTGAAAACGCCAAGGCCCACCGGTCTCAAATCGACCGACGGATAATCAGAGCCCTGGTAGCCGCTGGCTGGCATCAACATGTCCATACGGACAGGTGGCTTCTCCGCAAAACCGGAAGGTCCACCAACAAAAACCCCGGTCTTGATCACACTGGTCCTCTTCACCCAGCTCGGAGGATCTTCCCTCTTAGGGCACGTGGGAGAAAGGCTCAGGATCGAGATGGTCCGGTCAAAAGACGACCGGGTAGAAATAGTTCTCTCTTCACCATCAGCTGTGTAAGAGAACTGAAAACATCTCCTTTGGTATGTCAAGTCGTCAGGGACTGCATCTCCAAAGAAGAAGGTAGGCTTGGGTAAAACCCTCAGATCGTCCATAACCCAAGGACGGTTGCTTACCATGATCTTATAGAATTCCTCATTCTTGAGAGCGATCAATCGCTGTCTCATCTCATCACGATTGAGGGAATCGCATTCTTCCAAGTTCTTCTCAATAAACTGGACCTTCTCCCAGGCCTGCTGAACGGCCACATTAGAAGATCTGGCGGATCGACGAGGTACGCTTGTAGCAGGCTCTTTACCCTTGTTCGCTCTGGAGGAACCACCTGCAAAGGTCGGAAAAGAAAAAGATCGTCATCAAAATGACAGGATTTCGCTAAAGAAAGAAAAAAAGGGTCACTTTGTCCCACTAAAAATCTGGCGAAATTTTGGCATGACCCCGGGGCAATTCCAAAGAAAAAGGAAATACCCCGACGGAAATAGAAAATTTGAAGATGGGCTCAACATCGCTGCGAGCTCCGAAACTCTAAACTTTCGAAACCTCAAAATCTCCGCAAAATCAAGAAGGGCTCAACATCGCTGCAAGCTCCAAATTCCCAAATTTGCAAAGATTTTCAGGTATGCTATCATGCTCAATCTACAAATAGTATATGCATGAACATCTAGATTTGCACAAAAAACGCATTATCATGATGAGCAAAAAAAAAAAAAAAAAAAAAAAAAAAAAAAAAAAAGAAGAAGAAACTTTCTCGAAAAAAAAGGGGAGAAAGAAAAGAAAAAAAAATAGAAGAAAGAAAATAGCAAAAAAAAAAAAAAAAAAAAAAAAAATCAGGGGCTGGCCCATCAGGCCGTGGCCCACAGGCCACGTGGCCGTACGGACCAGATCCGTACGGATCTGTCCGTACGGCCCACAAAAAAAAAAGAGAAAAAAAAAAAAAACGTGAAAAAAAAAGAAAGAAGAAATCACGTGGAAAAGAAAAGAAAAAAAAAGAGAAGAAGAATAGAAAGAAAAGAAAAAAAAAAAAAAGAGAGAAACTTTTTTTTACCATCCTATTCTCTACATAAAGTTTTCTTGAAAGAAAAAGAGAGAAAACTTACTTGAAGCCATTGATGGAGAAGAAGAAGGAAAAAGCTTGAAGATCCTTGAAGAAGAAAAACTCTTGGCCTTGGAGCTCTCTTGAGATTGTTGCAAAAGAAAGCAATAAGAGCAAGAGATCCTACCTCCCTTTGCTTTTATAGGAGAGAGCAAATCAAAGAAGGAAACAAAGAAGAAAGGTAAGTGTTACTAATTAGTAACCTTACCAAAAGAGAAGGAATTAGAAAGATTCTTTCCCAAAAAGAAAGATGTCTTTGAGAGATTTCCTCCCAAAATCAATCAAATGAGAGATTCTCTCCAACAAAAAAGGATATTGGAGATTTCTTCCCAAAAAGAAAGATACCTTGAGATATTCTCTCCCAAATTAAGGGAAGATGAGAGATTCTCTCCCATAAAGATATTTTTAGATATTCTCTATCCAAATGAGATATCTTTAGATATTCTTTACAAAAATGGCCCCACATGAGATCTAAGCCATCCTAAAAAGCTTAAGGTCCCATGGGCTAGCCCATATGAGCCAGGTTTGACCACCTAGGCACTAAAAAAAAAAAAAAAAAAAAAAAATGGGCTTTTAGTCAGGAAAAAAAAAATCCCTCTTACCCAAGAGCATACAAAAATGGTTCCATGCCTCTTTTGAGTTGATTGAACCATACAAAAAATTCCAAGCCCCATGAGCTTCCAAAAATCAAACCATCCAGCCTCATATACCAAGTTGAGCCAAAATCTTGAAATTGACATTCCACAAAAATCCAAACCACTCCAATGGACCCACACAGTCCCAAAGAGTGACCAAAAACCAAATCCTGGTCCCCTAACTTGCCACATACAGCTTGTTAGGTCACAAGACCGAAACCAAAAACCAAATCCTGATTCCCCAACTTGCCACATACAGCTTGTTGGGTCACAAGGTCAAAACCAAAACCCGATCCCCTAACCTGCCATATATAGCTTGTTAGGTCACAAGGTCAAAAACAAAAGCCCAAATCCACATCCCTGATGTCATCTTCAAAACTTTGCCTCGAGATGGTGTGTGATTCCTTTCACTACCATAAAATTCCCCTGGAAACTCAAAGGCTACTTTACCAAAGGAAAGATTGCTCAAAGACTCTTGGTCAAGACACAAGCTCTCCTTCAGAAATCTCTTCGAGGCACATCGACTACAAAAGTCAAGCAACTCGTCGCTGTACCTCGAGGGGGCATTTGTTGACACCAAAAATGTCACTTTGCCTCTTCAACATCAAGAAGGCTGCATGAAGTCGCAACCTGCCATAAATAGACAATGCAATTTCTCCAAAAAATCAAATCTTGTCAGAATCAAACAAAAACTGCAAGATCCTTCAAGATAGCCAAGAGAAGAGTACACATGAAGTTTCGGGCCATTTCGACAACATTTGGCCTAACTTCACTTCTCCGACAGCTAAACGGGAGCTCCCGGCGGCGACATCATCGGAGACGTCAAAACTTCGATCAAAGCCTACAGATGACTCCAGCATGTCTCAAAAGGGCTCCATGCCAAATTTCAAGTCAAACCGACAACGTTTGACCCTCCATCAGTGCTCGAGCAGCAAAATCAAGCCTCCCGGCGGCGGGAACCGCCGAAGCCTTCGCTCATCAAACCAAGTGCATGAGTGGCTTCAACATGCTTCTAAAAGGCTGCACGTCAAATTTCAGGTCATTCTGACAACGTTTGACCAGGTCTCGATGCTCCGAGAGAAAATCAAGCCTACCGGCGGCGGAGCAACCCGGGACCATGACATCCAAAACGGAGCCCATGGAACGTCTCAAAATGACTCCAATAGGCTCCCCGTCGAATTTCAGGTCAATCGGACATCGTTTGACCGCACATCAAAGCTCGGCATTTTCCCCGCAGCAAAATCAAGTGAAGCATCGACGGGACCCCAAACGGCTTCAAAACTCAAACAAAAGCCTATGGTTGGTCTTATTTATTGCTCAGGAGGCTTCACCTCAAATTTCAGGTCATTCCGACATCGTTTGACCAAGTTTCGACTTCTGGCGGAAAATCAGCAGCTCTACGCGACAAAGTCTTCGGCTTTCCCGGAAAATTAGAAACTTTGCACTCTAAAAATGCAAGGATTCTCATCAAGTTTTCTACAGGGAAATCAAGCCAATAAATGAGAAGAAATGTCAAGAAAAATACAGAAGAAAACGGCGACGAAAAAGACCTCAAAACGACCGCAAAACGGGCTCCGAAGGGGAAAAATCCCCCAGGGTCGCAGACCCCTGCGACCATGGCCCATGGTCGCAGGCCCCTGCGACCATGGCCCATGGTCGCCGGTCCATGGTCGCCGGCGACCATGGCCCATGGTCGCCGGCGACCATGGAGGTCCGGGTCACCGGATTTTCCGCCGGTGACCCGTTTTTCCGTCTTTCTTCGCGTTTCGCGCACTTTGGCCCCTGTGGTTTCCTGAAAATGTGATTTTTAGTGCTTGAAATTGACTCATATCCGACGACATCCGTCAAAATCACGGGTCAACCTCCAAAAGCATAAAATCATCAGTGATCGCTCCAAGATCGCCAACCGGCTGACCAAGAAAGTGCACTTTCTGTCCGACCGATCGTGAAATCGACAAGACAGATGTCACCGGCCCACTCTTAGCTATCAATGTCTGAAGCTACATGTTCATCCGATGTCAATCAGCATGTAGATCCATCGATGATCGTCGCCAGAAGAATTCCAGAAGACACGGCATGGCCCGCGACTCTTCAACTGCTCGGCGACCAATTAATGTGGTTAATTGACTAGCTTTATTGCAGTCATTAATTCATTTCTTTGGACGGCCCAATCAGAAGCAAGCATTTGGGAGTTACAAGTCAATTGATTCATGGCATTTAAACCATGAAACTCCTCCCATTATGGTAATTAAGGTGATTAAAAGCCCTTAATCTCCATCGGCCAATCAGATTCAAGGAAAAAGGAGTTACAAAATCAAGAAATAAATCTTGTAACTCCTCCCATTAAAGCCATTAAGGCTCATAAACCCTCCTAAATGGCTACCAAAAGCCTATAAATAGGAGAGCATTCCATTGAAATGGAGATCGGAAGAAAATCGGGAAAAAGATCAGAAAAAGGAGGAGAAAATCAGAGGATCAGAAAAAAAGATCAGAAAGAGATCTGAGAGAAAGAAAAAGAGAGAAAAACTCTGCTGAAGTTCTGCACCGGCCACCACTACAAGGTGACAAAAGTCCCTTGGGGGGGCACCCCCCCCAAGGTCCTTGCCTTCTCCTGCTGCCTCCAATGGCTTAGACGTGGCTTTTCAGCCCGTATACTTAGCTTTTTATTGGACATAGGACCTTCTCTTGGTCTTTGTCCTCTAAAAATCTGAGGTTATAGCCAAGCCAAGCGAATCAAGAGCATCTTCTGTTCTCATCTGCATGGATGATGGCGAAGCCCATACATGGCTTGCGACCGTCAATCTGAACGAGTCCCCCACAATCTCCTGAAAAGTTAGATCTTCCTTTTCTTGCTTTTCATTGTAGTTTGTATTTTTCTAAAAGAGACAAAAATCACAACTCTTGTCTTTCATTATTGATGAGAATTGTAAATCGGCTATAAACGCCAAAATCGGCTATAAATGCCAAACAAAATCGCCTTTCACGGCAAACCAAGAAAATGTCTCTTTTCTTAAATATTTGTGCAATGGAAAACTTGAAAGAAGTTGATTTCCTTTTTACTTGCGAAGGTTGATCTCCGGATTACCACTTGCAATTCCAAGTAAAATAGAAAATCTGGCACACCCACCCACACAAAAGAAATGTTGATGCACGCTTCAGGGCCGCCAGGGCGCGAAAGGGCCGGACCCGACGGGCTCCCACGTTCCGCCGACCCCGGTAGCCGCCCCAGCAGGCGCCTCGGAGCGCGTTCCATCAGTAACAGGGTGATCCTCACCTTGGAAGTGGGTCAGGAAGCGTGTCTCTAGCATTGCCCAGTTCTGGATGGAGTTCTCCGGCAGAGTGGAGTACCAATCAAAGGCTGTACCTTTTAGGGTACTTGCAAAGAGGCGAATCTTGAGGGCATCTTGATCCGCAATAGCTCCCGTCAGGATCTTGAAATGGATGACATGCTGTCTGGCTGAACCTTTCCCCGTATATGTCTGGAGAGTAGGTTGCTTGAATTTTGCAGGGAACGGAACGGAGTCCATCCATAAAGGGTAGGGTGGCTTGATCCCATGTTCCTTCAATGTATCCTCTTCTTTTGCTTTTGCGAGGATATCGTCCACGTCCTTTCTGGTAAGGGCGCGAGACTCATTATTTTCTGCATTACCCTCATCATCTTCATGATTCGGAGGGGTTTCATTGTTAGGTGGTGTACGCTGTAGAGTGAGAATCGGATTTTCCATCAGAGCCTCAATTCTCTGTTGTCCTTGCTCCAACTGCTGGATGCATGCGGTTACATCGTCATGCTGTGGAGGCGGCTCAGAACTTGTAGCCAAGACGTTCATCCCTCGGGATTCGAACGAAGAAATCGTCCTGGTGACTGAGCTGGGGCTCATTCTTCTGGATGAAGAATCTGAGGAGTAGTTACTCCGGTGTCCTTGGCTTGGAGGAGTGGAAGATTCCTCCAGATGTGTCCGAGTCCGAGAGACGCTGCGAGTCACCGGACGTCTAACACTGATTTTGGTTGCTGACTTCTGGCGTTTTCTGGTTTTGCCAACCATATGAACAGCAACGAATTGGTCGGGTCTTTCTTTTTCGACCCATTTGTTTGAGATGTGGAGAGTAGAACGCTGGGTTCTTTGTTTCTCGAGTCTCTTTTGTCGATATGCAGTGCGGCGATGCATATGATGAGCAATTTGAGCTTCAGTCAGTTCTGGCTGGGCTCTGGCGATGAAGGATGTAGTCCCTCGTACGCAGCAGCCGAGTTTGTCTTCTTTGAAGCTTGGCAGGGACAGAATCTGGACGCAGTCCTTTGTCTGTTGTAGTGAAGATTTGAATTTTGCGAGCTCGGCCCCTGTTGAGATGAAGGGTCGACTCGCGGGAGTGCAGGCTTCAGCATGTTTTTGCGTAGGCCTAACGATGCAGGATTTGATTTTGGGCTTGTAGGAGCAAGCCGGCTCATGATGATTTTGTTTATTTTTTGGGTGGAGGGTAGGTTTCTCCTCTTTCATGTAAGAGAGAGGGTAGAACCGATTCTCCTTGAGAGGGGCCAGGTATGCTGACTTTGCAGATGTTTGAGACCTCCGTTGTTTTGGAGAAGATCTCGGGGACCAAGTTTTGGTGTAAACCTGGTTTCTTGTGGGTTGAGGCTTCGTGGGAACGCCACGGGCTTCAGGCTTCTTGGTGTTCGCCCTTGGTGTCATTTTGGTGACACGTTGCGGGGCGGTTTTCTGCTTCTTGGCAGGTACAGTGTCTTCTACGGGAAGTGGGAATGGTCCTAGCGATCCGAAGACGATGGTCCGGGGAGTTGAAGTTGACCCGGTGTTTGGAGAGTTGTCGAGGGAGATGACGCTTCGGCAACTAGCAGGGCGCTTATGCTTGTTTTGCTTGTCTTGAAGCATAAGCTGGTACTTGTTCTCATCGAAAGTGATGGTCAATGAGGCTGCCATTGTTAGTTTTGGAAAACTTCTGAAACAAGACCAAATCCATTAGTAATCACAAGAATATGGTGATCATAAATGGAGAACAACTATGGTTTTGTCTTTTCAAATCACTTGAGGGGACATGGCCCAACCCAAGGATGATGAAGAAGGCAAAAATCCATAGAGGATACAATTGTTCTGAAATGCAAGTATGGTAGGCTTAGAGTGAGCGTTCCAGTGACTGCTAGAAGCAATTGTAGACCTTAATTCAAATTACCGAGAAGCAAGGCTTACTCGAGGTAAAATGATATAAGGCTGGAGATACAAATGTGTCGGTCGCGAATACAGTAGACCCGAAAGGGCGTACTAGCACCGCTAGGCATAATTGTTGCAAATCGAATCCTTGGAAAGGACACGAGATGGGATTTTTTTAAAAGGTCAAAATTGGGTTCATAAAGGAAAGCAAATGGTGTTCCAATCCGAACAAAGGCTCAACATTTCTGCGAGCGCTAAATTCAGAAGGGAAGGAACCAGAATTTCTCGGATGTGAATCCAATAATGACAGAAGTTTTTTGAAAGGTCAAGATTGAATTCATCGAAGAGAGCAAATGGTGTTCCATTCCAAACAAGGCTTAACATTTCTGCGAGCGCTAAATCCGAAAGGGAAAGAACCAAGATTTCTCAACTCTGAACTCAAAGTGACAGAAATTTTTTTCTTTTTTTGAAAGGTCAAGATTGAATTCATCGAAGAGAGCAAATGGTGTTCCATTCCGAACAAGACTCAACATTTCTGCGAGCACTAAATCCGAAAAGGAAAGAACCAAGATTTCTCAACTCTGAATTCAAAAGTGACAGAAGTTTTTTTTTTAAAAGATTTTTTTTAGAGAATTTTTTTTGAAAGGTGCACATAGATTTCCAATTCGATCTTATGAAACCTTAGAAGATAGATCAGCCCCCAAGTAAGGGTAGGATTACTTAATGAACCCGTTTGAAGGACCCTTGCCTCGAACAGTCTAGCTGTCTCCACACTCTGGACAAGGCTTTTCTTAAATCCACTTTGGTCAAAGAACGCAACTGGTGGAACCTTAGTGTTTTTTTTTTTTTTCCGTCGGCTCCAATTCCAGAGAGCTGCATTTTCTACAGTTTCTGATGCCAAGGTGTCGGTCAATCGACACCCAACCGACACCTCGACCGACACCCGACCGACAGCCTCTCGGTCCCAATTCCAGAGAGCGATACCTCCCAATTTTCTGATCTCGGCTAACCGACGGTCAGCCTGGCAGTCGACTGACAGACCTTGTCAGTCAACCGACAAGCCAACCGAGGGTTGACCGACAAGCCAATTCTTAAGGATTTTTTTTTAAGAATTTATGGAACCAGATGGAAGAAGAAATCCCTTTATGACTTTGTTGTTTAGGTCTTTTAAATTTGTCAATGTGTATAAGGCCCCGAAATGTTTTCAATTCTTAAAAGAGTACCAAATGTATATCAACCTAACATACGGAACCTTATTTACATTGATTTAAATCTTGGACTTTCAGCACTTAGCCTGGAGAATATGAGAAATCCATTCATGCTTTAATTCGACCCGAATTTGACTTGTACATTTTAAATCTCGTGTTTTATGACTAGACTTACCCGACAGTATTGAAATTCATGTCTTTAGCATTGTTGCTAGCTCGTACATGCCCGACCGATACAGATGTGCTTTTGTACTTATAGGCACCCCGTCTCGTTATATGTATTTGTTTTGTTTTCCAGCTTGTGACCCATGAGTCGACACCACTAAGCTTGGATAACCTTGTCAGTTTGATCCACTGACTTGGAGATTTCCCTTCTCGTCCCGCCAGCTGCAGTTTGGATCTCAATACCCGGTTTATTAACCGTGGTCCCATCCCGATACCCGGCTCGCTCCCGTGGTTCCCTATACCGGTTTGGTACCGTGGTCCCGTCCCGTATTATTACTTATGTATATGTAAATATTGTTGCACCTCCTCACTTCAGTAACTGAGGTCAACACCCCGATAGACTCTTGTCACTTCGGTGATAGAGGATTTAGCTTCTTGTGGATGCCATCTCGTTATTCCTATTTCCTTGGTACCTTTACTTGTTTTACATTACATGCATGTTTTTTATTAAATGAATTATCTTTTCATGAAGATTGTCTTGTATACAGATTTAAATGCTTTCAAAGGTAATTTCATTTATTATCGTATCTTTTTACTCGCCTGTCAAACCGTCGTGTTTGACCCACTTTTGGTACTCAGGTCCCGATGTTGACTTTCCCGAGGAGGAGCATGAGGAGGCGGTCGGAGAACCGCATCAGCTAGTAGAGTGGCGTGCCGATGATGTTGTCTGAACATCCGGTTGCCTCGAGAGATACGAAACATTTTGGGGAAATGTTTAAACTATATTTTGGTGGATATTGTTTTGTTTATATTGGCATTTGTTGGCCTATAATTTTGGGAAATGTAACTAAAAGATATTTGTTTAAACTTTAACAGCACTTTTGGTTTATACTTTAGAACATTGCTCATTCTGATACTTGTTACTTAAATGCAACCAGTCTTATGTTTTATGGAAATGATTTATATGCATGATTTGCCATACGCTTCCGCAATTATACAAAATGTTTAATGTTGTTGTGAAATCCTCACCGCGGACTCCTGTGGGAAATCACGTGCACGGGTAATGTGTGTTCTTTATTAACCCGTGTACGTTGTAACACCAAACATACTCTTATCAACATTATTATTATTTTAATGAGTCCCGAACCCGAATTGGACCCTAAACCCCGTCCGGGGTCGCGACAAAAACGAATCACACAGATTTAATATAATAAGATGTAACATAAATAAGGTATCAAGGCATGGTATCGAAGAGGGATGTCAACAAAGCAATCCTATCTTGATATAAAGTTTCATAGTTAGACAAAAGTATATTAATTCAAAACACATATCCATGAGAGGCCAACAAAGGCCAATACAACAAAAGAAGATCCCCAAAGAAATTCCCAAAACTAGGTGAACGAGAAATCAAGGTCCCGCCCGGCGTCTAGATGACGTCGTCAAGCTGCCACTCGTGTGCTGGGAGTGGCTCAATAGCCTCCTCCGGGCACTCCTCGTCACACGCGATACCTCCTGCACCTGGACACCAAAATAAAGTGCATCAAACACGACGGTTTGGCAAATAAACAATTTAGGCATGAATATGAAAAATAGTGCTGAAACAGTTCAAAATTAAAGTACACTTTCAAGTTTACGAAACTAGCATGAATACTTATAATATCATGAAAATATAAATCCACATTGAGCTCATCCTTTCTCTATCACGTGAAATGATAAAAGCAAGCACGCACGAAACACGACACGCAAGAGACGATCCCACGCTACACAAGGTAAACGGAGAGGCCGGCCGCGGAACCGGAAAGACATGCACGATGTGTAATATAATACACGATAGTCTGCAGACAGTCCACAAGTTTAAGGACCCCCAGGTAGTGGATCAAGCTAAAAGGGCAGTCCAAGCTCAATGGTATTCACTTATATCATGAATACACAAAACACGGCGATACACGTTCGAGAACATGACAAACAAGGGGAAAATCATTTATTAAACACGACACGACAAGACTAGCAAAATAGCATAGTATAATTGCTTAACAAACTTAAGAGATAATTCCCCTTTTTTATTCTTGAAATATGATTCTTGAAACACATCTTAAATACGAGCTTATACTTGAAAATCAAACGAGAACATGATGATACATGAAGCATCAAAACAAGAATGCAAACATAAGTCCATCAAGCATAGGCTAAGACTATTCATTGACCTTTGTGAAGTTGAAACCCAAATGTCAGAATTTACATAGCTTGATGTCCCCGAAGGTATGGTACATATTGGAATTCCAATTTGCACAACGTCAATTAAAAGTCTAAAGCATAGTCTAGTTTTTAATTTCCAAGAAATTCAGAAAAGAGTCAAAAATCCAAAACTGGGTCAGGTTCGCTCGAGCGGTCAAACCTTCGCTCGAGCGGACCCAGACAGAGACATGTTCGCTCGAGCCAACCTAAGGGTTCGCTCGAGCGAACAGGTTTCTGCCCGAAACCCTTCAGACAGAGGCACGTTCGCTCGAGCGAACCCAGTAGTCGCTCGAGCGAACAGGCTTCTGCCTGTGCACGACTGGGTACAGAAACTGCACTTCCCTTCATTCATTTCCTTACATGTTTCTTCCTTCTTCTTCTCACCTCTGAACCAAACAAAACCCCTAAGCCACCATGCTCACCAAGGGGGAAAAACAACATTTAATCCATAAATAAACCACTCACTCCATTGAGAACATCAAGACATTTCCATGTGCAAAATCATAAAGACTTACAAGATCAAACATGGTTCCAAGAACTTAAAAAAAAATCATTAGTAACAAAATAAGTGAAGAAACTAAAACCCATGGCTTGAAAAAGTGTAAACATAACTTGCATTATGAAACTAAACATAGAAATCATGTCTTAATGAAAATAACAAAACCATAAAGCAATGTACATGAAAAATCCTATAGAGTTCACTTGCCTCAATCCAATGCAAAGAAAATCTTCACAAATACTCAACCAAAGGGAAGATCCACGAAATCTATACAAAAGCCCCAAAATAGAGTACACAAAAACCACCATTTGGTCTTCACAAACCCCCATTTCGAAAATGGGTTTGAAAACATGGGAAACAAGCTCTAAATGAGCTAAATGAACATCAAATGAAAAGAGGAACAAGAGCCCTAACCTTTAGCTAGTCAAATAAGAAGAAGAGAGCTAGAAGATGATGAATAGTGCCGGGGATTTGGTTCAAAAACGGGTCCAGCTGTAGCTTGAGAAGAGAGGAAGAGAATGGTAGTCTTGGATCTGAGGTTGGAGCCTTCTTGCTAGATCATTTAAGGAGAAAGAGATCAAGAAGAAAACCTTCTTCTCTTCTTCACTCTAGGTCAAACTATTGCAGGGATTTGGAAAAAGGAAAATGAAGAGGAAAGAGAGCTTATATAGTGTCTGGAAGGTGGGTCCCAAAGCAGTTGAACTTGAAACGATTAAAACATGGTCTAGTGGACCCCGGATGAAGTTGACGAAGAAGAACAAAACGATCGTAAAAAAATCTAGTTTCAGAAAAGTATAATTTTGACATGGTTTCACGACTTTGAAAATTGTGCCCAGATTTAGCATGAAAAGACAGATTTACCCTCTTGGGCCAAAACTTGGGTTTTTGGGCCTCAAATACATGCAGGCTAAAAACGAAAGTTGTCATAAATAATAAAACCATTCAAGAGATTAAAAATCACGATCAAACAAAAGATCTATAATAAAAACCCATTCTTACAAGTGTACTCAGGGCGTCCCTGAGCATGTCTGGCTCATACTAAACATCCTCAAAATTCCCAAAGCTATAATCCAGACTAAGTCTAATCACATTCTAACACAGCTAGTACTAAGACTCACTTAAGACTAAACACTCACTTAATTAGTACTAATCGAGCTGGTCTTGATCGGGGTCTAACACTAATCCCATGTGTCACCCCCTCATTGACCCAGACAGGACATTTTTCTTTTTTATTGCGATGGTCAGTGACGACATCGTTGCTTCACAGAATTCATTGTATAAAATACTGTGTAACTGTACAACGACATCGTTGCTTAACAGAAGCAACATGTGTGTACAGTACTACTCAAAGGTGTAACAGACAAAGATGTAACAAACAAAGGAAAAAATTTATGCATTTGTGTGTTTAAAGAGAGAGAGAGAGAGTTTAGGTTTTTGGGCATTAAAATGGAATCCTTGTCCAACCCATCCTTGGCAGGATAATCTGCAACTCCATTAGCTCATCTTAGTTTCTTTCGAATAGTAACCTCAGCCTACCAAGTAATTTCCTCAGCTTTGGGCCACGGATAACTGTATGATGACGTCGTTGCTTAACAGAAGCAACGACGTCGTTGTAATTCAACTCTGCAATATGTGTGTAGAGTACTGCTCAATGATGTAACTGACAGAGGTGTAACAAACAAAAATGTAACAAACAAAGGTGTAAAAAACAAAGGAAAAACTGTATGCATTTGTGTGTTTAGAGAGAGAGAGAGAGTATAGGTTTTTGGGCATTAAAATGGAATCCTTGTCCACCCCAGAGTTGGCAGGATAATCTGCACTTCCATTAGCTCATCTTAGTTTCTTTCGAATATTAACCTCCTGTCTACCAAGTAATTTCCTCAGCTTCGAAAAGGATAACTGTACGACGACGTCGTTGCTTAACAGAAGCAACGTCTTTGTAATTCAACTCTGCAATATGTGTGTAGAGTACCACTCAAAGGTGTAACTGACAGAGGTGTAACAAACAAAGGAAAAACCGTATGCATGTGTGTGTAGAGAGAGAGAGTATAGGTTTTTGGGCATTAAAATGGAATCATTTTCCACCCCAGAGTTGGCAGGATAATCTGCACTTCCATTAGCTCATCTTAGTTTCTTTCGAATATTAATCTCCAGCCTACCATGTGAGGCCCCACCCATTGTGGGCCCTCAGTTTGATTTGAATAATTCTTAATATATTAATAGTTATCATGTTATACTATTTAATAGGATTTATTAGAATAGTTTATTAATAATCCTAAGTCTTAAGATTAGGCTTTTTATTTACTTCTAGGGTGATCTTTGTAGTTTAATTAAGGTTTTGGTTAGAATATGACTTAGTTAGTAATTTAGCATTATTAGGAGGGGTGTTACTTGAGAGAACCTTCTAGAATTCCGAAGTTTGACCAATTTACCCATACCCTAAACCTATTTTCCATTTTAACCCTAAGGGCTTTCTAGTAAATAGTCACTACACCCCTAACCTATATATGCTAACTATTGCAATAATATGAACCCTAAACCCTAATTCAATCTCATCTCTCATCTTCCCCAATCTTTCTCCCCAAGAAACCCTAATTCCCCAAATCCCATCTTAAGAAGAGTATAAGACCTCCATCTATTGCATTATCAACCTTCTAGGAGCTTTGATTTCTTATCTTCTTGTCAATTTTCTCTACAAATTCGGATTAAGGCAAGTACCCTATACTAATATCATAGAATGCATGATTTATTTCTATTGATTCTGTATCTTTAATTCAATTGATGTATGTATATGTCTAGAATTACCAATTGAGCTTTGTTTCATGGGTTTTTGGCCATTTGATGGATGGGTTCTCCCATTTGGAAGATCAATGGCCCGGATTGGTGATTGATGGATGATCATAGAAGTGATTTTCATGTTTGTAAGTGTTTATGTGATGTATGGTAGAGCGGTTGAGGAGAAATTCAGGGATTTCCACTTTTCTAACAGACCCGGAGTGAAATAGTGATTTTGGATTGTTTCTTGCGTTGAGACCGGGACCTAGGTGGGCCACCCGATTTCCGATCCGGACCGTTGATCTGATAGAGGACCCACGGGCGACCCTAGCGGGGCTGGTCCCATGGTGAGATGATACCCCTTGGTCCACTATCCAGCGTTTGATAGAAAAGATAGACATGTTTTAATAGAAAACCAGTTTTAGCTCCAATCTGTTGTGGGACTCACAGGGCGATTTCATCATGGATCAGGTCCGACCCTTAGGCCGTATGTGGCTGGGCGACCATGTGTGTGAAGTCTGATATGAACTTGATCAGGGATGAGGCCACAATCCATGTAGTAACAGCCAACTGTTAAACCCCAAAATCGTGAATAGTATTATTTCGTTTTCTTTGAAACTGTGGGCCTAGGTGGGCCACCTTTCGAGATCCGGACCATACATCGTATAGAGGGACCCTGGGCGACCTCAATGGTGAGGTCTGATATGAGTTTGGGTCAGTGGGGCCCATGATTTTGAGCAACAAAATGTTCCAAGTGGGAGACATGATGACGTGTGGATAAGTGCGGAAAAGGTAAAGTGGGTTGGGTGGTTTAGTGGTTTGTGAGAGCATGAGTAATGGTGGACTTGCCATGTGAAGAAAAGTGGGAATAAGAGAACTAAAAACAAAACAAAGGAGAGGAATCAGTACAGGTGTACTGACGTGGGAATGGGGGGAAGTCCATGTGTTTTACCTTGCCCATTAGTTTTTAGAATCTAATATTAAGTCCTAGTTATTTTTATAAACTTTAAAAAGACCCCTTATTCTTTTATGAACCTAAATGGAGTTTGGACCCTTAAGATTCATACTTTTGGGAATTATATTAGATTCTAGAATTAGATAAGCCCTGAGTATTTTATTGAACCCAATTGGAAATTTTGTGTAAAACCTGGATTTCTCTTCAATTCCAGAATTCAGTGTGCGTGGTCGACCGGACCCTATCCCGGCCGATCAGACACACTGAAAACCGCAGAAGTTGAGATTTGGCCTGGAATCTGTTGATTCAAGTAGACCTGTGTACAAGGCCGACCAGCTGGCCACCTGGTCGATCGGGTACACTGGAAATTCCAGAATCCAAACCAAGTCCCAACCTTGATTCCGATGGAGCAGGTCGACCCAACCTTTGCCAGGTCAACCTGCCACACTGTGAACAGTAAGTTGTGAGTTTAGTTTATGTTTTGTGATTGATCGATTGTGGGACCCATTGACCATCCAAATGAACTTCCATCAATGTGCCAAGCACGAGTCAATGGTGTGGCTCGACCTTGACTCGTGGGGACCACCAAGTAGGTTTTAGGGATTAGAATTGTCAGTGATTCGACCCTTAAATGTAGTCAAAGATGCCCATAACTTCAGGAGCACCAGATATAATATTTTGGCATCTGAGCTTGTAATTAGGGACTCAATTATCTGATGAGGCCCTGAACCCGAGAGTGGACCATTACCTAGGTTGGACCCTTGCTTTATTCCATTTGATTCTATTGCTTGGAGGTTATTATTCATTGCACTTCTCTCATATCCTTGTTATTGTTATAAACCTGTTAATTAAATGGAAATTGGAGGACCTGAACCTAGGATTACGTAGTAGTGACCCGGTGATGTAATCGGAGATAAATGACCCGTGTCTGTGGCTAGGCGGGCCCTCATACGGCCTAAGTTGGGTGTGTAGTACCCTAGAATGGAGAGGTCAATTATGATGGATTGATGGCTCATTGTGTATGAGTATGGATTGGTTACTTGTTGAATGAACATGGTATTGTACTTATATTGTTTCGGGCCAAGGTTTTTGGGCCTAGTTTGGATCCAATGATGATTGGACTTGGATTTGGATTATATCCTAAGGAATTGTACTTGAACCTCTTAGAGACTTGGTTAGGACCTCGCTCACGCGAGATAAGCCTAGACAGACACAGACCTGTACTTGTTCCCCGGGTCGGCACTAAACATTCACTCAGTTGATCTAAGCTCAGCCTGTTGACTGATCATCACTGGTATGAGCTGTATTGATTATGTTAGAGCCATCATGATGATCTATGATTAGACGGACGGTGTGATACCGGGTTCGGTCTAACCTGATAAAGGGTGTGATCGGTGTTTTTTATATATTATGATTAGTATGGCTGTTATCCCTTACATTGTTACTTTACTTTTCCCCACCGCAACTGTGTTCAGTATGGGAGGGCCGTGGTATAATATCCCGTAGTATCCAGCTTGTGTGAATGTGCCATTTTGATATCTGTTAGATTAGATTACTTGATATCTCTGATTCTAAATTGTTATTTACTGCACAATTTCCTAGTTTATGTTTCATTGTTATTCTTATGATTATATGATCGTCTTCATTCACTTTGATGCATACATCATGTGTTATCTGTATATGGTGCCTTGCCAGATCCTTGGATCTGACCCATCTTTGGTGCTTAGGTTTCGACCTTGACCCCGCGGATGACGCGTACTATGAGGCGCCTATAGTCAGCGATTTTGAGTGGGGACCGATTGACCAGGTGGTCGAACCGGAGGATGGAGCACCTGCACCGGGTATCTGAGCGTAGTTTTATTTTGGGATTTTGAGTGAACTTGTAGTGAGCGGGAAGTAGAATGTTATATATATATTTGTTATTCACTCTTTGAGATTTTGGTAGACTTAAGCTCTGCCTTACTTGATCTATTTTATATGATACATGTTGCTTCCGCCATCTTTTCTTATGCTTCCGCAATTTAACTGTTGATTATCTATTTGTTCAAAAAGTTTTAAAAATATGACCTCACTGCGGACTATGATCTTGGAAGTTCTCGGATTTTCCGGGAAGTAGCGCGCCAAATTCGGGTACCTTAGCGGTAACTTCGGTATTCAGAATTGGGGCGTTACAATTTTATGGTATCAGAGCGGGCAAGTCTCTAGGAAATAAAACACACTAGAAACTTTAGGACGTGGTGAGGTATTTTAGTGTGGGGATACGTGTAAGGACGATGGATTGGGTAGAATTAGTGTAGTCCTAAGTGTTAGACTTGAATTCACACAATTATCTTCTCTTGGCAGATGTCGAGGGAAGAGACATCAGCCATAGCACCAGCGACCAGCGATCCACCTGATTTTGAGGAGAGATTTCTGCGCTTCCTACGGGCCTTTCTTGTCTCACAGGAAGCCTAGGCGGCAGCACATCAGCAGCAGACTGATGATTTTGCGCAATTTCAAGCGCAAGTCTTGGATGTCATCAAGAGAGTGGCTCGTCTAGAGCAGGCGGATGTTCCTATTCGGGAGGTGGACCCGAACATTATCTTCAAGAGGTTCCTCAAGAGGGGACCGCCTGAGTTCACTGGCACAGAGGACCCCTTAGTTGCTGATGACTGGATCGTACGGATGGAGAAGATCTTCAGGGTCTTCGAGTGTACCGGACGACAGAGGGTGCAGCTGGCAGCCTACATGTTCCGCAGTGTTGCTGAGGATTGGTGGAGGACCGTGCAGCGTCCTTATGAGATGATTGCCGATGAGATATCCTGGACTGCTTTCAGGACAGAGTTCCTGACGAAGTTCATCCCTGTCCATGTCCGAGATCAGAAGTTCAGAGAGTTTCAGACTCTAGTCCAAGGCGACATGACGGTCTACCAGTATGAGCTTCGCTTCACTCAGCTCTCCCACTTTGCAGAGGCCCTTATCACATCTGAGCCTCAGAGGATCCATCGATTCGTCGAGGGGTTGAGAGCTGACATCCAGTTACACATGACTTGTGTCGACCCTACTACATATGAGGATGCTGTGTGGAGAGCGTATTGGGCCGAGGAGCATCTACAGAGAGTTGAGGCCATGCATCAGCAGAAGCGGATTAGGACCGCTCCGATTCGACAACAGCCTGTAGTGCAGCAGCAGTAATTCCGGAGGCATAGACCGGCGGGGCAGATAGTACAGTACCAACAGCGACAGCAGTACCGCCCGCACGGCGTATGTTATGATTGTGGCGATCCAGGACATCTGTCCAGGAACTGCCCACTCCGCCGAGAGCAGCCCCCGATGCTGCAGCTTCCTGCTCCTTCGAGAGCTCCAGTTGCCGCTCTGCCAGTTCGTCAGACTGCCCCGCAGCTCAGCCGCCCCAGCAGCCTCGCATTCCACAGCAGGCACGTGCACCTCAGCAGCAGCCCCGTGCTCCACAGCAAGCTCATGCACCTCAGCAGCCTAGGGGACAGCACTATCAGCGTGGGCGTCATCAGAGGCCCTAGGGACAGCAGCGCCAGCAGCAGAGGCCCCGGGCAGCCGGGCAGGTCTTTCCACTCACCTATGAGGACGCCGAAGCCGCGGGGAACGTAGTCGAAGGTACTCTTTCCATTTGTGATCAACTTGCTAGAGTATTACTTGATCCAGGTGCGACACATTCTTATGTGTCATCAGCTTTTGTTTTAGTCCTTGGTAGAGTAGGAGAGGAGTTACCTTGTACGTTAGTTGTGTCTACGCCCATGGGCAGAAGTGTAGTGTGTCAGACTTACCACCCCAGATGCCGAGTGCAAATTGGGGAGTACATTCTGTTTGCAGACTTGATCGTGTTACCCATGCATGACTTCGACGTTATCTTGGGGATGGATTGGTTGGCCAGATACCGAGCGATGATGGATTGCTTCGAGAAGACAGTCAGACTCTCCATTGACGGATCAGATGACACGATTGAGTTTGTAGGCGAGAGGAGACCGCCCAGCACTCGGATGATTTCGGCACTAAAGGCTGAGAGATTGGTGAAGGCAGGTTGCGAAGGCTACATCGCGTTCGTCTCAGAGGACAAGCCAACCAAAGGAGTAAAGGAGATCCCAGTGGTGTGCAAGTTCCCAGATGTATTTCCCGATGAGATCCCAGGATTACCTCCTGTCAGAGAGATCGACTTCACCATCGAGCTTGCTCCAGGCACAGCACCGATTTCCAGAGCTCCCTATCGCATGGCTCCAGCCAAATTGCGAGAGTTGAAGACACAGTTGGAAGAGTTGCTAGACAGAGGCTTCATCAAACCGAGCATGTCACCGTGGGGTGCACCAGTGCTTTTCGTAAAGAAGAAGGATGGATCGATGAGGATGTGCATCGACTAACGGCAGCTGAACCAGGCAACAGTAAAGAACAAGTATCCTCTTCCACGGATCGACGAGCTATTCGACCAGCTTCAGGGTGCTCAGTCCTTCTCGAAGATTGATTTGAGATCGGGATACCATCAGCTGCGAGTCAGAGAGCAGGATGTACAGAAGACAGTGTTTCGTACACGCTATGGGCACTACGAGTTTTTGGTGATGCCTTTGAATTGACGAATGCACCAGCAGTGTTCATGGCTTTAATGAACAAGATCTTCGCACCGTACCTCGACAGCTTCACAGTTGTGTTCATCGACGACGTACTAGTCTATTCGAAGTCCAGAGAGGAGCATGAGCAGCATTTGAGGACATCTCTATAGTTGTTGCGCCACAATCAGTTGTACGCGAAGCTTAGCAAGTGCGAGTTCTGGTTGGAACAACTGGTTTTCCTCAGACATATCATCGCCAAAGAAGGATTGGCAGTGGATCCAGCCAAGATAGAGGCAGTGGTGAACTGGGAGAGACCGAAGAATGTCTCGGAGATTCAGAGTTTCCTTGGTTTAGCAGGCTACTACCGCAGATTTGTCAAGAACTTCTCTACGATTTCGGCGCCTTTGACCAAACTGACGAGGAAGGATGTACCGTTCGTATGGTCAGATGTTTGTGAAGACAGCTTCCAAGAGTTGAAAGAGAGACTGACGACATCACCGATCTTGTCTTTACCTTCCGGGAGTGGTGGATTCATTGTCTTCACCGACGCTTCAGGGACAGGCCTAGGATGTGTTCTGATGCAAGAAGGGAAAGTCATTGCCTATGGATCACGCCAATTGAAAGAGCACGAGAAGAAGTATGCTACACACGACTTGGAGCTAGCAGCGGTCGTTTTTACGTTGAAAATGTGGCGGCACTATCTCTACGGGGAGAAGTTCGAAGTTCATTCAGACCACCACAGCTTGCAATATCTGTTCACCCAGAGTGACCTTAACAACCGACAGAGGCGATGGATGGAGTACATCAAGGATTACGACTTCCCTATCAAATACCATCCGGGTAAGGCGAATGTCGTGGCAGACACTTTGAGTAGGAAGACCGCCCTAGTCAATTTTCTAGCAGCAGAGGGTGTGTGGACCGATGTCTTCAGAGACTTAAATGTTCAGTTTCAGTCGCTCAGTGACAAAGTTATGCTTGCTACCATGTCCGCATGAGAACCAGAGTTGCTTGGAAAGGTCAAGGACAGTCAACGCAACGATCCCAAGCTTGTCAAAGTGATCGAGCAGATCAATCAGAGGCCAGAGTTCAGATTAATTGGTGGAGTGCTCTACTATCAGGACAGATTGTGCGTGCCAGATATTCAGGAGCTAAAAGACGAGATCGTAGCAGATGCGCACCACAGCAGATATTCGATTCACCCAAACAGCACCAAGATGTACCAGAACCTGATGAGCTACTACTGGTGGAACAACATGAAGAAAGAGATCGCAGACTATGTCTCTAGATGCTTGACGTGCCAACAGATCAAAGCCGAACATCAGAAGCTGCCAGGGTTACTACATCAGCTCGACGTACCCGAGTGGAAGTGGGAGCACATTACCATGGACTTCATCGCAGGACTTCCGGTTACCAGGAGATGCCATGATGGCATATGGGTTATTGTCGATCGACTGACTAAGTCAGCTCATTTCTTACCAGTTTCGATGAGAGCAGGACTTGATGTTTTAGCTAAGCTATATGTGGATCAAATCGTCTCTTTGCACGGAGTTCCAGCGTCAATTGTATCGAATAGAGACCCGCGTTTCACTTCGCACTTCTGGGAGAGTCTACAGCAGGCGTTGGGCACTAAGTTGAGCTTCAGGTTTCAGCACCGCCTATCATCTGCAAACAGATGGATAGACCGAGCGCACGAACCAGACATTAGAGGACATGTTGAGAGCTTGTGTCCTGGACTACAAAGACAACTGGGAGGATTGTCTACCACTTTACGAGTTTGCCCACAACAACAGCTACCATTCGAGCATCAAGATGGCACCTTTCGAGGCGTTGTACGGCAGGAGGTTCAAGACCCCAGTTTGTTGGGAAGAGGTTGGTGTCAGGAGTTTCCATGGACCATCCATAGTTAGCGACACCAGCGAGAAGATCAGGCAGATAGTAGAGAATTTGAAGGTTAGCCGTAGCCGCCAGAAGAGTTATGCAGACAACATACGCAGACCTCTTGAGTTTCAGAAGGGAGACAAGGTGTTTTTGAAGGTTTCCCCGGCCAGAGGTACTCTAAGGTTCGGCAAGAAGGGTAAGCTAGCACGGAGATATGTCGGACCGTTCGAAATCAGGTCCAGGATAGGTGACGTTGCTTATAAGCTCCAGCTACCACCAGAGTTGTCGGGAGTGCATGATGTCTTCCATGTCTCCATGTTGAAGAAGTACGTAGAGGACCCTACCCATATTTTTCATCATCAGCGACTCGACATCCAGCCAGACGCATCATACATCGCCAAACCAGTTGCTATCATCGACACAAAGGAACAGGTGCTCCGGACCAGAACCATTCATTGGGTGAAGGTTTAGTAGGAGCATCACTCTACAGAAGAGGCTACGTGGGAGCTACGCGATCAAATGGAGAAGGACTACCCACATCTCCTACCTCAGGTATGTTCCGACTATGTTTTTACATTTGGGGACCAAATGTTTTAAAGGAGGAAGTGATGTGAGGCCCCACCCCTTGTGGGCCCTCAGTTTGATTTGAATAATTCTTAATATATTAATAGTTATCATGTTATACTATTTAATAGGATTTATTAGAATAGTTTATTAATAATCCTAAGTCTTAAGATCAGGCTTTTTATTTACTTCTAGGGTGATTTTTGTAGTTTAATTAAGGTTTTAGTTAGAATAGGACTTAGTTAGTAATTTAGCATTATTAGGAGGGGTGTTACTTGAGAGAACCTTCTAAAATTCCTAAGTTTGACAAATTTACCCTTACCCTAAACCTATTTTCCATTTTAATCCATTTTAACCCTAAGGGCTTTTTAGTAAATAGTCACTACACCCCTAACCTATATATGCTAACTATTGCAATAATATAAACCCTAAACCCTAATTCAATCTCATCTGTCATCTTCCCCAATCTTTCTCCCCAAGAAACCCTAATTCCCCAAACCCCATCTTAAGAAGAGTATAAGACCTCCATCTATTGCATTATCAACCTTCTATGAGCTTGGATTTCTTATCTTCTTGTCAATTTTCTCTACAAATTCGGATTAAGGCAAGTACCCTATACTAATATCATAGAATGCATGATTTATTTCTATTGATTCTGTATCTTTAATTTCAATTGATGTATGTATATGTCTAGAATTACCAATTGAGCTTTGTTTCATGGGTTTTTGGCCATTTGATGGATGGGTTCTCCTATTTGGAAGATCAATGGCCCAGATTGGTGATTGATGGATGATCATAGAAGTGATTTTCATGTTTGTAAGTGTTTATGTGATGTATGGTAGAGGGGTTGAGGAGAAATTCAGGGATTTCCACTTGTTGTAACAGACCCAAAGTGAAACAGTGATTTTGGGTTGTTTCTTGCGTTGAGACCGGGACCCAGGTGGGCCACCCGATTTCCGATCCGGACCGTGGATCTGATAAAGGACCCACGGGCGACCCTAGATGGGCTGATCCCATGGTGAGATAATACCCCTTGACCCACTATCCAGCGTTTGATAGAAAAGATAAACATGTTTTAATAGAAAACCAGTTTCAGCTCCGATCTGTTGTGGGACCCACAGGGTGATTTGATCATGGATCAGGTCCGACCCTTGGGCCGCATGTGGCTGGGTGACCATGTGTGTGAAGTCTGATCTGAATTTGATCAGGGATTGGTGTTGGAAGTAGGTGGGCCTCGTGGATAGATTTTCAAAAACTTTTGACCCACTTGACTCAGGGATCAAGTATCCATAAGGCCAGAAACCCAATCCAGGATGCAAACCCTCAATCTCACATATCAAGATCAGTAAAACATCTATCTAGAAGATAGAATCAGCAACATAAAAGCTTCAAATAAATTTACAACATGCAAGGAAGTAGATTATACCTTCGGAGCTCGGTTGTGCTCTAATGGAGAAGTTGTTACTTTCTTTGATGTCGAACTCTTTCGCAAATCAAATCAAGATCTCCAAGACCCAATTGTCTTCCACACTATGTCCCTTATCAGATTTCTTTTCTCAAGTAGATGGGTGGGATCTCCTAAAGAAAACTACTAGAGAACAACTAGGGAAGGAACTAGAAGAGATGTGCAACAACTTGCAAAAGAGAGGAGAAGAGAGAGAGATTGCCTTGCACAACTTTTGCACAATGATGCATGGGTCGTCCAAAGGGGGGTGCTTCCCTTTTTTTTGTTTATAGCCTCTTGCAACTCCTCTCTTTCTAATTAAAATAGAAGTCCTACTTCCATTAATTAGTAACCTTCTCTTTCTAATTAAAATAGAAGTCCTACTTCCATTAATAATTAGTAGCTTACTATTACCACTATTAGAAATCTTACTTCAAATAGAAATAGTAATTCTCTAATTCCTTTCCATCTAGAGTTCTATTAGAATTAGTATCTATCTAATACTTGGGCCAGTGTGGGGACCACTAGGGATTCCTTAGAAAGCTGGCTCCAACTGGGACACGCGACCCCACATCTCATGTGCAATCCGGGCCCACAGTTAATTGCAAATAACTCCACTATATAAATGCAATTGAACTCCAGTCTTAGGAATAAATTACATAGAAGACCCTGAACTTCCCTATGACCACAAGTAGGCCCCTCTATCAATATCCATCGATCAATTGGAATAAATTTGTCTCTTCCAATCTTAGTTCCACATTTTATTATCCTTGAGCCCCAATTAATCACTATGATTATCAGTACCATCCAATTAACTCTTAATCGAGATGGGTGCGCACTTACTAATGACAAATCCATTAATTGGCACAAGGGGATAATAGAGATATTTTATAGAATAGCCAACCTTTAGTTCCTTTGGGAAATTTTATAAAAGCACATACTTCCAACTTCAATTCCAATTTATCCATCTGAACATTTAGCACGAGTGCCGGACAACCCTTATGTTGTAGACTAGGCTTTAGCCCGGACTAGAACTCCCAAGGAGTCTTAGGTACAGACTTAAATGGAACGAGGTTTAGTATATATACTTTACAGTTTCCAAAATATATCCCTATAGGTAACCTTGAGAAACTCAACATAGTCCTGATCATGTCTAAAAGAGTCCGGTTCCTTCTTTCTGCTACTCCATTCTGTTGAGGCATACCAGGAGTAGACAACTGGGATAGAATCTCATTTTCTGATAAGTATCCCATAGAATCAGTAGAGAGATATTCTCCTCTTCGATCTCATCGAAGAGTATGATACTTATACTTAAATGCCTTTCTACTTCCGCTCGAAACTCTTTGAACTATTCAAAAAGTCTCAGACTTGCAGTGCATAAGGTATATGTATTCATGTCTTGAGTCATCATCGGTGAAAGTGATGAAGTACTCGTATCATTCTCTCGCTCTTATATTTATGGGTCTATACATATCAGCATAGACTAATTCCAATAAATCTTTAGCCCTATTCTCTTTGGATGAAAAAGGGTCTTTTGGTCATTTTGCCTTCAAGACAAGACTCGCAGACAGGCATTGGTTCTACCACCAATGACGTCAAGATACCATCTTTCACTAGCCTGTCAATCCTGTTTAGGTTTATATAACCTAACCTCAGGTGCCAAAGTTTTGTTGGATTAGATGAAGGTGACTTTCTCTTTAATGATGGTCTATAAATTGTTTCAGTGTTATGTATCTCATACATTGTGAGAGTTAACAAATAAAGCCCATTGGTTGCCTTGCCAGAACATATAAAAATACCTTTCCTCTTTATGACAATTTCAGTACCAAAAGTAATAGAATAACTTTTATTCATCATACTAGAATCTGAAATTAAATTCCGACTTAAAGAGGGTACATAAAATGTATCTGACAAAACCAATTTATTATTTGTGAAACATAAAGTAATAACTCCCACTGAAACAGCCTCTGTCTAAACGTAAGATCCTACGTTGACAATGATTTCTCCATCACTTTAGCCTCCTAGTTTCCCTGAACCTCTGCAACGTATTTCATATGTGATTAGTTGCCCCGGAGTCCATACACCAAGATTCTGAAGTACCAGTTGTAAAACTAACTTCAGAAATAAGTGACTCAATCATACCTTAGGTCTTCTTCTTAGACAGATATTCTGGGCAATTCCTTTCCCAATGTCCTGTTTTACCACAGTGGAAACACTTTCCATTTACTCTCGTACCCTTAGCCTTGGCCATACCATAAGTAAAATCATTCTCCACCTTAGGACCCTCGATGACTGATTTCTTCTTGCTATCTAGGTCTTTGCCTTTCGGCTTGGTCCTAGCAATTGACTTTTCTATCATGAGGGGATTTTGCTCTTTCTTCATGATTTCCTCAGTCGCTACCAGCTGGCGTGAAAGCTCAGCTATGGTCATTTCCAATTTATTATAATTGATCTCGAAATGATTGAAAGAATCCGGTAGCGACTGAAGGATCATGTCGATCTGGGATTCTGTATCAATCTTAACACCCAGTACATCTAACTTATTCAGTGCGAAAACCATTTTCATCAAATGTTCTTGTACTGGGGTTCCCTCAGCCATCTTAGTGTTCATCAGCACTTTGAAAACAGCTTGCCTAGCAGGTCTAACCTGATCCGCAAACATCTCCTTTAAGTTCGATATAATATCGTAAGCTGACCTATAGGATTGATGTTGGTGCTGTAAAACACTAGACATGGATGCTTGAATAAAGCTTCTGGCCATCTCATTGTCTTTGGTCCACTTGGTGTAAGCGTCCTTTTCATACTGTGGTGTATTAGGCTCAGGCTCAGGAAGGGAGGGTATGATAAGGACATATCCGTATCCTGAAGCTGTCAGGACAATATCCAGATTCCGTTTCCAGTCTACATAGTTGGATCCCACCAACTTATTATGGTTGAGGATGGTCGCAAGTGGATTGAAAGTAGTTGAAGTCATGCTTGAAAAACTGTAGCACATAACCATACATTCAATTAATGAATTTAAATGACATTGGGTTTAGTATTCTACCAAATTTATGTGGGAATCTTCATAACCACTAAATTCAGAATACATCGGAATCCCAATCCCTTAGGGCATGCCTCCTTGGGGAGTGCGAATGTCCTTGGATTGGTGCGGATCAAAGTTGGTCAAAATAGGGATTAAGACTAACTTTCCATGATCCCCATCATTCATTATTATCTAGATATCTCATACCAAATAATGTATGACTCCCGATTAACTTTGGTTTCTAAAATACATGAGGCAAATCCTTGGGGATACTCCATCATTATTTTAGTTAAGTGTGACCCACCAACTTAGCATTGCATGACAACCGTTGTGGGCAGCTCCTCCTTGGGGAGTGGGCCCCCGCCCCGTCTCATCAACACTATCCTTTAGGAGATCCATATCTAGTAACCAAACAAATACAAGCCCTCCGTAGCCCTCCGTGGGGAACGGCCATTCTCAAGATGGCGCGAGGCTAATACTTTCTTTACAATGGACCTATGGTGGAAAACCATGGGGATTTCTAAAATTAAATGCCCCGCTCCCACTTAATATTTTAGAATCGAGGATTTCCTTATAGGTATATGGGCCCACATATATATAGACATCAAACCATCTCATGATATGATCTAAGATTGGTTCCAAGTCAAGTTATTTTAAGGAAAGTCCAGTTTCTTAAATTAGTGTTACCAATGTGTCCATCTCATGGGTCATCAACACTAATTAAAACTCTTTCCAAAAATAATTTGATTTGACCAATTTTAGTAACTTGCTATGTTTGGATCAGATTTGGAAACATCCTAAATTAAGCATTTATCCATAAATAGAAAGTGCTAAAAATAGAAACTAGTCCTCTCCTCTACATGGCCCAAGCGGAATAGACTTCTTGGACTTCTAGACTTTCCAAAACTTTGGAATTGCTCAAACTCTTTGGGTAACTCCAAAACTCTTTTGGAAATCTTCAAACTCTTTGATTAGGAGTCCAACTTGACTTTCCTTCTTCGTCTCGGATATCGCCAGAATTTACATAAATTCCTATGTCTCTACAATGAGACTTACATAGTAATCTAAGCATGGAAAGAAAATGGTTATAGGGAAATTCATCAAGTCTTGCCCTTTCACGGGAAACCAAGGAAACCATGATGCCCTTTACACTTAGCCACAAATAAACCATTCAACCATAATAGAAAGTAAATGTCATGTGGGCCATATGGAGAGGACATTATCACCTGCAAGTTAGTATCTCATACAATAAAGCATCTCCCAAAACCAGGTTGCCAAACCACAATGGAAAAACAGGATGCCAAAGATTTGCCACTTCTACCCAAGAAGCCCTACGCAGAGGGGGTCCAGGGGGCATCGCCCTCGGCGGGATCCAAAGGGCAGCGCCCCTGGTGGGGGTCGAGCTGCCTAGTCAGCTCGCAGGGGTCCAGGGGGCAACGCCCCCGAAAAAAAAAAAAAAAAACAAATCTGCCTGGGTACGGCTAGCCGAGCTACTGCTCTACGGTTAGCCGTACAGTTCCCCTTCCCAGGATCCGCGTGTGTGAGGATAACAAAATTCACAACACATCAAAATATTTCGCGGAAGCTCTACAAGACGTTACGACCCGGAATCCGTATACATCGGGTTCCGTGTCGTACTCGATCTGTCAGCACAAGATTGTCATAGACATATTTAAATTCAGACTGGAACAATTCATAATATCAAGATATACAGAGCTGACAGCAACAGGCTTATCATTACCCAACATATTCAAGTTACAAATTAACAAGTGCATTAATTACAATTCCCACGAAAAAAAGGCTAACAAAAGCCGTACACAAAAACAAGCTAGAACAAATACTACCCAATGGTGTAACGTAACTCCGGAGTCAAGCATGACGTCAACATGACATCGCTGACACAACAAGACTGCAAAACTCGTGGCTCAACAGCCCTCTGCACGCGAACTAGATCAAAACAAGGACCTGCTATCTAGAGCACCAAAATAGAAGTATATCAGACACGACGGTCTGGCAGGTGATCAAAATAGGCAAGAGCATAAACAAAACCGAAGTTTAAAGGAAACAAGAACTAAAAACACTTCATTGAACTTGAAACAAGTGTACAAGATTTAAAAACAATGCATGTACAAGATACTTATCAAGAAATCACTAGTGTATGCACGATATACAAAACAAGACATGGATACATATAATATCATGATTAGTAAATCCACAAAGAGCCCATCCTTTCTCCATCATACATGATGATAAGAGTAAGCACGCACGACAAGCACGATAAGCACAACACGATAAACACGATCCCACGCCACACAAGGTAGACGGGGTGTCCGGCCGCGGAACCGGACCACGAACACGCACGATGTGTCAATTCAAGACACGACTAGTCTGCAGACAGTCCACATGTTTAAGGACCCCCAGGTAGTGGATCAAGCTAAAAGGGCAGTCCAAGCTCAGTGGTAATCACTTATATCATGAATGCATAAAACATGGCGATACACTTTCGAGAGCACGACAAAACAAGAGGGAAATCATTTGTCAAACACGTCACGACAAGGCTAGCACGATAGCATAATATAAATGCTTAACAAACTGAAGAAATGATTCCCTTTTTCTTTCTTGAAACACGATTCTTGAAACACGTCTTAAATACAAGCTTATACTTGAAATTCGGGCAAATACACGATGAAACACGAAGTATCAAAACAAGATTCTTGGTTCTTGAAACAAATCTTCAAACAACTTATACTTGAAATTCAAGGCGAGTACACGATGATGTACGTCACATCAAAACAGAAGTTCAAACACGAAATCTATCAAGTTTAGGCTAAGACCATTCATTGACCCTTGTGGAGTTGAAACCCAAATGTCGGAGTTTTGACAAGGTTTGGTGCCCCAGAAGTTATAGTACATTTTGGAATTCCAAGTGCACAAAGTCAACAAAAAGGTCTAAAACCTAGTCTAGTTTTCCTTCTCGCAAAAATCCTTCAAAACAGTACTTTTTGTAAAATTTCGGTCAGTCCTCGGTTTCCTGTCGGTCAACCGAGGTTGATGTGTCGGTTGACCGACAGCCGACCGACGGCTGGCCGACAAGTCTCAGTCCAGAAATGTAGCTCTCGGGAAAAGGGACCGACAAGTACTCGGTCGACTGTCGGTCAACCGACAGCTGACCGACAGTTTTCCTGACAAAAAGTTGCTCTCTGGAATTTGAACCGACAAGTCCTCGGTTGGTGTCGGTCGACCTGTCGGTCAACCGACAGATGACCGACACCTGACCGACAGAACTCGGGCAGTGCATTTCTGTACAGATTTTTCACACTTCATTCCCACCTTCACTCCCACATTTTCACCACCTGCACTCCCCAAGCCTACATGCTTTCCAAGGGATACATTTCTCACATTTTTAAAACATTCTATCCACAATTAAACCATTCATTCTATAACAAAGGCATCAAAGCATTTTCATGTACAAAATCATAAAACTTACAAGACTAAACATGATTCAAGAGCTTGAAAAATCAATGCTAACAAGACAAATGAAGAAGCCCAAAACTCATGACTTGAAAGAGCATGAACATGACTTGCATTAATTAAACATGGAAAACATGTCTTAATGAAATATTAAAACCATAATGAAAGCATAAGACAATAAACATAAGAAGTCCTATAAAGATCACTTGCCTTTGTCCAAATGCCAAGCAAAACTTTCACAAATCCAAATCAAAGAGTTGATCCACGAAATCTACACAAAAGCCCCAAAAGAAAGCACATAAAAATCACCATTTTTGTCACTACAAAGCCCCATTTCGAAAATGGGTTTGAAAACATGGAAAACAAGTTCTAAATGAACTAAAAGAATATCAAATGAAAAGAGGAACAAGAGCCCTAACCTTTAGCTAGCGGAACAAGAAGAAGAGAGCTTGAAGATGATGAATAGTGTCGGGGATTTGGCTCAAAAACGGGTCCAATCGAAGCTTGAGAAGAGAGGAAGAAAATGGCGAAGTCGGATTTGAGATTGGAGCTCTCTTGATGGAAGATCCAAGGGAAAAGACCAAGAGGAAAAAGCTTTCTCTCCTCTCCACTCTAGGGCAAACCGGTTGCAGGAAAATGGGAAGAAGAAGAATGGAGGAGAGAGAGAAGAAGGGTATTTATAGTATCTGGAAGGTGGGTCCCAAAACAGTAGAACTTGAAACGATTAGAACATGGTCTTGCGGACCCCGGATGGAATCGACGAAGAATAACAAAACGATCGTCGAAAAATCTAGTTTTCAAAAAGTATATTTTCCCCAATTTCTGGAATTTTCGAAATTTATGGACAGATTTAGTGAAAATTGTCATTTTTGCCCTTTTTCTCGAAAAACGTGATTTCTGAGTATTAAATCAAGATGGTCAAAACATGAAAGTTGTTTGTAACAATAAAATGAGTCAAAAGGAATAAAATTTGGGATTTTTAGAAACCAATAATAAATTCTCACAAAATACAATTTACAAGGGTCGGGTCAAAACAAAGTCAATGGTCTTTTAGAACTCTCCAAAGTTATGAAAAATCTATTCAAACTCAAAAACAAAGTCAAATCATCTCTAATCTTGTTTAAAAAGCTAAATCATGGTTAAAACAATGCTAAACCCAAAAATTGAGGGTCGGGGTCTTACATCCTCCCCCCCTTAGAATCCATTTGGTCCTCCAAATGGTCTAAACCAAATCAAAAATCAAAAACTCGAAAGATCAAAGAAAACACTGAAGACCCAAAGACTAAAGAAAACACCGAAGACTCAAAGACCAAAGAAAACACTGACACCCTAAGTTGAACCTCGGAAACTGAGCTATCCCTGATCAATCCTGACAAAGAGAAGCGCCGGCAACAACACGTCTGATTCGATTGAAAACTTCACACTATCACACATATCTGTCCAACAACCTGCTCTTCTAACAATCCCATGTTCAATAACTTCTCTAGTCATCCTTCGGTGGTCAACTGACGTCCTTACGCTGGATCATCTATTTTACTAACTTTGTTAATCACTGTCTGTCCGAGGAACAACGAGTTCTGTCTCACTCTATCACCCCGAAATTTTTATGCCAACTGTTATACCGAGATGTACACGATGATCCTGACATTTTCATGTAGATGTGATCGTAGACATGCTTTCTCTTAAATAATCTTCATCCCGGAGAAATTCTGGAATCCCATATATCTGCTCTCACTGTACTACTCAGATTCTGGTTCCTTGTCTTCGAAGAATTGGCGAAGCTGAAGTGCTACCACGTACCAGTCTCTTCCATCCTCTATCTACGTTATTCAAATTCTTGAAACTATGCTGCCACATCTTATAAAATTCTATAAGTGTCCTGTTTCTGACTCAGTCGGTTACAACTCAGATACTTCACCACTACAACCCAGATGCTAAACTGCCATAACCTGCTGAGCTGTTCTGAGTTTCAACACTTCGTATGGTTTGCCTCTTACAAATCTTATTTCTAAATCTCTTACCATTGACATGCATAACTGGTCTTAGAATTCAAATCTGTGTTTAAAGTCTTGGAGTCCAACCTTCCTGTGCTATACTCAGAGTTCCTGTTCACATCTGATTATATCTGCCTATTGTTCTAAATCTCTTACCTGAAGATGCGTTATCAACAAAACATCTGTCAACTTGGTATCCTTCTATGGAAAGCCAAAATCTTCAACCCAAGCCTTGAAACAATTCTACCACCTGCTCTCACTAATTCTCCTACCTACCCTTGGTTTCAGAAAATTGGTGACGCTGAGTACTACCAGATGTGTCTTACTTCAGGCAATGTCGTCCAGTCCTCGGTACACTTCTGCCATCTCTGTTTGCTTGTTCAAACCAAGAGGTTCACAACTCTGTAGGTTTCCAGCTCTGACCAAACCTGCTAACATTCTAACAGTCATGCTACTCCACATTTCCAAACTTCGTAAGGTGTGCTTCTATCAAACTCTGTCTCTGTCTTCCGGTCTTTTACCCAGGCATGCATAGCTGACCTTGCGAGCTCGATTCGTGTCCACAATCCTAGAATAAAGTCTTTCTTCAAAATAACCAAAAGTTCTTGTTACTCTGACTCTTTCTGTCCAGTTGCCATTGGTCCTCTGCATAATAATCGATTCCTAACCAAACATGTTTGTTCACTTCGCGTCACCTCAACGGTTACAACTCTGCATTTAAATCTCGAAACTGCTCAAATCAAACCTTGGTTGCTCAATCTTCTGCCTCTGTTTCAGGTTCACCATCCTCAAGCCTCGCACATGTTTCATTCTTTTCTATATCTTTCAACTGACCTTGTCCATAGGTTATGATTCTTCAGCTTGCATCTGTACTCTGCCCAAACTAATGTTCCAAAAGTCGGTAAAGTCTGCAAAATTTGCTCTATCATGTAACCAGGTAACAATCAATTCTGCATACTGCTATCTACACTTTGCCAAAAACTGAATTCTCATGCTTCTAACCATTCACGGATACACCTCGCTGAGTCAACTTCACCACTATAGCCACAATTGTTGAACTTCCTCGAACAATTCTCCGTCACAAATTCATCAATACTCCGTCACAAGTTCATCAATACTCGAGAAGTTTCTAACTTTCTCACATCTTCTTGGAGCCGTACCACTGAAAATCACCTCAAACCACATAAAGTCCACCACTTATCCAGCTTTTGAAGTCTTCTAACTTAGGAAGATAATCCAAGTTTATCCAAAAATCTGCACTTACTTGTCTAACACACCATCTGACGATACACGATCAACTGTAATTGGATCTTTACATACCATTCACATAACTTGCTGACTAACAATTGCTCACAAATTCCCTCGCTCACTCCATCTGTGACATCGAAAAGCTGAAAATTCTGCCAAAGTCCTTCGAGGACCACACGCTAAGTCCACAAAATGCCACAAAAAAACCGACTCTCTGACACAAAAACACGCAAAAGATACTAAATATGGGTACGGATACATTAAATCCTCCCCCACTAGAAAAGAATTTGGTCCTCCAAATTCCCTAACAACAAGGACAAGAACACGAGACAAAGAGGGTCTCCCCCACTAGAAGAAAACAAACCGAGCTGATAAAACAATGGCTAGCCAAAACAAAATCCACACGACCTAAGGAGTCCTCACCACACGTCTTAAGGTTACTAGAGTGTTTTATTTCCTAGAAACCTGCCCGCTCTGATGCCAGTCTGTCACGCCCCCAAAACCGGGATCCGATCTCGGGGACGCGAGCATGGGGAGAATTTGTATTTCCCCTTCCCAGGATCCGCGTGTGTGAGGATAACAAAATTCACAACACATCAAAATATTTCGCGGAAGCTCTACAAGACGTTACGACCCGGAATCCGTATCCATCGGGTTCCGTGTCGTACTCGATCTGTCAGCACAAGATTGTCATAGACATATTTAAATTCAGACTGGAACAATTCATAATATCAAGATATACAGAGCTGACAGCAACAGGCTTATCATTACCCAACATATTCAAGTTACAAATTAACAAGTGCATTAATTACAATTCCCACGAAAAAAAGGCTAACAAAAGCCGTACACAAAAACAAGCTAGAACAAATACTACCCAATGGTGTAACGTAACTCCGGAGTCAAGCATGACGTCAACATGACATCGCTGACACAACAAGACTGCAAAACTCGTGGCTCAACAGCCCTCTGCACGCGAACTAGATCAAAACAAGGACCTGCTATCTAGAGCACCAAAATAGAAGTATATCAGACACGACGGTCTGGCAGGTGATCAAAATAGGCAAGAGCATAAACAAAACCGAAGTTTAAAGGAAACAAGAACTAAAAACACTTCATTGAACTTGAAACAAGTGTACAAGATTTAAAAACAATGCATGTACAAGATACTTATCAAGAAATCACTAGTGTATGCACGATATACAAAACAAGACATGGATACATATAATATCATGATTAGTAAATCCACAAAGAGCCCATCCTTTCTCCATCATACATGATGATAAGAGTAAGCACGCACGACAAGCACGATAAGCACAACACGATAAACACGATCCCACGCCACACAAGGTAGACGGGGTGTCCGGCCGCGGAACCGGACCACGAACACGCACGATGTGTCAATTCAAGACACGACTAGTCTGCAGACAGTCCACATGTTTAAGGACCCCCAGGTAGTGGATCAAGCTAAAAGGGCAGTCCAAGCTCAGTGGTAATCACTTATATCATGAATGCATAAAACATGGCGATACACGTTCGAGAGCACGACAAAACAAGAGGGAAATCATTTGTCAAACACGTCACGACAAGGCTAGCACGATAGCATAATATAAATGCTTAACAAACTGAAGAAATGATTCCCTTTTTCTTTCTTGAAACACGATTCTTGAAACACGTCTTAAATACAAGCTTATACTTGAAATTCGGGCAAATACACGATGAAACACGAAGTATCAAAACAAGATTCTTGGTTCTTGAAACAAATCTTCAAACAACTTATACTTGAAATTCAAGGCGAGTACACGATGATGTACGTCACATCAAAACAGAAGTTCAAACACGAAATCTATCAAGTTTAGGCTAAGACCATTCATTGACCCTTGTGGAGTTGAAACCCAAATGTCGGAGTTTTGACAAGGTTTGGTGCCCCAGAAGTTATAGTACATTTTGGAATTCCAAGTGCACAAAGTCAACAAAAAGGTCTAAAACCTAGTCTAGTTTTCCTTCTCGCAAAAATCCTTCAAAACAGTACTTTTTGTAAAATTTCGGTCAGTCCTCGGTTTCCTGTCGGTCAACCGAGGTTGATGTGTCGGTTGACCGACAGCCGACCGACGGCTGGCCGACAAGTCTCAGTCCAGAAATGTAGCTCTCGGGAAAAGGGACCGACAAGTACTCGGTCGACTGTCGGTCAACCGACAGCTGACCGACAGTTTTCCTGACAAAAAGTTGCTCTCTGGAATTTGAACCGACAAGTCCTCGGTTGGTGTCGGTCGACCTGTCGGTCAACCGACAGATGACCGACACCTGACCGACAGAACTCGGGCAGTGCATTTCTGTACAGATTTTTCACACTTCATTCCCACCTTCACTCCCACATTTTCACCACCTGCACTCCCCAAGCCTACATGCTTTCCAAGGGATACATTTCTCACATTTTTAAAACATTCTATCCACAATTAAACCATTCATTCTATAACAAAGGCATCAAAGCATTTTCATGTACAAAATCATAAAACTTACAAGACTAAACATGATTCAAGAGCTTGAAAAATCAATGCTAACAAGACAAATGAAGAAGCCCAAAACTCATGACTTGAAAGAGAATGAACATGACTTGCATTAATTAAACATGGAAAACATGTCTTAATGAAATATTAAAACCATAATGAAAGCATAAGACAATAAACATAAGAAGTCCTATAAAGATCACTTGCCTTTGTCCAAATGCCAAGCAAAACTTTCACAAATCCAAATCAAAGAGTTGATCCACGAAATCTACACAAAAGCCCCAAAAGAAAGCACATAAAAATCACCATTTTTGTCACTACAAAGCCCCATTTCGAAAATGGGTTTGAAAACATGGAAAACAAGTTCTAAATGAACTAAAAGAATATCAAATGAAAAGAGGAACAAGAGCCCTAACCTTTAGCTAGCGGAACAAGAAGAAGAGAGCTTGAAGATGATGAATAGTGTCGGGGATTTGGCTCAAAAACGGGTCCAATCGAAGCTTGAGAAGAGAGGAAGAAAATGGCGAAGTCGGATTTGAGATTGGAGCTCTCTTGATGGAAGATCCAAGGGAAAAGACCAAGAGGAAAAAGCTTTCTCTCCTCTCCACTCTAGGGCAAACCGGTTGCAGGAAAATGGGAAGAAGAAGAATGGAGGAGAGAGAGAAGAAGGGTATTTATAGTGTCTGGAAGGTGGGTCCCAAAGCAGTAGAACTTGAAACGATTAGAACATGGTCTTGCGGACCCCGGATGGAATCGACGAAGAAGAACAAAACGATCGTCGAAAAATCTAGTTTTCAAAAATTATATTTTCCCCAATTTCTGGAATTTTCGAAATTTATGGACAGATTTAGTGAAAATTGTCATTTTTGCCCTTTTTCTCGAAAAACGTGATTTCTGAGTATTAAATCAAGATGGTCAAAACATGAAAGTTGTTTGTAACAATAAAATGAGTCAAAAAGAATAAAATTTGGGATTTTTAGAAACCAATAATAAATTCTCACAAAATACAATTTACAAGGGTCGGGTCAAAACAAAGTCAATGGTCTTTTAAAACTCTCCAAAGTTATGAAAAATCTATTCAAACTCAAAAACAAAGTCAAATCATCTCTAATCTTGTTTAAAAAGCTAAATCATGGTTAAAACAATGCTAAACCCAAAAATTGAGGGTCGGGGTCTTACAAGCATCATGGATTTGTTAGATTACTATTAGATGATGTAAGGATAAAATTACATTTCCAGCATGACGCACCTATTTGCATGAAGTCTCTGCATGTCCACTAAGACTGACTACACAGTCAAGAGGGGGGAAAATGGAAGGACTGAGATGTATCCGGTTGATTCAATACAAAAATCATGTATAGTGCATGAGCATAAACAATTTTAGGATGTGAAGCAAATGGAAAGAAGATAAACAAAACCCCAGTAAATCATCATTCTATAACACAGAAAAAGCTAGGCGACAAGAAAAATACCTCCGTCTGATAAACCGCTGGAAGCTTTATGCAACAAACCAAAAGGTTGGAAAAGGACCTTTGGGACTTTGGGACCACCTTCACTACCTTTTGAGGTAGATGCAGACGAATCCACCGGGGGAAAAGGAGAAAGCGACGCAAGAAGAAGGGGGGAATGGGGAAGTGGGGTTAAACCGCACCCAAGCTTGATGCAAGCATCCAATAAGTTGGAAAACTGCGGTTGGGACCACCAAAACTGTCGTTTGACGAGGGAAGGGAAGAAACCGCCAAGGCAGAGCTGTGGAAAGCAATCGAGGAAGGAGGGGAAAATGGGGAAGTGGGGTTTCGTGGGAATTTATTCTTTTGACTGTCACGACGACGTCGTCGCAACTTTCAGTCACTATTAAAAAAAACGGAAGTGGTCTTAGGGGATCACTTCCGTGCCATAAAAACTATTGGTACCTTCTATGGTTAGTGGGCCTTTATGGTCCTTTTTTAGGTAAAATTTTCCATAATTTAATATTATAGTTCATATTCCAAGTTGGAAGTCTGAGATCCGAGCATCAGAAATGGGAAGTGGGGAAGAAGTCTACTATCTTGAATCAAAATCTCAGTAACACATGGAGCATTGAGCTGGTCGAAACCTCTGGTCGTCCTCCTCGTCACCACATCATCCTCACATCAATCTCCTCTATGGGTGGATAATATTGTGCACCAAAACCGTGACGAAAAAGGATAGAATATCTCAATGAACCTACCATGTCTTTTTGCTCCATCTTCGGACCAATCTATGCTTCTACTTGCTTCATCTCTTTCATTGTGCATTAGAGAAGAAGGCAACTAAGGCCAGGGCCATTCGTTAAGGGATGCTAAATAGGTGCTGGAATCAAGCGCCCTTTTAATGGAGGTGAGAGCTGGGATTCAGTTAGATCAGCTGAGGGTGATTCATGGAAGGAAAATTGAAGCGGGCCGTCTGATGGTGGCCAACAAAAATTCGAAGACAACAGATCTCAAAGTATACTTTTTTACCACAAAAAAGAAAAGCGTGCTATTTGAGGGTGGGTTTAATCCTTGATATTGCAATTGCTATCTCACAGTAGCCACCAAAAGTTTTGCATTATTTAGTGACCATATAATGACAGCTAGTCAAGAGTAAGAATTCTGCCCAAGTTCGAAAGTTTTCTGCTCCAGATGAGTGACATTATTTTCCATCTAGGTGCAGTTCTCCCAGATGGAACTTTCACTTCTCTGTCGAAGTTTCTTCTTCCTCCTGAACTTGTACTATTCCTCTCCCTCTTGCTCCATTATCTGTTTCCTTTTCTCTGCATAGGTTTGGATTTCTGCTAAGACTACAATAACTCCGGTTTTTGGGGCTGATGAGTGCATGTGCCACTACAAATGGGACCCAGACCCAACCTAGTAAGTTCAAGTGAGATTTTGCCCCATAGATATCTAGCTGATAATTGGGGAACTTTCTTATCATTATTGGCATGATTTATAAGCAGAGGATCTGCATTTGACGAAGACAATTGTGATTGAAATGGATGAACCCTGAACTCTGTAGTTATGCGTTCCATTCTCACAACCAAGTACATTTCTTTAAGAGTATGAGTCACTGTATTTACCATACTTTATCATACTAATGAGGCATTTTATAAGTACAATCTTGAAAATTGTTAAAGTCATCAGTTGATGTGTCTGGCACATGACATGGAATATTCATAATTAAAAAAAACTATTGCAGGAAGAACTACGGAGGCTCTTCCACTAGTTCTAGAATCATCACATCTGAAGTGCTAAACGATAATAGAATCATCTATGGATCTTGCTCAATGTGGGTTTGTCAAGATGGGGATCATCATAAAGTGACAATGTGGTTCCTATGATCTTCCTCGTAGATGTCACCTAACAGATTTTCCACAAAAACACTCCAAACTACAAGGTCCTCACTGAAATCAGCATTGCTTGGAGACTCTGAGTCCATAATCCCTTTAGTCTGTTGAAATGTCAGCCAGAAATTTGATAAAGTAATCATGTTGTCCAATGTCAAGCGATCTTATCTAAGTTTCCAGTCTTTTATTGAAACATTCTATTGTGTTTTTTTTTTTCTTCTGCTGTTTCCTTGGGATGCCTGCTCATGGGATGTAAATGTTACACTCTTTCTCCTAATCTTTCAGGCTACACAGGATCCACACAAGATAAAGTAGAGAGATTGTTCGAAAAATGGAGGTGACGAAGTAAAATATTGGAAGTCAGTGTCCACAAGTGAGGGCACATGTACAATCGTGGAACAAAATAGCGGCCGCTACATATTGGTTGTAGCAGTTGAGGCCATTACAGTGTTTTGAAAATAGCGGCACTACGGACTAAAACCTAGTAGAGCCAAGCAGTTTTAATTTAAAATATTGTTTTTCCCATTTCTTCTCTTCAATAGCCCTCCCTAAAGTTGTATCTATCCTTATATGGTTCCAAATCACTAAAAAAAAAAAAACAAGATCGACTCTTGCACAAGATTTGAGTTCTTTTGACCACTAGGAAATTTACACCACTACGCCGCTATGTTATGTTTTGGCCACTGGCCACTGCCGCCACAACATCTTGTTCTTTGTGTTCAACTAAACATGGCATCTCCTAGGCAAATATGAAAGTCCACGTGTATAATCTCATATTTGGGGAGGTTTGAACCCCAGCTCATGGTTAACACTGGTACCCTCTACCTAGGCATCATAAACGAACAATGGTAGATATCAATCAAACAGAACATCACTTCTAAGAACACTAAGAACTAATGAAAGTGAGAACAAGTAAGAGACCTCTTCTAAATTCTGACAGTTACGAGGCATGAAAGTTGCCTCATGAGGAGCAGGAACCATGGCCCTCACTACCATCATTGGCTGGGAGCTGGACAGAATGGTACAATTATCAAGTCGGGAACTGCACCAGCCAACAGGTATGGAAAATCACAGGCCTCTATATGCAAAGAATGTCTCGGTTAGTTAGTGGATATATCACAAGCATATGAAACAAATGCAAAGATAAAACCCAAGGAAAATTATAAAAAAAAAAAAAACATACCGACAAGTCATTGGACCTCTAAAGCTCTACCCTCTCCAATTCTGTCACATTCTTGATCATGCTTTCTTAAATCCATCAGCAATTTGATTTCCTCCATGTATTCTACGAACAAGTCTTGCATCATCATTGATCATGCCTTCCTGACGTCTCACCCAATAGATTAATGTTTTCCTTGTTTTCTTGAACATGCATTCCTGCAACACAATTAAAAGTGATGTATCACCATACAATACATGCCAAACCAATCATGACTCAGCTAGCAAAAGCAAGGACGATAACTGCCTAGGTGGCACAAGGTTGGTTTGCTATTGCTTCACCATGCTCTCCAGAATTTGGACTCTCTCTTAACCTCTGATGGTGGCACCATCAAACTGCTAGGGCATGTATCTTCGACCTTGCCTACTGCCCTTGCATTGAATATTCCACCACCCAGTCAGTTCTTGGATGTTTTACTGTTAGAACTGCACTTGTACCTGAGACTCTACATGTAGAGCCACTACCATCTCCCTGGCCACCAGCCCTGTTTGCATCTCTGGAGCCTTTTAAGTCCCCCAATCTTTCTCTACTGTCTCCACATGAGGTGGCTATATTCCTAATGATACAAGAATTAGAAAAGCTAAGAAATCGAATTTTGATGACTTATTGGGTGTACTGTGGCTCAGAGCAACTCAACATAAGTAGTTTGCAGAATAATCATGAGATCTTTCCTTTGCAGGGATATTACCAGCCCACCAGTCCTCCAGCTCAATCATGTGTGTCCTCAACCAGATTAGGCCAACTACAACTGTTGTCTAAAGGAGAAGGGGCAATTCCATCACCTCTTGATCATCCTGTAAAGCATGAAAGCAGTAAATCTCTCCACCTTCTCAAAACAATGAGAAGCTAAACATCATGATAAAATTCCTCAATAGCCTCTCTCACAACCTCATTTCCATCCCCCGTAAAATCACAATATGGAGCAAAGCTGACTAACAGATTTGGGTACCAGACACATTAAAAGGACACAGATGAACATCTAAACATGATGTCAAAAACATTTGAGAACGAAATAATTACCTGGTCACACCCAAGAAGAGTGCAAGAATCGGACGCAGGGCCCTTAAGACATTTAGCTGAGCAAAGTAGAAATGAAACATTAAAGGAATCATAGTACTTGGTGAGAAATGGAGAAATTATGAATGGAATGCATTTCATCATCATGTCATATTGCCATCATATCGTTTCAGAAAATAAGGTCCCCCTTAACTAAGACTCGAGTTCTCCGCAACCACACAAGCACTACACTACACGCAGTCCATAACCAGCTAATCAGAAGCCCAGCATGAAATCCAATAGTTTTTTGTGAGTTGCAACATGGCAACAAGAAACACTAAATCATGAGGTTGAAAACTTTTACATCTACAAACAACCTCACTTTCTTGCCATGTATAATTCTTGAACCAAAACAACCCTACAAAGAAAATCTAATCTCCTTATAGTTTTTTTCAATCAGAGGATCCATTTCAGTGTGCCCCTTAAGGCACAAAATTGACAGAGTCATGTGTCACACTAACAGCTACTATCCAATGTAAATTCCTTATGCAAAGGTAGAAAGAAGACATAATTAACACAACAAACAGATTTTTATGATACTATCTCTTCTAGAAACAAGTTCTGAGGTTCTTTCCCAGAATCCCAAATACATACAAACACATTTCGCGAGCCATTTTCTGCGATTTTACTTGGAAGAAGAAGATCATCTTCTTGTTGTTGTATGATTGCCACAGAACTCAAACACCTCTGGTTTCATCCTCTCCACAACGAAATGGGCCATTGAAGCGCTCGACTCTACCATATTCTCCCTACACAAGAACCTCTCGCTGCAAACCCTCTCCACCTCCCGGTCGAAATCATGCACGAAAATGTGCGTAGCTCCGCGCCCTCTCTTGCTTCTCGCCAGCACCGACGCAGTGAAGATCGCCGACATCCTCCCCGGCGCAGTCGGGCTATACCCTCGCGGCCCGTCGACGAGAATCACATCCCAGTCGATGTCGTAGAGCTGGTTGGGGAGGTCGTTAATTGCGAGAGCGCAGTCGGAGAAGAGGAGGTTCTGGACTGGGCGGCACTCGTTCCGTATCTGTTCCTCGGCGGCGGAGATCAGCTGGGGCATCTGGGCGACGGTGGTGGTGTAGCGGACGTCGTAGGTCTCGAGGTGGGGGTGCTTGGCCTCGAACCAGGCGGCGAAGTACTCGTTCTCGTCGAGGAAGACGGTGCGGCCATTGTAATTGACGGCCTTCCAAAGGAGGGTTTCATGGCCGAGGCCGAAGATGAGGAAGTTGCAGGGGGAGAAGCAGCGGCGGAGGGCGGCGGAAATGGAGCGGAGGTCGGAGGAGGACATGTGGGCGGTGGCATTGGAGGCGGAGGAGTAGTGGAGGAGGGCGTCGACGACGAAAGAAGGGAGGGGAGGTGGGTGGGACGAGGAGGAAGAGGAAGAGGAAGGGGAGGAGGAGGTGATGTGTTTGGTGGTGAGGATTGCAAGGAAGACGAAGAGTGTAAAGAGTGAAATGAAGAAGAGGAGATGGAGGCGATGTGGGGGGCTGAAAAGGCCCGGTTTTTGAAGGGGATTGGGATGGAAGAGGATGAGTTTTGGGTTGGTGCCGGCCTTCATTTCTGACACACAGAGAAGTTAGAGATTGAGCTTTTGATTTTGGGATGCCCAAAACTCCTTGATCTCTCTCAGGCTGTGTCTTTATTTGTGGAGAGTTTTGAAATGGGGGTTGAGGGAATCGGAGATTTGGATGTCGGAACGAGGGATTTGTTAGATGAGGTGGGGTCCCTTGGTCGTGAATTCCTCGTCGGTGGAGTAACAGGGAGAGGTGGAGAGAGTTGTTGATGTCCTTCTCACCTCGGGGTACGAGTGGACGTGTGCAACTGTTATTAAATTTCCGAAGATATTGAGTTCGGAGTTTTTGAGGCCGGAATAAAGGAAATCCCTCGTATTATTCTTCACGTGAGCCTTATTAAACTGTAAAATTATTTAATTATTATAAGATATCGATTTTGGGTGTATACCCACTTAAAATGAGTTAGGATTTCTTTCTTATGAGGCTACTTTGCTTATAAATAGGCACCTCCTTATTGTTTTTGTACATATAATGAGATAATAGAAAATTCTCTTTTTTCTCCCTCTAATATTCTCTATTTTGGCCTCTCTTCTTTTTACAATACGTTATCAGCAAGAAAAAAAAAAAAAAAAAAACCAAGCAAAGCCTTCCTCACCGTGCGTAATTTTCCTGCTTCAGGAGAGTTCTTTTTCATTCCTCAGTTACATTCAAACATCAAGGAGATTCTCTCCCCTCGGTTTTCATGCCACACAAAGTTATGTACAAGACTTTGTCTCTCGGTTTGCGTGACCAAACAAAAAAAAAAAAAAGAAAGAAGAACAATTGCTTTTCGATATGAGAGTACATTCAGAAGACCTTATGCGTTGGTACGGTGAGTAGTACCTTGCGTAGGTTTGTCTCGTTGAGAAGGACTGACGTGTTTCGATTTGTTTCTCGCCTTGGTATGCATAATTTTTTCATTCGACCTCCGATCAACGAACGATTTGATTCTACGGATTCGCGGTGACAAGCATTACTTAATAGACGCAATAGATTAGCATTTCAACGGTTAAAATTTTTTTTTTCCTAAACTACGATTAGGTAAGTAGTAATCAAACCATAGTACAAATCCAATTTATTAAAATGCGTAAAATCAATTTATAATGCTTGTTTATAATATTTATAGTATTTTGTTTACTGTTAACCCTCTTGCATACTTTATTATTTTAAATTTAAATTTATGAATTTATAAATAGAACCAGAAGTTCTAAATTTGAACCTCAAGTTCACTGATCTATGGACCAGAAGTCCTAAAAGTTGAAATAATGATATGAACCTGCAGATTCATATCCATAAAATTATAAAGCCATAAAATTAAACCTGAAGTTTTGACAGAACCAGAAGTTCTGATCAATTGTTAGAACCAGAAGTTTTATTTCAAACCTGAAGATTTGACAAAACCTGCAGTTCTAATGAACGTGAAGTTCTAAATCAAGCCTGAAGTCTTGACAGAACCAGCAGTTCTCATTCTCAAAGTTATGAACCTGAAGTTTTAAATCAAGCTTGAAGTCTTGACAGAACACGCCGTTCTAATTCTCAAAGTTGTGAACCTGATGTTCTAACTTTTCTTTGGCCAATTTCTTTTAAATTCGTTCCTTAAATACTTATGATGTTAATATTTCATTTTTTTCCTCTTTTCCTTTTACTTTATTGATTATCTGCATATGGTTAACTTAATATATATTTCTTATTACAGCTCTTGCATGATGTCAAATCTGGCTAAACTTGAGTTTAGAACACTTAACATAAATGGGGACAATTATTTATCTTGGCAATTGGATGCTAAAATCTACTTGCAATCCAAGAAATTAGGAGAGAGCATAAAGGAATGTAACAAGATGTCCCTAGAGGAAAAGGCGTTAGCCCTCATCTTCCTGCGCCACCACATATATGACGAACTCAAACATGAATACCTTACTGAGGAAGACCCAGTAGGCCTATGGAAATCCCTGAAGGATAGGTATGATCACCAAAAGATGGTCATACTGTCAGCTGCCCAGAATGAATGGTTAAACCTGATGTTACAAAATTATAAAACAGTATCTGAATACAACTCTACTCTATTCAATATTGGGGGCACCCCCTGACATAGTCTAGAAGACACATGATTCTTTGAACATTAAAAACTTAAATTTCTTTTAGTTCATTTGAAATGCATGTTTCTTAGATTTTTTTTTTATAGAAAACTTCATTAATGCCCTAATTTATGGTGATTTTTTTAATTATTTTAATCATGTGATTACATAGTTATGATGTTTTTATTATTTTTTTTTAAGGTATGGATCATGGAACTGAGGACAATCTATGTTTTGTAGATAGTGCCACAATACACACCATTCTGAAAAATCAGAAATTTTTCTTAGAATTGATGCTCATTCCACAAAAGGTATCCACCATAGCTGGACCTGTGCAGATAATTAAAGGCTCCGGAAGAGCCCACATGATGTTACTTAATGGTACCCATCTATTCATTAAAGATGCTTTGTTCTCAAAAAGTTCTCGAAGAAACTTGATTAGTTTCAAAGACATCAAAATGAATGGGTATCACATTGAGACTGTAAGTGAAGGTAATAAGGAATACTTATGCATCGTTACTAGTATTGGAAGCCAGAAGCAAATACTAGAAAAACTAAGTGCACTCTCTTCAGGGTTATATTACACGACAATCTCCAATGTTGAATCCCATTCTGTTATGAGCAAAATAACAAAGTCGAGCTCGAAGCTCAGTGATCCTAAGGCTTTACAACTTTGGCATGATAGGTTAGGTCACCCTGGGGCTACTATGTTGAGAAAAATCATAAATAACTCTTTTGGCATTCCTTAGAGAACCATCAATTGACCATAACTAGTGGGTACTTATGTATCCCATGTTCACAAGGGAAATTGATCACCCGACCCTCTCTTACTAAAGTTGCATACGAATCCCCATCCTTTTTACAAAGGATATAGGGTGATATTTGTGGACCCATCAATCCCCCCTAGTGGACCTTTTAAGTATTTTATGGTTTTGATCGATGCCTCCACCCGTTGGTCGGATGTTTGCCTACTTTCAACTAGGAACGTAGCATTTGCCCGCCTATTAACTCAAATTATTAAACTGAGGGCTCACTTCCCTGATTATCCCATTAAGTCTATAAGACTTGATAATGCAGGAAAATTTACATCACAGGTTTTTGATGATTTCTGTTCATCTATAGGAATTGTAGTCGAACATCCTGTCCCCCATGTCCACACCCAGAATGGCTTAGCTGAATCCATGATCAAGCGCATCCAACTTATTTCTAGGACTCTGGTGATGCAGTCCAACTTACCCGTTAGTGCTTGGGGACATGTTGTGTTGCATGCAGCAATGTTAATTCGACTTCGGCCCACGGCCTATCATCAATATTCTCCTGCACAACTTATATCAGGACATTAACCCAATATTTTTCACTTACGCAAGTTTGGTTATGCAGTTCAAGTCCCAATACCACCCCCTAAGCGTACTAAGATGGGACCACAACGTAGATTGGGAACATATGTAGGTTATGACTCTCCTTCAATTATTTGATATTTAGAACCAAGGACATGAGATGTCTTCACCGCTCGTTTTCTCAATTGTCAATTTGATGAGACAATCTTCCCGCCGTTAGAGGGAGATAAGATAATTCATGAAGAACGTATTGTTCATGTAGAACAACCCATTCCTGAAGAACGGCGAGAATTAACATGGAATACTTCCACTTTGACTCATCTGGATCCCCGAACTTCACAATGTGAGAATTAAGTACGGAGAATTGTGAACTTGCAAGAAATTGCAAACAAATTGTTTGATGCATTTAACGATGCAGCAAAAGTGACGAAGTCACATGTGCCAGCTATGAATACACCTGCCAGGATTAATGTCCCTGTAGGACAAAGTCAAAATACGGCAGTAAAAGAATCTGCGATACGCCAGAAGTGTGGCAGACCTATAGGTTCGAAGGACTCAGCTCCGCGGAAAAGGAGAAATGAGCAATCATCATCATATCCTCTCGAAAAGGCACGTAACGCTCCTGAAGAGGTTCCTCCCGAAGATGTACATAATGCTCCTGAAGAGGTTATGGAAAAGTTCGTTCTCTCTAGAATAATGGAAGTCCCTGGTGAGACTTTGGAAGCCCCTGAAGAGGCACCGGTACCGGAAAATGAAGAGATCTCTATACTTTACAATTATTCAAGAGAGAGATAGATGAGAAATGAGATTATCATCAATGATGCATTTGCATATGCGGTAGCTACACAAATATCAAAGGATAATGATATGATAATTGGAACACAGAACCACGTTCTATAAATGAATGTCGACAAAGAAATGATTGGCCACAGTGGAAAAATGCCATCAAAACAGAGTTCTAGTCTTTTAACAGACATGGCGTGTTCGGACCTATAGTACAAACTCCAAAAGATGTTAACCCTGTATGTTACGAGTGGGTGTTTGTAAGAAAAAGGAATGAGCTGAATGAAATTACTAGATATAAGGCACGATTAGTGGCACAAGGTTTCCTGCAGAAACCTGGGATTGATTATGAGGAAACATACTCCCCTGTTATGGATATAATGACATTCAGATATTTGATAAATTTAACAGTTTCTCAAAATCTAGAAATGAGACTCATGGATGTTGTAACTGCTTACTTGTATGGGGACTTAGACACAGAAATTCACATGAAAATGCCGGAAGGATTTCCTTTGCCTGAAGCAAAGCCAATGAGTACATGCTCAATCTAATTAAGGCGATCATTGTACTGCCTGAAACAATCCGGAAGAATGTGGTACAATCATCTTAGTGAATACTTGTCTAAAAAGGGGTATGCAAATGATCCCATTTGCCGGTGTCTATTTATAAAGAAATTTTTGAAGGGATTTGTAATATTAGCAGTTTATGTGGATGACATAAATTTAATAGGGACTCCAGAAGAGCTTGAAGAAACTGCTGATTATTTAAAGAAAGAGTTTGAAATGAAAGACTTTGGAAAAACGAGATTCTGTCTCGGATTGCAAATCGAGAGAAATTCTAATGGGATGTTGGTCCATCAATCTAATTATACCGAGAAGGTTTTAAAACGATTTGGTATGGACAAGGCACATCCATTAAGCACCCCTATGGTTGTCCAGTCTTTTGATATAAAGAAAGATCCATACCTTTCCATCGAGGAAAATAAAAAGGTATTGGGTCCCAAAGTACCATACTTAAGTGATATTGGAGCTTTGATGTACTTGGCACAATGCACTAGACTGGATATTGCATTTTCTGTGAATCTACTTGTCAGGTATAGCTCCGCACCAACTCAAAGGCACTGGATTGGCATTAAGCACATCCTACGATATCTGTGTGGAACAACTGATTTGGGAATATTTTATGCTTACGATCATAAAGATTCAAGTTTAGTAGGATATGCAGATTCAGGTTATCTCTCTGATCCGCATAAGGGTCGATCACATACAGGTTATGTGTTTCTAAATTGTAATGCCGTCATTTCTTGGTGTTCTACTAAACAGACTTTGGTAGCTACTTCCTCCAACCATGCTGAAATTTTGGCTCTTTATGAAGCCAGTAAGGAATATGTGTGGCTAAAATCTTTGATTCAGCATGTTCGTAGTTCTTGTTAATTACCTTCTATTGCAGGTATTCCGAATATTATCTATGAAGATAATGAAGCATGCATAAGACAGATTCGAGAAGGTTTCATTAAAGGAGACAAGACTAAATATATAGCACCGAAGTTTTTCTTCACTCATGAACTTCAGAAGAACAATGAAATTGAAGTCAAGCAAGTTTGTTCGAGTACCAATCTAGCTGACTGTTTACCAAATCTTTGCCAAAAACAGTATTCCAGAAGTTTGTATATGAGATTGGCATGCGTAGAGTTCATCGTCAAACTATGTAAATGGTTGCTATCATCAAGGGGAGTGGTTTATCAGGGAGCATCTTGAAGTATGCTACATATGGACATTTGTGCGTTGTACTCTTTTTCCTTCTCTAGGTTTTATCCCACTGGGTTTTCCTAGTTAAGGTTTTAACGAAGCAGCATTATGCACGTCCAACACCAGTTCAATGATCTTGAAGAATGTTGTACTCTTTTTCCCTTCGCTTTGGTTTTTTCCCACTGGGTTTTTCCTTAACAAGGTTTTTAATGAGGCAATTGTCATTGAATGGTGGTCATCCAAGGGGGAGTGTTATAAGATATGGATCTTGGGTGGATGCCCACTTAAGATGAGTTAGGGTTTCTCCCTTATGAGGCTACTTTGCCTATAAATAGGCACCTCCCTATTGTATTTGTACATATAATGAGATAATAGAAAACTCTCTTTCTTCTCCCTTTAATATTCTCTATCTTGGCCTCTCTTCTTTTTACAACATTAATGAAATTTCTTAACGACCCCAATTATTAAAGGGGTTTTTATTAAAAGCATCCTTAAATATTCAAGTCAAATTAGGGGTATTTACCAAAAAGCATATTTAAATATCTCTATACCTAAATACATGTAATGCCCAAAAGCATCTTATACAACATACTTTGATTTTTTTCCAAACCAAATTGCCCCTCCCACCCCTTTCTCCCAACATCTAAACTTGATTTGGCACATTGAAGTATTTCGAGGCTAATTCAACACCTTCCCCACGACATCGAGATTGATTTCGCGATATTGAGACTTGATTTGGCAGGGCACATTAAAAGTATTTCAAGGCTAGCTCAACCCCTTTCTTGTGACATCGAGACTTGATTTGGCACAGTGAAGTATTTCGATGCTAGTTCAAACCCTTTCTCGCGACATCAAGACTTGATTTGGAGCATGTTGACATAAAAAATGTCACTTTGCCTCTTCAACATCAAGAAGCTACATGAAGTTGCATCCTACCACAAACAGGCAATACTACTTCAAGCATCAAATATTGTCAAAATCAAATAAAAACTACAAGATTCTTCAAAACAACCAAAAGAAGAGTACTCATGAAGTTTCGGGCCATTCTAGCATCATTTGGCCTCACTTCATTCCTTCGGCAGCTGAACAGGCGCTATGGCGGCGACAGCGTTGAAGACATCAGATCTTCGATCCGAGCCTATGGATGGTCTCAAAATACCTCTAAAAGGCTCCATGTCAAGTTTTAAGTCAAACCGATAACGTTTGACCCCACATCAACCCTTAAACAACAAAATCAAGCCTCTCGGCGGTGAGAATCACCGAGGCAATCACTCATCAAACAGAGCACAAGGGTGACTTCAAATGGCTTCCAAAGTGCTACATGTCAAATTTCAGGTCATTTAGACAACATTTGACTGGACTTTGACTCTCGGAAGAAAAAAAAAAGGCTTCCTGGCGGAGAAGCTCCTCGGAACCATGACTTCCAAATCGAAGCTAATAGATCGTCTCAAAATGACTCCAATAGGCTCCTTGTCAAATTTCAGGTCAAACGGACATCAGTTGACCACACATCAAAGGGCGGCATCTCCCTCGCAACAAAATCAAGTCTGCTGGCGACGGGACCCCACACGGATTCAAAACTTAAACAAAAGCCTATGGTTGGTCTTATCTATTGTTCAGGAGGCTTCGGCTCAAATTTCAGGTCATTCCAACATCGTTTGACCTAGTTTGGCTTTTGACGGCAAATCTACAGCTCTGCATGTCAAAATCTACGGCTTTTCCTGAAAATTGGAAACTTGGCTCTCTGATATGCAAGGCTTTTCATAAAGTTTTCTGCAGGGAAATCAGGCCAAAACATGTATAGAAATGTCAATAAAAATGCAAGAGAAAAAAAAAAGAATTGAAAAAGATCGAGAAACGGCCGGCAAACGGCGACCAAAAAAGGGAAAAATCTGGCGACCTTGGCCGGCGACCCTGGCCCATGGTCATCGGTGACCATGGGTGCACGGTCGTCGGCGACTCGGATTTCGAAAGGGCCATTTTCCGACCCTTTTCGCTTTTCAAGAATTCCGGCCCCTGTGGTTTTTCGAAAATATGATTTTTGTTGCTCAAAATCAGCTGATTTACACCAACATCTCGAATCTACCATCAAGAGCAGGTGATCATCATTGCACGCTTCAAAATCATTAACCGGCCAACCAAGAAAGTACACTTTCTATCCGACCGATCGAGAAATCGACAGGACAGATGTTACCGGCCCACTGGTATCAATCAATGTCTGAACCTGCATCGCCATCCGACATCAAACAACATGTGGATCCATCGGCGATCATCGCAAGAAGAATTCCAAAAGACGCGGTACGGTCCGCGACTCTTCGAACGCCCTGGCGACCACTTAATGCAGTTAAATGACTTGTTAATGCAGTCATTAATTCATTATTTTAGACGGCCCAATCAGAATTAAAGAAAAAGGAGTTATAAATCCAAGCAATCATGACAATAAATCATGAAACTCCTTTCATCATGGAGTTTAAAGGCAATTAAATGCCCATCATTCTCCATCGGCCAATCAAAAGCCAAGAAAAAGGAGTTACAAAATCATGAAATAGAAACTTGTAACTCCTCCCATTATGGAGCATCAATGCCATCAATGCTCATAAACCCACCCCATGGCTACAAAAAGCCTATAAAAGGAGGGTCATTCCAAGAAGAATGGATCCCGAAAAATCCCTGCAAATATCTCCAAAGTCCAGACACTGCACAAAAAAGCTCTGCTACTTTGAAGAAACTCTGCTGTAACAAACACAAGGTGAATGAAGTCCCTTAGGGGACCACCCCCTAAGGCCCTCTCTTTTTATCCAATATGGCCTAGACGCAGCTTTTCAGCCCGTCTGCTCGGTTTTTTTTATTGGATATAGGACCTCCCATTGGTCTTTATCCTCTAAAAATCTGAAGTCCAAGCCAAGCCAAAAGAATCAAAGCATCATATGTTCTCATTTGAAGAACGATGGCGAAGTCCATACATGATTTGCGATCGTCGATCTGAACGAGTCCCCACAATATCCTGAGAAGTCAGTATTCCTTTTCTCACATTTCTATTGTATTTTGTGTTTTTCTTAAAGAGAAAAAAAAAATCACAATTCTTGTCTTTCAATATTGATGAGATTTGTACATCGCCTTTCACGGCAAACATCGCTTTTTACGGCAAAACCGCCTTTCATGGCAAACAAAGAAAAATCGCCTCCTACGACATTCAGAAAACCTTGTCTCTTTTCTTAAATATATGTGTAATGGAAAGTTAGAAAAAGTATTGATTTCCCTTTCTACTTGTGAAGGTGGGTCTCTGGATCCCCATTTCTAAATTCCAAGTAGAATAGAAAATCTAGCATACCCATACAAAAATGTTGATGCTTGCTTTTTCCCTCCGCTGGCCTCCCGATAGCCCTGGGACGGAAAAGAGAGATAGAAAAAAGCCGGGTCCATCAGCATTGAAGTATTTCTAGGCTAGTTTTTTTTTTTTTTTTTTTTTAAATTCTCAAACTCGCTAGTTGATTTTTTTCCCTCTTCTCATTAACCCTTTCTTTTGAAGAGCAGATCTAAGGGCTAATGAGAAAAAGGGAAAAATCAACTAGCGAGTTCGAGGATTGAAATAAAAAAAAAAACTATCCTAGAAATACTTCAATGCGCCAAATCAAGTTTCGATGTCGCTAGAAAGGGGATGAATTAACCTCGAAATACTTCAATGTGCCAAATCCAGTCTCGGTGTCACGAAATCAAATCTCGATGTCGCGAGAAAGAGGTTGAACTAGCCTCGAAATACTTCAATGTACCAAGCCAAATCAAGTCTCAATGTCGCAGAATCAAGTCTTGATGTTGAGAGAAATGGTTGAACTAGCCTCGAAATACTTCAATATGCCTTGCCAAATAAAGTCTCGATGTTGCGAGAAGCGGTTGAAGGGACAATTTGGTCCAGAAAAATTCAAAGTAAGTTAGATAAAATGCTTTTGGGCATTGCACGTATTTAAGGATACTTTTAGAGGTATAGGGATATATGAGGGTCCTTTTGGTAAAAAACCCATTGTTAAATATCTAATCAGCCTTCTCTGTCAGATTGACCACGCCTGTTGTTGGAAGTAGGAGGGTGATGGACCCGAAAAAAGGGGGAATCTTCCGTCCTCTCCCTCCGCACCCCGGGGGCTGACCTGGGTCTCGGCGGAGGAGGGAAGATCTCGGGCATCAACATTTTTGTACGGGTATGCCAGATTTACTTTCTACTTGGAATTTGGAATAGTGATAATCCGGAGATTCACCTTCACAAGTGGAAAGGAAATCAATCCTTTTTTCTAACTTTTCAAATTGCATTAATATTAAGAAAAAAGACAAGTTTTTTTTTTTTTTACAATGCCGTAGGAGGCGTTTTTGTTTGTTTGCCGTAAAAGGCGATTTTGCCGTGAAAGGCGATTTTACAAAACTCATCAAATGTGAAAGACAGGAATTGTGATTTCTTTTTGTCTCTTTAAGAAATACAAGCTACAATAGAAAAGTGAGAAAATGGATCTAACTTCTCAGGAGATTGTGGGGACACGTTGAGATCGACGGTCGCAAGTCATGTATGGGCTTCGCCATCATCCTTCAAATGAGAACATGTGATGCTTTGATTCTTTGGCTTGGCTCCTAACCTCTGTTTTTTAAAGGACAAGGACCAAGAGGAGGTCCTATATCCAATGAAAAACCAAGTAAACGGGCAAAAAAGCCGCATTTAGGCCATGTTGGAGAAGGAGGTGACCTTGGGGGGGTGGCCCCCTAAGGGACGTTGATCACCTTGTGGTGCTTCCGGGAGCAAAGTAGCAGGACTTCGTCTCTCTCTTTGATTTTCTGGATTTTCAGAGCTTGCACTTGGGATCTATTTCCATCATGATTTCTTCTTGGAATGGACCTCCTTTTATAGGCTTTTGGTAGCCATGAGGTGTTTATTGGCATTGATGGCCATGATGAAAGAATTGATGAGGAGTTACAAGTTGATTTTGTAACTCCTTTTTCAAGGCTTGTGATTGGCCAATGAAGGTAGTGGGCTTTTAATTGCCTTTATGCTTCATGATGATAGGAGTTTCATGGGTTTAATGCCATGATTACTTGGATTTGTAACTCCCAAATGCTTGAATCTGATTGGGCCGTCCAAAATAATGAGTTAATGACCGCATTAAGTTGTCATAAACGGGTCAATTAACGTCATTAAGTGGTCGCCAGTGCATGTGAAGAGTCGCGGGCCTTGCTACGCCTTTTGAGATTCTTCTTGCGATCATCACAGGTGGATCCACGCATTGTTTGATGTTGGATTGCGATGCAATTTCAGACATTGATTGATGTTGGCGGGCCGGTGACATCTGTCTTGTCGATTTCACGATCGGTCGGACAGAAAGTGCACTTTCTTGGTCAGCCGGTTGGCGATCTTGAGGTGATCGGTGATGATTTCATGCTTTTGACGGCGGATCCGAGATGTCGACGAAGATCAGTCGTTTTCAAGCATCAAACATTGCATTTTCCGAAAATCACAGAGGCCGGAACACCCGAAACGCGAAAAGAATCGGAAAATGGACGATTTGGTGCAAAATCTGGCGACCCGGATTTGCAGGGTCGCCGGCGACCTTGGGCCAAGGTCGCCGGCGACCATAGGGCTTTGGCCCGTTTGGTTGCCGAGCGTTGTTTTCGGCCGATTTTTCATCTTTTTCGTTCCTTTTTTCTTCTGTATTTTTCTTGACATTTTTCCTCAATTATTGACTTCATTTTCTTGGAGAAAACTTGACGAGAACCCGTACGAAATCGGAGCACAAAGTTTCCCATTTTTTGGGAAAGCCGAAGACTTTGTAGCCGATTTTCCGTCAAGAGTCAAAACTAGGTCAAACGATGTCGGAATGACCTGAAAATTGAGGTGAAGCTTCTTGAGCAGTGGATAGGACCAACCATCGGCTTTTATTTGAGTTTTGAAGCCGTTTGGAGTCCCATCGATGCTTCACTTGATTTTACTGCGGGGAAAATGCCGGGCTTTGATATGTGGTCAAACGATGTCCGATTGACCTGAAATTTGACAGAGAGCATATTGGAGTCATTTTGAGACGTTCCATGGGCTCCGTTTTGGATGTCATGGTCCCGGGTTGCTCCGCCGCCGGTAGGCTTGATTTTCTCTCGGAGCATCGAAACCTGGTCAAACTTTGTCGAAATGACCTGAAATTCGACGTGCAGCCTTTTGGAAGCATGTTAAAGCCACTCATGTATTTTGTTTGATGAGTGATGGCTTCGGTGGTTCCCGCCGCCATGAGGCTTGATTTTGCTGCTCGAGCATTGATGGAGGGTCAAACGTTATCGGTTTGACTTGAAATTTGGCATGGAGCCCTTTGGAGACACTCTGGAGTCATCCGTAGGTTCTGATCAAAGTTTTGGTGTCTTTGATGATGTCGCCGCCGGGAGCGCTGGTTTAGCTGTCGGAGCAGTGAAGTTGGGCCAAACGATGTCGGAATGACCCGAAACCTCAGGTGTACCCCTCTTTTAGTTGTCTTGAAGGATCTCTCAGTTTCTGTCTGATTCTGACAAAATCTGATGCTTGAAGTAGCCTTGCCTATTTTTAACAGGATGCGGCTTCACGAGTTTTCTTGATGTTGAGGAGACATAATGACTTTTTTGGTGTCAATATTGGGCCTCGTGGATAGGTTTTTAAAACTTTTTGACCCACTAGACTCAGGGATTAAGTATTCATAAGGCTACAAACTCAATTCAGGATCCAAAACCTCAAACTCATCAGTCATGAATAGTAAGAAACTCTATCTAGAAGATAGAAACAATACATAACAAGCAATCACGAAATCTACATCATGCAAGGAAGTAGATTATACCTTTGGAGCTCGGTTGTGCTCTAATGGAGAAGTTGATCTCTTTCTTTGATGAAGCACTCTTTCACAAAGCTAATTAGAATCTCCAAAACCTAGCCAATTGTCTTCCACACTATATCCCTTATCAGATCTCTTTTCTCAAGGAGATGGGTGGGATCTCCAAAAGGCAAAACCAACTAAAAGCTCTTAGGGAATCTAGAAGAGAAACTAGAAGAGAGAGAACATGAGGTGTGGGGCGTGCAACTCTCGCACTTGACCTAGGCGTGAATTCCAAGTGTGGAATAAGAGTGTAGGATGTCCAAGGCCTCTCCCATATTTATAGCTTAGCAACCTCCTCTTACTAATTAAAATAGAAGTCCTACTTCCATTAAAAATTAGTAACTTTCTCCTTTCTAATAGTTACAGAAGTCTCACTTCCATAACAATTAGTAACTTACTATTATCACTATTGGATATCTCACTTCAAATAGAAATAGTGTCGCGACCCCGGACCGGGACCCGGGCCCGCGACTGCGCGGCGGCATGATTAACCGACACCCAGCACGCCGCCGCTGTTTGATTTCCCACAGGTTTCCGCGGTGAGGATCCCAAGACACGGGTCGAGCTCACACGAATGGATATGCGGAAGCGTGTAGCAAAACAATTCATACAATCTTGAACGATAAGATACAAGAAACATATATAATATGGAGACAAGGTATCAAAAAGAGAATGTCATCACAGCATTCCTAACATGATTAACATTCAATGTTTAACAAAAGTATGTTAATTCAAGTTATAAAACCCAAAGAGGCCAACAAAGGCCAATACAACAATGGAATCCCAAAAGAACAACCCAACATAACCCACGCTAGGTGAAACGAGAATCAAGATCCCGACCGGCGTCTAGATGACGTCGTTGGGCTGCCACTCGAGTGCTGGGGGTGGCTCAACAGCCTCCTCCGGGCACTCCTCGTCACGCGTGAACACTCCTGCACCTGGACACCAAAATAACAAGCATCAAACACGACGGTTTGGCAAGTAAACAATTTAGGCATGAATAGTTAAAATAATGCTAAAACAGTTCAAGAGTTGAATACACGTTTCACGTTTTCGAAACTAGCATGTATACTTATAATATCATGATTAGTAAATCCACAAAGAGCCCATCCTTTCTCCATCATACATGATGATAAGAGTAAGCACGCACAACAAGCACGATAAGCACAACACGATAAACACGATCCCACGCCACACAAGGTAGACGGGGTGTCCGGCCGCGGAACCGGACCACGAACATGCACGATGTGTCAATTCAAGACACGACTAGTCTGCAGACAGTCCACATGTTTAAGGACCCCCAGGTAGTGGATCAAGCTAAAAGGGCAGTCCAAGCTCAGTGGTAATCACTTATATCATGAATGCATAAAACATGACAATACTTATTCGAGAACACGTCAAAGCAAGAGGGAAATCATTTATCAATCACGTCACGACAAGGCTAGCAAAAATAGCATTATATAAATGCTTAACAAAACTTAAGAAATGATTCCCCTTTTCTTTCTTGAAACACGATTCTTGAAACACGTCTTAAATACAGGCTTATACTTGAAAAAGATCAAACAAGAACATGAGGACGCATAAAGCATCAAAACAAGAGTCCGAGCAAAATCTATCAAGCATAGGCTAAGACCAAATCTTTGACCCTTGTGGACTTGAAATTCCAAACGTCGAAACTCTATATAACTTGGTGTCCCCGAAGGTAAGATACATTTAGGAATTTCAAGTGCACAATGTCAAATGAAGGTCTAAAGCATAGTCTAGTTTTCATTCCTGCAAAATTTCTCCAAACACAGTTCTTTTTGTAACTGTCGGTCAACGCTCGGTTAACCGTCGGTTAACCGAGGTCGATCTGTCGGTTGACCGAAGGCTTGACCGACAGATCCCAGCCCAGAATTACTGCTCTCTGGAATTCGAACCGACAGATCCTCGGTTGGCTGTCGGTCGACCGACGGCGAACCGACGGACAACCTGACAAAAATGTTGCTCTTTGGAATTCGAACTGACAAATTTCGGTTGGTGTCGGTCGACCTGTCGGTCGACCGAAGTTGGACCGACAGCTGACCGACAGGCACGGGCAGTGCATTCTGTTCAGAATTTTTACAACTTTTTCTCCCTTCTTCACTTCCACATTTTTACCACCTGCACTCCCCAAGCCTCCATGCTTTCCAAGGGATTCATTCCACACATTATAGAGCATTCCATCCACAATTTGTCCATTCATTCCAAAGAGAAACATCAAGACATTCTTATAACAATTCCATGTAACTTTCAAAACCAACATGATTCTAAGAACTTAAATGAATCATCAGTAATAACACAAGTAGAGGAAGCTTACTAATGACTTAAGAAAACATAAACATAACATACATTAATAGGTTCAAGCAAAGGAAAATCATGTCTTAATGAAAGAAATGAAACCAAAAATGCAATGTAGATGAAAAACCTATAAGGTTTACTTGCCTCTAACCAAAGCCAATCCAAACTCCACTAAATCCAACAAGGATGGGAGCTCCACGAAATCTACACAAAAACCCCCAAAATGGAGCATACAAAAATCAACATTTTGGCCATTACAAACCCCCATTTCGAAAATGGGTTTGAAATCATGAAAACAAGCTCTTGGTGAGCCTAAGAACATCAAATAGAAAGATGGGTCCAAGCTCTAACCTTTTGCTAGCCAAACAAGAAGAATGGAGGTTGAAGATGATGAATAGTGAAAGGGGTTTGGCTCCAAAACGTGTCCAATCGAAGCTTGTGAAGAGAGGAAGAGAATGGCGAAAACGAATCGGAGATTGGAGTCTTCTTGTTAGATGATTTCAAGGGAAAAGATCAAGAAGAGGGCTGCCTTCTCAACTCCACTCTAGGGCAAACCGTTGCAGGATTTTTGGAAGAAGAAAATGGAGGAGAGAGACTAAGAGACCTTTTATATGGGTTGAGAGGTGGGTCCCTCTCTAGCTGAACTAGAAACGCTTAAAACATGGTCTTGTGGACCCCGAATGAAATCGACGAAGAAGAACAAAACGATCGTCGAAAAATCTAGTTTCAGAAAAGTATACTTTTGACATGGTTTCACGACTTCGAAAAGTGTGCCCAGATTTTGCATGAAAAGACAGATTTGCCCTTATTGGGCCAAAACTTGGGTTTCTGGGCCTCAAATGCATGCAGCTTAAAAACGAAAGTTGCCATAAATAATAAGACCATTCAAGAGAAATAAAAATCACATCCACATCAAAGATCTAGAACAAAAACCCATTCTTACACGTGCACTCAGGGCGTCCCTGAGCGTGTCTGACTCATACTAAACGTCCTCAAAATCCCCAAAACTATAATCCAGACTAAGTCTAATCACATTCTAACCCAACTAGTACTAAGACTCACTTAAGACTAAACGTTCACTTAATTAGTACTAATCGAGTTGGTCTGGGTCGGGGTCTAACAAATAGTAACTTTCCAATTACTTTCCTTTTAGAGTTCAACTAGAATTAATAACTATCTAATAACTTGGGCTAGCGTGGGGACCACTAGGGATTCCATTGAAAGCCGGCTCCAACTGGGACACAACGACCCCACATCTCATGTGCAATCCTGGCCCACAGTTAATTGCAAATAGCTCCACTATTCAATGCAATTACACTTCAGTCTTAGGAATAAATTATAAGAAGACCCTAAACTTCCTTATGACCACAAGTAGATCCCTCCATCCATATCCATGGATCAATTGGTCTTGTCCACCAAATTGGATCAATATCTTATTATCCTTGAAACCCAATTAATTATAGTAATCATCCGTACCATCCAATTAACTCTTAATTGAGATGGGTGCGCACTTACCAATGATAAATTCATTAATTGGCACAAGGGGATAATGATGATAGATTCCATCTTGACTATTAAATGTTCCCACAGTCCTACTATAACGCACCCAAGATACCGAGGTATTAACCTACAATTGGCCTTACTCATTGGTGACTCAAAGCAAATGAATAGATAGAAACTTGGGTTCATTAATGTCTCATGAATGTACAAATTACAGTGATACACATTCTAAATAGGTCGAAAATTAAGGGGAAGATCAATTATCAAAATGAGGCAAGACACGGCTAGCAAAATAGCTTAAGTTATATGCATATCGAGCTCATGAAGCGATCCCCCTTTTTTATTTGTGAAACGAATCTTCAAACGAGCTTATGCTTGAAATTCAAAACGAGTACATGATGATATACATTGTATAAAAACTGAAGTTCCAAAACATGTCAAGAATACGTTAAGACCCTTCATTTGACCCTAGTGTATTTGAAACCCAAATGTCGGAATTTAAAAGTGAATTGGTACCCCCGAAGCTATTGACACCAAAAAAAGACACTTTGCCTCCTTGACATCAAGAAGCCACATGAAGTTGCATCCTACTTCAAACAGGTAATGCTACTTCAAGCATCAAATCTTGTCAGAATCAAACAAAAACTGCAAGATCCTTCAAAACAGCCAAAAGAGGGATACACCTGAAGTTTCGAGTCATTTCAACATCGTTTGGCCTAACTTCACTCCTCCAACAACTAAACAGGCGCTCCAGGCGGCGACAGTGTCGAAGACATTAAAACTTCGATCAGAGCCTACGGATGGTTCCAAAATACCTCCAAAAGGTTTCTTGTCAAATTTCAAGTCAAACCGACAAGTTTGACCCTCCATTAACGCTCGAGCATCAAAATCAAGCCTCTAGGCGGCGAGAACCACTGAGGCCATCACTCATCAAACAAAGTATATGAATGGCTTCAACAGCTTCCAAAGGGCAGCATGTCGAATTTCAGGTCATTCCGACAACGTTTGACCAGACTTCGACGCTTCGAAACAACATCAAGCCTACCAGTGGCGGAGCCTCTCGGGATAGTGACATCCAAATCAGAGCTAATGGGTCGTCTCTAAATGACTCCAATAGGCTCCCTGTCAAATTTCAGGTCAATTTTCAGGTCATTCCGACATCGTTTGACCTAGTTTCGACTCTTGACGGGAAATCAGTTACAAAGTCTTCGGCTTTTCCAAAAAAATGGGAAACTTTGTGCTTCGGTTTTTGTACGGGTTCTCGTCAAGTTTTCTCCAAGTAAATCAAGTCGATAATTGAAGAAAAATGTCAAGAAAAATACAGAAGAAAAAAGGAACGAAAAAGAAGAAGAAACGACCGAAAAACGAAGCGGCGACCAAAGGGGACAAAACCCCCATGGTCGCCAGCGACCATAGCCTATGGCCGCCGGCGACCCTGGAAATCCAGGTGGCCGGATTTTCCGCCGGGTGGCCCGTTTTTCGATCTTTTTCGCGTTTCGAGAGTTCCAGCCCCTGTGATTTTCCAAAAATCGAATTCTTGATGCTTGAAAACAACTGATCTTCACCAACACCTCCGATCCGCCGTCAAGAGCATGAAATCATCACTGATCGCTTTAAAATCGCCGACCAGCTGACCAAGAAAGTACACTTTCTGTCCAAACGATCGAGAAATCGACAAGACAGATATCACCGGCCCACTAACATCAATCAATATCTAAAGTTGCATCGCCATCCGACATCAAACAACATGCGGATCCATCGGCGATGATCACAAGAAGAATTTCAAAAGACGCAGCGCGGCCCGCAACTCTTCAAATGCCCCGGCGACCACTTAATGCTGTTAATTGACCGGTTTTATGACAACTTAATGCAATCATTAAACCATTATTTTGGGCGGCCCAATCAGAAACAAGCAAATGGGAGTTACAAGTCTAAGCAATCATGGCATTAAAGCCATGAAACTCCCCTCATCATAGAGATTAAAGGCGATTAAATGGCCATTATTCTTCATCAGCCAATCACAAGCCAAGAAAAAGAAGTTACAAAATCAAGAAATAAATACTTATAACTCCTCTCATCATGGAGCATCAATGCCATCAATGCTCATAAACCCACCTTATGGCCACCAAAAGGCTATAAAAGGGGGGTCATTCCAAGAAGAAAAACCCCCGGAAGCCGGAAAATTCAAGAGAAATTCACACCTAGAGAGAGACATCCGAGAGAAATTCTGACGAAGTCCCGCTACTCCGCTGCGAGAAACACCACAAGGTGATAGAAGTCCCTTGGGGGGCCACCCCCCAAGGCAAAGCTCTTCCTCTCCTTTTATCCAACATGGTCTAAACGCGGCTTTGCAGCCCGTTTACTCGGTTTTTTATTGGATATAGGACCTTCCATTGGTCTTTGTCCTCTAAAAAATTGAGGTTAGAGCCAAGCCAAAAGAATCGAAGCATCAAGCGTTCTCATTTGAAAGACGATGGCGAAGTCCATACATGACTTGCGACCGTCGATCTGAACGTGTCTCCATAGTCTCCTGAGAAGTTAGATTTCTTTTCTTCCTTTTCTATTGTATATTGTATTTTTTAAAGAGACAAAAAAATCACAATTCTTGTCTTTCATTATTGATGAGATTTGTAAATCGCCTTTCACGGCACAAAACCACCTTTCACGGCATCAAATCGCCTTTCACGGCAAACAAACAAAAAATCGCCTCCTATGGCATTCAAAAATCTTGTCTATTTTCTTAAATATTTATGCAATTTGAAAAGTTAGAAAAAAATGATTGATTTCCTTTCTACTTGTGAAGGTGAATCTCCGGATCATCACCACTTCAAATTCCAAGTAGAATAGAAAATGTGGCATACCCGTACAAAAAAATGTTGATACCCGCTTTTCTCTTCCTTCGGACCTTGGCAGCCCCTGGGGTGGAAGGGGAGGACGAAAGGCCGGGTCCATCAAGTTGGCACACCCGGTGGGACACGTTCATTTGAGAACCTGATGCTTCGATTCCTTGGCTCCTTTCTCGTTGGTGGCCTTTGTTGGATCTTCCATCTAAAAAAAACATGAGATGGGATTTCATTCATTCTTTCTTGTTGCAAAAAAAATCTGATCTCTCTTTCTTGGATTCAATTTCGAGAAATTTTGATCCTCTCATCTTCGAACTCGATAGCTCACAGAAATGTTTGCAGCTATTGTTCATATCGGGGATTGGGCCATCTTTTCTCTTTAGTGAGTCCGATAGGGGTTTTCAAAACAAAAAAAAAATTCATTTCAAACTCTTTCAAAAAGAAAATCAGTTTTCTCTCTTTTGGACTCAAATTTGAGAAACTTTGGTTTTTCCCTTTCGGATTTAGTGCTCGCAGAAATATTTGAGCCTTTGCTTGGATTGGAACACCATTCGCTCTCTTTGATGAGTTCATTAGAAACCTTTGAAAAAAAAAAAGAGTTCAAAAAAAAAAAAAACACACTAAGGTTGCACCAATTGCGTTCTTTGACCAAAGTGAATTTAAGAAAAACCTTGTCCAGAGTGTGGAGGCAGCTAGACTGTTTGAGGCAAGGGTTTTCCAAATGGGTTCATTAAGTAATCCTACCCTTACCTGGGGGCTGATCTATCTACTAAGGTTTCATAAGACCGAATTGGAAATCTATGTGCACCTTTAAAAAAGAAATCTTCAAAAAAAAAAAACTTTCAAAAAAAAAAAAAAAACTTTGATCACTTTTGAATTCAGAATTGAGAAATCTTGGTTCTTTCCCTTTCGAATTTAGTTCTCGCAGAAATGTTGAGCCTTTGTTCAGATTGAAACACCATTTGCTCTCTTTGATGAATTCAATCTTGACATTTAAAAAAAAAAAAAAAAAAAAACTTCCGTCATTATTGGATTCACATCCGAGAAATTCTGGTTCCTTTCCTTTCGGACTTAGTGCTCGTAGAAATTTTTGAGCTTTTGTTCAGATTGGAACACCATTTGCTCTCCTTTATGAATTCAAATTTGACATTTCAAAAAGAAATCCCATCTCATGTCCTTTCCAAGGATGCGATTTGCGACATTTGTGCCTAGCGGTGCTAGTATGCCCTTTCGGGTCTACTGTATTCGCGACCGACACATTTGTATCTCCAACCTTATATCATTTTACCTCGAGTGAGCCTTGCTTCTCGGTAATTTGAATTAAGGTATACAATTACTTCTAGCAGTACTGGAACGCTCACCCTGAGCCTACCATACTTGCATTTTTAGAACAATTGTACCCCCTATGGCTTTTTGCCTTCTTCATCTTGCTTGAGCTGGGTCATGTCCCTTCGAGCAATTTGAAAAGACAAAACCATAGTTATTCTCCATTTATGATCACCATATTCTTGTGATTACTAATGGATGTAGTCTTGTTTCAGAAGTTTTCCAAACTAACAATGACAGCTTCATTGACCATCACTTTTGATGAGAACAAGTACCAGCTCATGCTTCAAGACAAGCAAAACAAGCGCACTCATAAGCGCCCTGCCAGTTGCCGAAGCATCATCTCTCTCGACAACTCTCAAAACATCGGGTCAACCTCTACTCCCTGGACCATCGTCTTCGGGTCACTTGGACCATTCCCACACCTCGCAGAAGAAATTGTACCTGCCAAGAAGCAGAAAACCAACCCTGAGCCTACCAAGGGCGAACACAAAGAAGCTTAAAGCCTGTGGTGCTCCCACGAAGCCTCAACCTACAAGAAACCAGGTCTGCCCCAAGACCTGGTCCCCGAGACCTTCACCAAAACAAAGGAGGTCCCAAACGTCTACAAAGCCAGCGTACCTGGCCCCTCTTAAGGAGAACCTGTTTTACCATCTCTCTTACATGAAGGAGGAGAAACCTACCCTCCGCCAAACAAACAAATCAATTCAGCATGAGCCGGCTTGCTCCTACAAGCCCAAAATCAAATCTTGTATCATAAGGCCTTCGCAAAAACCCCCTGAAGCCTACACTCTTGCGAGTCGACCCTTCATCTCAACAGGGGCCGAACTCGCAAAATTCAAAGCCTCACTGCGACAGGCAAAGGACCGTGTCCGGATCCTGTCCATGCCTAGCTTCAAAGAAGACAAGCTTAGCTGCTACGCACGGGGGACTACATCCTTCATCTCCAGAGCCCAGCCAGAGCTCACAAAAGCTCAAATTGCTTGTCATATACGTCGCCGCGCAGCATATCGACAAAAGAGACTAGAGAAGCAAAGAACCCAGCATTCTACCCTCCAAGTCTCTAAAAAATGGGTCGAAAAACAAAGACCCGACCAAGTTGTTACTGTCCATATGGTTGGCAAAACCAGAAAACGCCAGAAGTCAGCAACCAAAATTCATATCAGACGTCTGGTGACTCGCGGCGTCTCCCAGACACGAAGACATCTGGAAGAATCCTCTACTCTTTCAAACCAAGGACATCGGAGTAACCCTTCCTCAAGCTCTTCTACCAAAAGAATGAGCCCCATTTCAGTCACCAGGACGATTTCTTCGTTCGAATCCCGAGGGATGAATGTCCTGGCTACAAGCTCTGAACCACCTCACAATCCACCGCATGGTGACGTGATCGTACGCATCCAGCAGTTGGAACAAGGACAACAGAGAATTGAGGCTCTGATGGAAAACCTCCTTCTCACTTTACAACGTCCACTAACAATGAAGCCCCTTCGAATCATCAAGATGACGAGGCCAATGCAGAAAACAACGAGTCACGTGCCCTTACCAAAAAGGAAGTTGACGATATCCTCGCCAAAGCAAAAGAAGATGATACACTAAAGGAACATGGGATCAAGCCACCCTATCCCCTATAGATTGACTCGGTTCCATTCCCTACAAAATTCAAACAACCTACTCTCCAAACATATACTGGGAAAGGTTCAGTCAGACAGCATGTCATCCACCTCAAGATCCTGATGGGAGCTATCGCAGATCAAGATGCCCTCAAGATCCGTCTCTTTACAAGTACCCTAAAAAGTACGGCCTTTGATTGATACTCCACTCCGCCGGAGAACTCCATCCAAAACTGGGCCATGCTGGAGACACGCTTCCTAACCCACTTCCAAGGTGAGGACCATCCTGTTACTATGGCTCAACTCTGCTGCCTAAAACAGGGAGAATGAGTCAACATACGACTTCATTCACAAATGGAAGGCAATGGCGTACAAATGCTCAGATGTACTGCCACAAGCGTCGCTAGTCGGCATCTGCTGTAACAACATGAGAGCAAGGATCCGCTCCATGATCATCGGCAACAAATCAAAGAACCTGGGAGAACTCCTTGTAGCTTCCATGGAGGCTGAAATGGTGATCAAAGACCTCAACAGTCAGAAATCATCAAAGAAAGAGCCAACTGCCATTACAACCTCAAAACCAAAGAAAAAGGAGGTTCTCAATGTGCAGACCAAGTCAGCTCCTCAATAGCTAAAGAAAGCTGAAAACAAAGCTACATCTAAAAGACCTGAACTCTCTGATGCCTTCAAAGAACGTGTAGAAAAGAAATACCTGTTCGATGAAGATGTTGAAGAAATCTTTGAGGCTTTCTTAGAAAACAGCAGACTCACATTGCCTGAGCCCAAAAGACCGGGAGATGTTGACAAACCCAATGATCCTCGGTATTGTCCATACCACCAGATGATCTCGCATCCTCTCAATCAATGCTTCGTTGTGAGAGAGAAAATCAACGAGATGTGGAAAAACAGAGTCATTACCTTTGATAAAAACTACGGGTCCGCTTCCGTCAATATGGTGTCATGTGGGCAAAATTCAAAGTCACCAAAGGAGAAAATCACTACTTCATTCAAGGTGATAAAAATGGCTCAAGCGTCCCAAGAGTTGGTTCCCTATCCAACACCAGATGCACAACCCATATGGGTGCATCCTGATCTCCTAGAAGATGAAAATTGGGAGATCGTCAAAACAAAGCCGACCGCTCAACAGTGAAGGTAAGCCAAGAGACAACTCCGCAAGCTCAAACAGTAGCAGAAGTCTCAACCAAAACAAGAAGTCCCTGAAAAGGCAGAAACCTCTTCCACTGCTTCACTAGGGGCGACGGAAGAATCCCTTCCCAAAACTTCAAAGGCGGTAAGAAAATTTACCCTTGGTGATTTCATGCCACCTTATTACAAAAATGAAACTATGCAGGGGGCATCATACTCCTGCAATTCGGTAATTGGATTCTCCATGGATGGATACGAGTCCAGTGATACTGCCAGTGATACCGATGAGTGGGAAGAATCCCTTGAAATAGGAGAATACCTCTCCGATGAAGAATGGATTCCCGAGTCTCATCTTATGCCAGTAATCTGGTATAACCCATTACAGCCACTGTTGGAAGTAGGTGGGCCTCGTTGATAGATTTTCAAAACTTTTGACCCACTTGATACAGGGATCAGGTACCCATAAGGCCAAAAACCCAATCCAGGATGCATAACCCTCAATCTCATGATCATGTACAGTAAATAAAACTATCTAAAAGATAGAAACAAGTAGCCAACAATCATCCATAAAATCTACAACATGCAACGAAGCAGATTATACCTTTGGAGCTCGGTTGTGCTCTAATGGAGAAGTTGATGACTTTGTTTGATGTAGAACTCTTCTACAAGATTATATCAGAATCTCCAACACCTCTTAGCATTCCACGCTCTGACCCGAATCAGATCTTTCTTCTCAAGAAGATTGGTGGAATCTTCAAGAGAAAACCCAACTCGAAACTCCAAGGAACTAGAAGAGGAAGAGAGGAGAGAGCAGTGTAACAATTGCATAAAAGGAGGCTGGACGTTTTGGACTCAAAAAGATGGACATCCATGAAGGGAGAATTCCCCTTTTATAGCACTTTAAGCCTCCTCTTTTCCTATTTGAAATAGAAGTCTCACTTCCACAACAATTAGTAAGTATACTATTACCACTGTAAGAAGTCCTACTTCAAATAGAAATAGTAACTTTTTAATTCCTTCCTTCTAGAGTTCAAGTAGGATTAATATCTTTCCAATAACTTGGGTTAGCGTGGGGACCACTAGGGATTCCATAGAAAGCTGGCTCCAACTGGGACACTGCGACCCCACATCTCATGTGCAATCCGGGCCCACAGTTAATTACAAATAACACCACTATATAAATGCAATTGCACTTCAGTCTTAGGAATAAATTACAATGAAGACCCTAAACTTCCCAATTACCACAAGTAGGCCCCTCTATCAATATCCATGGATCAATTGGAATAAATCCGTCTCTTCCAATCTTAGTTCCACATCTTATTATCCTTGAGCCCCAATTAATCACTCTGATCATCAGTACCATCCAATTAACTCTTAATCGAGATGGGTGCGCACTTACTAATGACAAATCCATTAATTGGCACAAGGATAATAGAGATAGATTCCATCTTGATCATTCAATGTTCCCACAGTCCTACTACCACATACCTAAGACACCGAGGTGTTGACCTACAGTCGGCCTCACTCATTGGTGACTCAAAGCAAATGAATAGATAGAAACTTGAGTTCATCAATGTCTCAGGATTGAGAGCCTATTGTTAGGGAATTATGAGAGCAAACCTTATTATCGAGACGGAATTCCATTAGGTGCTTCTCATGGTCCTTCAATACATCCAATGTACCAGCACCATGATCCAGAATCTTCCATTCTGATGATCGAGACAAGTCACACTATGTCATAGTGATCAAAGTGCTGCAACCTTATCAGATGAGATGCCCAGTCTCATCACTGGTTGTGAAGATATTTTAAGTATAAGATTTGTGACATATATCTCCCGTGTGTAGATCTCATCCATACACATATATCACATCTAATATACTAATGGGACTTGGTTCAACTCATGAACCATTATGTCATATGTATTGGTCATGTGCATGAATTAATAAAATAACATTCATCTCATGAAAGTAAAGCATGATATTATTGATAGATAAAGAAACTAAACAATTTATCACATCAACTGATGGATTGAGTCCATACAATCTAACAATTCCCCACTTGGGCTCAATGCCAGTCAGGATTGCATCTCATGCCCATCCCGTCTACATGCTGCTCAAAGACTTTGGTAGTCAAAGGCTTAGTAAAGGGATCTCCCAGATTGTCTGCAGAGTCTATCTAGGTGATAGCAGTATCACCTCTCTACACAATCTCTCTGACCATGTGTTACTACCTCTGTATTTGGCTCCTAGTTTCCTTGGACTTATCGACTGCCCTGCTGTTACAACAGTAAACTGTGAGCGGCTGTCTTGCCAAAAGTACCATCACAAGTTCCATAAGGAATCTTTTGAGCCAATCTGCTTCTTTAGCTACTTCTCAAGTAGCTACAACATAAACACATACCGAGAAGTTGATTTCTTGAAATCCTTATCTGACATGAAGTCAGAATCTGTGTATCCGACTGGAATCAGCTCATCACTACTATAAATCAACATGTAAACTCTAGTCCTTCTCAAGTATTTGAGAATACACTTTACAGCAATCCAATGTTCAGGTCCTGGATGAGACTGATATTTGCTGATTAGGCCCACTGCGTGATAGATATCCGGTCTAGTATAAAGCATAGCCAACTGTACCAGTACCTTATCCATGTAAGCATATTCGGATAAGCCTATCATCCTAATTTTCCGGTCTCAAAGGAGTTTGATCCCTAGGATGTAGCCAGCTTCTCCCAAGTCCTTCATATCAAAAATCTTGGCCAACCAAACTTTTACTATTGACAACATCCCTATATCACTCTCTAAGAGAAGGATATCGTCGACCAGAAAAATTACCCTGCCTCCTTCACTTTTCATGTACACACATGACTCATCCGTATTTTGACAAAAATCAAATGACTTGATTGCCTGGTCAAGACGGATGTTCTAGGTTCAGGATGCCTGTTTCATTCCATAAATGGACTTCTGCATCTTGCAAACTCTTTGCTCTTGGTTGTATTAACTATAAAACCGTATGGCTGCATAGATGTCTTCGTCAAGATGGTCGTTTGAAAAAAAACACGCTGTCTTGACATCCATTTGCCAAATCTCGTAATCAAGATGAACTGCAATGGATAAGAGTATCCGGATAGACTTGAGCATGGCTTCCGGCGAGAAGGTTTCCTCATAATCGATATCCTCTTTCTGAGTATATCCTTTCGCAACAAGCCTGACCTATAAAGGTCTCAACTCTTCCATCTGGTCCTCTCTTTCTCTTGTAGACTCACATGCACCCAATAAGTTTAATATTGGCAGGTAAGTCCACAAGTTTCCAGACCTGATTGGAGTACATAAACTCCAACTCAGCTTTCATAGCATATAACCAACGTCCTGAAACTATGTCATAGATTGCTTCATCATAGTTACAGGGATTTTGTTCCGGTTCTTCCGGGATTGTCTCGTAAGACTCTCCCAAAAACCGAGAACCTGTCAGGGGTCCTAACAATGCTCCCACTACGATAAGACACTGGTGTAATTACTGGGTTAGGTATGGGTGAATTTTCTTCAAGTTCGGTCATATTTGGATTTGGAATTGATCTCTCTTTGAATTTCTTCCAAGATAACCTTTTTCTAAAGATTTCCGATCAATCATATAATCTTCCTCCAGAAAAACCGCAGTGGTGCTGATAAGCACTTTCTACTCTCTCTGGGATTATAGAATAACCAACCTTTAGTTCCTTTGGGAAATTCTTTAAAAGTGTATACTTCCAACTTCGATTCCAATTTATTCGTCTTAACCTTTAGCACGAGTGCCAGACAACCTTTATGTTGTAGACTAGGCTATAGCCCTAACCACAACTCCCAGGGAGTCTCAGGTACAGACTTAAATGGAACGAGGTTTAGTATATACTTTGTAGTTTCCAAAACATATTCCTATAGGTAACCTTGAGAAAACAACATAGTCCTGATCATATCTAAAAGAGTCTGGTTCAGTCCTGATCATATCTAAAAGAGTCTGGTTCCTTCTTTCTGCTACTCCATTCTGTTGAGGCATACTAAGAGTAGACAACTGGGATAGAATCTCAGTTTCTGATAGGTATCCCATAAAATCAGCAGAGAGATATTCCCCTCTTTGATCTGATCGAAGAGTCTTGATACTTTTACCTAAATGCCTTTTCGCTTTCGTTCGAAACTCTGAGAACTTTTCAAAAGTCTCAAACTTGCGGTGCATAAGGTATATGTATTCATGTCTTGAGTCATCATTGGTGAAAGTGATGAAGTACTCGTATCATTCTCTCACTCTTATATTTATGGGTCTATACATATCAGCATACACTAATTCCAATAAATCTTTAGCCCTTCTGCCCTTAGATGAAAATGGTTGTTTGGTCATTTTACCTTCCAGACAGGATTCGCTGACAGGCATTGGTTCTACCACCAATGAAGGTAAGATACCATCTTTCACTAGCCTCTCAATCCTGTTTAAGTTTATATGACCTAGCCTCAAGTGCCAAAGTTTTGTTGGATTAGATGAAGGTGACTTTCTCTTTAATGATGGTCTATAAATTGTTTCAGTATCATGTATCTCATATATCGTGGGAGTTAACAAATAACGCCCATTGGTTAACTTGCCATAACATATGAAATACCATTCCTCTTTATGACAATTTCAGTACCAAAAGTAATACAATAACTTTTATTCATCATACTAGAATCTGAAATTAAATTCCGCCTTAAAGACGGTACATAAAATGTATTTGACAAAACTAATTTATTAAATGAGAAAAATAAAGTAATAACTCCCCCTGAAACAGCCTCCGCCTTAGCGTAAGATCCTAGGTTGACAATGATTTCTCCATCACTTTAGCCTCCTGGTTTCCCTGAACCCCTGCAACGTATTACATACGTGATTAGTTGCCCCGGAGTCCATACACCAAGATTCTGAAGTACCAGTTGCAAAACTAACTTCAGAAATAAGTGACTCAATCATACCTGAGGTCTTCTTCTGAGACAGATATTCAAGGCAATTCCTTTTCCAATGTCCTGTTTTACCACAGTGGAAACACTTTCCATTTACTCTCGTACCCTTAGCCTTGGCCATACCACAAGTAGAATCATTCTCCACCTTAGGACCCTTGATGACTGATTTCTTCTTGCTATCTCGGTCTTTTCCTTTCGGCTTGGTCCTAGCAAATGACTTTTCTGTCATGAGGGGATTTTGCTCTTTCTTCATGATTTCCTCAGTCGCTACCAGCTGGCGTGACAGCTCAGCTATGGTCATTTCCAATTTATTATAATTGAACTCGAAATGATTGAAAGAGTCCGGTAGTGACTGAAGGATCATGTCGATCTGAGATTCTGTATCAATCTTAACACCCAGTACATCTAACTCATTCAGTGCGAAAACCATTTTCATCAAATGTTCTTGTACTGGGGTTCCCTCAGCCATCTTAGTGTTCATCAGCACCTTAAAAACAGCTTGCCTAGCAGGTCTAACCTGGTCCGTAAACATCTCCTTTAAGTTCGATATAATATCGTATGCTGACATATAGGATTGATGTTGGTGCTGTAAAACACTAGACATGGATGCCTGTATAAAACTTCTGGCCATCTCATTGTCTTTGGTCCACTTGGTGTAAGCGTCCTTTTCATACTGAGGTGAATTAGGCTCAGGGTCATGAAGGGAGGTTATGGTAAGGACATATCTGCATCCTGAAGCTGTCAGGACAACATCCAGAGCCCTTTTCTAGTCTGTAAAGTTGGATTCCATTAACTAATTCCGGTTGAGGATGGTCACAAGTGGATTGAAAGTATTCAAATTCATTCTTGAAAAACTGTAGCACATAACCATACATTTAATTAATGAATTTAAATGACATTGGGTTTAGTATTCTACCAAATTTATGTGGGAATCCTCATAACCACTAAATTCAGAATACATCGGAATCCCAATCCTCCAGGGTATGCCTCCTTGGGGAGTACGAATACCACCTAGACTGGTGCGGATCAAAGTTGGTCAAAATTGGGGCTAACTATCCATGATCCCCTTCGTTCATTATTATCTAGGTATCTCATACCAAATAATGTATGACTCCCAATTGGCTTCGGTTTCTAAAATACATGAGGCAAATCCTTGGGGATACTACATCATTATTTTAGTTAAGTGTGACCCACCAACTAGTATTGCATGACAACCGTTGCGAGCAGCTCCTCCTTGGGGAGTGGGCCCCCGCCCCGTCTCATCAACACTATCCATAGGAGATTCATATCTAGTAACCAGATAAATACAAGCCCTCCGTGGGGAACAGCCATTCTCAAGATGGTACGAGGCTAATACTTTCCTTACAATGGACCTATGGTGGAAAACCATGGGGATTTCTAAAAATAAATGCCCCGCTCCCACTTAATATTTTAGAATTGAGGATTTCCTTATAGGTATATGGGCCCATCAATATACTTATCAAATCATCTCATGATATGACCAATGATTGGTTCCAAGTCAAGTTATTTTAAGGAAAGTCCAGTTTCTAAAATTAGTGTTACCAATGGATCCATCTCATGGGCCCATTAACTCTAATTAGAACTCTTTCCAAAAATTAATTTGATTTGACCAATTTTGGAATTTGCTATGTTTGGATCAGATTTGGAAACTTTCTAAAACAAGCATTCATCCATAAATAGAAAGTGCTATAATTAGAAACTAGTCCTCTTCTCCACATGAACCAAGCGGAATAGACTTCTTGGACTTCTAGACTTTCCAAAAATTTGGGATTCCTCAAACTCTTTGGGTATCTCCAAAACTCCTTTTGGTAATCTTCAAACTCTTTTGATTAGGAGTCCATCTTCACTTTCCTTCTTTGTCTCGGACATCTCGAGAATTTACAAATTTGAAAAATTACATAAATCCCTATGTCTCTTCAATGAGACTTACATGGTAATCTAAACATGGAAATAAAAGGGCTATAGGGTGTTAGTTTTATGGTCTCAATCCATTAGATGATGAATATATTGATTAATTTCTTTATTTATCAATATATTCTTGCTTTCCTTTCATGAGATGAATAGTGATTTATTACTTGTTTGCATATAACTAATACGAATGACATAATGGTTCATGAGATGAACCGGTGTCCACAAGTATATTAGATGTAACACACGTGTATGGATGAGATCCACATACATGAGACATGTGTAGCAAATCTTATACTTAAATATCTTCACAACCAGTGATGAGATTGGACATCTCATACTGTCAAGGTTGCAGCACTTTGATCACTATGAGATAGTGTGATTTGCCTCGATCATCAGAATGAAAGATTTTGGATCATAATGCCGGTACATTAGATGTATTGAAGGACCATGAGAAGTACCTTAAGAATACTATCTTTACTTTAAGGGCTGCTCTCATAATTCCCTAAAAATAGGCTCTCAATCCTGAGACATTAATGAACTCAAGTTTCTATCTATTCATTTGCTTTGAGTCACCAATGAGTGAGGCCAATTATAGGTCAACACCTCGGTGATTTGGGTGAGTGGTAGTAGAGTTGTGAGGACATTCAATGGTCAAGATGGAATCTATCCTGATTATACCCTTGTGCTAATTAATGGATTTATCATTGGTAAGTGCGCACCCATTCCGATTAAGAGTTAATTGGATATGTACCAATCGATCATTGTAATTAATTGGGGCTCAAGGATAATAAGATATGGATCTAATTTGGTGGACAGGTCCAATTGATCCATGGATATAGATGGAGGGGCCTACTTGTGGTCATAGGGAAGTTTAGGGTCTTCTATGTAATTTATTCCTAAGACTGGAGTTCAATTGCATTTATATAGTGGAGTTATTTGCAATTAACTGTGGGCCCGGATGTACATGAGATGTGAGGTCGCGTGTCCTAGTTGGAGCTAGCTCTCTAAGGAATCCCTAGTGGTCCCCAAACTAGCCCAAGTATTGGATAGATACTAATTCTAGTAGAACTCTAGATGGAAAGGAATTAGAGAATTACTATTTCTATTTGAAGTGAGACTTCTAATAGTGGTAATAGTAAGCTACTAATTATTAATGGAAGTAGGACTTCTATTTTAATTAGAAAGAGAATGTTACTAATTAATGGAAGTGAGACTTCTATGGGAATTAGTAATAGAGGAGTTGCGAGAGGCTATAAAAGGGTAGCAACCCCTCTTTGGACTTCCCAAGCATTATTGTGCAAGAGTTGTGCAAGGCTAGCCCTCTCTCTCTTCTCTTCTCTTCTCTTGTGCAAGTTGTTGGACATCTCTTCTAGTTCCTTTTCTAGTTGTTCTCTAGTAGTTTTCTTTAGGAGATCCCACCCATCTCCTTGAGAAAAGAAATCTGATAAGGGACATAGTGTGGAAGACAATTGGGCCTTGGAGATCTTGATTTGATTTGCAAAAGAGTTCGACATCAAAGAAAGTAGCAACTTCTCCATTAGAGCACAACCGAGCTCCGAAGGTGTAATCTACTTCCTTGCATGTTGTAGATTTATTTGAAGCTTTCATGTTGCTGGTTCTATCTTCTAGATAGATATATTTTACTGATCTTGATATGTGAGATTAAGGGTTTGCATCTTGGATTGGGTTTATGCCCTTTGGGATAGATGATCACTGAGTCAAGTGGGTCAAAAAGTTTTGAAACCTATCCTAAGGGCCCAACAGTATTCCAACATAGGGAAATTCACCATGCCTTGCCCTTTCGCGGGAAACCAAGAAAACCATGATGCCCTTTACACTTAGCCATAAATAAACCATTCAACCATAAAAGAAAGTAAATGTCATGTGGGCCATATGGAGAGGACATGATAACATGCATGTTAGTATCTTATACAACAATGCATCTCACAAAACTAGGTTACCAAACCACAATGGAAAAACAAGATGCCAAAAGTTTGCTAGTACTATATAAGATGCCCTACGCAGAGGGGGTCCAGGGGGCATCGCCCTCTTATGTCCTCTATTTATTGCTAAAAGCAAGCTTCTCTTCTTTGTTATCTAATTGAAATAGAAGTCTTACTTCTCTAACAATTAGTAACTCTCTTCTTTCTAAAATAGAAATCTCACTTCTATTATAATTAGTAACTTACTATTACCACTATTAGAAGTCTCACTTCTAATAGAAATAGTAACTTTCTATTTCCTTTTAGAGTTCTACTATAATTAGTATCTTTCTAATAACTTGGGCTAACGTGGGGACCACTAGGGATTCCTTAGAAAGCTGGCTCCAACTGGGACACGTGACCCCACATCTCATGTGCAATCCGGGCCCACAGTTAATGCAAATAATACCACTATATAAATGCAATTGCACTCCAATCTTAGGAATAAATTACAATGAAGACCCTAAACTTCCCAATTACCACAAGTAGGCCCCTCTATCAATATCCATGGATCAATTGGAATAAATTTGTCTCTTCCAATCTTAGTTCCACATCTTATTATCCTTGAGCCCCAATTAATCACTAAGATCATTAGTACCATCCAATTAACTCTTAATCGAGATGGGTGCGCACTTACTAATGACAAATCCATTAATTGGCACAAGAGGATAATAGAGATAGATTCCATCTTGATCATTCAATGTTCCCACAGTCTTACTACCACATACTGAAGACACCGAGGTGTTGACCTACAGTCGGCCTTACTCATTGGTGACTCAAAGCAAATGAATAGATAGAAACTTGAGTTCATCAATGTCTCAAGATTGAGATCCTATTGCTAGGGAATTATGAGAGCAGACCTTATTATCGAGACGGAATTCCATAAGGTGCTTCTCATGGTCCTTCAATACATCCAATGTACCAGCACCATGATCCAGAATCTTCCATTCTGATGATCGAGACAAATCACACTATCTCATAGTGATCAAAGTGCTGCAACCTTATCAGATGAGATGCCCAGTCTCATCACTGGTTGTGAAGATATTTTAAGTATAAGATTTGTGACATATATCTCCCGTGTGTGGATCTCATCCATACACCTATATCACATCTAATATACTAATGGGACCCGGTTCAACTCATGAACCATTATGTCATATGTATTGGTCATGTGCATGAAGTAATAAAATAACATTCATCTCATGAAAGTAAAGCATGATATTATTGATAAATAAAGAAACTAATCAATTTATCACATCAACTAATGGATTGAGTCCATACAATCTAACAGCCACAAGGATCTTGGTCCGATGATGAAGAAGACCAAGAGGCTGTTCAAGAAAATGTTGTTGATCCAGCACCAGCCAATGCTCTAGTGGAACCCAATATTGATGAACCACAAGGAACAGATGTCGAAGAAGATTTGGCTCATATGCCTAATCTTGAAGAAATGCAAGAATCTTGCAACATCTTGCCATAGAACAAGAGCAGGATTGCATCAACAATCTTCGTCACGATCAAAATCTAGAACCAGAAGTCCTTGATAATCAACAGGAACTCCCTCCTTCAACTCCTAAAAATGGGGAAAACTGCTGGATTGATGATCCTCTTACATCCGAGGATGAGCCCGACTCCCAACAGTCTATACTGGGGGCATCTCCTATCAGGTTAACCTGTAATGCGATAGCTCAGGATGATAGTGCCTCTGGAACTTCCAAAGAAATGTACTCCCCAACTGGTGGTATATCTTCCAGAGCTACATCTTCTCAGGTGACTTCCACTGAGATATCATCTTCTCAGCCTTCGTCCCCTGAAACTGTGACATCAGAGCTCACACCTCCCCTGGTTGATCATCCTGGAGAAGCTCCTGCTAATGAAGTCTTCTTCAATGAAAATCTAGTTGATTGGTCCCAGATATCCGATCTCATAGACGATGTTTGGACCGATAAATTACTCAACAATGAAGAAAAATTACTGGATGCTGTTCAGGACTTGTTCCCGGAAAATGCTCCGTGCAACGCAATCACTGAAGACGGCAATGCTGCTACAGAGACGTCTTCAGCAAATGACAAGGATCAACCCCTTGATCCCGAGAGTGATCTTCCAAAAGAAGACGCTTCTCTAGAAGCTCTTGAAGTTGGTAGAGGTACCCGCTCTGGCCTGGATTACCATAAAAAGCACAACCAACCTTCTTCTTATGTAAATCCTTCGGGAAAGCAAGTTGTAAACGCCCCAAGTGACAACAATAATAAAAATGCAGGCCCGAAGGAGTCTTTCAAGTACAACTTGATCGAGCACTTCAAACACATAGCTGCACGACTACTGTAAGACCCCGACCCGAGTGACTCGATTAGTACTAATTAAGTTGTGTGTTAGTGCTAAGCTTGATTAGTGGTTTTTGACTAAGCTTGGATTAGTATAGTTCTTGATAGTTTTAGGAAATTATTTTTAGTGTCTTGTGTTTAGCGGGACCCTTTGGGGGTTTCCTTTTGATAGTCTTGCTAGCTTTTGGAGGTTACTTGTTTTTCCCCTAATTCTTGTCTTGATCCCGTTTTACTTATTTTGTCGATCCTTACAACTTCCATGTTGAGCCGGTGACCGTCCGGAACCCCGAAACCCGATCTTCTTGTTTTGAGGGCAAAACAGTCTTTTTACATGAAATCTGTACCCAACACTCGATATCCCCGAAACCCGCGAAACATGTACTTTTTAGCAACTAGATATTTCGACGATCACTTTTCTCTTCTTCGTCGATTTCATCCGAGGTCCCGAGATGAGTGATTTCAGCCTCCGAAGACTTTCTAGTGGTGGAGCCCACACCCATTGCTTTATATAGAGAACTCTTTCCCCTCCATTTCCCTTTTTCCAGCACAAGCTCAAGAACAACCTAGGGTTCTTCTTTCTTTCTTCTCTTCTTCTTCTTGCTTCCATATCCCAAGTCCCTACCAAACCTTACACCAATCAAGAAATGAACTTCACCCTCTTCTTCCTCACTACTAGAGCTATTCATTGATACCATTTGTGGAAGGATCTACCCAACTCAAGACCCTCATTGAGCTCACCTTGTCCATTTGAAGAACTTACAAGTAAGCTTCTTCCCTAATATCTTAGATCCATGTTCTTCTAGTCTTGGGAGAGCCCTATCTTCATTATTGTAAGTTTCTTCCTCTTGTTTCTTGGTTTGACCCATTTTAGGGTTTGTTTTTGGGGGTTTTTGGTGTAGCTTGGTATTTGGCTTGGAAGAGTGGATAGAGCTTGGATTTCTTGATTTAGAGACCTTGAGGCAAGTGGATGTTTTGGTTTTGATGATTTCCATGACATGTAGACTTGATTTATACCTCATTAATGATTTGTTCCCTTGGCATTCAATGATGTTAAATACTTTTGAAATGAGTTGGTAAGCATCTTTATTGTCTTAAACATGACTTCTAGCTTTGTTTCATTTGTTATCTTTAAATCTTGAATTGTGACTTTTGGTTCATCTTTTGTACAATGCCTAAGTGAATCCTTGTGATGTTGGTTGTCTTCTTTCTCTTAGTGATTGTATGAATGTCAAATGGAGAATGAAAGGGTTTGGTTTGGGGGAAAGGAAGACCTGAACCTGAACCCAGTGAAGAAATTCCCGTGACTGGCGGTCAGCTGGCGGTCGCCCAGCGGCTAGCCGCCTGGTGACTAGCGGCTAACCGAAGCAAGTTTGGTTACGTTTCCAGAAAGCTGTAACCTCACGGTCAGCTCCGCGGTCAGATAGTGGCTAACCGCCTATTTCATCAGCGGCTAACCGCCAGCCAACCGAATTGTAGCGGTTACAATTCCAGAAAGCTGCAATTCCACGGTCAGCCTTACGGTCAGCCAGCGGTTAACCGCCGGATTCGATGGCGGCTAACCGCCATCTGACCGCAAGGTGACCGAAATTCCCTGAATTCTATGAATAAAAGAGGATTGAAGGGAGCCTCCACCCCATTGCTTGTGAACCTTTCTGAGAGCAATGGACACCGCTCACCTGGGATTGTGTTCGAATCATAGGTGGAGTGTTTGTGGTAGTACGTTAGAGAGAGAAACCACCTCATCGAGATTCATTTAAGCATTGAGGCTACTGTGGTGTATAAGGAACCCGGGATGTCTCCCAAATTCAAAGAGTACCAAGTTTCCTTTATTATACAGACATACGGGATCCCTATTCACTTGGATTAGTTTTAACCCGACACTGTCTTGGCTTTTCAAAAAGGGTACCATACCTTGTTATTCTCGAAATTGATGATTTGGGATCTATCATCCCGAAAACTTTGAAAGTATACTTGTACTGTTTTGCTAGCTTTGATATACATGCCAGACCTGATATGATAGCTGTGCCTTGAGCACCCATGTCTTGCCCGAATATAGTCTTGTACTGGATTTATTTTTACACATGTCTTGATTTCCATGTTTTGACCTATGAGTCGGCACCACTAAGCTTGGATACCTTGTTAGTCTGATCTACTGACTAGGTGATCCCCCTCTTGTCCCGCCAACTGCAGTTTGGATCTTGCTACCCGGTTATTTAACCGTGGTCTTGTCCTGATACCGCAGATTGCTACTGTGGTTCCTGATGCCCGGCTCGCTACCGTGGTCATGTCTTGTATATAGTATATATGTATATGTATTTCGTTGTACCTCCTCACTTCGGTGACTGAGGTCAACGCCTTTACTTGCTTGCTCTATCACTTCGGTGATAGAGGATTTAGCTTCGTGTGGTCGCCATCTTGCTCGTTTCCTGACTTCCTTGGTTACCTTTACTTGTTTTACCTTGCATATGTGTTTTCTTTTACTAAATGATGCATTTACTCATGAAAGTATTATTTAGACAGGTTTAACTGTTTCCAAGGTGAATGTTTTATTATTAAATGTTTTTACTTTGTATCCACCTGCCAGACCGTCGTGTCTGACCCCTTTGCTTTGGTACTCAGGTCCCGTTGTTGGTTTCCCCGAGGCGGAGCCAGAGGAGGCGGTCGGAGAACCGCAACCGCTAGTCGAGTGGCGTGCCGACGATGTTATGTAAACATCGGGCTGCCGAGATACGAAACATTTTGGGGGTTATTGGATAGTTTTCTGGTGGTTATTGTTTTGTTTATATTGACCTTTGTTGGCCTCTAATTTTGGGACTGTAATTAACTGATCTTCTGATTAAACTTGAATATGTACTTCTGGGTTATGCTTTAGGACATTGCTCATTCTGATACTCATATTCAAATGTAATCAGCCTTATTATTTTGGAAATGAAATACATGCATGATTTACTACACGCTTCCGCAATTATACTAAATGGTTATGTGTGTTGGAATATCCTCACCGCGGACACCTGTGGGAAATCACGTGCACGGGTAATGAATATCCTTTTGTTAACCCGTGTACGCTTGATCATAAACATATCTTTAATTATTGTCATCACTCCATATGATCACATCATTGGCTTCATCACAATCAGTCCCGATCCCGGATTTGGTCCCCGAACCCGGTCCGGGGTCGCGACAACTACATATCCTTGACTTATTACGAATGTCTCCACAAACTCGTGATAGTCTCATTTCAGAATTACAAAGGCTGAATGCGGATGTCGACAAACATGCCCCACAAGTCCTACAAATTGATATGGACTATAGGGTCAAAAAATCAAGTACTTCCTCAAAGGGAGAAAAGAAAAAAACTGAGGGATCAAGCATTGAATGCCTCTCGGTTCAAAAAGTAGCAAGTGCAACAATTGCCTTCGATAAGGATGACCTCCTGTTAGGCGAAACAAAGCACAACCAACCGTTGTACTTCACGGGGTACGTCAAAGAGATGCCAGTACATAGAGTCAAGATTGACCCGGGTTCTGCACTCAACCTCATCTCTACTTCGGTACTCGAAGAGCTGGGCATCCCACCTAGTAAGCTGAGTCACACGTCTGTATCCATCTTCGGATATGACGGGAGCGCTCAAAGGCCTATCGGCAAAATTAGGTTCAAGTTGCAAATCGGTTATCTTATTTTTGAAGTCACTGTATATGCAATAAGGACCCCTTCATGCTACAATATCCTTCTTGGATGCCCCTGGATACATGAGAATGGTGTCGTCCCTTCAACTCTACATCAGTGCACCAAGTTCGTTGGCAACGACGGCTTGATACATCGAGTGTTCGCAGACAAAAGGCCCTTCAAAGGCAGAGACGTCAATTTTGCAGATGCTCAAATGTATAAAGATGGAAAAGAAGAATAGGAGGAAGAAACATCACCATTTGCCGAAAATCTCCAGAAAGATAAGGGTAAGGCTCCTCAGCAATCATCGGAAGAAAACAAACCTTCCAGCAAATCCGAAGACAGCAGTCATTCTCCCTTCGTTGTCTCCTTCAAATCTTCAAAGCCTTTGGTAATCACCACCAAAGCAAAGAAGACAAAACAAAAGGCTGGGGGTAAGTTCACTGTCTCTTTTGTGTCTATTTTGGATGACACAGATTTGGACTCAGAGCCAGAAGACGACACAGCGTCAAGCCAAGCTGATACTCAGCGATTTCAGCCCGCTCTCACTCCATTGGAGACAGCTGCTGATGTAGAAGATCCTATGTCTGCTTCCTTCGTCGTTCCCACAACTTCAGCAGAAGAAAAAATAATCTTCTTCCACAGATCGGGAGTTTATCCACCAAATTCTCCTTTTGAACCTTTCTAAAACGAAGGTATGTCTCAGCTATCCCTGTATAGTCCAATGGCACAAGCTATCATGAAGAAAATGGGCTATGACGCTCAGAATCCGACTGGTTTGGGAGGTGGCTGTGGTATTCTCACACCATTGGAACCCACCCTGACCAAAAGTCAACTGGAAGATTGGAAACTCCACTGTCATAAAGGCAAGTCTTCATACGAGTTGGGATATGATCCTACCACTCCCATGAGACAGTTGATACAAAGGCTACAAAGTCGTTTTACCAATGAAGCCTCAACATCTTGTGTCCATGAAGCATTGATCTCCCTGGATATCTCTTTGAGGAGTCACCCGACAAGGATCCAAGAAACTCCTCCAGTTGGTATAATTTCTCTGACAATGAAGAGGAATTGTCCGATGACACAGACGGTTCTCTGACCTAGAAGAACCATCGTCTTCAAAAGAAGTACCCTACCTTAACCCAGTTCCAACAGGTGATTGGGACCATCTCATTGCAGGTCTTGAGAAGAGTACCGATCAAGAAGACCTATGGACAGAAGTAGAGCCTCGGTCTATAAATGCCTTCGGAACTTCTGAAGGTCTTGTTGAGTTGGAAGCCTCCGAAAATATTATGGAGGAACCACCCTCAAACCTTCCAACAGAAGATCCTGTTCAAAAGATAGACTTAGGAACACCTGATAACCCACGTCCTATATTCATAAGTAAGAATATAAAGGATGATGAGTTACCCGAGTATATCTCTTTTGTTCATGAGTTCGTTGATTGTTTTGCATGGTCTTATGCTCAAATGCCCGGCTTAGACCCCAAAATAGTAGTCCACAAGCTCATCTTGCAAAAAGAAATCAAGCCTGTCAAACAAGGCCAAAGAAGATTCCGTCCTGACGTGATGGACAAAATTGAACAAAAAGTTTACAAACTCAAAAGCGTTGGCTTCATCCGCGAGGAACAGCATCCTGAATAGTTGGCCAACATCGTCCCCGTGACAAAGAAATATGGGCAGATAAGGGTCTGTATCGACTACAGGGACCTGAATAATGCACGCCCTAAAGATGAATTCCCGCTCCCCATACCAGAGGTGATGATTGACAACACCTGTGGGTTTGAGCGAATGACATTCATAGATGGATTCTCTGGTTACAATAAGATAAAGATGCATCTTGAAGATGAAAGACATACATCATTTCAGACTCCATTTGGTGTGTATTGCTACACTGTCGTGCCATTTGGTCTGAAAAATGCAGGTGCAACATATCAGAGGGCTATGATGAAAATATTCCAAGATATGCAGCACAAGACGGTCGAATGTTATGTCGACGACCTCGCCATCAAAAGCAAAAGAAAAGAAGATAATCTCGATAATCTTCGAGAAGTCTTCCTCTGACTTTGCAAACACAAATTGCGAATGAATCCATTAAAATGCTTCTTTGGTGTCTCATCGGGTAAGTTTCTCGGATTGATAGTTTGGAAAGCAGGAATAGAACTTGACCCCACCAAAGTCAAGGCTATCCTGGAAATGCCATCTCCAAGGACCCTAAGAGAATTAAAAGGGCTTCAAGGAAGATTGGCATACATCCGATGGTTCATCTCCAATTTATCAGGGAAGTGCCGTCCATTCTCTTGCTTGATGAAGAAAGGTGTGGACTTTGTTTGGGATGCTAAATGTGAAGCCGCATTTCAAGACATCAAAGCATACCTAACCAAACCTCCAGTGTTGGCTGCCCCCACAACTGGAAAACCATTCATCTTATACACAAGAGCTTTCGATTACTCTTTGGGTGCTCTACTCGCACAAGAAAACGACAAGGGAAAAGAAGCTGCTCTATATTACCTTAGCCGCATGTTGGTAGGTGCAGAGCATCGTTACTCCCTAGTAAAAAAAGAATGCCTTGCAGTGATGTTTGCCGTACAAAAGCTGCGTCACTACTTGCTGTCCAACACAGTCTACCTGGTTTCGAGGATCAACCTCTTAAAGATCCTTGTCACAAAAGCAGGTTCTCTCAATGCCCGGCTGGCAAAATGGTCTATCCTTCTATCACAGTTTGATATTTAGGTATGTACCACAAAAAGTAATCAAAGGCCAAGCTCTAGCAAACTTTCTCACAGAGCACCCATTGCCTAAAGATTCTCCACTCAGGGATGATCTCCCAGATGAATTTATCTACAATGTGGAAATTTCCTTATCAAATGCCTCCTAGGACATGTACTTTGACGACGCACCCAGGACAAATAAAAAAGGAAAGAAAATATCGGGAATTGGCATCCTCTTGATCAGCCCCGACAAATACATGATTCCACACGCTTTCTTGCTACTGGAACCATGCTCAAACTGTGCAGCTGAGTACCAAGCCTTGATTATAGGATTGGAACTCACACTCGAATCCGGCATCACCATGCTAGAAGCTTTTGGGGACCCTGAACTGATCCTCAACCAGATGAATCAGAAATTTGAAGTTAGGAAGCCCGATTTGCTGCCTTACTACAACAAGGTGAAGTCGCTTCGACAGAAGTTCAACATCTGTCACATCACCCACATCCTCAGAGGTGAAAACATCCGTGCTGATGCCCTGGCCGGACTTGCAGCATCTATGGCAATCCAAGAAGGGGAAAACATGCAAATCACAGTGTGTCAAAGAAGGATTCTCCCTCCTCTCAACACACACCGAGCAGTTGCTGAATGGCACCAAGTGGCTGGAAGTCGGATGTCCATCCTCAAACCTCCGATCGGTGACTGGAGGGATCTGTTCATTGATTACATTATGTTCAGAATCCTACCCGAAGATCCAAAAGAGCGGGTAAGCCTTCAAAGACGTACCCCAAACTTTCATTTGGATATTCCTTCGAAAATACTTTACCGAAAATCCTTCAACGGAGTACTTTTATGTGCTGCTTGTCACAACAAGAGGCTGAGGAAACTCTCAAAGAAGTACATGCTGGTCTTTGTGGAGCCCATTGATAAGTCCACAAAACTAGGTCATTAAGTCATTATTTCATTAGCATTTGTGGACTTAATTAGGTTTAATTGCATAGAATTGCAATTAATTTTATGATTACATGCATTTGGGGTTATTTTTGGAAACAATGGTCAAAATTCATTAAACTGCATAATTTTTGTGAAATTAATTTTTTCTCATCTCATTTATCACCCGAAAATTAGGCTTTTGGTTTCATCAATGTATATCTTGCTATTTTTGGCACCATGTGCTAGTTTTGGAAAGTTGGTCATTTTGGTGCATCACTAGGCATGTAGGGTCCCATACATGGTTCATAATTAATTTCTTACATATGATTAATGTTAAAATTGCCTCTTTCAATTTGTAGGAGAAATCAACATGGGTCCCATACACCCCATTGCATGCCAACATAGAAACTTCCATTTGTGCACAATTATTTTTGGATTTTTCAAGGGCAGCAACTTAAAATGGCCATAACTCTCAAACCGAGTATTGGATCAGCATAATCTAGCCACCCTTGGAAAGATCTTTTCGAGTAGATATCCGAGGAGCCCAAGATTACATAAATCAGAGCTATATTGAGGGAGATATGACCTCGGGAAGTTGTCTTCTACAGTTTTAGGCGGGAATTGCAAGAAATCTTAATATTTGGAAAGTTTCTTTCCTTTACATCATCATGCAATTTTTAGAGATATTCTTGGAATTGTACAAGGAAAGTGTATGCATCAAGAAACCTAATAAGGCAAGGAGATCTCTTAAATTTAAAAGTCTTTCCAAAGAAAGAAGCTAGCCTGGAGCCTAAGCAAGAATCTCTACACATAAAGAAACAAGAACCCTAAAGATGAGAGATTCTTTACTAAAAAAAGATTTACAAAAAAGCATAAAAGGGACTAATGGAAGGGCCGGACGTCCAATGCCTAGAAGTTGAAAAACTTGGAGGTTTTCTCTCCCTTTCCACTCCCATCCACCCTCTCTCTAATCCCTTTTTTCTTCTTCTTCTCCATTCTAATTCTTTAGACATAGATTGAGAGATCATGTTGAGAGAATGATGAAGAGAGAAGAATCTTAATTTTTTGTACTTCAAGATCAAGGAATAAAGACACTACTTGGATTGATTCTACGTATTCCTAATGTAAGTGTTAAATTTTCTCATTCCAATTCTTTTATGTGTTTTGATTGGAGACAATATTTCACATGATTAGATCTAGGGTTTGAAAATAAAATAAATGGATTAAAAGTCGAGAGACAACAAGTAACCACTTGCATTATTTTTTACCTACTCTGAGAAGAGAGGATTGCATATTATCGCATTGTCAATACTTGTAAGATTGTCTAGTTTCTAGATCTTTGATACTACTTTTCCGCTTTTTATTTTTCCACTTCTTTTTTTATTAATATTCTGATTTTTTTATTTACAAATTATAGATTTAAAAAAAAAAACCAATATGCATCTTTCTATGTGTAGTAGAAACTTTCTATTTTTATTACTTGCATAATATATGATTGGAAAGTGTTTTTGTGCATACTTCATATTTAGAAATTGCATTAGAACAGGGTTTTGTTGCTGAAATTACAAGATTATTAACTAATTAGAAAGACTAAATTCGGACCTGGTATGATAATAGTGAAAAATTCTGCACAGTTTCAGCAGAATTGACCCAACTGAGTTGAAAAAGTGCACGATTTAAAAACTAGGTAAACGTGAATGTTTTGGTCCGAAAAATAGCAAATTTAAAGCATGGTAATAGGACTTTGAAACCCCAGAATTTCACCCAAAAATAACCTCGGGAACCATGTCAACCAGAGGCTTAAATAGGGGTAGTTGGGAAGCCTGCGTTCAAATTTTAGCAGCATAACTGGTTCAAGTAGGCATCTTTAGGTGACCATAACTTTTTCGTTTCAAGTCGTTTTTCCATTCTTATTTTTTTTTGTGTTCATGCATCATCAGAGTATTAATTCCAGCTATTAGATTTAAGTTCATATCATCTTAGGCCTGTCGTCCAGTCCAGCAAAATCGGAACTGTGCAAGAGTTTCCATACTTGGAATTTTTTACAGCATGCATCAGATTTTTAGAAACTTGCATAAAATTGTATTGTTAGTATTTAGGACATTATAGATCATTCATATTTGCATACAAAAGTGATTTTCGTAATTAGGATTTAATTTAGGAAATTTTGTTTTGATATATTTTATATTAAATTGGTTGTTTTGATGAGTTTGTTACTTTTGCAGGTTATAGTTAGAATAGGGTTGAATAAACTAGGTTTCTTTACTTAGTTTAGCTTTATTTTTTATTTAGAAAGTTGTAATTGTTAATTTTCAGTTTTTAGGAATTTTCTTATAATTTGATTAGTTTCTTTACTAGGTTAGATTTAGTTTTTAAATTAGGACAGGTTAAAGTTGAAAAGTTTCTTAAACAACATTGTTCCCTGTGGATCGACCTGGACTCACCAGATTATTACTACAGTCGCACCATACACTTGGGGTCCGATCACCCATCAGGTTGGTCCTAAGCTCTACGATCAGATAAAAAGTGTCACGCCCCCAAAACGGGGATCCGATCTCGGGGACGCGAGTTTGGGGGAATTTGTATTTCCCCTCCCAGGATCCGCGTGTGTGAGGATGATAAAATTCACAACACATCAAAACATTTCGCGGAAGCTCTACAAGACGTTACGACCCGGAATCCGTATCCATCGGGTTCCGTGTCGTACTCGATCTGTCAGCATAAGATTATCATAAACATATTTAAACTCAGACTGGAACAATTCATAATATCAAGATATACAGAGCTGACAGTAACAGGCTTATCATTACCCAAACATATTCAAGTTACAAATTAACGAGTGCATTAATTACAATTCCCACGAAAAAGGCTAACAAAAGCCGTACACAAAAACAAGCTAGAACCAATACTACCCAATGGTGTAACGTAACTCCGGAGTCAAGCATGACGTCTACATGACATCGCTGACACAACAAGCTGCAAAACTCGTGGCTCAACAGCCCTCTGCACGCGAACTAGATCAAAACAAGGACCTGCTATCTAGAGCACCAAAACAGAAGTATATCAGACACGACGGTCTGGCAGGTGATCAAAATAGGCAAGAGCATAAACAAAATCGAAGTTTAAAGGAAACAAGAACTAAAAACACTTCATTGAACTTGAAACAAGTTTACAAGATTTAAAAACAATGCATGTACAAGATACTTATCAAGAAATCACTAGTGCATGCACGATATACAAAACAAGACATGAATACATATAATATCATGATTAGTAAATCCACAAAGAGCCCATCCTTTCTCCATCATACATGATGACAAGAGTAAGCACGCACGACAAGCACGACAAGCACGACACGATAAACACGATCCCACGCCACACAAGGTAGACGGGGTGTCCGGCCGCGGAACCGGACCACGAACACGCACGATGTGTCATTCAAGACACGACTAGTCTGCAGACAGTCCACGTTGTTTAAGGACCCCCAGGTAGTGGATCAAGCTAAAAGGGCAGTCCAAGCTCAGTGGTACTCACTTATATCATGAATGCATAAAACATGGCGATACACGTTCGAGAACACGACAAAATAAGGGGGAAATCATTTATCAAACACGTCACGACAAGGCTAGCAAGATAGCATAACATAAATGCTTAACAAACTTAAGAAATGATTCCCTTTTGATTCTTGAAACACGTCTTAAATACAAGCTTATACTTGAAATTCAAACGAAAACACGATGATGCACGAAGCATCAAAACAAGCACTTTGGTTCTTGAAACAATTCTTCAAACAAACTTGTACTTGAAATCAAACGAGAACACGGTGTTGCATGAAGCATCAAAACAAAAGTTCAAACACGAAATCTATCAAGTTTAGGCTAAGACCATTCATTGACCCTTGTGGAGTTGAAATCCAAATGTCGGAGTTTAAACGAGATTTGGTGCCCCCGAAGTTATAGTACATTTTGGAATTCCAAGTGCACAAAGTCAACAAAAAGGTCTAAAACCTAGTCTAGTTTTCATTCCCGCAAAAATCCTTCAAAAATAGTACTTTTTGGTGTGGTGCACGCCTCTCTACCGGTAGAAATACCGGTTGAAGCGTCTCTACCGGTAGTACTACCGGTAGAACCATCTCTACCGGTAGAACTTCCGGTTGGGGCACTTCTACCGGTAGAACTTCCGGTAGAACCCCTGTTCCTCAACTTTTCTCACTCTCTGCCGAAATCTGGGCTATTTCTACCGGTAGAACTTCCGGTAGAACTTGGGGTTTTTAATTTCCTCAACTCTCTGTCAAATTTTTGGACCCTTTCTACCGGTAGAACTTCCGGTTGAAATACCTTTACCGGTAGAACTTCGGAAATTCAATTTTTTTCTTTCACACTTCATTCACTTCTTCACTTCCACATTTTTACCACCTGCACTCCCCAAGCCTACATGCTTTCCAAGGGATACATTTCTCACATTTTAAAGCATTCCATCCACAATTAAACCATTAAGCAAGATATATGCTTCCAATCAAGACAAGACCTCAAGATTAGGAAAATAATTAGTAACCATGCTTGACATGACTAAGCAAACTAAGAGAGATTCAAACATAAAATGAAATGGAAAAACTTAGAAATAAGGGCATCATTTTCTCAAAGCAAAATGTCAAAAATCATAATACATCATAAAAACCCAAAATGATTACTTGCATTATGAAAATTAACATAGAAAACATGTCTAAATGAAACCATAAAACAATATACATGAAAAATCTTATAAAGATCACTTGCCTTTGTCCAAATGCCAAGCAAATCTTTCACAAATCCAAATTAAAGAGTTGATCCACGAAATCTACACAAAAGCCCCAAAATAGAACACACAAAAAAATCACATTTTGGTCACCACAAACCCCCATTTCGAAAATGCGTTTGAAAGTTAGAGAAAAGAGCTCTTTATGAGCTAAATAAACTCCATGGAAGAGATGGGTTCAAGCTCTTACCAATGCCTGCCCAAACAAGAAGAGATGAAGAAAATGAAGTGGGTACTCAGCTGAAATCCTCAACTAGATGGGTGTAATGGAGAGCTCGAGTTGAGAGGAAGAAAACCACGTTTTTAGATTTGCAAATGGAGCTTCCTAGCCATAGATCCAAGAGAAAGAAGCTTGGGGAAAAAGAGGGTTTTCTCTCCCAGCCCTAGGTCAAGAAGTGGCAGGAATTTGAGAAATGGGCATGGAAGAGGAGGAAGACAACTTAAGTGACTTGAAAATGGGACCTATTCAGCTGAAACTTAAAATGGCTAAATCATGGTCTTGAGGGCCCCGGATGAAATCGACGAAGAAGACTAAAATGATCCTCAAAATATCTAGTTTCTAAAAAGTATATTTTCCCCAATTTCTGGAATTTTCGAAATTTATGGACAGATTTAGTGAAAATTGTCATTTTTGCCCTTTTTCTCGAAAAACGCGATTTCTGAGTATTAAATCAAGATGGTCAAAACATGAAAGTTGTTTAAAACAATAAAATGAGTCAAAAGGAATAAAAATTGGAATTTTTAGAAACCAAGAATAAATTCTCACAAAAATACAATTTACAAGGGTCGGGTCCAAAACAAAGTCAATGGTCTTTTAAAACTCTCCAAAGTTATGAAAAATCTATTCAAACTCAAAAACAAAGTCAAATCATCTCTAATCTTATTTAAAAAGCTAAATCATGGTTAAAACAATGCTAAACCCAAAAATTGAGGGTCGGGGTCTTACAAAAAGGCTAGGTTATTATTGGCCTACCATGATAGCTGACGCAATGCGATTTACTAAGCGCTGCCAACAATGCCAAATTCATGGAGATTATGTCCACATGCCTCCAGAATGGTTACATCCTACAACAATCCCTTGGCCTTTCGAAGCCTGTGGTATGGACATGATAGGTCCTATCTGTAAGACCCCGACCCCTAATTTCCTTAATTTTTGTATTTTTCAATTGTGAGTTAGTTCTTTAAACGATTTTCTGATCCTAATCAAGTTGGTTTGTGGTTTAGTTCAGTTTTCTATAGCTTTGGGAATTTTTAAGAGCCATTGGACTTAGTCAGACATGCTCAAGGAGGCCCTGAGTGCACGTGTTAACATGGGAGGATAATTATGTTTTCTGATTTTAATCGTGATTTCGACCTCATTTGAATAGTCTTATTAATTGTGACAACTTTCATTTTTAGCTTGCATGTATTTGAGGCCCAGAAACCCAAGTTTTGGCCAAGAGGGTAAATCTGTCTTTTCATGCTAAATCTGGGCACAATTTTTGAAGTCGTGAAACCATGTCAAAATTATACTTTTCCGAAACTAGATTTTTCGACGATCGTTTTGTTCTCCTTCGTCGACTTTATCCGGGGTCCACAAGACCATGTTTTAATCGTTTCAAGTTCAACTGCTTTGGGACCCACCTTCCAGACACTATATAAGCCTTCTTATTCTCTCACCTCCATTCTTCTTCCCAATTCCTGCAATAGTTTTGACCTAGAGTGAAGAAGAGAAGAAGGTTTTCGCTTTGGTCTCTTTCTCCTTGAATGATCTAGCAAGAGAGCTCCAATCCCCGATCCGACTTCGTCAATCTCTTCCTCTCTTCTCAAGCTACAGCTGGATCCGTTTTTGAGCCAAATCCCTGACACTATTCATCATCTTCTAGCTCCCTTCTTCTTGTTTGACTAGCTAAAGGTTATGGCTCTTGTTCCTCTTTTCATTTGATGTTCATTTAGCTCATTTAGAGCTTGTTTTCCATGTTTTCAAACCCATTTTCGAAATGGGGGTTTGTGAGGACCAAATGGTGATTTTTTGTGTGCTCTATTTTAGGGCTTTTGTGTAGATTTCGTGGATCTTCCCTTTGGTTGAGTTCTTGTGAAGATTTCCTTGGCATTGGATTGAGGCAAGTGAACTCTATAGGATTTTTTTTATGTACATTGCATTATGGTTTTATTATTTTCATTTAAGACATGATTTCTATGTTTAGTTTCATAATGCAAGTTATGTTTATACTCTTTCAAGTCATGGGTTTTAGTTTCTTCACTTGTCTTGTTACTAATGATTTTTCAAGTTCTTAGAATCATGTTTGATCTTGTAAGTTTTCATGATTTTGCACATGGAAATGTCTTGATGTTTCTCAATGGAGTGAATGGTTTATTTATGGATTAAATGTTGTTTTTGACCCTTGGTGAGCATGGTGGCTCAGGGGTTTTGTTTGGTTCAGAGGTAAGAAGAAGAAGGAAGAAAAATGTAAGGAAATGAATGAAGGGAAGTGCATTTCTGCACCCAGTCGCGCACAGGCAGAAGCATGTTCGCTCGAGCGACTACTGGGTTCGCTCGAGCGAACGTGCCTCTGTTTGAAGGGTTTCGGACAGAAACCTGTCCGCTTGAGCGAACCCTTAGGTTGGCTCGAGCGAACATGTCTCTGTCTGGGTCCGCTCGAGCGAATGTATGACCGCTCGAGCGAACCTGACCCAGTTTTGGATTTTTAACTCTTTTCTGAATTTCTTGGAAATTGAAAACTAGACTATGCTTTAGACCTTCATTTGACGTTGTGCGCTTGAAATTCCAAAATGTATCTTACCTTCGGGGGCACCAAGCTATATAGAATTCCAACATTTGGGTTTCAATTCCACAAGGGTCAATGGTTGGTCTTAGCCTATGCTTGATAGATTTATGTTGAATTCTTGTTTTAATGCTTCATGTATCATCGTGTCCTAGTTTGATTTCCATGTACAAGTTCGTTTCAAGATGTGTTTCAAGAGAATAAAAAAGGGAATCATTTCTTAAGTTCATTAAGCATTTATACTATGCTATTTTGCTAGTCTTGTCATGTCGTGTTTGATAAATGATTTCCCTCTTGTTTTGTCGTGTTCTCGAACGTGTATCTCCGTGTTTTGTGCATTCGTGATATAAGTGAATACCACTGATCTTGGACTGCCCCTTCAGTCTGATCCACTGTCCGAGGGGTCTTTAAACACGTGGACTGTCTGCAGACTAGTCGTGTATTATATTACACATCGTGCGTGTTCGTGTTCTGGTTCCGTGGCCGGCCTCCCCGTCTACCTTTTGTGGCGTGGGATCGTGTCTTACGTGTCGTGCTTGTCGTGCGTGCTTGCTCTTGTCATCATGTATGATGGAGAAAGGATGGGCTCGTTGTGGATTTACTAATCATGATATTATATGTATTCATGTCTTGTTTCGTATATCGTTCATGCACTCATGAATTCTTGATAAGTATCTTGTTCATGCATTGTTTTTAAACCTTATAAATCTATTTCAAGTTCAATAAATTGTTTTTAGTTATTGTTTCCTTTAAACTTTAATTTTGTTTATGTTCTTGCCTAAATTGATCACCTGCCAAACTGTCGTGTCTGATATTCTACTACTTTGGTGCTCTAGATAACAGGTCCTTGTTTTGAGCTAGTTCGTGTGCAGAGGGTTGTTGAGCCACGAGTTTTGCAGACTTGTTTTGTCAGCGATGTCATGTAAACGTCATGCTTGACGCCGGAGTTACGTTACACTCTTGGGTAGTATTTGTTCTAGCTTGCTATTTTGTACGGCTTTTGTTAACCTTTTTCTTGGGAATTGTAATTAATGCACTCGTTAATTTGTAACTTGAATATGTTTCGATAATGACTAGCCTGTTACTGTCAGCTCTATATATTTTGATATTATGATTAGTTCCAGTCTGAGTTTGAATATTACTATGACAATCTTATGCTGACAGATTGAGTACGACACGGAACCCGATGGATACGGATTCCGGGTCGTAACGTCTTGTAGAGCTTCCGCGAAATATTTTGATGTGTTGGGAATTTTGCCATCCTCACACACAGGATCCTAGGGAGAAATACAAATTTTTAATTAACACCCCATATTCGCATCCCCGAGATCGGATCCTGGTTTTGGGGGCGTGACACTATCTCTCCCCCATCAAGCAAAGGTCATCGCTTCATCTTCGCCGCTACGGATTATTTCTCCAAGTGGTCAGAAGCATTTGCGCTCAGCGAAATGAAGACCTCATCAGTCCTTCAATTCTTGCGCACCAACATTATTTGTTGCTTCGGCATACCTAAAAGATTCGTCCATGATAACGGACCGCAATTCCGGGATCACAGATTCTACAGGTTCTGCGACAAGTACAAAATCCAAAGTTGTCCTTCGACTCCATATATTCCTGCAATGAACGGGCTAGCAGAAGCCTTCAATAAGACACTCTGCAAAATTCTCAAGAAAATGGTCTCTAGTCACAAGAAACTGGGGCGACAAACTACCAGAAGCTTTGTGGGCCAATCAAACTACCGTTCGAGGACCAACCCATAGCACACCATTCTCCTTAGTCTATGGATGCAAAGCTGTTGTCCCTTTGGAAGTACAAATTCCTTCCTTAAGGGTATCTCTGCAAAATGACATAACGCAAGAAAGCAATGTCAAATTGAGACTCCAAGAGCTGGATAACCTCGATGAGAGATGGCTCGAAGCTCTACAAAGCATTGAGCTGTACCAAGCACGCATGGCAGGATCTTTCGACAAAAAGGTCAGGCAATGCGCCTAAAAAAAAGGGCGATTTGGTTCTTGCAGTAAAAAGACCCATAGTCTTTGCCCATAATTCCAAAGGCAAATTCGAACCAAAATGAGAGGGACACTTTGTCATCGACAAAGTCTTCTCGAACGGTGCATACGCTCTTCTAAACATGGAAGGTGACAGATGTATGCTGCCCATCAACGGCAACTTCTTGAAGCGGTACTACCCTTGAAGACCTCCTCAAACGGGTCAGAGCGATGCCTATACGGCCAAAGCCTATTCCCAGGTACTTGCTCGTCAAACCCACCCCTTTTGAAATTTTCATCTTTATGTTGAAATTTCTAAAAAAAAAAAACTTTTAAAACAATGCTTACTTTCATCGTTTCATTGTTAAAAAAAAAATCATCAAATCCAAAAATCCAAGTTTAGGAGCCTCTTCCTAGACTTGACCAAAATTCTCGATCCTTGAACCCAAAATTCATGGTTTGAAACAAAAATCAGGACTCAGGAATTTCCAACCTAGTCCGCCCCAACTTTTACAACCAAAAAAAGGTTTTGAGTCAAAATTTATGACCTCGTGTCTTTAAACAAAAATAGTTTTTCCAAACCGCGGGGAAACGACGCTCAGTTAATACTCGCAAAACCCAAAAATCAGAAGGAAGCAAACCCCATTCGATACTTCCAAAACCCAAAAATCGGGAGGATGCGAACCCCATTCGATACTTCCAAAATCCAAAAATCGCAAGGAAGTAACACTTTGTTAATACTTGCAAAATTTCAAATTTAAAAAAAAAAAAAAAAAAACCGTGGAAACGCAACATTCCAGTTGATATCCATAACCCAAATTTCAAATGGTTCAAGAAAACCTCAAATTTCAAAAATCATGGGGAAACGACACCAAGTTAGTACCCGCAGAACCAAAAATTTTGAAAAAGCAAGGAAGCGACGCTTAGTCGATCCTTGCACCCCAATCCGCAAGGAGGCGACATTCCATCGATACTCGCAAACCGAATAGCAAGGAAGCGACGCTTAGTTTATATTTGCACCCCAATCCGCGAGGAGGCGACATTCCATTGATACTCGCAAACCGAATGAGCAAGGAAGCAACATTCCATCGATACTTGCAAGACCATTCAGCAGGGAGGCGACCCTTGGTCTATACTTGCATTTTGAAAACCAAAAACCCGGCTATAAATGCCAAAAAAAAAATCCGGCTATCAACGCCAAAAATCGGTTATAAACGCCAAATCCAGCTATCAATGCCAAAAATCGCCTATAAACGCCAAATCGTCTATAAATGCCAAATCCGGCTATCAACATCAAAAATCCTGCTATAAACGCGAAAATCGGCTATAAATGCCAAAAATCGGCTTTCATGCCAACAAAAAAAAACTTGGTTTTCAAAAAAATCTGGCTTCCATGCCACAAAAAAAAAATACTTAGGCTTCCATGCCACAAAAAAAAAAAAAAAAAAAAACTTTGGCTTCCATGCCATAAACAAATTTTGGCTTCCATGCCACAAACAAACAAAACCTGGCTTTTATGCCATTTCAAAATTTCGGCTTTCATGCCATCACAAAATTCGGCTTTCACACCATCTTAAAATTTTGGCTCCCATGCCGCAAATAAATTTTGGCTCTTATGCCACAAAATTCGGCGTCCATGCCATCCCAAAATTTGGCTTTCAAGCCATCAAAAACCAGGCTTTTGCCATAAAAATTGGCTTTCATGTCCAAAACAACCCTTATGGAAAAAGATTTTCACAAAATGACAACTTTTTGATCAAATTCTCAAACAAACATTCCTTATTCAGCTCTTGCTTAAATTTGTTTTCATCAAAAAATGATTTAAGTGAAAGGAGGGAATACAAAATATATAGTACCAAAAATGTTTATACATGGAGGTACCAAAAAAAAAAAGAAAGAAGAAAAAGGAGTTTGTTACAACTCAGGAGCTCAGTCTAACATGGTCTTCAACTAAAGATTCAACTCCTCAAGCAGACTCTTGGCCTTAGCCTCCAAAGTTTTCAGGCCACGGTTCTTCAAAACATTCCCATAAAATGCGGCAGAACGCCGCGACCCATCTATAGCACGGGGAAGTTCTTCCCAGAGAGTCTGCCATTGCTCATATTCCTGAGTCTTCCTCCGGAGATTACTTTCAGCCTCCTCAACCTGGCGAATAAGAGTCCCCTCCTTGGCATGAGCTTCCACAATGGCGGTCCATTTGGCAGCAACTTCTTCCTCCAAAAACTCAAGACGCTGCCTAGCCTTTCCCTTAGCAAGGCGGTTCAAGCCTTGTTTTAGCTCCATGATGGCTAACTTGGTAACGTTCCTTTCCCGAAGGAATTGCTTCCGAGTCTGCGAGATCTCAGTCAGCTCAGCTTTAACCTCGCTAGAAGGCTTCACGAACATCTCATTAAAGAAGTCACCATCTGGGAAACTCTTAGTTTCAGTCCATTTGTTGCCCAAAGCAATGACTTCATCAACAAAAGCCTTGGCACTTGCAGTGTCCATACCAACTTCTTCGCTATCAGCAAGAATGTCTTGCATATGCTTGATCATGCCGAAACCAGCTTCCAAGTGACCTGAAGAGAGGTCTCAAACCATGAGCTCAAAACACTCTTCAACACATTCGCATATTGAAGGTGCTGCCCAGATGAGGATTCGCCATGCTCCGGCGCCAGACTGCCCATCTCATGCCCCGTTAGAGAAGTAATCAATAAATTCTTTCCAACCGAAGAAGTTGAATCGTTGAAATTAGTAGAAGAAGCCCCTATTTCTAGATCGGCTGCAGATATCTCCTGTTCTTGCCCTAAGAAAGACGGAGGAACTTCTCCTGTTGCTTCACAGTCTGTCAATAAAAGACAAAAAAGTATGAATATGACTTGTCAAAAGTCAATATCGAGATTATTATTACAAAATACCTTCTTCGACGACCGATGAAGTATTTTCTGCTTCCATGAGCTCATCTGAAGCATCGTCAAAGGTTGCATCCATGGATGGCTCGAAGTCATCAGAATTCTCTGGCAAGTCAGCTAACAAGAAAACAAAGCAACATCTTGGCAAATGGCAGCACGAACAAAAAAAAAGGGAAGAAAAAGAAAAAGAAATCATACCAGGTGAAGGTTCTGGAACCACTCCAGAGTCCCTTGGCTCTTCCTCAGATGCCACAAATGGGTCCACCCTCGCCTCATCGGCCGGAGCCTCGGGCATCACCAAATCATCATCCTCTGCCAAAAGAAAGAAAGCAGCAGATCAAAATAAAAATCTCTCATAAGAGAAAAGAAGCATAAACAGAAAGAAGGAGAATCATACTAGCCATCTCCTCTTCTTGGCTTCTCTTCTCTGGAGGCTCGTCAGCATCCCCAGACACCTCCTCAGCAATGGAGAGAGGAACTTCCAGATCAGGAGGACTTTTTTGCCGTCTCATATTACGGCATTGTCCCTTCTTCCTATTACTTCTGTGAGACGGTTTGCTCGAAGATCTTGCCCCATTATCAACATCAGGTCTCTCACTAGAGTCCTCACTGGATGGTCTGCTTTTCTCAGTAGACTCCATGGAAGCCTTTGTGCGTTCCACATGCATCCAAGCGTCGATCTCGGCCTCCTCCTCTTCCAGCTGTTTCAAGACCTCACCAGGAATCCCTTGTATAGCTCCTGATCTGATGACGTCCTGCTCATTGAGAAAGCCTATCTTGTGCCTCTCTCTAGAAATGAAAGCCAAAACTTCCTCTCAACGGACACCATCTGATCTGCCAAGACCCTTCCAAGGAGATTGCTTGACATCAAGCTCCTTCTTGGAAAGTCCCCGGTACATTGAAAAGCTCTCCGCGAACCATTTCGTGAAGCCAGAAGTCCGGAAAGTGGGGCAACTCAGGATAGGAAATCATGGCGGTGGTGTCCTCCGCACTGTAAAAAGCCCATGCATTCCTCCCGTCCTGCAAACCTCCAAAATACTTCACCATGCTCGAAGGCGCTCCAACAACGCCTTGAGAGAAGCCAAGCCGTAATACAAAACGAGAAGGGACATACGGCTGGATACCAACAAAAAGATGTCTACGGTATACCATTGTACCAACCCGTATTTTGAAAAGCCATCTCTTTTTTGCGTTTGTCAAAGCATGGTGTCTTCCCGACCCTGCCCTGGTGGAATCACGAGAGACACCAAAATCAAAAGCCTTCTTCCGCAGACCTGGAGAAAGCTTTACTGAAGACTGCCCAATCTCGACGTCCCTGAACCGTTGGATTCTCAAACAGGCAGACAAAAGAGATTCGGAAATGGCTGTCCCTCTAGCCAAACGAATCATAAAAGGGTCATTGTCCTATGTAACTCCCAACTGATGGAAGTTAGGACAGTGGTATACATACCACGAATAGAAGATATGGGATGAAAATACCCTGTTCATAGGGAGCCCAAGCCGAACTAGAAAAGCAGCAGCCTGCAGTTCGGTACACAAGTAGGAGTAAAGAGCAGGCACCAAAACCAGCCGCTCTCCGAATGTCATCTGACAAGCCGGGAAAATACAATGCGGCCTGATGTGCGTTCCATCTCCTCCAGCAAAAACAGCCTCACCCAGCCAATAAGTGAGGTAAACAGCGAGATCTCTCCGCAATGCAATGTCAAGATAAATGGCGTCTGTGCTTGTGAAGAATTTCCTAAAATCTTCTCGCATGGCCAAGATCTTCTTCAAACTTGGGTTTTTAGCCCTAGCATTCTGTCCATGATTCCTAGCTTGAGTTAGCACTGAAACGGCCACGAAGTCGAAAAGGCTTCACCCAATTGCTGCCATCAACCTAAAAAATTCCAAGGCCCATCGGTCTCAAATCGACCGACGGATGATCAAAACCTTGGTAGCCACTGGCTGGCATCAGCATGTCCATATGGACAGGCGACTTCTCTGCAAAACCGGAAGGGTAGCCAACAAAAACCCCGGTCTTGATCACACTAGTCCTCTTCACCCAGCTCGGAGGATCCTCCCTCTTAGGGCATGTGGGTGAAAGGCTCATAATCGAGATAGTTCGATCGAAGGTCGACCGGGTGGAAATAGTTCTCTCCTCACCATCTGCCGTGTGAGAGAACTGAAAACATCTCCTTTGGTATGTCAAGTCTCCAGGGACTGTATCACCGAAGAAGAAGGTAGGCTTGGGCACAACGCTCTGATCGTCCGTAACCCAAGGACAACTGCTTACTGCGATCTTGTAGAATTCCTCATCTTTGAGAGCGATCAATCGTTGTCTCATCTCATCACGATTGAGGGAATCACACTCTTCCAAGTTCTTCTCAACAAACCGGACCTTCTCCCAGGCCTGCTGAACGGCCGCATTAGAAGATCTAGTAGACCGACGAGGTGCGTCAGTAACAGACCCCTTACCCTTGTTCGTTCTGGAAGAAATACCTGCAGAGGATGAAAAAGAAAAAAAAAAAAAAAGATCAATCATCATCAAAATGACAGAATTTTGCTAAAAAATTCTAGTGAAATTTTGACATGGTTCCGAGACAATTCCAAAAAAAAGAGAAATACCCCGAAAAAGACAGGAAGCCTGAAGATGAGCTCAACATTGCTGCAAGCTCATAGTCAGTGGAAGATTCTCAAAGAAGCTTTGAACTCAAACATTGCCGTGAGATCAAGCCAATCTTATCAAATTTCCGCAAAATTTGGAAAAGGGCTCAACATTGCTGCGAGCTCCAAAATCCAAAACTTGCAAAGTTCCTCAAAATCCCGCAAGACCAAGAAAGGGCTCAACATCGCTGCGAGCTCCAAATTCCAATACTTGCAAAAGATTTCCAGGTATGCATGATCATGCTTCCAAGTCAATTTACTAAAAATCATGCATCAAAGAACATCATCATACATTAGATGCTAGGAAAACGTAGACCAAAGTTCGACCAATTCCAACCCAACTTGGTCAAAACCAATCAAACTTTGTCCAAGTAAAAAATCATGTTGGCTTGACCTAGATGTCACAACCCCAAACCCGGGGTCCGTGAATTGAGAGTTATGTTTCTCCCAAGATCCGCGTGTGTGAGGATTACAAATTCATTCCAACACACTCTGAATATTTAGCGGAAGCTTTCGTGGTGTTGCGACTCGGAGTCCGTGGCCATTGGATTCCGCACCGCACTCAACCCAAGCATATAATCATCTTATCATTGATCCATCTCAGACTGGAATAAACCATCATAATAAAAGTACAAAGCTGACAGTAACAGGGTGTTACATTCCCATATATGTTCAAGTTACAATTAACAATGTAAATTAATTACAATCCCAAGAAAAAAGGCTAATAGAAGCCATGCAAACCAAGCTAATGATTACTACCCCATATGTGACGTAATCCCGATGTCAAGCTCATTGTCTACATGACATAGCCGACAGACACCTGTAAGCTCATGGCTCCACCGCCAACACGTACACTCATCTCGGGTGAAGAAATCTGGACCTGAGTACCAAAGTAGTGGGTCAGACACGACGGTCTGGCAGGTGGGTGAAAAGATGCAACAATATACTGAACGATAAAACATGTAATAAATCATGCTGTCTGATCAAAATTGTACATAATTACAATGCATAGGAAATCAGGAATCTCTTGGCAAAATCCTATATTCATATAAAACGGATATGAAACATAAATATTTGACAAAACATGTATTCCTTTAAAGCATGTATAAAACATGAACATTTCACAAATCTGGAACTCATTTAAAGCATGTATAAACAGTAAACATTTTACAAATCTGGAACTCATTTAAAGCATGTATAAATAGTGCACATTGATTAAGAAAAGACGTGATCAATATAAAGTAGGACGGGTATCAAGGATCGGGAACTATCAAGATGGCAACCACACAAAGCTAAATCCTCTATCACCGAAGTGATAGAGCAAGTATATCAAGGCGTTGACCTCAGTCACCGAAGTGAGGAGGAACAACGAAATACATATACATATATACTATATACTAGACATGACCACGGTAGCGAGCCGGGCATCAGGAACCACAGTAGCAATCTGCGGTATCAGGACCCAAACTGCAGTTGGCAAGACAAGAGGGGGATCACCTAGTCAGTGGATCAGACTAACAAGGTATCCAAGCTTAGTGGTGCCGACTCATAGGTTATATGCAAGTAATTAAAACAAGTACATGTATGCATGTTCTCTTTTTGGCTCATGGGCTCGCACTACAAAGCTCTGGCCCCATATTGCCTCAAGGTTTTATTCTCAAAATAATAATCCTTTTGGTTCATGGACTCGCACTACAAAGCTCTGGCCCCATCTTACCTCAAGGTTTTGTTCTCAAAATAATAATCCTTTTGGTTCATGGGCTCGCACTACAAAGCTCTGGCCCCATCTTACCTCAAGGTTTTGTTCTCAAAATAATAATCCTTTTGGTTCATGGGCTCGCACTACAAAGCTCTGGCCCCATCTTACCTCAAGGTTTTGGCTTATGAATCATGTACAAGAAATCAGGTCAAATAAATACATATGACGGGACGGGATGCTCATAAGGACAAAAGCACATCTGTATAGGTCGGGCATGTACGAGCTAGCAACAATGCTAAAAACATGAATTTCAGTACTGTCGGGCAAGTCTAGTCATAAAACACGAGATTTAAAGTGTACGAGTGAAATTCGCGTCGAAATAAGGCATGAATGGATTTCTATACTTTTTTTCGGGTCAATCGTTGAGGGTCCTAGATTCATATCGATGTGAATAGGGTCCCGTATGTCTAATTTGACATATACTTAGTGCTCCATGAGAATTAAGGACATCTCGGATCCCTATGCACATTGACAAGTCTAAGGATCCTCGACGAATCTTCATAATGGGTTCCCTTTCATCCGGATTCCATAAAATGCCTTCTAAGTTCTCACATTGCATTGGGGCTCCAAACAATACTTCCCCAAGCTTAAAACAATGTTTCAAAGCCCCAAGTATTGATAGGTCATATGCAAGAAATCGGGCATGTATAAAACACTTGATGAAATCGTGTAAACAGGCGAAACGGGGTGCTCGAGGCACAAATATCATTTCAACATCGGGTCATGCAAATCAGGGCTAGCACGAATGCTACAAATACAGTTCAGTACTTTCGGGATGGATAAATCACAACTCATAAATTTCGGGAATAAACAAGGGTGCAATAAACTTTTGAAATATCAGGACAAGTGTCGGGGTTCAAGATAACTCAAGGTGGATAGGGATCCCGTATGTCTATTTTTCAGTAAACACTTGGTACTCCTTGAGTTTAGAGACATTTCGGGCTCCTTACACACCCGAGTAACCTCAACATTTCAACAAATCTCGGTGATGTGGTTTCTCACTCGAACGGGCTTCAATCAAACATTTCATCTTTGTTTCGAACATATTCCAGGTGGAAAGTGCCCATTGCTTTCGAAAAGGTTCACAAGCAAGATGGGATGGGAACTCCCTTCATCTCTCGTTATTCCCATAATTCTGGGAAATTCGGTTACCTGGCGGTCACCTGGCGGTTAGCCGCCAATGGATTTGGCGGTTAGCCGCTGGCTGACCGCGGGGCTGACCGTAGTTGACCTGACCAAATGCAGCATTCTGGAAATGTAACCGCTTCAGTTCGGTTGGCTGGCGGTTAGCCGCCGATGGACTCGACGGTTAGCCGCCAGCTGACCGCGAGGCTGACCGTAAGGTTACAGCTCTCTGGAAAAGGAACCGAAACCGGTTCGGCTAGCCGCCAGTCACCAGACGGCTAGCCGCTAGGTGACCGTCAGCTGACCGCCAGTTGCGGAAACTCCACAATACAGTTCAGATTCAGGTCTTCTTTTCTCCAATCCATTCCTTTCCCTCTCCAATCACTTACCTACAATAAAATGAGATGAAAGCTCCTCCTATTCCACCTCCACCTCTTCTCCAACATCAACATTTCTATATATCATTATCTAATCACTTCTTCCTTTTTCACCCTCAACCATAAGAGGAAGGAAACTCCACAATCACCAAGATTCATTTAAGCCAAAAACAAGAGATAGACAAAGACTGAAATCTACCATGTTTCCAAAACATTAAATGTACTTCCAAAACAATGTGAATCATAAAGAAAACATGAATAGTGATAATGTACAACCTCATGTATGAAATAGAAAACCACATTTCTCATAAAACATGTAAATATCAAATCATCCACTTGCCTTAGGTCTCTAATCAAGCAAATCAAGCTCTAAACACTCTTCCAAGCCAAGGCTCCAAGCTACACAAAAACCCCCAAAAAGTAACCCATAAGAACCCTAAAAATAGTAACTCAACAAAGAGAAGGAATGGGTTCAAACAAGCTAGAAAATAGGACCTAGGGGAAAGCCATTGCTCAACAATAGAAGATGGAAAGAGATCCTTACCTCTAGGGCCATTAATCAAGAAGAATGGGCTTGAAATAGGGGCTGCCCACCTTGGTTTCCCATGAAAATGGTGTCAAAAGAGAGAGGAGATGAAGGGGAAGAAGTTGCCGGAGTTTCCTCGTCGGATTGGTGGCTTGAAGGCTTCATTTGAGCAAGAGAAATGGAAGAAAAAGGAGAAGAGGGGCTGCTGGTACTGTAGCAGGGAGTTGCAGCCGATTGGAGTGGAAAAATGAGGGAGAAAGAGATGGAGTTGTCCTTTTATAATGGGTGGTGTGGGGTCCACACTAAGTATAACTTGTAATGGAGATTAGGGGGCTTTCTAGACCTCGGATCAAGAAACTTAAAACATGAAAAGTGTCCGGAATAAAATTATCTTTCCAACAAGGTCAACATTGACATACTTCTGGGGTCCACATAAAAAGTCAACTGTTTGGTCAAAGGGGTCAAAGAATGGGAAATTTGGGATTTCTAGAAAAACTGATTTTAGAAGCTTCGAATGGGCACGGAGTGAACACGAAAGTTGTATGGAATGGCGAGATTAGTCTAACGAAGCTAAAATGAGAATTTTCTTGGGAATCACTAAGAATCTCCCCATGCTGACCACGTCAAACAAATGGGACCCTACGGTCACTGTCTAGGTTTACTGGCTCTCAAAACTTCCCAAAGCTAATGAAAAGTCATTCTAACTCAAAAACTCAACCAAACAACCACTAAACCCATCGAGAAAACCAAATCACGATTAAAACCACACTAAACCAAGAAATTAGGGGTCGGGTTCTCACACTAGAGACTCTAGCCTTCTATATTGATGCATCAAAAAAAAAATGAATGAACATCTTGCAATTGCATAACCTCATTATCATGGTGAGCAAAAAGAGGAAAAAAAAAAGAAAGAGGGAAAGAAAACCTATTCAAAAAAAAAAATTTACTGGCCCATGGCCACGTGGTCGTACAGACAGATCCGTACCAAAGGAAAGAAAAAGAAAAGGAAGAAAAGAAGAAAAAAAAAAAAGGAACACCATGAAGAAAAGAAAAAGAAGAAAAATGGTAAAAAAAAAAAAAGAAGGAAAACCGTGAGAAGAAAAATAAAAAGAAGAGAAGAAAAAAAAAGAGCAAAAAGAAGAAGCACGAAAAAAAAAAAAAAAAAAACACGTGCTTGAAAAAAAAAGGGAAGAAGAAAAAAAAAAAAAGGAAAAAGGAAAAGAAAGAAACTTTTCCTACTTCTCCATGGAGTTTCTTGTGAAGAAAGAAAACTTACTTGAAGCAATGGAGGAGAAGAAGAAAAAGCTTGAAGATCCTTAAAGACAAAGAAGAGCTATTGATCTTGGAACACTCTTGAAGATCTTGCAAAAAGAAAGCAATGGAGCAAAAGAATCAACCTCCCCTTGCTTTTATAGAAGAGAGCAAACCAAAAGAGGAAACAAGGAGAAAAGGTAAAGGAGGTAAGTGCTAAAATTTAGTAACTTTTCCAAAAGAAAGATACTTTGAGAAAATCTCTCCCAAAAATAAGGAAACTTGAGAGATTCTCTCCAAGTAAAGATATTTTTAGATATTCTCTATCCAAGAGAGATATTTTTAGATATTCTCTACAAAATGACACCACGTGAGATCTAAGCCAGCTTCAAAGCTTAAGGTCCTATGGGTTAGCCCATATGAGCCAAGTTTGACCACCTAGGCACTAAAAGTGGCTTTTAGTAAGAAAATCTCTTTTACCAAGAACATACAAAAATGGTTCCATGCCTCTTTTGAGTTGATTGGACCATTCAAAAAAAAAAAAAAAAACAAAAAAACAAAAAGAAGAAGAAGAAGAAAGCCTCAGGAGTTTCCAAAAACCAAACCATCCGACCTCATGAACCAAATTAAGCCAAAACCTTGAAATTGACAATCCAAAAAAAAACCAAACCCTGGTCCCCTAGCTCGCCACATACAGCTTGTTAGGTCACAAGACCAAAACCAAAACCAAAACCAAAAACAAAATCCTGACCCCCCAACTTGCCACATACAGCTTGTTGGGTCACAAGGTCAAAATCAGAAATCAAACCCGACCCCCTAACCTACCACATACAGCTTGTTAGGTCACAATGTCGAAAACAAAAAAAAAAAAGCCTTTCTTGACCGCCTAATGTGTCACATAAAGCCTTTAGGTTCACAAGGTCAAAAGAGAAAAACCAAAATCCAAATCCCTCATGTCATTTTCAAAACTTTGCCTTGAGATGGTACATGATCCCTCTCACTACCATGAAATTCCCCCGGAAACTCAAAAGGCTATTAAAAAAAATGCTCAAGACTCTTGGTCAAGTCAGAAGCTCTCCTTCAAGTTTCTATTCAAGGCACATCGACTCCAAAAGCTACTCATCGCTGTACCTCAAGGGGGCATTTGTTGACACCAAAAAAAGTCACTTTGCCTCATTGACATCAAGAAGCCACATGAAGCTGTATCCTACTACAAACAGGCAATGCTACTTTAAGCATCAGATCTTGTCAAAATCAAACAAAAACTGCAAGATCGTTCAGAACAACCAAAAGAGGGATACACCTAAAGTTTCGGGCCATTCCGACATCGTTTGGCCTAACTTCACTCTTCCGACAACTAAACAGGCGCTCCAGGCGGCGACAGTGTCGAAGACATCAAAACTTCAATCAAAGCCTACGGATGGTTCCAAAATACCTTCAAAAGGCTTCTTGTCAAATTTCAAGTCAAACCGACAATGTTTGATCCTCCATCAACGCTCGAGCAGCAAAATCAAGCCTCTCGGTGGTGAGAACCACCGAGGCCATCACTTATCAAAAAAAGTATATGAGTGGCTTCAACATGCTTCCAAATGAGCTGCACGTTGAATTTCAGGTCATTCCGACAACGTAAGACCAGACTTCGACGCTCCGAAACAAAATCAAGCCTACCGGCAGCAGAGCCTCCCGGGAGCGTGACATCCAAATTGGAGCTAATGGGTCGTCTCTAAATGACTCCAATAGGCTCTCTGTCAAATTTCAGGTCAATCAGACATCGGTTGACCATATATCAAAGCTCAACATCCTCCTCGTGGCAAAATCAAGTCTAGCGGCGACGGGACCCCAAATGGCTTCAAAACTCAAATAAAAGCCAAGCCCATGGTTGGTCCTATCCACTGCTCAAGAGGATTCTCCTCAAATTTCAGGTCATTCCGACATCGTTTGACCTAGTTTCGACTCTTGACAGAAAATCGGCTACAAAGTCTTTGGCTTTTCCAAAAAAATGGGAAACTTTGTGCTTCGGTTTTTGTACGGGTTCTCGTCAGGTTTTCTCCAAGTAAATAAAGTCGATAATTGAAGAAAAATATCAAGAAAAATACAGAAGAAAAAAGGAACGAAAAAGAAAAAGAAACGGCTGAAAAACGAAGGGGCGACCAAATGGGACAAAACCCCCATGGTCGCTGGCGACCCTGGAAATCCGGGTCGCCGGATTTTCCGCCGGGTGGCCCGTTTTCCGATCCTTTTCGCGTTTCGAGAGTTCCAGCCCCTGTGATTTTCCAAAAATCCAATTCTTGATGCTTGAAAATGACTGATCTTCGCCAACACCTTGGAACCATCGTCAAGAGTATGAAATCATCACTGATCGCTCCAAAATCGCCAACCGGCTGACCAAGAAAGTACACTTTCTGTCCGAACGATCGAGAAATTGATAAGACAGATGTCACCGGCCCACTAACATCAACCAATGTCTAAAGTTGCATCGCCATCCGACATCAAACAACATGCGGATCCATCGGCGATGATCACAAGAAGAATTCCAAAATACGCGGCGCGGCCCGCGACTCTTCAAATGCCCCGGCGACCACTTAATGCTGTTAATTGACCCGTTTTATGACAACTTAATGCAGTCATTAAACCATTATTTTGGATGGCCCAATCAGAAGCAAGCAAATGGGAGTTACAAGTCCAAGCAATCATGGCATTAAAGCCATGAAACTCCCCTCATCATGGAGATTAAAGGCGATTAAATGCTCATTATTCTTCATCAGCCAATCACAAGCCAAGAAAAAGGAGTTACAAAATCAAGAAATAAAAACTTGTAACTCCTCTCATCATGGAGCATCAATGCTATCAATGCTCATAAACCCACCTTATGGGCACCAAAAGGCTATAAAATTGGGGGTCATTCCAAGAAAAAAAATCCCCGAAAGTCGGAAAATTCAAGAGAAATTCACACCTAGAGAGAGAGACATCCCAGAGAAATTCTGACAAAGTCCTGCTACTCTGTTGCAAGAAACACCACAAGGTGATCGAAGTCCCTTGGGGGGCCACCCCCCCAAGGCAAAGCTCTTCCTCTCCTTTTATCCAACATGGCCTAAATGCGGCTTTGCCACCCGTTTACTCAGTTTTTTATTGGATATAGGACCTTCCCTTGGTCTTTGTCCTCTAAAAAACTGAGGTTAGAGCCAAGCCAAAAGAATCGAAGCATCAAGCGTTCTCATCTGAAGGACGATGGCGAAGTCCATACACGACTTGCGACCGTCGATCTGAACGTGTCCCCACAATCTCCTGAGAAGTTAGATTTCTTTTCTTCCTTTTCTATTGTACTTTATACTTTTTAAAGAGACAAAAAATCACAATTCTTGTCTTTCATTAGTGATGAGATTTGTAAATCGCCTTTCACGGCACAAAACCGCCTGTCATAGCATCAAATCGCCTTTCACGGCAAACAAACAAAAAATCACCTCCTACGGCATTCAAAAATCTTGTCTCTTTTCTTAAATATTTATGCAATTTGAAAAGTTAGAAAAAAAGATTGATTTCCTTTCTACTTGTGAATGTGAATCTCAAGATCATCACCACTTCAAAGTCCAAGTAGAATAGAAAATCTGGCATACCCGTACAAAAAAATGTTGATACCCGCTTTTCTCCTCTGCCGGACCCCATGATGGACAGAGACATTCGGCGCCGGGATGCTACCGGGGTCGGCGGGCGTGTGAGCCCGTTGGGTACGACCCTTTCGCGCCCGTGGGGGCCGAAGGCGTGTATCAACATTTTTTTTGGGTGGGTGTGCCAGATTTTCTATTTTACTTGGAATTGCAAGTGGTGATCCGGAGATCGACCTTCGCAAGTAAAAAGGAAATCAACTTCTTTCAAGTTTTCCATTGCACATATATTTAAGAAAAGAGACATTTTCTTGATTTGCCGTGAAAGGCGGTTTTTTTTTGCATTTATAGCCGATTTTGTGGCGTTTATAGCCGATTTTGGCATTTATAGCCGATTTTGGCGTTTATAGCCGATTTACAATTCTTATCAATAATGAAAGACAAGAGTTGTGATTTTTTTTGTCTCTTTAGAAAAATACAAACTACAATGAAAAGCAAGAAAAGGAGGATCTAACTTCTCAGGAGATTGTGGGGGATTCGTTCAGATTGACGGTTGCAAGCCATGTGTGGGCTTCGCCATCATCCATGCAGATGAGAACAGTGGATGCTCTTGATTCGCTTGGCTTGGCTATAACCTCAGATTTTTAGAGGACAAAGACCAAGAGGAAGTCCTATGTCCAATAAAAAGCTAAGTAGACGGGCTGAAAAGCCACGTCTAAGCCATTTGGAAGCAGGAGGAGAAGGCGAAGGACCTTGGGGGGGAGGTACCCCCCAAGGGACTTTTGTCACCTTGTAGTGGTGGCCGGTGCAGAACTTCAGCAGAGTTTTTCTCTCTTTTTCTTTCTCTAGATTTTCTGTGTTTGATCCGTCTGGATTCGATTCTCTTCTGGATACGAGCTCTGGATTCTTTCCGATCTGGAGTTCAATGGAATGCTCTCCTATTTATAGGCTTTTGGTAGCCATTTAGGAGAGCTTTTATGGGCTTTAATTGCACTTAAGCCGCATAAATGGAGGAGTTACAGGGTTTAATTCCTTTATTTCGTAACTCCTGGATCTTGGCTTCTGATTCGCCGGTGGAGATTGAGGGCATTTAATCGCCTTTGATCGCCATGATGGGAGGAGTTTCATGGGTTAAATGCCATGAATCAATTGACTTGTAACTCCCAAATGCTTGCTTCTGATTGGGCCGTCCAATAGAATGAGTTAATGACTGCCATAAAGCTAGCCAATTAACCACATTAATTGGTCGCCGAGCAGTCGAAGAGTCGCGGGCCGTGCCGTGTCTTCTGGAATTCTTCTGGCGATGATCATCGATGGATCTTCATGCTGATCGACATCGGATGAACATGTAACTTCAGACATTGATAGCTAAGAGCGGGCCGGTGACATCTGTCCTGTCGATTTTTCGATCGATCGGGCGGAAAGCATACTTTTTTGGTCGACCGGTTGGCGATCAATGTTGATTTTGATACTTTTGGAGGTTGACCCGTGATTTTGACAGATGTCGGAGGATTTGGCGCCTCAAAAGTATGAATTTTGGAAAGTCCCAGGGCTTGGAAGCTTCGAATCGCGAAAAACGACGGAAAACGGAGCTCCCGGGGCGAAACCGGAGATTCCAGGCTTCCAGGGTCGCGGCCGACCCTGGGCCAGGGTTGCAGGGGCGGGCGACCCTGGGCCAGGGTCGTAGGGGCCTACGACCTTGGCCCAGGGTCGCAGGGGCCTGCAACCCTGGGCCAGGGTCGCGGGGGTCTGCGACCCTGGGGGAATTTTCCCCTTCGGAGCCCGTTTTGCGGTCGTTTTGAGGTCTTTTTCCTTCGTTTTTTCTTTTGTATTTTTCTTTGAAATTTTTGCTCATTTGTTGGCCTTATTCCCTTGTAGAAAAATTGATGAGAATCCTTGAAATTTGGGTTGCAAAGTTTCCAATTTTCCAGGAAAGCCGAAGACTTTGTCACGCAGGGTTGCCGATTTTCCGTCAAAAGCTGAAACTGGGTCAAACGATGTCCGAATGACCTGAAATTTGAGGTGGAGCCTCCTGAGCAATAAATAAGACCAACCATAGGCTTTTGTTTGAGTTTTGAAGCCGTATGGGGTCCCGTCGCCAGTAGGCTTGATTCTGCCGCGAGGTAGATGTCGCGCTTTGATGTGCGGTCAACCGATGTCCGATTGACTTGAAATTTGACAGGGAACCTATTGGAGTCATTTTGAGATGATCCACAGGCTCTGTCTTGGAAACCATTGTCCCGGGGAGCTCCGCCGCCGAGAGTCCTGATTTGGCTTCCGAGAGTCAAAGTCTGGTCAAATGTTGTCAAAATGACCTGAAACTTGACGTGTAGCCCTTTGTAAGCATTTTGAAGCTGCCCATGTGCTCTGTTTGATGAGTAATGGTTTCGGTGGTTTTCGCCGCCAAGAGGCTTGATCTAGCTGCTTGAGGGTTGATGTAGGGTCAAACGTTGTCGGTTTGACTTGGAACTTGACGTGGAGCCTTTTGGATGCATTTTGAGATCATCCACAGGCTCTGATCGGGAATTTGATGTCTCCGATGCTGTCGCCGCCGAGAGCTCCTGTTTAGCTGTCGGAGAAGTGAAGTTAGGCCAAATGTTGTCGAAATGGCCCGAAACTTCATGTGTACTCTTCTCTTAGCTATCTTGAAGGATCTTGCAGTTTTTGTTTGATTCTGACAAGATTTGGTTTTTTGGAAGCAGCATTGCCTATTTTGGTAGGCTGCGGCTTCATGTGGCTTGAAGAGGTAAAGTGACATTTTTAGTGCCAACAAATGCCCCCTCGAGGTACAACGACGAGTTGCTTAACTTTTGTAGTCGATGTGCCTCGAAGAGAATCTTGAAGGAGAGTCTCTGTCTTGACCAAGAGTCTTTGAGCTTTTTTTTTTTTTTTTTTTTTTTTTTGTAGAGTGGCCTTTTGAGCTTCCGAGGGAATTTTATGGTAGTGAAAGGAATCACACACCATCTCGAGGCAAAGTTTTGAAGATGACGTCAAGGATGTGGATTTGGGTTTTTGTTTTTGACCTTATGACCTAACAAGCTGTATGTGGCAGGTTACGGGGTCGGGTTTTGGTTTTGGTCTTGTGACCTAACAAGCTGTATGTGGCAGGTTAGGGGACCAGGATTTGATTTTTGGTTTTGGTCTTGTGACCTAACAAGCTGTATGTGGCAGGTTAGGGGACCAGGATTTGATTTTTGGTGAAATGTCAATTTCAAGATTTTTGCTTAATTTGGTATATGAGGTTGGATGGTTTGATTTTTGGAAGCTCATGGGGCTTGCAATTCTTCTTCTTTTTTTTTTTTTTTTTTGTGCCTAGGTGGCCAAACCTGGCTCATATGGGCTAACCCATGGGACCTTAAGCTTTTGAAATGGCTTAGATCTCATATGGTGTCATTTTTGTAAAGAATATCTAAAAATATCTCTTTTGGATAGAGAATATCTAAGAATATCTTTAATTGGAGAGAATCTCTCATCTTCCCTTTATTTTGGGAGAGAATATCTCAAGGAATATCTCTTTGGGAGAGAATATCTCAAATCCCCTCCTTTTTGGGAGAAAATTTCTCTAATTGCTTTCTTTTTTGGAGAGAATATCTCAAGGCATCTTTCTTTTAGGAAAGAACCTTTCTAATTCTTTTCTTTTGGTAAGGTTACTAATTAGTAACACTTACCTCTTTCTTTTCTCCTTGTTTCCTTCTTTGGTTTGCTCTCTTCTATAAAAGCAAAGGAAGGTAGGATCTCTTGCTCTTATTGCTTTCTTTTTGCAACAATCTCAAGAGTGCTTCAAGAACAAGAGTTCTTCTTCTTCAAAGATCTTCAAGCTTTTCTTCTTCTTCTTCTCCATCAATGGCTTCAAGTAAGTTTCTTTTTCAAGAAAACTCCTTTCTAGAAAGTAGGATGGTAAAAAAAAGAAGGTCTTTTCTTTTCTTTCTTTGTTTTTTTTTCACGTGTTTCTCTTTTCCCTTTTTTTTTTTTTTTTTTTTGCACTTTCTCTTTTCTTTTTTTTTTTCTTTCTCCCCCTTCTTTTTTTTAGAAAGTTTCTTTTTTTGTTTTTTTGTTCTTTTCTTTCTCCCCTTCTTTTTTTGAGAAAGTTTCTGTTTTTTTTTTTTTTTTTGCTCATCATGATAATGCGTTTTTATGCAAATCTAGATGTTCATGCATGTACTTTTTGTAGATTGAATTTGAGAGCATGATAGCATACCTGAAAATCTTTGCAAATTTGGGAATTTGGAGCTCGCAGCGATGTTGAGCCCTTCTTGATTTTGCGGAGATTTTGAGGTTTCGAAAGTTTGGAGTTTCGGAGCTCGCGGCGATGTTGAGCCCATCTTCAAACTTTCTATTTCTTTCGGGGTATTTCCCTTTTCTTCGGAATTGCCCCGGAACCATGCCAAAATTTCGCTAGATTTTCTTTTAGGGAAATCCTGTCATTTTGATGATGATCTTTTTTTTCTTTTCCAACCTTTGCAGGTGGTTCCTCCAGAACGAACAAGGGTAAAGAACCTGCTACAAGCGTACCTCGTCGATCCGCCAGATCTTCTAATGTGGCCGTTTCGCAGGCCTGGGAGAAGGTCCAGTATGTTGAGAGAAACTTGGAAGAGTGCGACTCTCTCAACAGAGATGAGATGAGGCAACAACTGATCGCTCTCAAGAGTGAGGAATATTATAAGATCATGGTAAGCAACCGTCCTTGGGTTATGGACGATCTGAGGGTTTTGCCCAAGCCTACCTTCTTCTTTGGAGATGCAGTCCCTGACGACGTGACATGCCAGAGGAGGTGTTTTCAGTTTTCTTACACAGCTGATGGTGAGAAGAGAACTGTGGTTACCCGGTCAACGTTTGATTGTACTATCTTGATCATGAGCCTTTCTCCCACGTGCTCTAAGAGGGAAGATCCTCCAAGCTGGGTGAAAAGGACCAACGTGATCAAGACCGAGGTTTTTGTTGGCGGTCCCTCCGGATATGCGGAGAAGTCGCCTGCCCAAATGGACATGTTGATGCTAGCCAGCGGCTATCAGGGCTCTGATTATCCGTCGGTCGATTTGGGACCGGTGGGCCATGGTGTTTTTAGCGGTGACGGCAGCAATTGGGTGAAGCCTTTTCGACTTCGTGGCCGTTTCAGTGTTGACTCCGATTGGAAGTCGTGGACTGATCGCGTCCTGCTGATTGGTGGCACCATTTTGAAGGAAGCCGGGATATTTGATGCAGTCCGCGCTTTTAGGGAGACCGTGACTTTTTCCGATAATGCCTTCATGGCTATGTTGGAGTCTTTCCTCCCTCAGACCAATACCTTCGTTGTCACGAACGGTGAGATTGGTTTTTCTCTGAAGGAGCTGAGCGCCATTACTGGATTGCCCATCCTTGGCAAACTCTATGAGGAGTTCATGCCTATTGACAGCGTCCTTGAGGAGCAGTCAGAGGAGTTCAGGCTTCTGTATTTTCAGCTCGTCGCCTTCTATGACCTTTTGAAGGAGAAGGAGGGCTCGAAAGTCAGGTCCAGCAGTTGGAAGAGTTGTGGCTCTTCGTTTCCTAACTGCTTTGACGGTGGAGAACCTTCTGATAGCATGACCTGGGAAGACAGTAAGAAGACTTCGGCCATGCAGGAAGAGTTGAAGGGTTTCTTCGCGAGCACAGATGCCATTTGTTCTGACATTGCACTGCGGAGAGATCTTGCTGTTTACCTCACTTTTTGGCTAGGTGAGGCTATTTTTGCTGGAGGAGGTGGAACACACATCAGGCCGCATTGTATTTTTCCGGCTTGTCAGATGGCGTTTGGAGAGCGGCTTGCTTTGGTGCCTGCTCTTTACTCCTACTTGTGTACCGAACTGTAGGCTGCTGCTTTTTGGTTCGGCTTGGGCTCCCTATGAATAGGGTATTTTCAGCCCATATCTTTTATTCGTGGTTTGTATACCACTGTCCTGGCTTCCACCAGCTGAGTGCTGCACAGGATGATGATCCTCTGATGATTCGATTGGCTAAGGGAAAAGCCGTATCCGAATCACTTTTGTTTGCCCACATGAGGATCCGACGGTTCAGGGATGTCGAGATGGGGCAGTCTTCAGTTAAGCTTTCTCCGGAGTTGCGGAAGAAGGCTTTTGATTTTGGTGCCCCCCGAGACTCTACCAGAGCAGGGTCGGGAAGGCATTACTCTTTGACCAATGCAGAGAAGGAGTGACTTTTCAACATACGAGTCGGCACGATGGTGTACCGTAGACATCTTTTCGTCGACATCCAGCCGTATGTACCTTCTCGCTTTGCACTTCAGTTGGGCTTCTCTCAAGGCGTTGTTGGAGCGCCTTCTAGTATGGTGAAGCGTTTTGGCGGTTTGCAGGATGGCAGAAATGCATGGGCTTTTTATAGTGCTGAAGACACTACTGCCACGATTTCTTATCCTGAGCTGTCGACTTTCCGAACTGCCGGCTTCACGAAGTGGTTCGCGGAGAGCTTTTTGGCATATCGGGGGCTTTCCAAGAAGGAGCTTGATGTAAAGCTGTCTTCGGGGAAAGGTACTGGAAAGTCGGATGGCGTCCGGCGAGAGGAAGTTTGGGCCTTCCTTTCTGGAGAGAAGCACAAGATAGGCTTTCTCGGTGACCAGGGCGTCATTGGTTCTGAAGCTGTTCGGGAAGTACCTGATGAGGCTTTGGAGCAGCTAGAACAGGAGGAAGCTGAGTTCGACGCTTGGATGCAAGCGGCACAGAGGCGAGCTTCCGTGGAGTCTACTGGCAAGAGCAGACCATCCAGTGAGGAGTCAAGTGGGAGACCTGACTCTGACAGTGGGGCAGGATCTTCTAGGAAGCGAGCCCACAGAAGTAAGAGGAAGAGGAGTCAGCGTCACACGGGGCGGGACGAAGACTCTCCTGATGTGGAAGTCCCTCTCACTGTCAATGAGGAGGTGCCAGGGGAAGCTGACGAACCTCCGGAGAAGAGGATTCGGGAAGAAGAGACCATCGGTGAAGGTATGATTCTTCCTTTTTCTTTTTCTGCTTCTTTCATGGGGCTTTCCATGTTCTGATTTGTTTTCTCACCCTGCTGCTGCTTTTTTTTTTAGCAGAGGATGAAGACTTGGCGATGCCTGAGGTTCCGACCGATGAGGCGGTGATGGAGCCGGTTATGGCATATGAAGAAGAACCGAGGGACTCTGGAATGATTCCAGAATCTCCAATTGGTATAACTTCTTTCGCTTTCTCTCTTTTTTTTTTTTTTTTTTTTGCCTGCGACTTGATTTGCTAACATTTTTCTTGTCAGCTGACTTGCCACAGGATTCCGATGACTTTGAACCATCAATGGACGCAAATGTTGATGATGCTTCCGATGAGTTCATGGAGGAAGAGAGTGTTCCGCCAGTCGTCGAAGAAGGTACTTTGTAGTGATGACCCTGATGATTTTTTTTAACAGTATCATATTCATACCTTTTTGTGTTTCATTTGCAGGTTTTGAAGTGACAGAAGAGAGTCCATCGCTTTCTTCAGAACCAGAGCAAGGGATGCCAGAGGTCGATTCGGAGGTAGAGACTCCTACAACCAGTTCTGACGCGATAGAGGAGATACCTCGTGCTGAGATTCCTTCTCCAGTGGCTCCAAGTGGAAAGAGTTCTTTTGTTACTCTTCCAATGGGACATGACATGAGCAGCCGATCAACGGAAAAGGGTGAATCTTCATCCAGTTCGTCTCTTCAATTTGCGAAGAAGGTGCTGGCTCGGGTTTTGAGATCTTGGATCGAGACTCTCTTTTCTGGACACTTGGATGCCGGATTTGGCATGATCCCACATGTACAGGAGATTCTCACTGATACCGAAGAGGTTGGTCTGGATGTCACAGGTGCCAGGGCGATCGTTGATAGGATCATTGCACTGGGTGACAAGTGGTTTGAGACCATGGATTTCCCTGACGACCAATTCTTCAAGGAGATGTTCTTGGACCCTGCTGATAAGGCTAAGTCTGACCTGAATGAGGCTACACAAAGCAAGAAGCAGCTAGTTCGGGAGAAGAACTTGGAAGAGCTAGCCATCATCGGATTGAGGCATGACCTTAACGTCCTTGATAGGGAAGTTGAGGAGGCCAGGAAACGTCTTGAGCATTTGAAGGCGCAAGTCGCTGCCAAGTGGGCTGCTATAACAGAGGCTCGTGACAGGGAGAGTGCTCTGATTCGCAGGGTTGCAGATGCCGGTCAAGTTCTCGAGAGGAGGACTCTAGAAAACGAACAATGGCAAACTGCTGGGGAAAACCTTCCCGGTGTAAAAGAAGGGTTACGGCATTCGCCAGCATCTCATGGCAAGTTCTTGAAGAAGCGTGCCTTGGAAACTCTGACGGCTGAGGCCAAAAGTTGCTTGAGGAGCTAAAGCTTTGGCTGGAGACCATTTTTGGCTGAGCTCCTGATTTTTTTTTTTTTTTTTGTAGCAGAAACTACTCTTCTTTCTTTTGGTACCACATGTATATATATTTTTTTTTTTGTACTTTTTTTTTGCAGTGCTTGTGAACACTTTTTTTTTGGTACCACATGTATTTTTGGTACTCTTTGCAAATACTCATTCTACAAAAGTTACTTTTTTTTTTGTTTTCCCTACGCTCACTTAAATCTTTTTGTGATGAAAGTAATTGCTAAATGGGATTTGATCAAAAGCTTTGTCATTTTGTGAAAATCTTTATTCAAATGATTGTTTTGGTAGGGGAAACGAATTTGGCATGAAAGCCGGATTTTTGTGGCATTTACAGCCAGTTTGGTGGCATTGATAGCCAATTTGTGGCATTTATAGCCGGTTTGGTGGCATTGATAGCCTGGTTTTTTGAAAGCCAAGTTTTGGTTTGTCGGCGTGAAAGCCAATTTTTTGTGGCATTGATAGCCGGTTTGTGGCATTTATAGCCGGTTTTGACATGAGAGTCAGGTTTTTTTGTGTGGTATTTATAGCCGATTTGGTGGCATTGATAGCCGGTTTTGGCAAAAGAGCCAGGTTTTTGGTTTTCAAAAATGCAAGTATCGACCAAGAGTCGCCTCCCTGCTGAATGGTCTTGCAAGTATCGATGGAATGTCGCATCCTTGCTCATTCGGTTGCGAGTATCGATGAAATTTCGCCTCCTCGCGGATTTGGGTGCAAGTATCGATGGAATGTCGCATCCTTGCTTTTCAAAAATTTTGTTTTGCGGGTACTGACTTGATGTCGTTTTCCCCTTGATTTTTGAAATTTGCGGTTTTCTCGAACCTTTGGGTTATGGATATCAACTGATATGTTGCGTCTCCACGGTTTTAGGTTTTTTTCGAACCTTTTTTGAAATTTGGGTTGTGGATATCAACTAATATGTTGTGTCTCCACGGTTTTTGGATTTTGCAAGTATCGACGAAATGTCGCTTCCCTGCGATTTTGGGTGCAAGTATCAATGGAATGTCGCATCCTTGCTTTTTTCAAAAAATTTTGTTTTGCGGGTACTGACTTTGATGTCTTTTCCCCACGATTTTTGAAATTTGCGGTTTTCTCGAACCTTTGGGTTGTGGATATCAAAACATTGCATCTCCACGATTTTTAGGTTTTTTCGAACCTTTTTTGAAATTTGGGTTGTGGATATCAACCGATATTGTCCAACTCATGGAGTCGCAATTTGACATTGCTTTCTTGAGTCATGTCATTTTGTAGAGATACCCTCAGAGAAGGAATTTGTACCTCTAGGGGCACGACAGCTTCGCATCCATAGACCAAGAAGAATGGTGTGCTATGGGTTGGTCCTCGAACGGTGGTTCGATAGGCCCACAAGGCTTCAGACATCTTGTCGCTCCAGTCTCTTTTGTGACTAGAGACCATTTTCTTGAGGATTTTACAGAGTGTCTTGTTCATGGCTTCTGCTAATCCGTTTGCTGCCGGATTGTATGGAGTCGAAGGACAGCTTTGAATTTTGTATTTGTCGCAGAACCTGTAGAATCGATGATCCTGGAATTGTGGTCCGTTATCATGGACGAATCTTTTAGGTATGCCGAAACGACAAATGATGTTGGTGCGTAGGAATTGAAGGACTGATGAGGTCTTCATTTCGTTGAACGCAAATGCTTCTGACCACTTGGAAAAATAATCCGTTACGGCGAAGATGAAGCGATAACCTTTGCTTGAAGGGGGAGAAATAGGACCTATGATGTCCATACCCCAGGCTTCGAAAGGCCACGAGATTGCTGTAGGGTGTAGCCATTCCGGAGGCATGTGAATGTAATCTCCGTGAACTTGGCATAGCTGGCAGCGTTTGGCAAATTGCATTGCATCAGCTACCATGGTAGGCCAATAGTAACCTAACCTTTTTATCTGATCATAGAGCTTAGGACCTGCCTAATGGGCTCCACAAAGACCAGCATGAACTTCTTTAAGTGTTTCTTCGGCCTCTTGTTGTGACAAGCAGCGTATAAGTACTCCGTTGAAGGATTTCCTGTAGAGGATTTTTGAAGGAATATCCAAATGAAAGTTTGGGGCTCGTCTTTGGATGCTTACCCGTTCTTTTGGATCTTCAGGTAGGATTCTGAACATAGTGTAATCAATGAACGGATCCCTCCAGTCGCCGATTGAAGGTTGAAGGATAGAGATCCGACTTCCAACCACTCGGTGGCATTCAGCAACTGCTTGGTGTGTGTTAAGAGGAGGGAGGATCCTTCTCTCGCACACTGTGATTTGCATGTTTTCCCCTTCCTGGATCGCCATTGATGCGGCAAGTCCGGCCAGGGCATCTGCACGGATGTTTTCACCTCTACGAATGTGGGTGATGTGACAGATGTCAAACTTTTGCAGAAGCGATTGTGCCTTGTTGTAATAAGGCAGCAGATCGGGCTTCCTGACTTCATATATCTGATGCATCTAGTTGACGATCAGTTGAGAGTCTCCAAAGACTTCCAGCATAGTGATACCGGATTCGATGGCGAGTTCCAATCCTAGGATCAGAGCTTGGTATTCAGATGCATTGTTTGTGCATGGTTCCAGTAGCGAGAAAGCGTGTGGAATCATGTATTTGTCGGGGCTAACAAAGAGGATGCCAACTCCCGAGATCAGCTTTCTTTTTTCATTTGTCCTAGTTGCACGGTCAAAGTACATGTCCCAGGAGGCATTTGGTGAGGAAGTCTCCTCGTTGTAGACAGGTTCGTCTGGGAGATCATCTCTGAGTGGAGAATCTTTAGGCAATGGATGCTCTGCGAGAAGATTGCTTTTTGTGGTACATACCTAATATCAAATTGTGACAAGAGGATGGACCATTTTGCCAGTCGGGCATTGAGAGAACCTGCCTTTGTGACAAGGACCTTCAAGAGGTTGATCCTTGAGACCAGGTAGACTGTGTTGGAAAGCAGATAGTGACGTAGCTTTTGTACGGCAAACATCACTGCAAGGCATTCCTTTTCGACTGGAGAGTAGCGATGCTCTGCACCTACTAGCTTGCGACTGAGGTAGTATAGAGCAGCTTCTTTTCTTTCATCATTTTCTTGTGCAAGCAGAGCACCCAGAGAGTAATCAAGGGCTCTTGTGTACAAGATGAATGGTTTCCCAGTGGTAGGAGCAGCTAACACTGGAGGTTTGGTTAGGTATGACTTGATATCTTGAAATGCGGCTTCACAGTCAGCATCCCAGACAAAGTTTACACCCTTTTTCATCAATCGAGAGAATGGACGACACTTCCCCGAAAGATTGGAGATGAACCGTCTGATGTAGGCCAATCTCCCTTGAAGCCCTTTTAGTTCCCTTAAGGTTCTTGGAGGGGGCATTTCTAGAATAGCCTTGACTTTGATGGGGTCAAGTTCTATTCCGGCTTTCCGAACTAGGAATCCAAGGAACTTACCCGACGAGTCGCCGAAGAAGCATTTCAGAGGATTCATCCGCAGTTTATGTTTGCGAAGTCGGAGGAAGACTTCTCGAAGATCTTTGAGATGGTCTTCTTTTCTTTTGCTTTTGACGACGAGGTCATCAACGTAACATTCGACCGTCTTGTGTTGCATATCTTGGAATATTTTCATCATAGCCCTCTGATATGTGGCACCAGCATTTTTCAGACCAAATGGCATAATAGTATAGCAATATACGCCAAATGGAGTCCGAAATGATGTGTGTTTTTCATCCTCGGGATGCATCTTTATCTGATTGTAACCAGAGAATCCATCCATGAATGTCATTCGCTCGAATCCGCAGGTATTGTCAATCATCACCTCCGGTATGGGGAGCGAGAATTTATCTTTAGGGCAAGCGCCATTCAGGTCTCTATAGTCAATACAGACCCTGATCTGCCCAGTTTTCTTTGTCACGGGGACAATGTTGGCCAACCATTCTGGATGTTGTTCCTCACGGATGATGCCGACGCTTTTGAGCTTTTGAACTTCTTGTTCAATTTTATCCATCACATCTGGACGGAATCTTCTTTGGCCTTGTTTGACAGGCTTGATTTCTTCTTGAAGATTGAGTTTGTGGACTGCTACTTTGGGGTCTAAACCAGGCATTTCAGCGTAGGACCATGCAAAGCAATCAACGAACTCACGAAGAAAAGCGATATACTCGGGTAACTCATCATCCTTTATATTCTTGCTTATGAATACAGGACGTGGGTTATCTGGTGTTCCCAAGTCTATCTTTTCAACAGGATCTTCTGTTAGAAGGTTCGAAGGTGGTTCTCCACAATATTTTCGGAGGCTTCCAGCTCAACAAAACCTTCTGGGATTCCAAGGGCATTTGTAGACCGAGGGTTTGTTCCTTTCCACGGGTCTTCTTGATTAGTGATCTTCTTAAGGCTTGCTATGAGATGGTCCCAATCGCCTGTTGAAACTGGGTCGAAGTAAGGTACTTCTTTTGGAGACGAGGGCTCTTCTGGGTCAGAATAGCACAAGTCTGTATTATCGGACGATTCCTCTTTATCATCAGAGAAATCGTACCAATTGGATGAGCTTCCTGGATCTTTGTCAGGTAACTCTTTAAAGAGATATCCAGGGAGATCGATGTCTTCATGGACTTGAGATGTTGAGGCTTGGTCGGTAAAACGACTTTTAAGCTTTTGTGTCAACTGTCTCAGAGGAGTGTCGGGATCATACCCTAACCCATATGAAGACTTTTCTACATGACCGTAGAGTCTCCAATCTTCCAGCTGGCTTTTGGTCAAGGCGGGCCCCAATGGCGTGAGAATACCGCGTCTTTCTCCCAAACCGACTGGGTTTTGAGCGTCATAGCCCATTTTCTTCATAATTGCTTGTGCCACAGGACTATATAGAGATAGCTGAGGCATACCTTCATTTTGGAAAGGTTCCAGCATGGAGTTTGATGAAGAAGCGTCCGATCTATGGAAGAAGATCGGCTTTTTCTTTGGTGATGTTGCCGTAACAACAAAGGAAGCATACGTAGGATCTTCTACGTCAGCAGGTGTCTTTATCGGAGTGAGAGCAGGCTGAACTTGTTGAGTGTCAGCTTGGCTTGACGAGGTGTCGTCTTCTGGCTCTGAGTCCGAATCCGTGTCTTGCTTGATAGACACGAAAGAGACAACAAATTTGCCCCCAGGCTTTTGCTTTGCCTTCTTCACTCTGGTTGTGATGACCAAAGGTTTTGAAGATTTGAGGGAGATGACGAAGGGAGGTTGACTGCTCTCTTCAGATTTACCGGAGTGTTTGTTTTCTTCCGGTGATTTTTGAGGAGCCTTGCCTTTATCTTTTTAGAGATTTTCAGCAAAGGGTGTTATTTCCTCTTTTTCTTCTTTCTCGCCTTCATACATTTGGGAGTCTGCGAAGTGGACTTCTTTACCTTTGAAGGGTCTTCTGTCCGCAAACACTCGATGTACCATGCCGTCATCGCCGACGAACTTGATGCATTGATGTAGAGTTGAAGGGACAACACCATTCTCGTGTATCCAGGGGCGTCCGAGAAGGATGTTGTAGCATGAAGGGGTTTTTATTGCATACACAGTGACTTCAGAGATAAGATCACCGATCTGCAATTTGAACCTGATTTTGCCGATAGGCCTTTGAGTACTCCCATCATATCCAAAGATAGATACAGATGTGTGGCTTAGCTTGCTGGGTGGGATGCCCAACTCTTTGAGAGCCGAAGTGGAGATGAGGTTGAGTGCAGAACCTGGGTCGACCTGAACTCTGTGTATAGGCATTTCCTTGATGTACCCTGTGAAGTACAGGGGTCGGTTGTGCCTTGCTTCGCCAAGTAGGAGGTCGTCCTTTGTGAAGGCGATGGTTGCACTGGCTGCTTTTTGCACCGAGAGGCATTCAATGCATGATCCCTCAGTTTTCTTTTCTCCCATTGAGGAAGTTTCAGAGTTTTTGACCCAGTAGTCCATTTCAATTTAGAGGACTTTCGGGGCATGTTTGTCGACATCCTCATTCAGTTTTTGTAATTCTGAGATGAGATTATCACGAGTGCGTGGAGACATTCGTAATAAATCCAGGATGTGCAGTCGTGCAGGTATGTGTTTGAAGTGCTCGATCAAATCATACTTGAAAGCCTCCTTAGGGCCTGCATGTTCATCATTGTTGCCACTGGGGGCGCTTACAACATCTTTTCCCGAAGGATTTACATAAGTAAAGGAAGATTGGTTGTAATTTTTGTGGTAGTCCCGGCCCGAGCGGGTGCCTCTACCAACTTCGAGAGCTTCTTGAGAAGGGTCTTCGCTTGGAAGATTGTCTTCAGGATCAAGAGGCTGTCGTTTCTCATTTACTAAGGATGCGTCTGCAGCAGAATTGCCATCCTCGGTGATTGTGTTACATGGAGCATTTTCCGGGAGCGAGTCCTGAACAGCATCCAGCAGCTTTTCTTCTTCGTTGACCCATCCATCATCCCAAGTTGGGTTTTCTTCATGATGATGAGTCGGGAAGAGCGTTAGTTCTGAAGTCACAGTCTTAGGGGATGAAGCCTGAGAGGGTGTCATCTCTGTGAAAGTCACGCGAGACGAGGTAGCCCCAGAAGATATGGTGCTAAGTGTCGCCGGTGTGTAAGTGATCTCATCAGATGATGCATCGGAAGAGCTATAATCCCGAATTATCACATTACAGGCAGCTCTTAAAGGAGACGTTGTCTGCTCGGAGTCAGACTCATCCTCAGATGTAAGAGGATCGTCTACCCAGCAATTTTCTCCATTTTCAGGAGTTGAGGGAGGAGGTACCTGGTGGGCTTCAGGGACTTCCGGCTCTGGATTGTGAGGAATCTCGTTGACGCGGTCTTGCTCTTGTTCTAGAGCGAGATGCTGCAAGATCCTCGCATATTCTTCAAGATCAGGCATGGGAGCCAAATCTTCTTCTTCGTCTGCTCTTTATGGCTCAACATGGTTGATTTCCACTGGAGCAACGACGGGTGCTGGCTCAACAGCATCTTCTTGTACAGCCTCTTGGTCTTCCTCATCATCAGACCAGGATCCTTGTGGCTGTAAGGGGTTATACCAGATTACTGGCATAAGGTGAGTTTCAGGAACCCATTCTTCGTCGGAGAGATACTCTCCTGTTTCAAGAGATTCCTCCCACTCGCCGGTGTAGTTGGGCTCGAATCCATCGTCGGTGTCGCTGGACTCGTATCCATCAATGGAGAATCCAACTACCGAGTTGCAAGAGTATGATGCCCCCTGCATAGCTTCTTTTTTGAATCGAGGTGGCATGAAATCACTGAGAGTGAAGTTTCTTGCCGCCTTTGAAGTCTCTGGAAGGGACGTTTCTGTTGCCCCGAGTGAAGTGGTAGAGGAGGCCTCTGCCTTTTCATTGACTTCTTGTTTTGGCTGGGTCTTCTCTTGCCGTTTGAGCCTGAGGAGATGTTTCCTAGCCTGCCTTCGCTGTTGAGCTGTCGGCTTTGTTTTTACGATCTCCCAGTTTTCATCTTCCAGGAGATCGGGATGTACCCATATGGGTTGTCCGTCTGGTGTCGGGTAAGGAACCAACACTTCGGACGTTTGAATTCTTTTTATCACCTTGAAGGAAGTAGTGATCTTCTCTTCTGGTGATTTTGGTGTTTGTCCACGTGACACCATGTTGACGGAGGCAGACCCATAGTTTTTGTCAAAGGTGATGACTCCATTTTTCCACATCTCGTTTATCTTCTCTCTCACAACAAAGCATTGATTGAGAGGATGCGAGACCATCTGGTGGTATGGACAGTACCGAGGATCGTTGGTTTTGCCAACATCGCCCGGTCTTTTGGGTTCAGGCAAGGTGAGCTTGCCGTTTGCCACAAGAGCCCCGAAGATTTCGTCAACATCTTCATCGAACGGGTATTTCTTTTCTACTTGCTCTTTGAAGGCATCAGAGAGTTCAGGTCTCTTACCTGCAGCTCTGTTTTCAGCTTTCTTTGGTTGCTGAGGAGCTGACTTGGTTTGCACATTGAGGACCTCTTTTTTCTTTGGTTTAGAGGTTACAATGGCGGTTGGCTCTTTTCTTGATGACTTCTGACTGTTGAGGTCTTTAATCACCGTTTCAGCTTCCATAGAAGCTTCCAGGAGTTCTCCCAGGTTTTTTGATGTGTTGCCGATGATCATGGAGCGGATTCTAGCTCTCATGTTGTTTCGGCAGATGTCGACTAGGACGCTTGTGGCAGTACATCTGAGCATTTGTACGTCATTGCTTTCCACTTGTGAATGAAGTCGTATGTTGACTCATTCTCCCCCTGCTTCAGGCTACAAAGCTGAGCCATAGTAGCGGGATGATCCTCACCTTTGAAGTGAGTCAGGAAGCGTGTCTCTAGCATGGCCCAATTTTGGATGGAGTCCTCCGGAAGAGTGGAGTACCAATCGAAGGCCGTACCTTTTAGGGTACTTGCAAAGAGGCGAATCTTGAGTGCATCTTGAACCGCAATAGCTCCCGTCAGGATCTTGAAGTGGATGACGTGCTGTCTGGCTGATCCTTTCCCCGTATATGTTTGGAGAGTAGGATGTTTGAATTTTGTTGGGAATGGGACTGAGTCCATCCATAAGGGATATGGTGGCTTGATCCCATGCTCTTTGAGTATATCCTCTTCTTTAGCTTTGGCAAGGATACTGTCTACGTCCTTTTTGGTAAGGGCGCGTGACTCATTTTCTTCACAATTTTCCTCGTTATTGCGATGATTCGGAGGAGGCTCATTGTTCACCTGATTTTGGACAACAAGGAGAAGGTTTTCCATCAGAGTTTCAATCCTCTGCTGGCCTTGTTCCAACTGCTGGATGCGTGTGAGCGCATCATCTTGAGGTGGATTCTGAGGTGGTGGCTCAGAATTTGTAACCAGGACGTTCATTCCTCGGGATTCAAACGAAGAAACCGTCCTGGTGACTGAGCTGGGGCTCATTCTTTTTGATGAAGAGCTTGATGAAGGATTACTCTCCCGTCCTTGGCTTGAAGGGGCAGGAGATTCTTCGGGATGTCTTCGTGTCCTGGTGACGCTACGGGTCACCGGACGTCGGACATGGATTTTTTATGCTGACTTTTGGCATCTTCTGGTTTTTCCAACCATATGGACGGCAGCAACTTGGTCGGGTCTTTATTTTTCGACCCATTTGTGGGAGACTTGAAGTGTAGGAGGCCGGGTCCATTGCTTCTCTATCTCTTTTGTCGATATGAGGCACAGCGGCGTGCTCGACGAGCGATTTGAGCTTCAGTCAGCTCTGGCTGGGCTTTAACAATGAAGGATGTACTCCCTCGGGCGCAGCAGCCGAGCTTGTCTTCTTTGTAATTGGGCAAGGACAGGATGCGGACCCGGTCCTTTGCCTGTTGCAGTGAAGCTTTGAACCTTTCGAGTTCGGCCCCTGTAGAGATGAAGGGTCGAACTGAAGGAGTGTAGGCCTTGGAAGGTGCTTGTAGAGGCCTAGTGATGCATGATCTGATTTTGGGCTTGTGGGAGCAAGCCGGTTCATGCTGGGTTGACTTGGGAGTCAAGTTGGAGATGGGTCTCTCCTCTTTCATGTAGGCAAGAGGGTAGAACTGGTTCTCTTTGATTGGGGCCAGGTATGCTGGCTTGGTGGAGGTTTGAGACCTTCTTTGTTTTGGGGAAGGTCTTGGAGACCAAGTCTTAGGGTAGACCTGGTTGGTTGTTGGTTGAGGTTTCGCGGGGATGCCGCGGGTTTTAGTATTCTTGGGGTTCGCCCTTGGTGTCACAGAAGTGACACGTTGAGGGGCGATCTTCTGCTTCTCGGCAGTTGCCTTTGGTGTCACAGTAGTGACACGTTGCGAGGCGACCTTCTTCCTTTTGGCAGGAGCAGTTTCTTCTTCGGGAAGTGGGAATGGTCCCAGTGTCCCGAAGACGATGGTCCGGGGAGTCGAGGTCGACCCGGAGTTCAGAGAGTTGCTGAGGGAGTTGGTGCTTTGGCAGCTAGCAGGGCGCTTGCAAGTGCGCTCGGTTTGCTTCTGTTGAAGCATGAGCTGGTGCTTGTTTTCATCGAAGGTGATGATCAGTGAAGCTGCCATTGTTAGTTTCAAAATTTCTGAAACAAGACCACATCCATTAGTAATCACAAGAATATGATGATCATAAATGGGGAATTCTATGATTTTGTCTTTTCAAATCGCTCAAGGGACATGACCCAAGCAATATGAAGAAGGCAAAAAACCATAGAGGGTACAATTGTTCTGGTTGCAAGCATGGTAGGCTCGAAATGAGCGTTCCAATGACTGCTAGAAGCAATTGTATACCTAAATTCGACTTATCGAGAAGCGGAGCTTGCTCGAGATAAGAAGAATATAAGGTAGGAGTTACAAATGTGCCGGTCACAAATACAGTAGACCCTGAAAGGGCGTACTAGTACCGCTATGCACAAATGTTGGAGATCGCATCCATGAGATGGGATTCTCTGTTTTGAAAGGTCAGAAATGGATTCGTCAAAGAGAGCAGGTGGCATTCCGATCCGAATACGGGCTCAACGATTTCCGCGAGCACCAGTACCCAGAAGGGAAGGAACCACAATTTCTCGGATCTGAATCTAAAATGACGAGAGTTTTTTTTTTTTTTTTTTTTGAAGATTTTTTATTTTAAGATTTTTTTATTTTTGAAATCTTTTTTTTTATTTTTTTATTTTTATTTTATTTATATTTTTTTTCTTTAAGATTTTATTTGAAAATCATTTTTTTTTATTTTTTATTATTTTTTTATTTTGATTTTGATTTTTTTTTGTTTAAGATTTTTTTTTTGAAAATCTTTTTTTTTATTTATTTTTAATTTTTTTTTAATTTTTTAAGATTTAAAGACGAGAGAGTACACATAGGCCTCATAACCCGGTCTTATGAAACCTCAATTGATAGAATTGCCCCCAGGTAAGGGTAGGATTACTTAATGAACCCGTTTGGAGGACCCTTGCCTAAAACAGTCAAGCTGTCTCCACACTCTGGACATGGTTTTTCTTGAATCAATCGTGATCAAAGAACGCAATTGGTTTAACCTTAGTGGTCTATGTCTTTTTATTTATTTATTTAATTTTTTTTTTTAGATCCCTGACAGACTCATCGAAGAGAAACGATGGCCCAATCCCCGATCCGAACACGGGCTCAACGATTTCCGCGAGCACACATGCCCAGAAGAGAAAGGATCAAAGTTTCTCAATTTTGAATCCAAAACGAGAAATTTGATTTTTTTTTTTTTTATTTATCCCTGACAGATTCATCGAAGAGAAACGATGGCCCAAATCCCATTTCGAACAGGCTCAACGATTTCCGCGAGCACACGAACCATAGGAGAGGATCAAAGTTTCTCAATTTTGAATCCAAAAGGAGAAATTTGATTTTTTGTTATTTTTATTTTTTTTGAAAAGAGAAAGAGTGGAAATAAATTCGAAGAATTAGAAATTTCCAAAAAATCCCATCTCGTTTTTTTTAGATGCGAAATCCAACATAGGCCACCAACTAGAAAGTAGCCAAGGAATCTTGAGAAGAAGTATAAGCATAGAGCAAAAATATGGTATGCAAATATTTCATTTCCAAAGCATCGTGTTCTCAAATGAACGAGTCCCACCGGGTGTGCCAGCTTGATGGACAGCGACATTCGGCGCCGGGATGCTACCGGGGTCGGCGGGCGTGTGAGCCCGTTGGGTACGACCCTTTCGCGCCCGTGGGGGCCGAAGGCGTGTATCAACATTTTTTTTGGGTGGGTGTGCCAGATTTTCTATTTTACTTGGAATTGCAAGTGGTGATCCGGAGATCGACCTTCGCAAGTAAAAAGGAAATCAACTTCTTTCAAGTTTTCCATTGCACATATATTTAAGAAAAGAGACATTTTCTTGATTTGCCGTGAAAGGCGGTTTTTTTTTTGCATTTATAGCCGATTTTGTGGCGTTTATAGCCGATTTTGGCATTTATAGCCGATTTTGGCGTTTATAGCCGATTTACAATTCTTATCAATAATGAAAGACAAGAGTTGTGATTTTTTTTGTCTCTTTAGAAAAATACAAACTACAATGAAAAACAAGAAAAGGAGGATCTAACTTCTCAGGAGATTGTAGGGGACTCGTTCAGATTGACGGTCGCAAGCCATGTGTGGGCTTCGCCATCATTCATGCAGATGAGAACAGTGGATGCTCTTGATTCGCTTGGCTTGGCTATAACCTCAGATTTTTAGAGGACAAAGACCAAGAGGAGGTCCTATGTCCAATAAAAAGCTAAGTAGACGGGCTGAAAAGCCACCAGCTAACCTACCCTGTACGGCCAGTTCAGTTCAGGTTCAAATTTTTCACCTTTCTTCTTCACATTTCCCTTCTTTTCATTCTTAAAAAACATTTACACTTCCAGAACCTACAATACTTTCAAGAGAGCCAATTTCTAACATTTTCTAAACACCACTTCTCCATTCATTACCTTCTCCAAATTTCATCAAAACAAACCAAGTTACAAAATGAGAAATGGAGCTTCAATTCAAAATAGAAATCCAGAATTTTGGAGAGTAATTCAACCAGCATGCATATGGAGAAAATGAAACCACACTAAGCTTAATTGACAAACAATAACGTTTGAAAGCTTATTGAACATAACCAAAGCATTTTTCAAACAACATGTTCAAATATCTTACATGCACAATAATACTAAAAGGATCACTTGCCTTAGACCAAAAAATGAAATCCAAAACCTCCTCAAGGATCCCACTCAAGAGCTGAACCAAGATCTACAAAAAAAAAAACCCCAAGAAAAAACCTCTTAACCAACAAATTTTGAAAGACAAGAATCCATTTCGAAATGGGTGTTGTATGTGTTAGAAAAACAAGCTCCGTAGGAGTTTAAAAGCCTCTATTGAAGACAATGAGAGAGGCTATTACCTCTAGCTACCCAACCAAGAAGAGAATAGCTGGAAGGAGGTGGAAAGGTTGCAGGATTTTTGCCCAAGGATGCTCAGCTAAAACTTGAAGGAAGAGGAAGAAAATGATGTGCTCAAATCTTCATTGGAAGCCAAGAAGTGAGGCAAGCAAGGGAAGAAAGATTGCAGAAGAAAAAGATGGTTCTCAGCAGGTTTTTCCTTGATTTTCAAAAATAGGGAGAGTGGGTTTGAAAATGGGAAATGTGAGTGAGGAAGAAGAGAGGTTTAAGTGACTTAAAGGTGGGGCCATCAGGTCTAGATTTTGCGTTGAAAAAAACATGGCCTTGCAGGCCCCAGATGAAATCGATGGAAAGGATGAAATGATCCTCGAAAAATTTAGTTTTCGAAAAGTATAAATTTGACATGGTTTTGAGAATTTGAAATTCATGTCCATATTTGAGTGTGAAAAATCAATTTTACCCTTTTGAGCCGAAACACATATTTCTGGGCTTCAAACACAGACGGGTTAAACACAAAAGTTGTAGAAAATAATAAAATCATTCAAATTAAATCAAAACCACAATTAAAAATCGGAAAACTAGAATTAACCTCCCATACTTGCACGTGCACTCAAGGCTTCTCGGAGCATGTTTGACTAAAACTAAACGCTCTTAAAATTTCCAAAGCTATGTCCAAGACTAAAACCAATCGTATTCTAACCCAATGATCACTAAACCCACTTAAGAATAAACACTCACTTAATTAACACTATTCGAGCTAATCTGGGTCGGGTTTTAACATCCTCAAGCCCTTAGGGTATTTGGTCCACCAAATAAAACAACTTTTACCTCTGGCAATAATTGTGGATACTTTCTCTGAACTTGTTCTCTCAATTCCCATGTTGCTTCTTCCGGCTCGTGGTTTTCACAAAGTACCTTGACCCAACGAATAGTCTGATTTCTTAATTCTTGCTCTTTGATGTCAATGATTCTAGTCGGCTTTTCTACATACGAAGCATCCTCTCGGATCTCCAAAGGCTCGTGCTATAGTACATGAGAAAGACTAAGGACATACTTCTTGAGCATGGAAACGTGAAATACATTGTGCCCTGGAGAGTTCCAACGGTAACGCAAGTCTATAGGCAACGTCTCCAATCTTGCTCAAAATCTCATACAGACTAATAAACCTTCTTGACAATTTGCCCTTCTGTCCAAACCTTAGAGTTCCTCTGGCCGGTGAAACCTTCAAAAAGACTTGGTCACCCACTTGAAACTGTAACCCTCTTTGGCGAGTGTCTGCATAGCTCTTATGTCTACTTCGGGTGACCTTTAAACGTTTTTGAATCAACTTGATCTTGTCACTTGTCTCCCTAACTATTGTCAATCCATAAAAACTACGCACACCGACTTCTTCTCAGCAAACTGGAATTTTGCATCGTCTGTCATGGAGTACCTCAAAAGGTGCCATACCGATGTTAGAGTGGTAACTTTTGTTGTAAGCGAATTCACAAAGCAGCAAGTATTCATCCCACTAAACCTTGAAATCTAACACACCGATGGACAGCGACATTCGGTGCCGGGATGCTACCGGGGTCGGCGGGCGTGGGAGCCCGTTGGGTACGACCCTTTGGCGCCCGTGGGGGCCGAAGGCGTATATCAACATTTTTTTTGGGTGGGTGTGCCAGATTTTCTATTTTACTTGGAATTGCAAGTGGTGATCCGGAGATCGACCTTCGCAAGTAAAAAGGAAATCAACTTCTTTCAAGTTTTCCATTGCACATATATTTAAGAAAAGAGACATTTTCTTGATTTGCCGTGAAAGGCGGTTTTCTTTGGCATTTATAGCCGATTTTGTGGTGTTTATAGCCGATTTTGGCATTTATAGCCGATTTTGGCGTTTATAGCCGATTTACAATTCTTATCAATAATGAAAGATAAGAGTTGTGATTTTTTTTTTTGTCTCTTTAGAAAAATACAAACTACAATGAAAAGCAAGAAAAGGAGGATCTAACTTCTCAAGAGATTGTGGGGGACTCGTTCAGATTGACGGTCGCAAGCCATGTGTGGGCTTCGCCATCATCCATGCAGATGAGAACAGTGGATGCTCTTGATTCGCTTGGCTTGGCTATAACCTCAGATTTTTAGAGGACAAAGACCAAGAGGAGGTCCTATGTCCAATAAAAAGCTAAGTAGACGGGCTGAAAAGCCACGTCTAAGCCATTTGGAAGCAGGAGGAGAAGGCGAAGGACCCGGGCCTCAGTCCGAGGTCGCCACGGGACTGGTATCAGAGCGGGACATGTTTCAGGCAATTAAAAGAAATTAGAAAATCTTAGGGACATGACGAGGATTCGTGAGTTCGTTAGATTGTTTAGTATGGATTTAGAAACCAACCCAACCATATTATTGTGTACTAACATTTTGTTTTATAGCATCATGCCTCCAAGAAAAGGTCCAAATAATAATGCTTCGGGTAGTAATCAGAATGACACAAATCCGGCCAATGGACCCACAATGACACAATTTCAAGAACTCATGCAGGCCATGTTAGAACAGCAGAGGCAAGAAAATGAAACTCAATCAAGATTCCAAGAACAGATGGCAAAAAAGGATGAAGAAATGGCTCAAGTCCAGAGACAACTCTTGGATGTTCTACAGAATAGGCCACAAGCTCCACCTATGCAACCTCTGGGTCTAACTATTGTTATCAACAATAGGGAACTTGTTTGAGAAATTCAGGAAGAGAGCATTAAAGGAATTCTCAGGACACGAGGACCCGTTAGTTGCAGATGATTGGCTGGCAAACACTGAGAGGATCTTTGATGTCTTCACATGCACAAGAAGACAGAAGGTCAACCTTATGGCTTCTTTGTTCTATGAACTTGCAGATTAATGGTGGCCGATGGTCAAGGACCCGTATATGACTATGGCTAATGAGGGAGCATGGGCAGCATTCAAGACACAATTTCAAGACAAGTACATCCCATCACATGTCAATAGACAAAAAGCCATTGAGTTCCAGCAGCTCAAGCAAGGCAGCATGACAGTCCTAGAGTATATCACCAAGTTTAAGAGGCTAGCCAGATATGCTACCGAACTTATTGGCACCGAACAAAAGAAGATAACCAAGTTTTTGGAAGGACCGAATCCAATCATCATGAGAGATGCCATAGGAGTGGTTCCACCAACTACCTATGATGAAGCTGTCAACGGGCATATAAATTCGAAGATATTAACAACCTGATCATTCAGGACAGGAAGCAGCACTACCAGCAGCAGAATCAGAGGAAACAGCATAACAAGAAGCCAAGGCAAGATCAAAATCCTCCAAGGCAAACGGCATGTGGGCATTGTGGAAAGAACCATGAGACTAGTCAGTGTCGCAAAGCCGCGGGAGCTTGTTTTAGATGTGGATCATTGGATCATGCAATCAAGGATTGCCTAGTCATACGGGATCAAGCCAATAGGAATCAGCAACAACGACAAGTGGCTCCTCAGAACCAATCACCAGTTTAGAATCGTGCTAAGCAGCCTCAGCAACAGCAAGGCAGACCACAAGGTCAAAATCAATTTGCTCGTCCTCCTCAGTAAAACAAGAATATACAAGGGAGACAAAAACAGGCATTGAATATGCCACAGCAACAAGGAAGGGCATATCATCTCAACCGTGTGGATGCAGATACTGCAGGAGACGTGGTATAAGGTACACTTCTTGTTTGTGGAGTATAAGCACATATTTTATTTGATACTAGATCTATCCATTCCTTTTTGTCCCCCATATTTGCCAACAAGATAGATAATTGGCCTAGAGAACTTGATTTTATTCTGACTGTCAACACACGAATAGGTAAACAAGTTATCTGTAGAACCTATTACCCCGACTGTCCCATCCTCCTAGGCCAAGCTGTTTTACCAGCAAACCCCATTGTCTTGGGCATGCATGATTTTGACATCATCTTAGGCATGGATTGGTTAGAAACATATCAAGTGACGATGGACTATTTTGCCAAGACCATTACATTTAAGTTGAAAGGAGCACAGGCAGAACTGATGATTCAAGGAGATAAGAGGAAAATTCAAATAGGATTTATCTCGTCATTGAAAGCAAACCGACTAGTACAGAGTGGTTGTGAAGCTTATATTGCTTTTATCACGGAGGATAAACATTCCCAAGGGGTGGAGGATATCCCCGTGGTATGTGAATTTCTAGACGTTTTTCAAAAGAAATCCCGAGATTGCCACCAATCAGAGAGGTTGGATTCACAATTGAGCTTCTACCAGGAACAATTCCTATCTCCATAGCACCTTATAGAATGGCTCCAGCAGAATTGGGAGAGTTAAAACTCCAATTGCAAGAATTATTGTGCAAAGGCTTCATTAAACCAAGTGTTTCACCATGGGGAGCACCAGTGTTGTTTGTGGAAAAGAAAGATGGAAGCTTGAGGATGTGCATTGATTATAGAAGATTGAACCATGTGACTATCAAGAGAAAGTATTCGTTGCCAAGAATAGATGAATTGTTTGATCAATTGCAAGGAGCAGCTTACTTTTCCAATATAGACTTAAGGTCCGGATATCATCAGCTGAGAGTAAGAGACTCAAAAATAGCTTTTCGAACAAGGTATGGGCACTATGAATTTTGGGTGATGCCATTTGGGTTGACTAATGCACCAGCAGTAATCATGGCTCTCATGAATAAGGTCTTTGCACAACACTTGGATCGCTCCACGGTAGTTTTTATCGATGATGTTCTCGTGTATTCCAAGAGTCAGAAGGATCATGAAAAACACTTGAGGACCTCATTGCAACTTCTGAGGGACAATTAGTTGTATGCAAAGCTCAGTGAGTGTGAATTTTGGCTAGAGCAGATTGCTTTTCTAGGTCACATCATTTCCAAAGAAGGTTTATCAGTAAATCCATCCAAGATAGAAACAGTTAACAGTTGGAAGAGGCCAAGTAATGTGATAGAAATCAGAAGCTTTTTGCGATTAGTAGGCTATTATCGAAGATTTGCCCAAGGTTTTTCATCCATTGCAGCACCCTTGACAAAGTTGACTCGGAAAGGTGTGCCATTTGTGTGGACAGATCAGTATGAGGCCAGTTTCCAAGAGTTAAAGAAGAGACTAACTGTCACGACCCCAAACCCGGGGTCCGTGAATTGGGAGTTAAGCAATAATTATGTTTCTCCCAAGATCCGCGTGTGTGAGGATTACAAATTCCAACACACTCTGAATATTTAGCGGAAGCTTTCGTGGTGTTGCGACTCGGAGTCCGTGGCCATTGGATTCCGCACCGCACTCAACCCAAGCATATAGTCATCTTATCAATGATCCATCTCAGACTGGAATAAACCATCACAATAAAAGTACAGAGCTGACAGTAACAGGGTATTACATTCCCATATATGTTCAAGTTACAAATAACAATGTGTATTAATTACAAATCCCAAGTAACAAGGCTAATAGAAGCCATACAAGAAAACAAGCTAATGATCACTACCCCATATGTGACGTAATTCCGATGTCAAGCTCAATGTCTACATGACATAGCCAACAAACAACCTGAAAGCTCATGGCTCCACGGCCAACACGTGCACTCGTCTCGGGTGAAGAAGTCTGGACCTGAGTACCAAAGTAGTAGGTCAAACACGACGATCTGGCAGGTGGGTGAAAAGATATAAACAATATACTAAACAATAAAACATGTAATAAATCATGCTGTCTGATCAAAGTTGTACATAATTAAAAATGTATAAGAAATCATGAATATCTAACAAAATCATGTATTCATATAAAACGGGTGTGAAACGTGAATATTTGACAAAACATGTACTCCTTTAAAACATGTATGAAACATGAACATTTCACAAACCGGAAACTCATTTAAAGCATGTATAAATAATGAATATTTATTAAGAAAACACATGATCAATATAAAGCAGTACGGGTATCAAGGATCAGGAACTATCAAGATGGCAACCACACAAAGCTAAATCCTCTATCACTGAAGTGATAGAGCAAGCATATCAAGGCGTTGACCTCAGTCACCGAAGTGAGGAGGAACAACGAAATTTACATATACATATACTATATACGGGACATGACCACGGTAGCGAGCCGGGCATCAGGAACCACAGTAGCAATCTGCAGTATCGGGACAAGACCACGGTTAATAAACCGGGTAGCGAGATCCAAACTGCAGCTGGCGGGACAAGAAGGGATCTCCAAGTCGGTAGATCAGACCGACAAGGTCATCCAAGCTTAGTGGTGACGACTCATAGGTTATATGCAAGTAAACAAAACAAATACATGTGCGCATGTTCTCTTTTTGGCTCATGGGTTCGCACTACAAAGCTCTGGCCCCATATTGCCTCAAGGTTTTTGTTCATGGGTCATATACAAGAAATCAACAAGTACGAATATAATGGGACAGGATACCCATAGGCACAAAAACATGTCTGTATCGGGTCGGGCATAAACGGGTTAGCAACATGCTAAAAAGAAACATAAATTTCAATACCTTCGGGGCAAGTCTAGTCATAAAATATGAGATTCAAAGTGTACAAGTGAAATTCGAATTTAATTAAGACATAATGGATTTCTATACTTTTCCGGGCCAATCGTTGAGGGTCCTAGATTCATATCGATGTGAATAGGGTCCCGTATGTCTAATTTGACATAAACTTGGTACTCCATGAGAATTAAGGACATCTCGGATCCCTATGCACATTGATGAGCCTAAGGATCCTTGACGAATCTTCATAATGGGGTTTCTCTTCATCCGGACTCCATAAAATGCCTTCCAAGTTCTTATATTGCATTGGGGCTCTGTCGCACCCCCAAAACCGGGATCCGATCTCGGGGACGCGAGCATGGGGAGAATTTGTATTTCCCCTCCCAGGATCCGCGTGTGTGAGGATAACAAAATTCACAACACATCAAAATATTTCGCGGAAGCTATACAAGACGTTACGACCCGGAATCCGTATCCATCGGGTTCCGTGTCGTACTCGATCTGTCAGCACAAGATTGTCATAGACATATTTAAATTCAGACTGGAACCATTCATAATATCAAGATATACAGAGCTGACAGTAACAGGCTTATCATTACCCAACATATTCAAGTTACAAATTAACAAGTGCATTAATTACAATTCCCAAGAAACAGGCTAACAAAAGCCGTACACAATAACAAGCTAGAACAAATACTACCCAATGGTGTAACGTAACTCCGGAGTCAAGCATGACGTCTACATGACATCGCTGACACAACAAGCTGCAAAACTCGTGGCTCAACAGCCCTCTGCACGCGAACTAGATCAAAACAAGGACCTGCTATCTAGAGCACCAAAACAGAAGTATATCAGACACGACGGTCTGGCAGGTGATCAAAATAGGCAAGAGCATAAACAAAATCAAGGTTTAAAGGAAACAAGAACTAAAAACACTTCATTGAACTTGAAACAAGTTTACAAGATTTAAAAACAATGCATGAACATGATGCTTATCAGGAAATCATTAGTGCATGCACGATATACGGAACAAGGTATGAATACATATAATATCATGATTAGTAAAATCCACAAAGAGCCCATCCTTTCTCCATCATACATGATGATAAGAGTAAGCACGCAAGACAAGCACGACAAGAAACAAGATCCCACGCCACACAAGGTAGACGGGGTATCCGGCCGCGGAACCGGACCACGAACACGCACGATGTGTCAATTCAAGACACGACTAGTCTGCAGACAGTCCACGAGTTTAAGGACCCCCAGGTAGTGGATCAAGCTAAAAGGGCGGTCCAAGCTCAGTGAAATCACTTATATCATGAATGCATAAAACATGGCGATACACGTTCGAGAGCACGACAAAACAAGAGGGAAATCATTTGTCAAACACGTCACGACAAGGCTAGCACGATAGCATAATATAAAATGCTTAACAAACTGAAGAAATGATTCCCTTTTTCTTTCTTGAAACACGATTCTTGAAACACATCTTAAATACAAGCTTATACTTGAAATTCGGGCAAATACACGATGAAACACGAAGTATCAAAACAAGATTCTTGGTTCTTGAAACAAATCTTCAAACAACTTATACTTGAAAATCAAACGAGAACACGATGATGTACGTAACATCAAAACAGAAGTTCAAACACGAAATCTATCAAGTTTAGGCTAAGACCATTCATTGACCCTTGTGGAGTTGAAACCCAAATGTCGGAGTTTCGATAAGGTTTGGTGCCTCAGAAGTTATAGTACATTTTGGAATTCCAAGTGCACAAGGTCAATAAAAAGGTCTAAAACCTAGTCTAGTTTTCCTTCTCGCAAAAGTCCTTCAAAACAGTCCTTTTTGTAACTGTCGGTCAACGATCGGTTAACCGTCGGTTAACCGAGGTCGATCTGTCGGTCGACCGAAGGCTTGACCGACAGATCCCAGCCCAGAATTGCTGCTCTCTGGAATTCAAACCGACAGATCCTCGGTCGACCGAAGGCTTGACCGACGGATGACCTGACAAAAATGTTGCTCTCTGGAAATTGAACCGACAAGTCCTCGGTTGGTGTCGGTCGACCTGTCGGTCAACCGAAACTTGACCGACAGCTGACCGACAGGACTCGGGCAGTGCATTTCTGTACAGATTTTTCACAACTTCTTCCCTTCTTCACTTCTACATTTTTACCACCTGCACTCCCCAAGCCTCCATGCTTTCCAAGGGATTCATTACACACATTAAAGAGCATTCCATCCACAATTTGTCCATTCATTCCAAAGAGAAAACATCAAGACATTTTAAGGTATAAAATCATAAAGCTAACAAGATCAAACAAGATTCCAAGAACTTACAAAATCATTGCTAACAATACAAATGAAGAAGCCAAAACTCATGACTTGAAAGAGCATGAACATGACTTGCATTATGAGATTAAACATGGAAAACATGTCTTAATGAAAGATTAAAACCCTAATGCAAACATGAGCAATATACATAAGAAATCCTATAGAGATCACTTGCCTTTTGTCCAAATGCCAAGCAAAACTTTCACAAATCCAAATCAAAGAGTTGATCCACGAAATCTACACAAAAGCCCCAAAAGAAAGCACATAAAAATCACCATTTTTGTCACTACAAAGCCCCATTTCGAAAATGGGTTTGAAAACATAGAAAACAAGTTCTAAATGAACTAAAAGAACACCAAATGAAAAGAGGAACAAGAGCCCTAACCTTTTGCTAGCCAAACAAGAAGAATGGAGGTTGAAGACGATGAATAGTGTCGGGGATTTGGCTCAAAAACGGGTCCAATCGAAGCTTGAGAAGAGAGGAAAAGAATGGCGGAAACGAAACGAAGATTGGAGTCTCCTTGCTAGATGATCCAAGGAAGAAAAGGCCAAGAAGAGGGCTGCCTTCTCCACTCCCACTCTAGGGCAACCGTTGCAGGAAAAAGGAAGAAGAAAATGGAGGAGAGAGAGTAAGAGACCTTTTATAGTGTCTGGAGGGTGGGTCCCAATGCAGTAGAACTTGAAACGATTAAAACTTGGTCTTGCGGACCCCGGATGAAATCGACGAAGAAGAACAAAACGATCGTCGAAAAATCTAGTTTTCAAAAAGTATATTTTCCCCAATTTCTGAAATTTTCGAAATTCATGGACAGATTTAGTGAAAATTGTCATTTTTGCCCTTTTTCTCGAAAAACGCGATTTCTGAGTATTAAATCAAGATGGTCAAAACATGAAAGTTGTTCATAACAATAAAATGAGTCGAAAGGAATAAAATTTGGAATTTTTAGAAACCAATAATAAATTCTCACAAAAATACAATTTACAAGGGTCGGATCAAAACAAGGTCAATGGTCTTTTAAAACTCTCAAAAGTTATGAAAAATCTATTCAAACTCAAAAACAAAGTCAAGTCATCTCTAATCTTGTTTAAAAAGCTAAATCACAATTAAGACAATACTAAACCCAAAAATTGAGGGTCGGGGTCTTACATCCTCCCCCCCTTAGAATCCATTTGGTCCTCCAAATGGTCTAAACCAAATCAAAAATCAAAAACTCAAAAGATCAAAGAAAACACTGAAGACCCAAAGACTAAAGAAAACACCGAAGACTCAAAGACCAAAGAAAACACTGACACCCTAAGTTGAACCTCGGAAACTGAGCTATCCCTGATCAATCCTGACAAAGAGAAGCGCCGGCAACAACACGTCTGATTCGATTGAAAACTTCACACTATCACACATATCTGTCCAACAACCTATTCTTCTAACAAATCCAATGTTCAATAACTTCTCTAGTCATCCTTCGGTGGTCATTTGACGTCCTTACAATGGATCATCTCTTTTACTAACTTTGTTAATCACTGTCTGTCTGAGAAGCAGCGAGTTCTGTCTCACTCTATCACCCCGAAATTTTTATGCCCACTGTTATACCGAGATGTACACGATGATCCTGACATTTTCATGTAGATGTGATCGTAGACATGCTTTCTCTGAAATAATCTTCATCCCGGAGAAATTCTGGAATCCCATATATCTGCTCTCACTGTACTACTCAGATTCTGGTTCCTGATCTTCGAAGAATTGGCGAAGCTGAAGTGCTACCACGTACCAGTCTCTTCCATCCTCTATCTATGTTATCCAAATTCTTGAAACTATGCTGCCACATCTTACAAAATTCTATAAGTGTCCTGTTTCTGACTCGGTCGGTTACAACTCAGATACTCCACTACTACAACCCAGATGCTAAACTGCCATAACCTGCTGAGCTGCTCTGAGTTTCAACACTTCGTATGGTTTGCCTCTTTCAAATCTTATTTCTAAATCTCTTACCATTGACATGTATAACTGGTCTTAGAATTCAAATCTGTGTTTAAAGTCTTGGAGTCCAACCTTTCTGTGCTATGCTCACAGTTCCTGTTCACATCTGATTATATCTGTCTATTGTTCTAGATCTCTTATCTGAAGATGCGTTATCAACAAAACATCTGTCAACTTGGTATCCTTCTATGGAAAGTCAAAATCTCCAACCCAAGCCTTGAAACAATCCTACCACATGCTCTTACTAATTCTCCTATCTACCCTTGGTTTCAGAAAATTGGCGACGCTGAGTACTACCAGATGTGTCTTACTTTGGGCAATGTCGTCCAGTCCTCGGTACACTTCTGTCATCTCTGTTTGCTTGTTCAACCAAGAGGTTCACAACTCTGTAGGTTTCCAGCTCTGACCAAACCTGCTAACATTCTAACAGTTATGCTACTCCACATTTCCAAACTTCGTAAGGTGTGCTTCTATCAAACTCTGTCTCTGTCTTCCTGTCTTTTACCCAGGCATGCATAGCTGACCTTGCGAGCTCGATTCGTGTCCACAATCCTAGAATAAAGTCTTTCTTCAAAATAACCAAAAGTTCTTGTTACTCTGACTCTTTCTGTCCAGTTGCCATTTGTCCTCTGCATAATAATCGATTCCTAACCAAACGTGTTTGTTCACTTCGCGTCACTTCAACGGTTATAACTCTGCATTTAAATCTCGAAACTGCTCAAATCAAACCTTGGTTGCTCAATCTTCCGCCTCTGTTTCAGGTTCACCATCCTCAAGCCTCGCACATGTTTCATTCTTTTCTATATCTTTCAACTGACCTTGTCCATAGGTTATGATTCTTCAGCTTGCATCTGTACTCTGCCCAAACTAATGTTTTACGAGTCGGTAAAATCCACAAAATCTGCTCTATCATGTAACCAGGTAACAATCAATTCTGCATACTGCTATCTACACTTTGCCAAAAACTGAATTCTCATGCTTCTAACCATTCACTGATACACCTCGCTGAGTCAACTTCACCACTATAGCTACACTTGTTGAACTTCCTCGAACAATTCTCCGTCACAAGTTCATCAATACTCGAGAAGTTTCTAACTTTCTCACATCTTCTTGGAGCCGTACCACTGAAAATCACCTCAAACCACATAAAGTCCACCACTTATCCAGCTTTTGAAGTCTTCTAACTTAGGAAGATAATCCAAGTTTATCCAAAAATCTGCACTTACTTGTCTAACACACCATCTGACGATACACGATCAACTATAATTGGATCTTTACATACCATTCACATAACTTGCTGACTAACAGCTACTCACAAATTCCCTTGCTGACTCCATCTGCGACATCGAAAAGCTGGAAATTCTGCCAAAGTCCTTCGAGAATCACGTGCTAAGTCCACAAAATGCCACAAAACATCGACTCTTTGCCACAAAAACAAGCAAAAGATACTAAATGTGGGTACGGATACATTAAATCCTCCCCCACTAGAAAAGAATTTGGTCCTCCAAATTCCCTAACAACAAGGACAAGAACACGAGACAAAGAGGGTCTCCCCCACTAGAAGAAAACAAACCGAGCTGATAAAACAATGGCAAGCCAAAACAAAATCCACACGATCTAAGGAGTCCTCACCACACGTCTTAAGGTTACTAGAGTGTTTTATTTCCTAGAAACCTGCCCGCTCTGATACCAGTCTGTCGCGCCCCCAAAACCGGGATCCGATCTCGGGGACGCGAGCATGGGGAGAATTTGTATTTCCCCTCCCAGGATCCGCGTGTGTGAGGATAACAAAATTCACAACACATCAAAATATTTCGCGGAAGCTATACAAGACGTTACGACCCGGAATCCGTATCCATCGGGTTCCGTGTCGTACTCGATCTGTCAGCACAAGATTGTCATAGACATATTTAAATTCAGACTGGAACCATTCATAATATCAAGATATACAGAGCTGACAGTAACAGGCTTATCATTACCCAACATATTCAAGTTACAAATTAACAAGTGCATTAATTACAATTCCCAAGAAACAGGCTAACAAAAGCCGTACACAATAACAAGCTAGAACAAATACTACCCAATGGTGTAACGTAACTCCGGAGTCAAGCATGACGTCTACATGACATCGCTGACACAACAAGCTGCAAAACTCGTGGCTCAACAGCCCTCTGCACGCGAACTAGATCAAAACAAGGACCTGCTATCTAGAGCACCAAAACAGAAGTATATCAGACACGACGGTCTGGCAGGTGATCAAAATAGGCAAGAGCATAAACAAAATCAAGGTTTAAAGGAAACAAGAACTAAAAACACTTCATTGAACTTGAAACAAGTTTACAAGATTTAAAAACAATGCATGAACATGATGCTTATCAGGAAATCATTAGTGCATGCACGATATACGGAACAAGGTATGAATACATATAATATCATGATTAGTAAAATCCACAAAGAGCCCATCCTTTCTCCATCATACATGATGATAAGAGTAAGCACGCAAGACAAGCACGACAAGAAACAAGATCCCACGCCACACAAGGTAGACGGGGTATCCGGCCGCGGAACCGGACCACGAACACGCACGATGTGTCAATTCAAGACACGACTAGTCTGCAGACAGTCCACGAGTTTAAGGACCCCCAGGTAGTGGATCAAGCTAAAAGGGCGGTCCAAGCTCAGTGAAATCACTTATATCATGAATGCATAAAACATGGCGATACACGTTCGAGAGCACGACAAAACAAGAGGGAAATCATTTGTCAAACACGTCACGACAAGGCTAGCACGATAGCATAATATAAAATGCTTAACAAACTGAAGAAATGATTCCCTTTTTCTTTCTTGAAACACGATTCTTGAAACACATCTTAAATACAAGCTTATACTTGAAATTCGGGCAAATACACGATGAAACACGAAGTATCAAAACAAGATTCTTGGTTCTTGAAACAAATCTTCAAACAACTTATACTTGAAAATCAAACGAGAACACGATGATGTACGTAACATCAAAACAGAAGTTCAAACACGAAATCTATCAAGTTTAGGCTAAGACCATTCATTGACCCTTGTGGAGTTGAAACCCAAATGTCGGAGTTTCGATAAGGTTTGGTGCCTCAGAAGTTATAGTACATTTTGGAATTCCAAGTGCACAAGGTCAATAAAAAGGTCTAAAACCTAGTCTAGTTTTCCTTCTCGCAAAAGTCCTTCAAAACAGTCCTTTTTGTAACTGTCGGTCAACGATCGGTTAACCGTCGGTTAACCGAGGTCGATCTGTCGGTCGACCGAAGGCTTGACCGACAGATCCCAGCCCAGAATTGCTGCTCTCTGGAATTCAAACCGACAGATCCTCGGTCGACCGAAGGCTTGACCGACGGATGACCTGACAAAAATGTTGCTCTCTGGAAATTGAACCGACAAGTCCTCGGTTGGTGTCGGTCAACCGAAACTTGACCGACAGCTGACCGACAGGACTCGGGCAGTGCATTTCTGTACAGATTTTTCACAACTTCTTCCCTTCTTCACTTCTACATTTTTACCACCTGCACTCCCCAAGCCTCCATGCTTTCCAAGGGATTCATTACACACATTAAAGAGCATTCCATCCACAATTTGTCCATTCATTCCAAAGAGAAAACATCAAGACATTTTAAGGTATAAAATCATAAAGCTAACAAGATCAAACAAGATTCCAAGAACTTACAAAATCATTGCTAACAATACAAATGAAGAAGCCAAAACTCATGACTTGAAAGAGCATGAACATGACTTGCATTATGAGATTAAACATGGAAAACATGTCTTAATGAAAGATTAAAAACCTAATGCAAACATGAGCAATATACATAAGAAATCCTATAGAGATCACTTGCCTTTTGTCCAAATGCCAAGCAAAACTTTCACAAATCCAAATCAAAGAGTTGATCCACGAAATCTACACAAAAGCCCCAAAAGAAAGCACATAAAAATCACCATTTTTGTCACTACAAAGCCCCATTTCGAAAATGGGTTTGAAAACATAGAAAACAAGTTCTAAATGAACTAAAAGAACACCAAATGAAAAGAGGAACAAGAGCCCTAACCTTTTGCTAGCCAAACAAGAAGAATGGAGGTTGAAGACGATGAATAGTGTCGGGGATTTGGCTCAAAAACGGGTCCAATCGAAGCTTGAGAAGAGAGGAAAAGAATGGCGGAAACGAAACGAAGATTGGAGTCTCCTTGCTAGATGATCCAAGGAAGAAAAGGCCAAGAAGAGGGCTGCCTTCTCCACTCCCACTCTAGGGCAACCGTTGCAGGAAAAAGGAAGAAGAAAATGGAGGAGAGAGAGTAAGAGACCTTTTATAGTGTCTGGAGGGTGGGTCCCAATGCAGTAGAACTTGAAACGATTAAAACTTGGTCTTGCGGACCCCGGATGAAATCGACGAAGAAGAACAAAACGATCGTCGAAAAATCTAGTTTTCAAAAAGTATATTTTCCCCAATTTCTGAAATTTTCGAAATTCATGGACAGATTTAGTGAAAATTGTCATTTTTGCCCTTTTTCTCGAAAAACGCGATTTCTGAGTATTAAATCAAGATGGTCAAAACATGAAAGTTGTTCATAACAATAAAATGAGTCGAAAGGAATAAAATTTGGAATTTTTAGAAACCAATAATAAATTCTCACAAAAATACAATTTACAAGGGTCGGATCAAAACAAGGTCAATGGTCTTTTAAAACTCTCAAAAGTTATGAAAAATCTATTCAAACTCAAAAACAAAGTCAAGTCATCTCTAATCTTGTTTAAAAAGCTAAATCACAATTAAGACAATACTAAACCCAAAAATTGAGGGTCGGGGTCTTACAGGCTCCAAACAATACCTCCCCAAGCTTAAAACAATGTTTCAAGTCTCCAAGTATTGATAGGTCATATGCAAGAAGTCGGGCATGTATAAAACGCTTGATGAAATTGTATAAGCGGGCGAAACGGGGTGCTCAAGGCATAAATATCATTTCAACACCGGGTCAAGTACATCGGGCTGGCAAAATGCTACGAGTACAGTTTCAGTATTCTCGGGATTGATAAAATCATAACTCATTAATTTCGGAAATAGTGGGGTGCAATAAACTTTCAAAATGTCGGGACAAGTATCGGGTTCAAAACCAATTCAAGGTGAATAGGGATCCCGTATGTCATTCTTCATAATAACTCGGTACTCTTTGAATTTGGAAACATTCCGGGCTTCTTACACACCTTAGTAACCTCAACATTTCAACGAATCCTGACTATGTGGTTTCTCACTCGAACGGGCTTCCAACAAACATTTCATCTTTGTTTCGAACATATTCCAGGTGGAAGGTGCCCAATGCTTTTGGAAAGGTTCACAAGCAAATGGGATGGGAACTCCCTTCATCTCTCTTTATTCCCATAATTCTGGGAAGTTCGGTTACCTGGCGGTCACCTGGCGGTTAGCCGCCAATGGATTCGGCGGTTAGCCGCTGGCTGACCGTGGTTGACCTGACCAAATGCAGCATTTTGGAAATGTAACCGCTTCAGTTCGGTTGGCTGGCGGTTAGCCGCCGATGGATTCGACGGTTAGCCGCTAGTTGACCGTGAGGCTGACCGTAAAGTTACAGCTCTCTGGAAAAGTAACCGAAACCGGTTCGGTTAGCCGCCAGTCACCAGACGGCTAGCCGCTATGTGACCGTCGGCTGACCGCCAGTTGCGGGAACTCCACAATGCAGTTCAGATTCAGGTCCTCCTTTCTCCAATCCATTCCTTTCCCTCTCCAATCACTTACCTGCAATAAAATGAACTGAAAGCTCCTCCTATTCCACCTTCAACTCTTCTCCAACATCAAAACTTCTACATATCATTATCCAATCACTTCTTCCTTTTTCACTCTCAACCATAAGAGAAGAGGAACTCCACAATCACCGAGACCCATTTAAGCCAAAAACAAGAGATAGACAAAGATTAAAATCCACCATGTTTCCAAAACATTAAATGTACTTTCATAAGCATTTATTTCAAATCTATGCAAGTTCATAAACATGAGTATAAATAGCAAACCAACCACATTCCTCACAAAGTTCAATAAATACTAAAACTATCCAATCATCCACTTGCCTTAGGTCCAAGCTCAAAACACTATCAAGATCAACCTACAAGCAAAGCAAAGAAAACCCCCAAAACAAACCTATCTTAGAACCCTAAAATGGTAATTCAAGAAAGACAAGGAATGTGGCAAACAAAGTTAGGGAAATGAGATCTAAGGGGATGCCATTGCACAAATAAGGAAAATGGGAAGGAGTCCTTACCTCTAGGCCATTAATCAACAAGAAGAAGCTTGGAAAAAGGGGCTGCCCACCTTGGTTTCCCACGAAAATGGTGTCAAAAGAGAGAGGAGATGAAGGGGAAGAAGTTGCCGGAGTTTCCTCGTCGGATTGGTAGCTTGGAGGCTCCATTTGAGCAAGAGAAATGGAAGAAAAAGAAGAAAGATGGCTGCTGGTACTGTAGCAAGGAAGTTGCAGCCGATGGAAATGGGAATGAGGGAGAAAGAGAGGAAGTTGTCCTTTTTATAATGGGTGGGTGTGAGGTCCACACTAAGTAGAATTTGTAATGGAGATTAGAGGGCTTTCTAGACCTCGGATCAAAAAACTTAAAACATGAAAAGTGTCCGGCATGAAATTATCTTTCAACAAGGTTAATATTGACATACTTCCGGGGTCCACATAAAAAGTCAACTGTTTGGTCAAACGGGTTAAAGAATGGAAATTTTGGGATTTCTTGAAAAAACTGATTTTAGGAGCTTCGAATGGGCACTGAGTGAACACGAAAGTTGTAGGGAATGGCGAGATTAGTCAAATAAAGCTGAAATGGGAATTTTTGGGAATCACCAAGAATCTCCCCACGCTGACCACGCAAAACAAATGGGACCCTACGGTCACTGTCTAGATTCACTGGCTCTCAAAACTTCCCAAAGCTAATGAAAAGTCATTCTAACTCAAAAACTCAACCAAACAACCACTAAACCCATTGAGAAAACCAAATCACGATTAAAATCACACTAAAGCAGGAAATTAGGGGTCGGGTTCTCACACTAACCACAGCTCCAATCCTTACATTACCGTCAAGCAGTGGCGGATTTATTATTTTTATGGATGCATCGAATGTGGGACTAGGCTGTGTATTGATGCAGGATGGCAAAATGATTGCCTATGACTCGAGATAGTTGAAAGATCACGAGAAGAACTATGCAACTCATGACTTGGAGTGAACTGCAATCGTTTTTGCTTTGAAGATGTGGAGACACTATCTCTACGGAGAATATTTTAAAGTTCATTCAGACCACCAGAGTTTACAATACTTGTTTTTACAGAAGGAATTAAACATGAGGCAGAGACGGTGGATGGAGTACATTAAGGACTATGACTTTCCAATCAAGTATCATCCAAGGAAAGTGAACATAGTAGCTGACGCTTTGAGCAGAAAATCAGTGGTTATGGCTAGTCTAAGAGGAGTCAATGTTTTCTAGCAGTTCGAAGAACTAGGGGTGGAAGTGTAACCACCAAAGAAGGGTGTGATGTTAGCAAACATGACAGTATTTGAACCCAACTTCATCCAGAAGATTAAGGACAGTCAGTTACAAGATCCAGACTTAGAAAGGATTGTGGAGCATATTACGGAACATCCATGTTTCAGGATGGTGAACGGGATATTGTACTTTCATGATCGGTTGTGTGTGCCTAATGTGGATGATTTGAAGAATGAGTTAGTGACCGAAGCTCACAGTACAAAGTACTTTATGCATCCGGGTAGCACGAAGATGTACCACAACTTGAAGAACCGATTTTGGTGGAATAACATGAAATGAGAGATAGCGGCCTTTGTGTCTCGTTGCCTAACGTGTCAGTTGATCGAAGCAGAGCATCAGAAACGGCCTAGTTTGCTACAACCCTTAGAAATTCCAGAGTGGAAATGGGAGCACATCGCCAAGGATTTTGTTTCTGGTTTGCCGAATACTAAGAAGAGGAATAACGCGATTTGAATTATTGTTGATCGTCTCACGAAGACTGCTCACTTCATTCCAATGAAGACAGGAAATAAGATGCACATGGCACCACTTACAGAACTATTCGTCAATGAGATTGTCAGCAGGCATGGTTAGCCAATATCAATCACCTCCGACCACAATAGCAGATTTGTTTCAAGGTGCTGGAAGACTCTACATGAATCCATGGGTACCAAGCTATAATTCAGCACAACGTATCACCCACAGACAGATGGTTAATCTGAACGCACTATACAGACTCTTGAAGACATGTTATGTGCTTGTGTATCAGATTTCAAGGTTCAATGGGATGAGTACTACTTGCCACTTTGTGAGTTCGCGTACAACAATAGCTACCATTCTAGCATCGGCATGGCACCTTTTGAGGCACTCTATGGTAGAAGATGCAGAACCCCAGTTTGCTGGGAAAAAGTCAGTGTTCGTAGTTTTCATGGACCGACAATAGTTGGAGAAATAAGTGACAAGGTCAAACTGATCCAGGAACGTTTAAGGTTCGCCTGAAGTAGACAGAAAAGTTTTGCTGACACTCGTCGAAGGGACTTACAGTTTCAAGTGGGTGACAAAGTATTCTTGAAAGTATCACCGGTTAGAGGGACTCTGAGATTCGGTCAGAAGGGCAAGCTAGCAAGAAGATATATAGGACCGTATGAGATTCTGACTAAGATTGGAGAGGTTGCATATAGACTCGCACTACTGACGAAACTGTCCGGAGTACACAATGTATTTCATGTCTCCATGTTAAAGAAATATGTTCCTAACCCTATGCATGTACTACAGCACGAGCCATTTGAAATCCGAGAACATGCATCATATGTTGAAAGACTGAGCAGAATCATTGATACCAAGGAACAATAATTGAGAAATCGAACTATTCATAGGGTCAAGGTACTTTGGGAAAATCATGAGCCGGAAGAAGCAACATGGGAATTAAGAGATCAAGTTCAGAGAAGGTATCCACAATTGTTGCCAGAGGTAAGATTGTTTTTATTTGTAGGACCAAATATCCTAAGGGGTGGAGGATGTCAGACCCCAACCCAGATTAGCTCGATTAGTGTTAATTAAGTGAGTGTTTAGTTTTAAGAGGTTCTAGTATTCGTCGGATTAAAATGGTTGTTTTAGTCTTGGTATTAGTTTTGAGAATTTTGAGAGGTTTGGTTGACTTAGACGGGCTCAGGGAGGCCCTGAGTGCACGTGTAAGCATGGGAGGATGATCCTAGAATTTTGTTTTAATTGTGATTTTGATTTATCTGGTGTAGTTTTATTATTTACTACGATTTTTGTATTTAACCTGTCAGTGTACAAGTACGAAACCCAGAAATCTGTGTTTTTGGCCAAAAGGGTAGGATTTGTCTTTTCACACCAAATCTAGACACGATTTTCGAAATCTCGAAACCATATCAAAAATATACTTTTTGGAAACTAGATTTTCAAGGATCTTTTTATCCTCCTTCGTTGACCTTGTCCGGGGCCCGCAAGAGCATGTTTTAACCGTTTGAAGTTCTAGACATGATGGGACCCACACCCATACCCACACCCAAGCCAAATAACCCCCTTTTCCCCTCACTCTCCCTCACATTCATTCATTCATTCTCATTGTGAGTCTTCAACGTGCATAACTTCTTCTCCCTCTTTTTCTCTCCATTTTCTCCTCCTTGTAACTCGGCCATTTGGACTTGGATTGAAGTTTGGTCTACCATCTTCTTCCTCTCCTTCCAAGCTCTCCATTAGACCCACTAGTGGGCATTTTCAGCTAGACAAGCTCTTCTTCTTCTTCCTTCCTTCTTGTTTGGTCATCTCTAGGTAAGAGCTTCAATCATCTCTTCAATGTAGTTCTTTTCACCTCCTAAAGATCTTGTTTTTCATGTTTACAAACCCTTTTTTGAAATGGGTTTCCTTATTTTCAAATGTATGGGTTTTTGAAGTTCTTGTTGGGGTTTTGTAGATCTTGGCTCCATTCTTGAGTAGGACCTTTAAAGAAGGTTGGATTTACTAAGGCAAGTGATATTTTTAGTTTTCTTAATGTATGTTTAAGTATGGATTTCATTTTAACCCCAAATGTGATTTCTAGGTTTGTTTTTGTACTTATAGCAATGTGGTGTATGTTTTGGAAATCCATTTTCAAACTTGCATATGTATGATTTAGCATGGTTTGAATGCTATTATGTAACTCAAGTTGCATTTTGTTTGGATTTTTTTCGGTTTTGGAGAAGAAAGAGGCTAAATCTGCAACTGTTTTGGTCTTTCCCGAGCTAGCGGTCACTTCGGCGGCTAACCGACCCAGTTTCGGTTAGAGACACAGTATGTTCAGAAGTTCTGGATAGCCCTAGCGGCTAGCCGGAAATTTGACTATGGTTAACCGCTAGGTCACCGAGACTCGCGGTTAGAAACAAAGAATTCTGTAGCTGACTGGGATATGGCAGTCAACTAGCAGTCAGCTGGTGGCTAACCAACATGTACCTCTGTGGCTAACGGACAGGTGACCGAGCACGTTCGGTTACATTTCCAGTATGCTACATTTTTCTGTCTAGGACCATGCGGTCAGCTAACGACTGGCCAACATGCACTTCCATGGCTAACTGACAGGTGACCGCGAGCCAACCCAAATTCAATTTTTTGCCAGTTTTGATGAAATTTCTTGGGGAATGAAAACCAAAATATGTTTAAGGGCTTTTAGCTTGATATTGTGTATTTGGAACTTGAAATGTCTTCGAGCAGCTTGGAATGCCCCTTCAGTTTGATCCACTGTCTGAGGATCCTTAAACACTTGGACTTTCTGCAGATTAGTTGTATATTATATATATATATACGTCATGTTCTATTCCGGTAACGTGGCCGGTACCCGCCTACCTTTTATGGTACGGGATCCTGTTTTGTTTTGTTTTGTTCTGTTATATTTTGCGTACTCTTTTCATTTTATATGATAGATAAATGGATGAGCTCAATGTGGGATTATTTATTCATGATATTATAAGTATTCATGTTAGTTTTGCTTACCTGAAATGCATCTTAATCCTGTTTTTGTCTTGGATTCAGTAAATGGTTTTAGTAATGTTTCTTTCACTTTTAATTGTTTTACGCACTGTCTAAATTGATTTCTTGCCAAACCATCGTGTTTGATCCTTGTTATTTTGGTACTTAGGTGAAAACATCTTTGCCCTTGAGGAGGAGTGTCAGGAGAAGGCTGTTGAGCCACCCCCAGCTCGTGAGTGGCAACCCAATGACGTCATCTAGACATCAGGAGGGTCTTTGAGACGCATGTTATTTTGATAAGGGATTTTCATTTTGATTCTTTTGGGGAATGTATTGGCCTTTATGGCCTCTTATTGGATTGTTTTCTAACAATATACTTTTATTAACCTTAAACTTGAATGTAATGGGAAATTGTCCTGTTTATATTTCCCTCTCTGAAATACATATCTTGATTATTTTAATTTTGTCACATGTTTTGTCTTGACGTGATTTGCTACACACTTCCGTAACCATTGTACGTGTGAGTTTGTCCCGTGTCCTTGGGATCCTCACCGTGGGAAACTATTGGAAATTATTGATTGAGGTCGCGGGGCCCGGGCCTTGGTTTGGGGTCGCGACACTGCCCACGCATCATCATTGGCCATAGTTTGAGACGATTCCTTAATCGTCTGCCACCATAAGTCTGTAAGCCCGTAGAACAAGGAAGTTTTGAGATGGACTTTCTGCCTTCCTGTGCATATGAAGACATCGAAGATCTTTTTAGTGTTGTCTAGCCAATCATTTGTAGCTAACGGGTCTTCTTGTCTAGAGAATTCCCTAGGTGCCATCTTCCTAAACCTCTCGAAAAGTATATTAGGGTCATGATCTCTATTATTGATGACAATATTCGGGCCCAAAGGTGGCATAGGCTGAACCTGAGGTCTGTTCTGTAGGACATCTAGTAGTTGTCTTTGTACTTGAGCCAATTTCTCATCTTTCTTAGTCATTCATTCTTGAAATCTGGCTTGGGTTTCATTTGCTTGCCTCTGCTGTTCTAACATAACCTGCATGAGTTCTTGGAACTGTGTAGCTGTGGGTGTATTAGCTGGATCTGATTCGTTGTTATTACTGCCTGAAGCATTATGATTGGCTAGAGCTTTTCTTGAAGGCATGATGCTGCAAAATAAAATGTTAGTATACAATAAACATGGTTTGGTTGGTGTCTAAGGCCCATGCTAAACAAACTAACCAGCTCATGAATCCTTGCCACGTCCCTAAGATCTCTAGTTTCTTTTAAGTGCCTAAAATATGCCCCACTCTGATACCAGTCCCGTCGCGACCTCAGATCAAGAACCAGGCCCGCGACGCGCGTTCGGTTATGGTTTCCCACAAGTTCCCGTAATGAGGATCCCGAGCACAGGGACTAACTCACACGATCATAGTTTGCAGAAGCGTGTAGCAAATCGCGTTAAGACAAGGCATAAATATTTCCATTACATGAATAAACATCAAGACACAATATCAAAAGGAGGAAATATGGCATAGCATTCCCATCATGATTTAAATTCTAAGTTAATCAAAAGTAAGTTAAGTTAGGTTACATCCCAATAAGAGGCCAACAAAGGCCAATACATTCCAAAAGTTTAAACAAGACACCCATCAAAATGAAACGAATCTCATTTTCCCGCCCGACGTCTAGACGACGTTGTCAGGCTGCCACTCTTGAGCTGGGGGTGGTTCAACAGGCTCCTCCTGACACTCCTCCTCAAAGGCAACGTCGCCTGCACTTGGGCATCAAAACAAAAAGTATTAAATCCAACGGTTTGGTAGGTAATAAATTTAGGCATGAGTATGAAACAATTGAAGTTTGAAGAAACAAGGTTAAAATCACTTTCTGAATATAAAACAGTTCATGACTGAGATATATTTCCAAATACACAAAACTAGTATGAATACATATAATATCATGCTAGCTACCCTTTTTAAAAGCATTTATAACATACTGAATGCAAGTAAGTAAATCATTAATGTAATGACAAAACCAATCACATTCCTCATAAAAATCATTGACACTCAAAGCATCCATTCATTCCACTTGCCTCAAGGTCTCTAACAAGAAATCCAAGCTTCTAGTCACTTTTCCAAGTCAAGAACACAATCTACACAATAACCCCCAAAAAACAAACCCTAAAATGGGTCAAACCATGAAATAAGAGGGGAGGACTCTCAATAATGAAAATAGAGCTTCTCTAAAGCTAGGATAATACAAAACAAGGAGATTGGAAGGGAAAACTTACTTGGAAGTTGTTCAAATGGGCAAGGCTAGCTCATTAAAGGTCTTGGAATTGAGGTTTCTCTTCACAAATGGTATCCAAGGAGAGCCTAGTGGTGAGGGAGAAGATGGTGACTTCCATTAGTGTTCTAGGTGCAAGCTTGGTGGAGATTTGGTGGTGGAGAAGCAAGGAGAAGAGAAAAGGGAGAAACCCTAGCTTAGAAGACTCTTTGTGCTGGAAAAAGGAAATGAGGGAGAAGAGTTTCTATTTAAAGCAATTGGAAGTGGGCTCCACCAATGGGAATCTCTTAGGGCTGAAATCACTAATTTCGGGACCTCGAACGAAAACGACGAAGAAGGAAGAAATGATCACCGAAATATCTAGTTTCCAAAAAGTATATGTTCCGCGGGTTTCGGGAATATCAAGTTTTGGGTACAGATTTCATGTAAAAAGACTGTTTTGCCCTCAATGCTAGAAAATCGCATTTCGGGGTTCCGGACGGTTACAGGATCAACATGAAAGTTGTAGGGATTAGCGGGACAAGTAAAACGGGGTAGGCATACAAGTCATCGGGATCTCGGGTCATTCCCAAATTAACGGAAAGCTGTCAAAAGGGAACCCCCCAAAGGGCCCCACTAAATACAAGCACTTATAAAATTCTCCAAAGCTATAACAAGAACTATACTAATCCAACTTAGTCAAGTTCTACCGAACATGCTTAGCACTAACATGCGACTTAATTAGTACTAATCGGGGTCACTCGGGCCGGGGTCTTACACATATATAATAATAATACGGGACATGACCACGGTAGCGAGCCAGGCATCAGGAACCACGGTAGCAATCCGCGGTATCAAGACAAGACCACAGTAATAACCGGGTAGCGGAATCCAAACTACAACTGGCGAGACAAGTGAGGGATCTCCAAGTCAGTGGATCAGACCGGCAAGGTTATCCAAGCTTAGTGATGCCGACTTGTAGGTCAAATAACAAAATCAAGACATGTGTAAAATAAATCAAGTGCAAGTATATAGCCGGGCAAGACGAGGGTGCTCAAAGATACAAGTATCCTTTCAATATCAAGCAATGCACGTCGGGATTAGTAAAAATACCACAAGTATGATTCCAATGTCTTCGGGAATGATAAATCATAAATCATGTGTTTCAGGAGTACGTATCAAAATTTTGGGAATAATGGAATATTAATAGACTTTTGAAATTTTGGAATTCAAAACTAGTTCAAGGTGAGTAGGGGTCCCGTATGTCAATTTTCTGTAGGCACCTGGTACCCCTTGAGTTTGAAGACATTCTGGGCTCCTTACACACCTTAGAATTTTCAAAACTTTAAATGAGTATTCGTGACGTGGTTCCTTTCTCAATGGGCTTCTTATATCATCTATACATGTCCCATTAATTAGGGTTCCCAACAAATCCATCTCAATCACATAAACATTTCATCTCTGCTCCACACATGTCCCCAGGTGGACAGTACCAATCACTCGAGCGGACACTACAATTCGCTCGAGCGGAGTGGTCTCTGGAATGGTTACTGGAAGGGTTCGCTCGAGCGGAGTTGTGGTCACTCGAACGGACCTACCCAGTTCAGGATGGCTTGAGCGAAATATAAGTTCGCTCGAACTAACCACTTTCTGGATGGGATGCTGGGAATGTTCGCTCGAGCGGACCAAGGTTCGCTCGGGCGGACTGTTCTATGGAATGGGACGAGCCTTTTTCTGGGCAGTTCGCTCGAGCGAAGTGTCAAGTTCGCTCGAGCGAACTGTCCAGAACTGGTTCCAGGGACAGTTCTGCTCTCCCATTTCTTTCCTTTTCGTACAAGTCCCATTGAGCCTCATTTCTACACATGAATAGGAGGCTCAATCTCATACAAACTCCTCATATACCTCCATCAAAACTTCTACCAAGAATCCATCCAAACATCTCCTTCTTTTTCACCCTCAACGATAAAAAGAGAGAGAAAACTCAACAATCACCAAGACTCATTTAAGCCATATGCAAGAGATAAACAAAGACCCAAATCCATTATATTTCTAAACATTAAATGCACTTTCATAAGCATTTATTTCTAATCAATGCAAGTTCATAAACATAAGTAAAAATAGCAAAACCAACCAAATTTCTCGCAAAATTCAATAAATGCTTAAACTATCCAATCATCCACTTGCCTTGGGTCTCAAATCAAGAAATCAAGCTCCTATTCACCTCTTCTAAGCCAAGAACACAAGCTACACCAAAAACCCCCCAAAATAAGCCCTAAATGGGTCAAAACAAGGAATGGAGAAGAAAAAGCTTACAATAATGCAAAGGGAGACTCCTCAAAGGCTAGGAAAAACATATTCATAAGAAAGAGAGGGATTGCTTACTTGTAAAATCTCCAAATGGACAAGGGGAACTCAAAGAGAGTCTTGAAACGGAAGGTTTCCTTCAAAAATGGTATTGATGGAGAGCTCTAGTAGTGAGGAAGGAGATGGTGACATCCATTCTTCAAGTGATGCAAGTTGATAGAGACAATGGAGATGGGGAAGCAAGGAGAAAAAGAGAAATGGGGAAAAGGCCCTAGTTTGTTGTTGTACTAGAAAAGGAGAAAGGAAGGAGGTGGGTTCTCTATATAAAGCAATTGGGAGTGGGCTCCACTACTAGAAAAACTTAGGAGGCTGAAATCACGACTTTCGGGACCTCGAACGAATTCGACAAAGAAGGGAAAAATCATCACCAAAATATCTAGTTTATAAAAAGTATATTTTTCGCGGGTTTGTTGGGACATCAAATTTTGGATACAGATTTAGTGTAAAATGACTATTTTGCCCTCAATGCTAGGGAAGTCAAGTTTTGGGGTCTCAAACAAGCACGGGATCAACATGAACGTTGTAGGGATCAACGAGCAGAGTAAAACAGGATACTAACACAAATTATAGGAATCTCGAGTAATCCCCCAAGTAAATGCAAAACTATCGAAAAGGAACACCAAAGGGTCCCACTAAACACAAAGCACTTAAAATTTCCCAAAACTATAAAAGAGCTATTCTAATCCTAACTTAACCAAAATTCACTAATCACACTTAGAACTAACACGCGACTTAATTAGTACTAATCGAGGTAACTCGGGTCGAGGTTTTTCAGAAAGGTTCAAAGACTCATTGTTGCAATGCCCACATCACAGATTTGAAAAGATCCGGCTAGTCCAAATCCTTTATGAAGGACTAGACTATCCCACTAAAACCAAGGTGGAGTCTTTCTGCAACGGTGTATACACTCAAAAAACCGCTAACCAAGCATGTGTTAGATTGTATGGACTCAATCCATCAGTTGATATGATAAATTGATTAATTTCTTTATTTATCAATAAAATCATGCTTTACTTTCATGAGATAAATGTTATTTTATTACTTAATGCACATGACCGATACACTTGACATAATGGTTTATGAGTTGAACTGGGTCCCATTAGTATATTAGATGTGATATATGTGTATGGATGAGATCCACACACGGGAGATATATGTCACAAATCTTGTACTTAAATATTTTCACAACCAGTGATGAGACTGGGCATCTTATCTGATAAGATTGCAACACTTTGATCACTATGAGATAGTGTGATTTGTCTCGATCATCATAATAAAAGATTCTGGATCATGATGCTGGTATATTGGATGTATTGAAGGACCATGAGAAGCACTTTATGGAATTCTGCCTCGATTATAAGGTCTGCTCTCATAATTCCCTAGCAATAAGCTCTCAATCCTGAGACATTAATGAACTCAAGTTTCTATCTATTCATTGCTTTGAGTCACCAATGAGTGAGGTCAACTGTAGGTCAACACCTCGGTGTCTTGGGTATGTGGTAGTAGGACTGTGGGAACATTGAATGATCAAGATGGAATCTATCTCTATTATCCCCTTATGCCAATTAATGGATTTATCATTAGTAAGTGCGCACCCATCTCGATTAAGAGTTAATTGGATGGTACTAATGATCACTGTGATTAATTGGGGCTCAAGGATAATAAGATGTGGAACTAAGATTGGAATAGACAGATTTATTCCAATTGATTCATGGATATTGATAGAGGAGCTTACTTGTGGTAATCGGGAAGTTTAGGGTCTTCATTGTAATTTATTTCTAAGACTGGAGTGCAATTGCATTTATATAGTGGTGTTATTTGCAATTAATTGTGGGCCCAGATTACACTTGAGATGTGGGGTCGCGGTATCCTAGTTGGAGCCAGCTTTCTATGAAATCCCTAGTGGTCCCCACGCTAGCCCAAGTTATTAGAAAGATACTAATTATAGTAAAACTCTAAAAGGAAATAGAAAGTTACTATTTCTAGTTAAAGTGAGACTTCTAAGAGTGGTAATAGTAAGTTACTAATTATAATGGAAGTAAGACTTTTATTTAAATTAGAAAGAATAGAGTTACTAATTGTTAGAGAAGTAAGACTTCTATTTCAATTAGATAACAAAGAGGAGCTTGCTTTTAAGCTATATATAAAGGAGATTATAGGGCTAGACGTCCCAATGGATATCCTAGGCTAGGGATTCATGCCCAAGCCTTGTTTGTGCAAGAGTTGCACATGCTTCGTCTCCTCTCTTCCCTCTTCTAGTTCTCTTCTAGTTTTCTTAAAAGCTTTCTCTGAGAGATCCCACCCATCTTCTTGAGAAAAGAGAATCTGATATGGGTAATAGCGTGAAAGATTAAAAGGTCTTGGGGATTCCTATTTGATACGTGAAAGGGTTTCATCATCAAATAAAAGAACAACTTCTCCATTAGAGCACAACCGAGCTCCAAAGGTATACTCTACTTCCTTGTATATTGTATATTTATTTGTGGATTGTTATGGATGTTTGGTGCTACTTGTTTCTATCTTTTAGATAGAAGTTCACTATACATGATCATGAGATTGAGGGTTATGCATTCTGGATATGGTTTATGGCCTTATGGGTACTTGATCCCTGAGTCAAGTGAGTCAAAAGTTTTGAAAATCTACCCACGAGGCCCACCCACTTCCAACAGCATGGACATACCTTGAGGAGGTCGCTGAGAACACTCTTCAATGGGAACCTATCAGAGAGGATCCCCAAAAAACCATTGTTACAGAAAAAAGGGGCATGCATAGAGTGGAACCCAAATTCGAGGCCGAGGCCAAGTTGGCCACGTTGACTAGGAGATTAAAAGCCCTTGAAATGAACCAAACCTATCAGCAGACCACCCTAAAGACCCTGGAATCATTAAAGATGAGTCAAGCAGTCAGTGACCCTACTGCCCCACCCTGCACCAATTGTGGAGATTTTATCCATCCTGGATCCCAATGTAGAGCATTGTTTGGTCAAAGTCAAAGTGAGAGTAAGGAGGAGGTGAGTGCACTTTACCAGAATACTAGATATGAGCGGTGTAAGACCCCGACCCGAGTGACTCGATTAGTGCTAATTAAGTTGGGTGTTAGTGCTGAGCCCGATTAGTGATTGTTGACTAAGCTTGGATTAGTATGGTTCTTGATAGCTTTGGGAAATTATGTTAGTGCTTCGTGTTGGTGGGACCCTTTGGGGGTTCCCTTTTTGATTAGTTTTTCTAGTGCTGGGGGATTATTCGTATTCCGGTAATTTGCATTTCTATCTCGTTTTACTCGTCTTGTTAATCCCTACAACTTTCATGTGGATCCCGAACCCGTCTGGAACCCCGAAACCCGATCTTCTTGCTTTGAGGGCAAAACAGTCTTTTTACATGAAATCTGTACCCAAAAGTCGACATCCTCAAAACCCGCGAAACATATACTTTTTGGAAACTAGATATTTCGACGATCACTTTTCTCTTCTTCGTCGATTTCGTCCGAGGTCCCGATAATAGTGATTTCAGCCCAAAGAGTTTCTAGATGGTGGAGCCCACTCCAAATAGCTTTAAGTAGAGAACCCTTCTTCCATTTCCTTTTTCCAGCACAAGCTTATGAGCACAGCCTAGGGTTTCATTTCTCTTCTTCTTCTTCTTGCTTCCTCACCACCAAAACCCTACCAAATCTCACACCAATCAAGAGATGAACTTCACCCTCTTCTTCCCCATTGCTAGAGCCATGCATTGATACCATTTGTGGAAGGATCTACTCAACTCAAGACCCCCTTTGAGCTCACCTTGTCCATTTGAAGAACTTACAAGTAAGCTCCTTCCCTAATATTTTAGATCCTTGTTCTTCTAGTCTTGGGAGAGCCCTATCTTCATTATTGTGAGTTTCTTCTTCTTGTTCCTTGGTTTGACCCATTTTAGGGTTTGTTTTTGGGGGTTTTTGGTGTAGCTTGATACTTGGCTTGGAAGTGTGGATTAGAGCTTGGATTTCTTGTTTAGAGACCTTGAGGCAAGTGGATGTTTAATTTTAAAAGTGATTTCCATGATCAAATGTTTGTATTTATTGTACCATTTATGATGAGCTTTTATTTGCATTCAATGTGGTTTTAATGTTCTAAAAAGAGGTTGTTGAATCCATTCATTGTCTTGAAACATGATTTCTAGCTTTTGGTTCCGTCTATTGTCTTTAAATCTTGAATTGTAGTTTTGGTTCTTCTTTTGCACAATGCCTAAGTGAATCCTTGTGATGTTGTTTGTCTTCTTCTCTTGGTGAGTGTATGGATGTCAAATGGGGAATGAAAGGAATGGGTTTGGGGAAAGGAAAAGCTTGAATCTGAACCCAAGGAAGAAATTCCCGTGACTGGCGGTCAGCTCCGCGGTCAGCTAGCGGCTAACCGCCATGTCCATCGACGGCTAACCGCCACATAACCGCACAGTTACGGTCACTTTTCCCGAGAGCTGAAGTCTCACGGTCAGCTCCGCGGTCAGCCAGCGGCTAACCGCCTAACCCATCAGCGGCTAACCGCCAGCCAACCGGATCATAGCGGTCGCATTTCCAGAGAGCTGCAATTCCACGGTCAGCCAGCGGTTAACCGCCGCATTCGCTGGCGGCTAACCGCCACCTGACCGCAAGGTAACCGAAATTCCCTGAATTCAGTGAATAAAAGAAGGATTGAAGGGAGTTTTCACCCCATTGCTTGTGAACCTTTCTGAGAGCAATGGGCACCACTCACCTGGGATTGTGTTCGAAGCATAGGTGAAGTGTTTGTTGGTAGTACGTTAGAAAGAGAAACTACATCATCGAGATTCATTTAAGCGTTGAGGCTACTATAGTGTATAAGGAACCCGGAATGTCCCCCAAATTCAAAGAGTACCAAGTTTCCTTTATTATACGGACATACGGGATCCCTATTCACTTGGGTTAGTTTTAACCCGACATTGTCTTGGCTTTTCAAAGTATACTCGTACCGTTTTGGTAGCTTTGATATACATGACAGACTTGATACGATAGCTGTGCCTTGAGCACCCACGTCTTGCCCGAATATAGTCTTGTACTTGATTTATTTTACACCTGTCTTGATTTCCATGTTTTGACCTGATTTCTAGTGCATGACTCATAAGCCAAAAACCTTGAGGCAATATTGGGCCAGAGCTTTGTAGTGCGAGCCCATGAGCCAAGAAAGAGAACATGCATACATGTACCTGTTTTATTTACTTGCATATAACCTATGAGTCGGCACCACTAAGCTTGGATGCCTTGTTAGTTTGATCCACTGACTAGGTGATCCCCCTCTTGTCTTGCCAACTGCAGTTTGGGTCCCGATACCGCAGATTGCTACTGTGGTTCCTGATGCCCGGCTCGCTACCGTGGTCATGTCTAGTATATAGTATATAGTATATGTATTTTGTTGTACCTCCTCACTTCGGTGACTGAGGTCAACGCCTTGACTTGCTTGCTCTATCACTTCGGTGATAGAGGATTTAGCTTTGTGTGGTTGCCATCTTGCTAGTTTCCTGATTTCCTTGGTTACCTTAACTTGTTCTACCTTGCATATATGTTTTTAACTAAATGATGCATTTACTCATGAAAATATTATTTAGACAGGTTTAACTGTTTCCAAGGTAAATGTTTTAGCATTAAATGTTTTTACTTTATCCACCTGCCAGACCGTCGTGTCTGACCCTTTGCTTTGGTACTCAGGTCCCGTTGTTGGTTTCCCCGAGGAGGAGCCAGAGGAGGCGGTCGGAGAACCGCAGCCGCTAGTTGAGTGGCGTGCTGACGATGTTATGTAAACATCGGGCTGTGGAGTTGCGAAACATTTTGGGGAAATTGTTTGGATAGTTTTCTGGTGGTTATTGTTTTGTATATTGGCCTTTGTTGGCCTCTATTTTTGGGAATTGTAATTAACTGATCTTCTGATTAAACTTGAATATGTGCTCTTGGGTTATGCTTTAGGACATTGCTCATTCTGATACTCGTATTCAAATGTAATCAGCCTTGATATTTTGTGAAATGAAATACATGCATGATTTACCATACGCTTCCGCAGTTACACTAAATGGTTATGTGTGTTGGAATATCCTCACCGCGGACACCTGTGGGAAATCACGTGCACGGGTAATGAGTGTTCTTTTGTTAACCCGTGTACGCTTGATTATAAACATACTTTTAATTATTATTATCATTGGCTTCATCACAATTAGTCCCGATCCCGGATTTGGTTCCCCGAACCCGGTCCGGGGTCGCGACAAGCGGCCAAGGTGTGATCCGTATTATAATACATACAATCTTGGTTGGAAAGATAATCTTAATTTTTCATGGACCAAAGGACAACACCAAGGAAACCCTTCTCAGCCAATGGCCCAGCATATGCCACCTTCGGGATACCAAAAGCCTCAAGTATCCCAAGTGTCACAGGGACCACTCATGGTCCAAGGTTATCAGAATCTTAATTCCCAGAATCAGCAGATAAGTTCTCTAGAGGACATAATGAAGATGTTGGCCCAAAATATCCTCCAATTCCAACAAAGCACTACTCATAATTTGAATGCCAATACCCAGTCCATTGTCAAGCTAGAATACACTGTCAGTCAGTTGGCCAGGTCAATAGCTCAAAGAGACAAGGGTACCTTTCCAAGTCAGCCCGAAGCCAACCCAAAAGGCCAAACTTCAACGGGCCAATTTGTTGTCCATGGTGACAAGGGCAAAGTCCATGAGCAAGTCAATGTAGTGCATGCAATTACCACCCATAGAATGGCTGCAAGGGAGGTTGACACACCAGAAGAGGACTCAAGGCAATCTGAACGGACCCAAGTGAGGAGGGAGCATGTAGTTTTGGAAAAAGAACCCGAGGAACCAAAGAAGGATCTAGAGCCTACTAAGGAACCTAAGAAACCAATAGGAGCTGCCTCACCGAGTGAGAGTGAGCCCCCTCCTGAAACCCTTATTCCTAATGCCCCATACCCTCAATGGCTAAGTCAAATGAAAAATAATGTCCAGTTGAATAAAATCCTTGAAGTGTTCAAGCAAGTGAGAATTAACATCCCACTATTAAAAACCATCCAACAGATCCCGACTTATGCCAAAGTCCTCAAAGATATATGCACATTCAAAAGAACAACCAATGTACCCAAAAAGGCCTTTTTAGCCCAGTAATGCAGCTCCATCATTACCACTTCGACCCCAATCAAATACAGGGACCCTGGGTGTCTTACAATTTCTTGTCAAATAGGGGATCATCACATCGAACAGTCCTTGCTGGACTTGGGTACGAATGTCAAACTGCTCCCGTATTCGATATACGAGGAGTTAAGTTTGGGGGAGCTGAAGCCAACAAAGGTGACCTTACAACTAGCTAATGTTCAGTTAGGTACCCCAAAGGTGTTGTTGAGGATGTTTTGATCAAGGTAGGTGAGTTTGTTTTCCCAGTGGACTTTGTAGTCCTTGATACCAGACCACCAATCGGAAATATCGTGAAGATCTCGGTAATTTTAAAGAGACCATTCCTTGCAACTTCCAATGCCCTGATTAATTGTCAAAATGGTGTGATGTGATACACCTATTGTTTGGGAATATGATAATCCAGATAAACATTTTCAACGTTGGCAAGTAACCCAGAGATGAGAGTGATTATGAAATTTGTAAGGTGAGTTACCTAGAGCAGCTTATTGAGAGTGTAGGATCACAGTTAGTTTGTGAGGACCTACTAGAGGCTTATCTTACATATTTTGGAGGTAACATTGATGTTGAAAAAATCATTAAAGAAGTAAATGCTTTACTGGGTTCTGCCCCTGCTTTTGAGAGGAGTCAATGGCAACCCAAGTCAGAGATCTTGACTCCATCGGCTACCCCACCTGTTCCATTAATTGAAGAACCGCCCAAGCTCTACCTAAAACCACTATCTGACACCCTCAAGTATGTGTTTTTGGGCCCAGTCGAGACCCTCCCCATCATTATAGCCTCGGACCTGGAAGAAGTCCAGGAACAACAATTGATTGAGATCCTAAAGGATCACAAAAAGGCTATAGGCTGGACAATTGCAGATATAAAAGGAAAAAGCTCATTTGTGGTTCAACATCGGATCCATTTGAAAGAAAATGCAAAAACTTCCAGAAAACCACAGAGGCGTCTTAATCCATCAATGAAGGAGGTCGTACGAGTGGAGGTTCTGAAACTGTTGGATTCAGGTATCATTTACCCTATTTCGGACAGTTCATGGGTGAGCCCAATCCATGTTGTGCCAGAAAAGTCCGGGATAACTGTTGTAAAGAATGAGGGGAATGAGTTAGTGCCCACAAAGACCCAAATGGGTTGGCAAGTGTGCATTGACTATAGAAAGCTGAACTCGGACACTCGTAAAGACCATTTTCCCCTCCCATTTTATGGACTAGATACTTGAAAGACTAGCCGGTCATGCCTTTTATTGTTTCCTTGATGGATACTCCGACTATAATCAGATACCCATAGCACCCGAGGATCAGGACAAGACAACTTTTACATGCCCTTTTGGTACATTTGCCTACCGACGCATGCCTTTTGGGTAGTGCAATGCACCTGCGACATTTCAAAGGTGTATGATGAGCATATTTTTGGACATGGTCGAGCGATTCTTAGAGGTGTTTATGGACAATTTTTTAGTCCATGGGAGTAGTTTCCAAGAATGTTTATATCACTTGAACCTTGTTTTAATGAGATGTCAAGAGAAGAATCTTGTTTTGAATTGGGAGAAGTGTCATTTCATGGTAAAATGAGGAATTGTCTTGGGCCATATTATTTCTGAGAATGGTATCAAGGTCGACAAGGCCAAAATTGATCTCATTTCCAACCTGCTACCGCCAAAAATGGTGAAGAATATCATATCTTTCTCAGGCCATGCAGATTTTTATAGATGGTTCTTTAAGAATTTTAGTAAGATAGTTGCACATTTGAGCAATCTGTTATTTAAGGATGTGCCTTTTTTCTTCACTGAACTTTGCCTACAAGCATTTGAGCAATTGAAAAAGGAGTTGACCTCTACCCCGATAATAAAGCCACTTGATTGGACAATTCCCTTCGAACTCATGTGTGACTTTTCTGACCATGCTCTTGGGGCTGTGCTAGGACAAAGAGCGAACGAATCTCCGCATGTCATATATTATGTCAGTAGGACCTTGAATGATGCTCAGCTGAATTACACAACCACAAAGAAAGAGCCGTTAGCTGTCGTCTTTGCCCTTGAGAATTTAGACCCTACTTGATTGGGTATAAGGTCATAGTTTACACTGATCATGCCGCCCTTAGGTACCTGTTGATGAAAAAAGATGCGAAAGCCCATCTGATTAGGCGGATTCTCTTGTTACAAGAGTTTGACCTTGAGATTCGGGACAAGAAAGGTTCTGAAAATGTTGTAGCTGACCATCTCTCCCGATTACCTATAGACCTCGAGCATGAGAGCATCCCATTAAATGAGTTTCCCAGATGAACAGTTGCTGAGTGTCTCCCATTTCCCTTGGTTGCGGATATCGTTAACTACCTGGTCACTGGACAGATGCCCAATTACTAGTCAAAATAGGATAGGTCCAAGTTTTAGTCTAAGGTTAAGCATTTCTTCTTTGATGACACATACCTGTTCAAGTATTGTCCAGATCAGATCATTAGGAGATGTATTTCGGAAGAGGACTATTTAAGTGTGATATCCTTCTCCCATGACCACGCCTGTGATGGGCATTTTAGTTCTAGGAAGACCGCAGCAAAGGTGTTGCAGTGCGGATTTTACTGGCCCACCCTTTTCAAGGATTGTCACACTTTTTGTTTGCACTATGAACGTTGCCAGAACTTAGGCAGAATTACGCGGAGAAACATGATGCCTTTAAATCCGATGCTTATTGTGGAAATTTTTTATGTTTGGGGCATGGACTTCATGGGTCCATTTCCGAGTTCCTTTGGCAACTTATATATTTTGCTTGCTATAGATTATGTCTCCAAAGGATAGAGGCAATTCTAACCAGAATGAATTATCGTCACGTGGTTATCAAATTTATTAAAGAAAACATCTTTTCTATAATTGGTACCCCAAGGGCGATCATCAGTGATGGTGGGAGTCATTTTTATAATAGCACATTCGAGAGTCTGATGAAAAAATATTCTATCACTCATAAGGTTGCTACTTTGTATCACCCACAAACTAGTAGACAGGTGGAAGTGTCTAATAGGTAAATAAAGCAAAGTTTGGAAAAGACAGTCAATCCTACTCTGAAAGATTGGTCTTTAAGATTGATAAATTCTTTATGGGCTTATCAGACTGCCTATAAGACCCCAATCAGAATGTCTCCATATCTATTGGTCTTTAGGAAAGCATGTCACCTGCCAGTAGAATTGGAGCATAGTACTTACTGAGCTATCAAAATGTTCAATTTTGATTTAGCTAAAGTCGGTAACCTACGCAAGTTGCATCTCAATGAGCTGGAGGAACTTAGAAATGACGCCTATGAAAATGACAAGATTTATAAGGATCAAATGAAGAGAAACCACGATCAATCTATCTTGAGGAAATCCTTTGAACCGGGCATGAAAGTTCTTCTGTATAATTCTCCATGCATCTCTTTCTAGGAAAACTGAGATCTTGCTGGACTGGACCCTTCATTGTGCACACTTTCTATTTTCATAGGGCAGTTGAGATAGAGAACCCCAAGAATGGGAATGTTTTTAAAGTAAATGGCCAGAGGTTGAAACCTTTTCTGGAGCTTAAGGACAAGGATGTCGAAGAGACCCTTGTTCAGGACCCTGTGTATATTACATAAGTAATTTTCAAGGTCACGTCGGGCTGACAAAGTGAAACTTAGCGCTAGTTGGTAGGCAACCTGTCGCGACCCCGGACCGGGTTATCGGGACCTAATCCGGGACCGAGACTGGTGTTGGATGAATATAAATGAATGTTTGGTTGGTGCCATAAAACATAACATGCGTACACGGGTCTATAAAGAATAAGATACTACCTGTGCACGTGATTTCCCACAGGTGTCCGCGGGGAGGATATCATCACAACAATATAAATGTTTTGTTTAAGTGAGGAAGCGTGTAGCAAATCAAACATGCAATTCATCTCTAATAATGAGATTGGTAACACATGTATAACAAGTATCAGAATGAGCAATGATTATTAGTGAATTCCCAAAAATAAATGTTAATGTTTATACAAATATCAGTTAATTAACATTTCCCAAAAATAGAGGCCAACAAATGCCAATACAACCCAAATTAGTTTCCCAAAAGAATGAGTTATCCACAACTCCAAAATGAATCAAATCTCGAAGCAACCGAATGTCTAAATGACATCATCGGCGTGCCACTCGACTAAATGCTGCGGTTCACCGACCACCTCCTCGTGCTCCTCTTTGGGGTAACCAACAACTGGACCTGAGTACAAAAGAAATGAGTCAAACATGACAGTTTGGCAGGCGGGTGAAAAGATATAACAATAAAACAATAAACGAATTTACCTTGGAAAACATTTAAACCTGTTTAAACAATAACTTTCATAAAAGAAATGAATCATTTAATAGAAATGAATCATTTAATGAAAATCATATATGCAGTATAAAACATGTAAAGGTAACCAAAGAACCTGGAAATAAGCAAGATGGCAACCACACAAAGCTAAATCCTCTATCACGAAGTGACATTAGCATATCGGGGCATTGATCTCAGTCACCGAAGTGAGGAGACTCAACGAAAATATACATATACTTATAATATACAGGACATGACCACGGTAGCGAGCCGGGCATCGGGAACCACGGTAGCAATCTGGGGTATCAGGACAAGACCATGGTAATAACTAGGTAGCAGAATCCAAACTGCAGCTGGTAGGACCAGAGGGGGATCTCCAAGTCAGTGGATCAAACTGACAAGGTTATCCAAGCTTAGTGGTACCGACTCATAGGACAGATAATAGAAATCAAGACATGCGTAAAATACATCAAGTGCAAGTAAATAAACGGGCGGGACGGGGTGCTCAAAGGCACAACTGTCATTTCATGTTGGGCATTGCACTTCGGGACTAGTAACTGTTACAAGTACATTTTCAATGTTTTCGGGGATAACAGTCATATAGTGTAAATCTCGGGAACAAGGAAATACAGATGAACTATTGGAATTTCGGGAAAAATATCAAGTTCCAGATTTGTTCAACGTGAATAGGGATCCCGTATGTCGATTTTAGTAGTAATTTGGTACTCCTAGAGTTTGGGGACTTCCCGGGCTCTTTATGCACCTTGAAAATTTTTTCAAAAACTTTAATGAATCTTTGTGATGTGGTTTCTTTCCTGCTCCAACATAGTTTTAGGTGAATAGTGCACATCGCTCTCAAAAGGGTCCACAAGCAATTGGGACGGGAACCCCCCTTCATTTCTCTCCATTTTCAATTTCCTGGGTAAGGTCGGCTACCTGGCGGTTAGCCACCAATGGGCTCGGCGGTTAGCCGCTAGCTGACCGCGGTTGACCTGACTGAATGCAGCATACTAGAATTGTGACTGCCTAAGTTCGGTTGACTGGCGGTTAGCCGCCAATGGGCTTGGCGATTAGCCGCTAGTTGACCGTGGGGCTGACCACGACTTCAAAAGACAAAAGCAGCTCTCTGGAATTGTAACCGAAACTGGTTCGGTTAGCCGCCAGTCACCAAGCGGCTAGCCGACAGGTGACCTCCAGATGACCGCCCAGCTGCGGGAAATTCCCACTAGGTTCAGATTTGAGCCCTTTCTCTTCCAAACAGTTTTTCTTCATTCCTCTTTCATTTCCCTGCAACAAAGTGAGCTAAAAAGCTCCTCCCATTCAACATTCAACACTTTTCCCATATCAAAACTTTTACAAACAACTATCCATTCCCTCCTTCTTCAACTCGTTCAACCACAAGAGAAGGGAAATCCACCAATCACAAGCATTCATTTGAGCCATAACAAGCATTAAATGAAAGGCCATAATGTCACATTTTCAAGGGTTAAACAAGCTAACAAGTTGCATGAGCATTTATTTCAAAAAAAATTCAATGCAAGTTAAGAGTTAATAGTGAAATCATATGCATTTCTCATAAAAACCATTTAACACTCTAAATATCTATTCATCCACTTGCCTTGGGTCTCTAATCAAGCCAATCAAGCTCTAAACTCTCTTCCAAGAAAAGATTCCAAGGTACAACAAAAAACCCCAAATACAAAACCCTAAAAGAGTCAAACAATGGAATAGGGAGGAAGAAGCTTTCAATAATGAAAATAGAGACTCCCAAAGTCTAGGAAAATACATATCAAAGAGAAAGGGAGGGATTGCTTACTTGTGGGGTCTTCAAAGGGGCAAGAATACCTCATTGAGGATCTTGGAATGGGGAGTTTCTTCCAAAAATGGTATCAATGGAAAGCCTTCGAGGAGAGGAAAAAGAAGATAGCATCCATTCTTCAATTTTGTGCAATGTTGGTGGTGATTTAGGAGATGGGAGAGCAAGAAGTAAGGAAGAGAAGAAGAAAATCCTAGATGGGTGAGACTTGTGCTGGAAAAAGGAGAAGGGAAAAGAAGAAGAAGAGTTGTGTTTATATACAAGTCAAGAGTGGGCTCCATCACTTGAAATCTTTGTGGGCAGAAATCATGGTTTTCGGGACTTCGAACGAATTCGACGAAGAAGGGAAAAATGATCACCGAAATTTCTAGTTTCCAAAAAGTATATATTTTAAGGGTTTCGGGGATATTAAATTTCGGGTACAGATTTAGTGTAAAAAGACTATTTTGCCCTCAATGCTAGGAAAGTCGAGTTTCGGGGTTTCAGGAGGGGACAGGATCAACATGAAAGTTGTACAGATTAACGAGATAAGTAGAACGGGATCGAAATACAAATTATAGGAATCTCGAATAATCCCTCAAGTACACGCAAGGTCACAAAAGGAACCCCCAAAGGGTCCCACTAATCACAAAGGCGTTCAAAATTTCCCAAAGCTATAACAAAGGTTATTCTAATCCCAACTTAACCACAAACCACCAATCATGCTTAAGACTAATACACGACTTAATTAGTACTAATCGAGCTCACTCGGGTCGGGGTCTTACACAACCCAATATTCATTTTTTGCATCAACCCATGGTAAGGCGTTCCAATTTTTTTCTCCTTGTCCATTTATCATTTCGCATTGCATATCATTGAGGACAATGTTTGATTTAGGTTTGGGGGTGTGGTACTGCATTGCACACATGTATTTGCCTGTAAATATAAAAAAAATAATTTTTTTCAAAAAAATATTCCACAAGATTTTAGCTTTTTAATAAGTTTTGAAATTTTAGTTTACCATACTAATCAAATCCTAAAAAGAGTGTTACAAAATCAAGTCTTGGAAAAATTCTTACACATTTAGCCACATAAGTGTAGTCCAAGTGAAAAGTGGGCACATCTAAGTGACCTTGACAAATCTCTAGTGAAGACTAAACCAATTGAATGTAGAGCCTTTTTATTCCTCCAAGGTAAGGACTCTTCTGCGCTAATTATGAGTAGAATGAAGAGCTACTCAAACTCGTAGTTTTCGGCACATTTCTTTTTATCTCATTAGTACCTATTTCTTTCCAACCATTGAGGGTGTCATCAAAATTGCGAACTAACCTTCACTTGTAGCTTGTGAGCACCTTTCTAAACTTGGTAAAGTGATGATAGGGAATCTAAAATTTAAACCCCATGGCCATTAAAAACCTACCCATAAAAACATTTTCATAGTAACCCTTTCTGAGTCATTATCCTTTATACATTTTTCCTTAAAAATTCCCAAAGCCTGTCCACCCAAATAAAAAGCCTTCAACCCATTGTTTTTTAGAAGTGTAAGGAAAAGATGAAGAAAGAAGGAAGTGTGCATTGTTAATACATCACATGATCTATCCAAGGAAAAAGTCTTCTCCAAAAAAAGGGAGAAAAAAAAAAGAAAAAGAAAAAAAAGCAAAGTAAAAAAAAAAAAACCAACAAAACAAAAGAAAAGAAAAAGTGAAGACGAATCAAAGAAAAACCCTTCAAAGAAAACTCAAGACCTTACCTTCTCAGAAACTCTAAAACCTGATTTTCCATATTTTATCAAACCCTTTCCCCTAACCCCATGACAACTAATAAAAGACCTATTGGATTTCAGGAAAAATTAGGATGTTAAACAAGTGAGAAGTTGAGTGAGCATTCTCACCCTCAATTAATTGGTTGTTCTTTCCATGAGATAAATTCTCCAAAAATTCCTCATTCTCAAAATATATGTGAGTCCTTTTGCCTTGCCAATACTCACATATATAGTGATAAGTCAGAAAATCTTCCCGATTTTATTTCCGAGAGTATGACTGTGAGGCCGAAGTCTAAATGAATGGATTTAGAAGGTGATCAAAGTTGTGTTTCTCATAACCCAAAACTGCATAAGTGTTGGCTAAACTCACTCAAATACACTTCGGGACTTGAGCATCATTAAAAGATTTTTAGCAATTGGATAGTGTTCTAAACTTGCTCTCATTTTTATTAGCTTGCTAAAAACCCGAGGATATAAATAAAAAGAATTTTGTGGATTTATTCGCTGAAAACCCTCATGAGACAAAACTCATCCACTAGGGGAAACTTAGGGGTTTTAATGGCCTGTTGCACTAACTAAATGCAATCGCGATCCTGCGAAAGTGAGTTAGGATTTCTTATCGTTTTCTACATATAGTTAGTTGTCTTTTATTTTTCTCGGGGCTAGCAAAATGTAGGTTTGAGGGTGTGATGAGTTCACAGAAGATACAGTTTCATAGCATTTTTTTATGAGTTTTCAAAGATAAAAGAACTCAAAACACTATTTTTAGTAGAAAAATAATAAATTTCCTCTCCATCATGCTTTGCTTATATCTTTCCATTATAGATGGCCATTTGTATGCATTTATATGAGTTTCAATGGCTTCCATACAAAATATGTTAAAAACACTCTCAATTATATTAATTTCTCTTTGTAGGTGTTAATTGAAGATTAAAGTTGAGATTTAAGAGTTAAAGAGAGTAAGGATGAGTTTGGAAGACAATTGAATGAAGAAATGACAAAGTTATGCCAATAATAAGAAGAAAAATAAAAGACCTAGGTTGGTATTTTGACCATATCTTTTTACTCGGGTGTCTGATTGAGGTGATCTCAAAAGCATTAGAAAGCTTGTTCTAAGATCTATAAATCATATTTCACAATATTTTTCCTAATTCGGACGTTTCGAGGGTCAAAATCGCACATCAATCTGGGAACTTTTTTCTAACATGGGAATCACATTCATATGTTCATATTTCCATTCTTGTGAAGTCCCACATTGTAAAGAAACGAAAATAGAGCAAGGCAAATATTTCTATATAAGGAATGGAGCTCTAGGCATTACACACACAAGCAATGAGAGCCTCATCCTCTTTACTGAAGCTACTAATGTAATTGAGAGCAATTGTAGAGAGAAAGTGAGGAGAACTTTGTAAAATTTGAAGATTTGTAATAAAGGTTTGTCTTCTCCAATAAATGGCTAATCCATTGATTGGATCTTCTAGATGAAGCTAAGTTAATGCTATTCCTTTTGCTTATGCTTTTAATTCCCTTTATTTATGTGCTTAGCATACTAAAATAGATTTTTTTCATTGCAATGTGCTACCTTCCATGCTTATTTTCTATATTAGCATTCTTTTTACTATCTATGCTTAGGTTTGATAAATCATGTTTAGGAGTTAATATCTTTTGATAGTTTATGCTTACTTTTGATAGATAGTCATTAGAAATCTTTTCTTTTATAAATAGAAAAAAGTCTTAGCTATTAGATTGTTAATTTTTATCTTAGAGATGTAAAGTTATATTTTCCAAATCTAAGCATTGATTTGTCATTAGATTTGAGTATTTGTTTGGAAAAAGAGAAGAGCATTAGTGTTGGATTAGTGTCACTTAGTGGATTCTAAATGATTCAATTTATCCATTATTTTTGCTTGTTTCTTATTTCACTTACTTTAGCTTAATTGTATTCACATTCCCACACATTTATTCACTTTTTTTAATTCTTGCACTTCATTTCTCTATCCACACCATCATATCCATTAGCTTATTTGTTCTTACCTTCTATGTGTTTGTTTTTTATTCCCCCTTTGATTTTACACTATTTTAGCACACTTATTTTCATCTCCATCTATTCATTCTCTATCTTACTATAAGACTCCGACTTGAGTGACCTCGATTAGTGTTAATTAAGTTGTGAGTTAGCTTTAAGCGTAATTAGTGGATTTTGGTTAAGTTGGGAATAGAATAGCTTTTGATATAGCTTTGGGGAATTTCGAGTGCCTTTGTGATTAGTGGGACCCTTTGGGGGTTCCTTTTTGTAACCTTACGTGTATTTGGGAGATTATGTGAGATTCCAATAAATTGTATTTCAACCCCATTTTATTCATCTTGTAAATCCCTACAACTTTCGAGGTGACCCCGTTCCTGTTCAAAACCTTGAAACCCGACTTTCCCAACTTCAGGGGCAAAACAATCTTTTTGCACCAAATCTAGACATGAAATTTAATATCCCCAAAACCCTCAAAATATATACTTTTTAGAAACTATAAATTTCGTCGATCGTTTTTCCCTTCTTCATTGAATTCGTTCAAAGTCTCAAAAGTCATGATTTCAGCCCAATGAGAATTCTTAGTGGTGGAGCCCACTCTCTACTTGTATAAAGAGAAGGCTCTTCTTCCCTTTCCCCTTCTCCTTTTCCAGCTCAAGCTCCAACCTTAATCTAGGGTTTCTCTTCATCTTCTTCTCCTTGCTCTTCCATCTCCCAAATCACTACCAACCTTGCATCTTTTGAGAAATGGAGGTCATCTTCTTCTTCCTCACTCCAAGAGCTCTCTCTTGATATCCTTTGTGGAGGAAACTACCCATTCCAAGATCTTCTTTGAGCCTAACCTTGCCATTGGAGAACCATCTGTAGACACCTCATTTTGACACCCTATGAGGGGTGATTCGGTCCACCATACTCAATGATGCTCTAATCAAACCCCGAGTCAAAGATCACCTATCATTTCTGGACCTTTGATCGCCCCGGGAAATTTCTCATTGTGATTTGCTCGTCAAGGGCTTTCCTTCCATATGTAGAACTCCGAGATCCGACGGACGGATCGAGAATGGGAACATCGGGTCCCGTACTCTCTAGGGCGTCCCTGAAAAGTCACCTATTGTCTCTAAACCCCTGATCACCCCAGAAGTTGTCTCTTTACAACCTACTCATTGAGGGCTTTCCGTCCATATGTGGAACTCCGAGATCGGATAGGCAAATTGAAAAATCAAGGTAGCGGACCCCACACCCCAAAAGTGCCTGCACAAAAAATCACCTACCATTTTTAGACCTATAATCGCTCTGAAAGTCAAATCATCGTGGCCTACTCGCCAAGAGCTTTCCAACGATGTGTAGAATGTCGAAATTCGACGGGCGGATTGAAATCTACGAAGCCTGGGCCCCAGTAATAATTACCCGACCAATCTCCACCGGACCCCACCTTCTTGACCCAGACCTATTTCTTTTAAATCGAAACCCCCCCGCCCCGGACAAGCCCGAGCTAAAACCCAAGCCTGACCTGACTCACCTAACCCATCACCCATTGAAACAACTCCAAACCCAACCCATACCAGACCCGAACTTGACCTGTCCCACGAGGCCCATCAGCTGCATGGGAGAGGAGAGTCCACGAGATCTGGACTCTCCCCTTTCCCTGAGATATCTCTCTCTCTCCCTCCTCATCTCCAACTCCCTCGAGCCGATCTCTATCCCCCCAGGACTCTCATCCCAGACACAAATCTTACTCCCCCCTCCTGAGATCTCTCTCTCCCTCTCGATCTATTAACTCCCTCGTCTCTATCTCAATCTCTCCCAGAGATCTCACGCACAACTTTCACGCCTGGCGAACCCTCTGACACAATCTCTTTCCCAGAACCGATCTCACGTTCATCATCTCCATCTCCCTCACATAGCATCCCCATCATCATCTCCCATCTCACGTCTCCCAGAACCCATCGCCCACCATCATCTTCCTCCCAGACGCGGATTCCCACCACCCATCATCTTCACCCCATCACCCTCTCCATCTCATGCTCATCGCCTCCCTCATCGTCTCCATTCATCTTGTGCACACAACACCTCCATCTCCCTTCTCAACTCGCAGGAGCATGTTCGCCAGAACCCACGATTTCTATCCACGCACCTCCCATCTCCCTGATCTCACGACCTCTCCCATCTCTCCCAGCCCATCTCCGCTCTCATTTCTCCCATCCATCCCTGCGCCCATCTCTCCAGCAACACCTCTCCCTCACACCCATCTCCATCTGCATCATCTTCCTCCGCCAGACGCTCGCCAGCACGCCGGACACACGCAGCAGCAGCTGCCGGGAGCCAACAGAGCCTGCCTCCTCCTCTCTGTCACCGGACGCCATCCCCCTGCACCAGGTAGGCTCTCTTCTCCCTCTCACACTCTGCACACACTACACTCACTCTCTCTTCTCCTTTTCGTTCTTTTCTCCCCTTCTTCCTCCTCCCCTGCGCACCCATTGTTTCCTCCTTTTATTTCTTTCTTCCTTTCCATCTTCATTCCTTCTCTCCTTCCTCTCTTCCTCCCCACACACTCGCAGTTATACCACACGCAGCACCATCTGCCTCCTCCGTCTCTGCATGATACCTGCACTTCTCCTCTTCTTTTCCTTCTTTTTCTTGTTTCTCTTCTTGTCGCGACCCCGGACCGGGACCCGGGCCCGCGACTGCGCGGCGGCGGCATGATTAACCAACACAAGACACACCGCCGCTGTTTTGATCTTTTTCCCACAGGTTTCCGCGGTGAGGATCCCATGACACGGGTCGAGCTCACACGAATTGATATGCGGAAGCGTGTAGCAAAACTCATCACACCATTCTTAAACAATCACAAAACAAGATCAATAATTAACATCGAGACAAGGTATCAAAAGGGAATGTCAAATTAGCATTCCTAGCATGATTAAAGTTTCAATGTTTAGACAAAGTATTTTACTTTCAATTACAAAACCCTGAGAGGCCAACAAAGGCCAATACAACAATCTGAACCCCAAAATAATAACCCAACATAACCAGCTAGGTGAACGAGAATCACGATCCCGACCGGCGTCTAGATGACGTCGTTGGGCTGCCACTCGAGTGCTGGGGGTGGCTCAATAGCCTCCTCCGGGCACTCCTCGTCACGCGCGAAACCACCGGCACCTGGACACCAAAATACAAGCATCAAACACGACGGTTTGGCAAATAAACAATTTAGACATGAATAGTTGAAATAATGCTAAAACAGTTCAAAGTTTAAATACACGTTTCAATGCTTACGAAACTAGCACGAATACATATAATATCATGAAAAGATAAATCCACATGAGCTCATCCTTTCTCCGTCATACATGATGACAAGAGCAAGCACGCAAGACAAGCACGACAAGAAACACGATCCCACGCCACACAAGGTAGACGGGGTATCCGGCCGCGGAACCGGACCACGAACACGCACGATGTGCCATTCAAGACACGACTAGTCTGCAGACAGTCCACGAGTTTAAGGACCCCCAGGTAGTGGATCAAGCTAAAAGGGCGGTCCAAGCTCAGTGAAATTCACTTATATCATGAATGCACAAAACACGGCAATACGCGACCGAAAACACGACAAAACAAGAGGGAAATCATTTAACGAGCACGACGTGGCAAGACTAGCAAAATAGCATGGTGTTAATGCTTACAAACTTAAGAAATGATTCCCTTTTCGATTCTTGAAACCCATCTTGAAAACAACTTGCACTTGGAAATCAAACGAGAACACGAGGATGCACGAAGCATCATAAACAAAGATTCAAACATAACTCTGTCAAGCATAGGCTAAGACCACATCTTTGACCCTTGTGGAATTGAAAACCAAATGTCGAAATTCAATAAAACTTGGTGTCCCCGAAGGTATATTACATTTTGGAAATTTCAAGTGCACAAGGTCAATAAAAAGGGTCTAAGACCAAGTCTAGTTTTCATTCCTGCAAAATCCTTCAAAACAGTACTTTTTGGTGTGGTTCATGCCTCTCTACCGGTAGAAATTCCGGTAGAAGATGTTCTACCGGTAGAACTTCCGGTTGAAGTGCTTCCACCGGTAGAACTTCCGGTTGAAGCACTTCTACCGGTAGAACTTCCGGTAGAACTGCGGTTCACAGTTTTTCTCAACTCTCTGCCACAATTTGGGCCGTTTCTACCGGTAGAACTTCCGGTAGAACTGCGGTTCACAGTTTTTTTCTCACTCTCTGCCGAAATCTGGGCCATTTCTACCGGTAGAACTTCCGGTAGAACTTGGGGTTTTTAATTTCCTCAACTCTCGGTCAAAATTTGAGCCCTTTCTACCGGTAGAACTTCCGGTTGAAATACCCCTACCGGTAGAACTTCGGAAAATCAATTTCTTTCACACGTCATTCACTTCTTCACTTCCACATTCTTACCACCTGCACTCCCCAAGCCTACATGCTTTCCAAGGGATGATTTCCACACAAAATCCATTCACATTTCATTCAAAACATCAAAATCATAAACCCATTTACATTCAAAACATAAATCTAATAACTTGCAAACCATTCCATTGAAAACATGCTTCCATTGAAGATGAAACCTCTACATTAGATAGAGAAATTAGTACTTTTGCTTAATAAGATTAAAACAAGCTAAAAGAGATTAATGACATGCAAGGAAGATAAGCTTGATGATAAACAACATTTCCAAAAGTAAAAATGCCCAAAAACTCAACATGCACTAGGGAAAACTAAAAGGTTTACTTGCCTCTAACCCAAGCCAAGCCAAAGGTTCACAACTCAACAAGAAAGGGGTGCTCCACGAGATCTACACAAAACCCCCAAAATGGAGCATACAAAATCAACATTTTTGGCCATTACAAAACCCCATTTCGAAAATGGGTTTGAAATCATGACAAACAAGCTCTAGGTGAGCTAAAGAACATCAAATGAAGAGAATGAAGGAACACTGACCAAGAGCTAGCTGAAGAGAATGAAGGAACACTGACCAAGAGCTAGCTGAACAAGGAAGATTAGGGCTTGAAGATGATGAATAGTGGGGAGGTTTGGATCCAAAACGCGTCTAGCTGAAGCTCCAGAAGAGAGGAAGAGAATGGCGGAGTCGAATCGGAGAATGGAGCCTTCTTGCTAGATGATTTCCAAAGGAGAATACCAAGGAGAAAACTCTTCTCTTCTTCACTCTAGGGCAAGACGTTGCAGAGATTTGGGAAAAGGGCAAAGGAAGGAGAAAAAGAGTATATATAGTGTCTGGAGGTGGGTCCCTTTAGCAGTGAAACTTGGGACGCCTGGAACATGGTCTTGTGGACCCCGGATGGAATCGACGAAGAAGAACAAAACGATCGTCGAAAAATCTAGTTTCGGAAAAGTATTATTTTGACATAGTTTCGCGACTTCGAAAAGTGTGCCCAGATTTACATGCAAAGACAGATTTACCCTTATTGGGCCAAAACTTGGGTTTCTGGGCCTCAAATGCAAGCAGCTTAAAAACGAAAGTTGCCATAAATCATAAAACCATTCAAGAGAAACAAAAATCACATCCACATCAAAGATTTAGAACAAAACCCCATTCTTACACGTGCACTCAGGGCGTCCCTGAGCGTGTCTGACTCATACTAAACGTCCTCAAAATCCCCAAAGCTATAATCCAGACTAAGTCTAATCACATTCTAACCCAACTAGTACTAAGACTCATTTAAGACTAAACGTTTACTTAATTAGTACTAATCGAGTTGGTCTGGGTCGGGGTCTAACACTTCTTATTTCCCTTCACCCGCTACACCACACCTGCGCACCCACCTGCACTGCCCTTCCCTGCACACAGCACCCCACCTGCACACACTTCTCTCTTTTCCTCTTTCTTTTCTCTTTCTTTCTCTCCTTCTTCTCCACTGCACACCCATTGCGCCTTGGCCACCTGCGCACCTCCATCCTTTTCTTTTCTTATTCCTTCTTTCTCTTCTTCCTCCTCTTGCCAAGGCCACAGCACTCACCACGCATCCACTGCGCCTCTCCTTTTCTTCTTTCTTTCTTCTCTCCTTCTCTCTATTCAGTCCCCTTTCTCTTCCACAGCAACCACCCATCTCAATCCTTCTCTTCTTCCCTCACTGCACACACCTGCCAGCCCACTCTCTCTTTTTCTTTCTTCTCCCTTCTCTTCTACCTTCTCTTTCCCATCACATCGCTGCCTCCCTGCACTCATCTCCACACTGGCCACCTCTCCCTGCGTCTCTGCCCATTTCACCCGCACACACCAGTTGTACAAGAATCTCGCAGAAGCCAGCATGCCCACGAAGTCACTGGAATCCATTCAATCCAACACCCCTGCTGCCCAGTCTCAACCGAACCTCTTTTAAACCGGGCCCAATTACAACTGCAACCAAGCTAAGCCCACACTTGCACTCATCACCCACCTATCCAAACCCAATCCAACCCATGCAAGCCCGTTTTATTTCATTGAACTTAACACTGCATTTATTTATTGTTTCCTTTTTATGATATTTTATGCATCCTAATATGCCCATGCACCTACGTTAATCTTTTATTCATCAATTTTATCATATTTTTCATGCATTTAACATGCCCGTGCATCCGGTAAAATTTTAATTTTATTGTATAAATTATTCCTTGCTAATATCAAACATGTCCATGCATTCAACATGCTCATGCATCACATAACTTAGTTGCATTTTTATTACGTATTTCTTTTAGGTAAAATTTAACGCTTCATAATTTCCTCAAAAGAACAAAAACGAACAAAAGCAAAAAGATCAAAAAGAAGAAAGAAAAGAACAAACAAAAAATAGAACCCTAGATATTAGTTAGGTTAATTAAAATAGTTAGATTAGGTCTAATAATTAACTCTCCTTCTCCTCATCCCCTTTCATTAGGATTAGGGAATTTAATTAGGAAGTTGTAAATCAATTAGTTTAATTAATGAATTAGTAATCTATTCTCTTCTCCTCCCATTTCATTAGGATTGGAAAAATCAATTTAGGATTTTAGGCTCTATAAATAAAAAGCAAAAACAAAAAAAGATAATAATAATATAATAAAAAACCCAAAAGACCCAAAAACAAAGAAAAAGATATTTAAAAAAGCCAAAATATTAATAAATTGGAATTACAAATTAAATAGTGGTTTAGGCTGACCAGGTCAAACCCCAGACCCAGATCTAGGTCTCCCTCTAGCCAGATTAGACTACTTTTAGTTTCTTTCATTCTAATAGCTTAAGTCCCACTCTCTCTCCATGCCCCGCTAAGGGACCAGGAGAGCGAATGAGGGCGGTCAGAACCCTAGGATAGGGTAGAGATCCATTTAGGGAAAATGGATTAGTTAGATTAAATCCAAGTAGAAAATCGCCTAGTTAGGCCCTTCTAGCCCCAATATCAAAAATCCAAAAAAACTATAAAACCAACAACAATTACCCTAAAAATATTTTATTCTCTTTCCTTCCACCTCCGGTGCCAAGTATTCATTTGAACTCAAAATTAAAAGGAATAGAGCTGATTCCGAGAATTCGAATTAATGATAATGACGAGACTAGACGAGTGATTTCACACACCCCAATATCAGGTTATTTGCTTTCGGCCCATCATCGGCCACCCCCCCCCCCCCCACCATATCAATTTGTTTACTTTCGGCCCATCATCGGCCACCCTCAATCAATCTCGGCCCATCATCGGCTATTTTTATTTATTTCCGACCCATCATCGGCCATGCACTCCTATCATTTTTTATCGCACGCAAACCCACAAAAATCACAACTCGAAGTCCCGTTTGCATCGTTCTTTCAATTTGAAGAATCAGCCTTTTAACCTTAGGTTGTCAAAGGACATTGAATGGGATACCCGAGAGCGGGCCCGATCCTCTTCTAAATATTTGGCACCTTCCCCCTACTCCTATTTTATTGAATTTTACCCCCTTAGAGTACATGGATTTGATTTTGACTAAGCTACACCCCTGGATGTTGATTTCCCCTGCCTAGTTCACTATGACCCTATTTTGAGAACCGTGATTCGACCCAAATTGAAAGACTCAAATTAAGTGACAAGACAATTGTCGTGTCGTCAGCGGCACATTAGACGAGAGAAGAACCCATTCCATTTTCTCCCGCTCTCTTTCGACTTTCGTCGAAGGACGGTGTTATGGCCGTATCCGTAACTGGCGATCGTGATCCATCGATTTTGAGGGTACTCGGAATCCTCATTTTCGATGTAATTTTTGAATATCTCATATAGTTGAATGGCGATCTCCCTTCCCTGGGGGATCAAAATTCACATCCGACACCATCATGTAAGCTTCTCTTTCCATCTCTTGAATATGAGTCTTTGTAGACCTAAAGAACCTCTATCTTCTTTGCCACAAGCTTTCTTCTTCTTGTTCATTATTTTGACCATTTTAAGGTTTGCATTTGGTGGTTTTTGATATGTTGTAGGTGATTTTTGAGAAAGAGTGTTTAGAGCTTGATTTGACTAAGCTTGGACCAAAGGCAAGTGGATGAATGGATAGTTTGAGCATTAAATGAGTTTTATGAGAAATGTGGTTGATTTGTCATTTCTTTTCATGTTTATTGACTTGCATTGATTTTGAAATAAATGCTCATAAATGCATCTTGTTAGCTTGCTTAACTCTTGAAAATGTTGACTTATTTGGCCTTTGTTTCACTCTTGTTTAAAGCACAAAATGAATACTTATGGATGTTGGATTTCTCTTTTTCTCTTATGGTTAAATGAGGTGAAGAAAGAGGTGATTGGATGAAAGTTTATTGAAGTTTTATTGGTGGTTTGGATGATGTTTGAAGGGGGTTTTAAGCCTCCCAATTTGGTGTAGAAAGGGGGCTCAAAGAGTTATAAGAAGAGGAAAATGGAAGAAGTCGAACTGTCCAGGAATCTGTTTCTGGATAGTTTGCTTGAGCGAACTTGACACTTCGGTCGAGCAAACCTTTCCAGATGACAGTTCGCTCGAGCGAACCCGAGTCCGCTTGAGTGAACCCTCCTAGAATTCCATCTAGAGAATGGTTAGCTTGAGCGAACTATCATTTCGCTTGAGCGAACTATTATTTCGCTTGAGCCAACCTGAACTGGATAGGTCCGCTCGAGCGAACCAGCCCAGAAAGTCATTCCAGAGAGCTCACCGCTCGAGTGAACTTCAAGTCCGCTCGAGCGATGGATACTGTTCACCTGGGGATATGTTTGGGGCAGAAATGAAATGTTTAAATGATTGGAATAGATTTGTTGGGAGCCCTTTGTAATGGGAAGAATTATATCAAGATATGAAGTCCGTTTGAGAAAGAAACCACATCACGAAGATTTATTTGAAGTTTTGAAATTCCTAAGGTGTATAAGGAGTCCGAAATGTCTTCAAATTCAAGGAGTACCAAGTTTATACTGAAATTGACATATGGGACCCCCATTCACCTTGAACTAGTCTTGAACCCGATATTTGTCCCGAAATTTTGAAAGTTAAATTGTACTTCTATTGTCCCCGAAATTCATGATTTATGATTATCATTCCCGAAAACACTGAAATTGTACTTATATACATTTTGCTAACCCGATATACATTACTCGACATTGAAATGACATTTGTGCCTTGAGCACCCCGTCCCGCCCGTTTATACGATCACATCATATGTATTTATAAATGTCCCGATTGCTTGCATATGACCTATGAGTCGGCACCACTAAACTTGGACGACTCTGTTGGTATGATCCACCAACTTAGAAATCCTCCTCCCGTCCCGCCAGCTGCAGTTTGGATCCCAATGCCCAGTTTATTACCATGGTCCCGTCTTGATACCCGGCTTGCTCCCGTGGTTCCCAATATCCGGCTCGCTACCGTGATTCCCTATACCCGGTTTGCTACAGCAGTCCCGTCCCGTATTAATATATGTATATGTATATTTTCATTGAATCTCCTCACTTCGGTGACTGAGATCAACGCCTCGATAAGTTCTTGTCACTTCGGTGATAGAGGACTTAGCTTTGTGTGGCTGCCATCTTGCTTATTTCCCAATTCCTTGATTACCTTTACTTGTCTTACATTGCATATATGTTTTTTAATAAATGATTTTTCTCTTCCATGGAAATTATTGTTTAAACAGGTTTTAAATGTTTTCCATGATAAATTCAATTATTGTTATATTGTTATATCTTTTCACCCACCTGCCAGACCTCGTGTCTGATCCATTTCTTTGGTACTCAGGTCCAGACATTGTCTATCATGAGACAGAGCTTGAGGAGGCGGTCGGTGAACCGCAATATTTAGTTGAGTGGCGCGCCAATGATATCGTCTAGACATTCGGTTGCCTCGAGATACGTTACATTTTGAAAGTTGTGGATACCACATTCTTTTGGGAGATTATTTTGGATTGTATTAGCCTTTTTTGGCCTCTATTTGTGGGAAATATTAATTAACTGATATTTTGTATAAACATTAACATTTACTTCTGAGAATATGCTAATGTTCATTGCTCATTCTAATACTTGTTATACATGTGTTATCAACCTTATTACTATTAATGAATTGTATACTTGATTTGCTACACACTTCCGCACTTAAATAAAATATTGTGAAATGATGTGAGATCCTCACCGCGGACACCTATGGGAAATCACGTGCACGGGTAGTATCTTATTCTTAATGACCCGTGTACGTATTAGTCAAATAGATATATGTTTGATGACATTATGGCAATCTCATCATTAGTCTTGATCCCGGATTAGGTTGGTAATCGGGTCGGGGTCGCGACACTTACTCACTAATTATTAACTTATTTCTATGGATGTTTCTATTTTCTTTTTATCTTGATCTTTCACTTGTTGTTTTCACACACTTACTCATTTGATCTATCTAACATTGCTCATTAGTTTTTGTTATTAACCTTGTTAGTTTTATTTTGTCATTAACTTTGTTACTAACTTGTTACTAATCTTATTCTCACTTGAGTTCTTCTATTTCTACTTACATCTCTTTGTTATCTAGTTTCTTATTTTCTTTTAGTTTGCATTTTTTATTTCCCTTGTTATTATCTTGTTTCTTGTTTTCATTGTTTTTTTATCTCCATTTGCATTTGGTAGCTATATTTGAGTTGATACTCCTTTTCATTGATAATTGTTATTTTACTTGTAACGATCCTCATGGGAATGATATTCGGACTTCCATAGTCTATATTACTTGAGATAACTGTATACTTGTGGGAATCGGCATCAGTTCTCAGTATTGGCCTATTGTTGAGGAGCTACTTGGAGAAGTTGGTTGAAACGCTTCTCGACAACATTGGCATTGGCATTAGGATTAACACCATCAACTTTTGGTGACTTAGAGCGTTGTTGCTATTTGACGAGAAATGATTCATCGGTGCCTTCTTAGGAGGCATGGTTCTAAAAAAAAGAGGGGTACAATGAAGACAACATCCAATTATAACGTAGAGTTAATTATGCTGCACGTTTGAATCTTATCAAGTCCTCACCACGTTCCTAGAGTTGCTAATTTCTTTTATTGATGGAAACTTGTCTCACTTTGATACCCATCTGTCATGACCCGAAATACGCAACCCCAATTACGGACTGCAACTGTGACCCTTGTCCCCATCATGTGTGTGTGTGTGTGTGTGTGTGTGTCAATTGCATCATGAAAATGAAACAACGTAGAACATCATATCAAAGTAAAGCGCAAATTCCAAAAGATGGCATTCCCATTGATATAAAAGTTGTTAATTCAAAAGTATGTTATGTACAACCCAAAAGAAAAGGCCTACAAACATATGACCATACACAAGTACAAAAGAAATAAAATAAACCCAAAAGATGTGGTCTTGATCTTTAGCGTTAGAATGATGCTCTATAGTACATTGTTTGCACTCCATTCAACTAGACCCTAAGACTCCTCCTCAGCCTCCTCTTCCGAGACATATTGTCACGCCCTTAGAATGGACTACCTGAACAATCTCATATTATCCTAGTAACCTCACATGGGGGTGTATTATGGCGGAAAAAAGTAAGGGCCAATCTAAATTTCCCCCCAAAGCTGGTTGTTTTCCATAGGGTTTCGTGATGTGAGATCCGATAGATATTTGGACCGCCTGACCAAATTTCAAATTACAGAAGCTTGTGTAAACCAATCATCACAAAAGATAATAATGAGACAAATATCGGAGAATAAACAATATTTTCAAAATAACATTAACATTGAAGTTGTTAAAATAAAAGAAATATTTACATTGATTACATCAACCCAAAATAAACGAAGGCCATAAAATAGAAAGGCTTGGATAAACAAAACCTTACAATTACATGTAAGTAAACATGCAAACCACTTGACTATATCCTTAACTTGCTATTATAATATATTAAGTTAGGAGGTTTCTGATCCAATTTTGACCGACGGTTATGATTTTGACCGGAAGTTACATAAACTACATTCTTTATCTCTTTATGATAACCACTCATAACTGCTCTCCACTTTTCTTTTATTTTATTTCTCATAGACTTTTTTTCAATCCAAATTCTATCATTCTCCTTCTACTCTAATTCTCATTTTTTTATTCTATGATACCAATTCTTCAATTATATAAATACATACTTATAATTTTTTTTCTTTTACTTTCTTTCTAAAAAATTTATGAATTTTTTATACATGAATATTCAAATTGCAACGTTTGCCATATCCGTGCTAAGCACGGGTAATTTTGCTAGTTTGGTTATAACCGTAGCAAGGAGTCAAGCAATCATGAGTCAAACTTTTACCTCAATTGAAGTTGTTCCCACAATTAGATTGACCCCCAGACAAAAATAGAGTTGATTAACACAATGTTAGAAACTGATTATTACATTTTTCATTTTCCAACAATTCACCCAATAGGAGAACCAAACTTTGGTTAGGATAAAATTTGAGAAACACCATATAATTTTGAGGGTGTTTATTTTGAGCCGTTCAAATTTCACTTAAGTAGACCAAGAAGATCCAAACTCTAATCTCATTGTGTGGATCATGGGTTAATTACTTTGCAGGCTCCACCCAAAAAAAAAACAAGAAAGAAAAAAAAAAAAAACAATTCCACCAACCACCCTATTTCCGCACCAACAAAGTGGGCCCCGTAAAATGAAGGACCGTACGAAAATGTCTCACTCGTGATGTGCACACATCAAAAGCAAGAAAGTCGTGGGCTTGTACATGCAGCAAGAACAAGATTGACGTCTCCCTTCTCCCTTCTCCCTTCATTTCTGCTGGAAGCCGCCAGACGCGTCTCCCCGTCCAGCCCTCAAATGGCGGCAACCGCGTCACGTGCCACCCTCGCCAGAGACCCTGCCCTCTCACGTGACATCCAAACCCTAGCAAAATCCCCACCCCATCTCCTCCGTCTATCCAAGCACCATAGCAACAAGAATTGGAATCTCAAATTCGAGCTCAGAAGCTTCGAGAGATCTCATCAATGGAGTCTTGAGACGGATCGCCTCCATCTCACCCACAACTCATCTTCATCTCCAATGTCGGCTTCAGCGACAATGGATTCGGCTTCCAAGGGCTCGAAGAAGATCTGCCTCTTCTACTGCGCAGAGACAAAGGCGCTTGCCGACCGAGTCGCAGCCGAGTCTGACGCGATCGAGCTTCGGAACATCAATTGGAGGTAGGAAACCCATTTAATTATCTTCTTTGATCGCTAATTCCAAAGACCCATTTTTTCGAGTTTCGTCCTTGTTTCTTTCCAAATTTGGAAATTAACTGTGGTGGTGTCTGAATTGGGGAGCTTTTCTTTGTGGAATTAGGGTTAGGTTTTTCCTTCTTCTATTTCGAAAACTATATGACTTTTTTTAGACTACTCTTCTTATTTTTTTCCGATTCTTTTCTGTTTCAGCCTTGAATTTGACCGAATTTTTTAATGGAAAACAAGTTGCAATGTTTTTTTTTTTTTTAAATAAAAAATAAAAAATTTAAATCATCAAAGTTTCATGGTTAGGAGGTTCTATTGTTTGTCAAAATTAATTTAAGTGTTCATGAAGAGAAAAGAGAATAAAATAAAATAAATAAAGAATGTGGGATGGAACCCATATGCAGAGTCGAATGCTCGAGTCATATTCATGTTTTTTTTTTTTTTTTCCCTCAAAAACCTACCTAAAATCCTATATATTATTTGGAGGTTGACCTCTTAAAAATAGAAGCATTAATCGTTAGAATCATAAGATTTTATAAAACAAGTGTCAAATTATAAATGACACTCGAATCCTAAGATTCACCTATAATTGAGATTCATCGCTTACATACTAATCTTTTCCTTAAAATTTGATTAGAGTAGTAAAATTCGGGATACAAATCCTAGGATTATAATTATAGTTGTCAATTCCATTCTGTTTCGGCTGCCGGAAAATGTCGGATTTGGCTTGTTTATAAAGTTTCCGATAAGAATTTCTGGTAGTTCCAATAGTTTCAGCCAATTCTGGCCGGAAATAGGTTGTTCTGGACAGAACGATTGAAATAAACCAATTCTGGCTGGATTGGTTGCTTTTTTTCATTTTTCTTCTCTTTTTTAGATAAACTTTCAGTTACTCCTCAATTACCCATCTATAAATAAGGTCTTCTCCTATAAAGTAGTTTCTGACCTTACTACTAGTTTGCTTAGCATGCTAGATAAAGTTTATTTATCATTTTGTAGAGAAAAGGGTTTGGAAGCCGGATGTTAAAGGTAAATTCTCGATTAACTCTTTTTTCTCTTTAATACTGTGGCAGATAATTCTGTTAGAGGGGATGGTCGGCAAGGCTTTAGGGTTCATTCAGTTCCTCCAAGAGTTTGGCTTTTTGTTGGATTGCTAGATGGCACAAAATTTGGACTATTGACAAGTTATGCCATTGTAATCATGTAATACTCAATGGGTGGTCTATGTGTTTATAGGATGAGGAATCGGTCCATCATTTGTTGATTCATTGTCCTTTCGTTTATAGACCGTGGATTGCAATCTTGAATATGTTTGGTATGTAGTGGTGGGTCATGCCTAGAATAGTGCATGATCTTTTTTTTCAATGATGTTTGTGTTGTTATTATGTTCGTGGCAGAATTTTATGAAAGCTTATGTTATATGCTACCCTTTGGAAGCTTTGGTTGGAAAGGAACAATATAGATTGTTCAAGAATAAAAGCTATTATGTGGGTGAGGTTGTTCAATCCATTGTTTGGTCTGTGTTGGAATGGGTGAGAAATAGAAAGGAGTTTCAAGGTATTGATCTAAATGATCTCCATAGATCTTGGGTGTCAATTTTGAATGGAGGTTGGCGTGTTAAATTTTTTACTAGAGTTTGTTGGATGGCTCCTCCCATGGGTATTCTAAGGCTCAATTTTGATGAAAGTTTTATTCACTCAATCAAAAGGCGTAGAATTGGTAGTCTTATTAGAGATTGGTTTAGCACAATTGTTAGGAGTTTTTCAAGGCCTTTTGATTCAATGGATGCTAATGAAGTTGAAGTTTTTGCTCTTTCGGTGAATTGCCATGAGTTGTGGAGAATGGGCCCTTTTAATTCTATTCTTGAAGGTGATTCCTTTTCTGTTATTCAGTGGGGCTCCGGTAACTCTTCTTGTCCTTGGTGGTTGGCGGATTGGGTTGAAGAGTTGTAGGACATTTTGTGTTAGCTGGGGGCCTCTTTTAATCATATTTTATGAGATGCTAAGACGCTTTTGCTAGGGAAGGGTTCTTTCGTGATTTAATAAAATTTACTATTATAAAAGGGGCCTTCTCCTCATATTACAGGAGAAAACCCAAACATTGAGAAGAAGAAGAAAAAGAAGCAACACAGTGGACTGCTGAAGCATAAAAAAAAGGGAGAAAAAGAAAGAAAAAAGAAGAGCAGTGGTATACCTTCACGAGTGGGGTAGAGCAGCACCAGTCGAACACCTCTAGACTGACCTGCCTCCAGCAGCTTCGGCATCCCCTCGATAGTGTAAAGATAAAGGTCAGCTCGACCTAATGGGTCAGCCCACAACCTATGAATTGGGTCAGCCCACAAATCAACAGATTGTATGAGTTGTCAATAGATACTAGTTACCTTAACAATACCTGTAATCATGTAATTAGATCCACTAATCTAGGCAATATTGTGTTATATAAGGATCCATCGTCAATACAAAGATATCAATTCTCTTGCAATACTTCTCTCTCTTGTATGCTTCTGGTTAGCTTCTTGTATGCTTCTGGTTAGTTCTGGATAATCTTACATGGTATCAGAGCTCATCGATCTGTTCATTCAAGCATAAGAGGAGCCCTGATCAACTGATAAGAGAATACTATATTCGGCTTTGAGAAGCACTGCACTATTGTGATCAAAAGCGGCCCATCTGTTGATGATCATTCTGCATCAGAGAAATCTCCCCATTCTAGTCGTCCATTTATCCTAGGATTCTACACATTTTTTCCAGAATTTTTTGATCATCTGAGGTAGGCCATTCTCCCTATTTTGTACTTATCTCATTTGAGCAAATAGTTTTCATCAAGATCGTTCAAAATTCTGGTTTCTAAAGCTTTCTTCAAAATTCCACCTAGAGGAGTTTCGGATTTTTAAGGCAGAGATCACTGTGTGATCTGATCATCTAGCTGATCATCCAGTAGGGCCCACATATCAGATCTGTGCTCCAAATCAAGGTCGTCTGGACCATTTTTTGGACTTTTCTGGACTGTTTTGGATCTGTTTGATTTCTGTGATTGTGATTCTTCATCTGATCATTCAGTGGGACCCCTAGCACTCATCTGTGCTCAGATTAAAGTCATCTGGACCTTCCTTATTGCAATTTTTCAGATCTGGTTAGTTGTTGTAGCTGGATTTCAAATCTGACTTAGCTTCTGGGGTTGGATTTCTCATATATTCAGTCTTGAGCAGTTTGTTTTGTTACAATGTCTTCTGATCGAACTGTATCCGGAATTACTGTCAAACTTGATGGCACAAATTATCCTTATTGGTCCCATCTCATGCAAAATTTCCTCAAAGGTCAAAAATTGTGGAAATATGTTGCTCAGCAGATCCCTACACCAGATAGTAAGGCTGATACGTTTGAGGAATGGGAGGCTTCTGTCGGGAAAATAAACTCTTGGATTGCCAATTCAGTCACTCCATCTATTGGGAATCAGTTGGCTAAATTCAATTACCCTAAGGTTGCTTGGGATTATTTAGCACGATTATATACTCAGTCTAATGCTGCTCGCCGGTATCAGTTAGAATGGGAAATAAAAAATGCAGACCAAGGAAATGACTCCATTCATGATTTCTTCATCAAAATGACTGCCTTATGGGATCAACTGGCTCTAATGGAACCCACTTTTAAAACAACTGATGATGCTCATACCTTTGAAGTCTATAGGCAGCAGACTCGCCTGGTTCAGTTTCTTATGGCCCTTCGCCCTGATTTTGAAAATGTTCGTGGTCAGTTATTACATCGGTCACCACTGCCTTTCGTTGATACGGCACTCTCGGAACTTCTGGCAGAAGAACAAACTCAACTTTCTCTTATAAGGAAGAAACATGTGGAACCCAAACATGTACTGTCAGCAAATGTTAGTACCCCACAGAATGATCGCTCATTTTCTTCTGGTACTAATGATTTTTGCAACTATTGTACGAAGAAAGGACACTGGAAACGGGACTGCCCAACCAGACCTCAAAGGCCAAACAATAAGAACAAACAATCTGGTCAGTAACCCAGTCGTGGTCCCATGCAATCTTATCCACAGCGACCCTATGCGGCCAATGTTACTGAAGATGATAGTTTTGTGCCTCCGCAAATGGATCTTACATCTCAGATTCAGGCTATGGTGGATGAGCGCATGCAACAGTTGTTTCTGGCTTCCTCCACTGGTTTTGCCTCTCAGATGCCCACTACACCCTCAGCCTTTGGTTCTGCCATGACCATTTCTGGTCCGTCAGGTACTCTTGATACTAAATGGATTTTTGATTCTGGTGCATCCTATCATATGACAAATGATGTTTCCAAACTTCATAATTGTTATACCTCTGCTAGCTCTCTCACCATCCATACAGCTGATGCCACTCCTCTACCAGTCTCCCTTATTGGCTCCGTTTCAAATAAGTTGATCTCTCTCACTCATGTTTTGTGTGTTCCTCACCTGTCTATCAACTTAATCTCTGTTAGTCAATTGACTTCTTCTGGATTTCTTGTCTCATTTTCTTCCACTAGTTGTTCTGTGCAGGATCCGCGCACCGGGAGACAGATTGGGACCGGCCTTAGGTCAGGAGGACTTTACTATCTCCACTCGCTGCATCTTCCCTCACCCAGCATAACCCCTGCCGCACTCGTTTCCTCTACATCACCCTTTGCCCTTTGGCACTCTCGTTTAGGCCATTTATCTTTAAATAAAATGAAGTTTTTATTTACTAGTGGTGTATTTGGAAACATTTCTGTATCAGACATTTCTACTTGTTTTGGTTGCTAATTTGGTAAACAACATGCATTCCCTTATAATAAAAGCACTTCCTTTACTAATGCTCCTTTTGCTTTGGTGCATTCTGATGTCTGGGGACCTGCCTCTCAACCAACGAAAGGTGGTTCCATTTATTATGTGTTGTTTATTGATGATTTCACTAGATATACATGGTTATATTTAATGAAAAACCATTCTGAGTTATACACTATCTACACTGCTTTCTCCACCATGGTTTCCACTCAATTTGACACAAAGATTAAAATATTCAGGTCTGACTCCGGGGGAGAATACATGTCCCACAAATTTCGTTCTTACCTAACCAGTCAAGGGACTCTAGCTCAATTATCCTGTCCTGCCACACCATAACAGAATGGTGTAGCAGAACGGAAACACAGACATATCCTAGAGACTGCTAGATCCTTGATTTATTCCTCACATGTTCCTTTGCAATTCTGGGGGGAAGCGGTCCTGACTGCAATCTATCTGATTAACAGAACACCATCCTCTGTTTTATCTGTGGCACATCTCCCTATGAAAAATTGTTTTCCTGTAAACCTGACTCATCCTATCTCAAAGTTTTTGGCTGCACTTGTTTTGTTCTGTTGCATGATAATGAGAGAACCAAACTTTCCCCAAAATCCACTGTCTGTGTCTTTTTATGATATGGCATCGAACAAAAAGGCTATCGATGCTATGATCCTAAAACCAATAGGTTACGGGTCTCTCGTAATGTCACCTTCTTGGAACATATACCTTTTTATACATTACCTACACAATCCCCTTCTCCTGAGCAACCTACGGTCTATCCTCTTGATCCCTTTCCCGACCTGTTTCCATCCGATAACCCTTCTCCTCCCCCCCTGCAGGTATACCATCGTCGACCCAAACCTCCGTCTGCTCCTCTGGAATCTGCCGCCCCACCTCCTACTTCTGACCATGGGCCTATCTCCTCTGCTCCAGATGTGCAGGATCCTCCTCAACCTCGAAGGTACCCCTTGCGCACCAGAATTCCTCCATCCCGTTTTGGCTTTGTTAGCACTGATCATTTTTCTCCATCGTATAAGTCCTTTCTTGCAGCAATTCATATTTTGGCAGAACCACAATCCTTTAAGGAGGCCATTACTCATCTGCACTGGAGATCCGCCATTGACGAAGAACTTGCAGCTCTATAGAAAACTTACACATGGGACCTTGTTCCTCTTCCCTCCGGGAAACGGGCTATCGGTTGCAAATGGATTTTTAAGATCAAGACCAAATCCGATAGTTCTGTTGATCGTTACAAGGCTTGCTTGGTTGCAAAAGGCTACACACAAGAACATGGGGTAGATTATGAGGAGACTTTTGCTCCGGTTGCTAAGATGACAACTGTCCGTACTTTTATCTCTGTTGCCGCTGTTAGACATTGGCCTCTCTACCAGCTTGATGTCAAGAATGCATTTTTGAATGGATTCCTTCACGAAGAAATCTATATGCATCCTCCTCCAGGTGTTGTGAGACCTCCTCATTCTGTGTGTCGTCTCAAACGCGCTTTATATGGACTCAAACAAGCCCTTCGTGCTTGGTTTGAACGGTTTAGCACCAGCATTATCAGTTTTGGTTTCTCTCAGAGTGCTCATGACTCTGCTCTCTTCACTCGTTACTCGCGATCTGGATGTGTTTTTCTGTTACTCTATGTCGATGATATGATTATCACTGGCAATGATGCTCCTGGTATTCTATCCTTGAAGCGTTTTCTTCATCGACAATTTGAGATGAAAGATTTGGAACATCTGCGGTACTTTCTGGGCATTGAGGTTGCCTACTCTACCCAATGATATCTTTTGTCACAAACGAAATACTGCAATGAAGTTCTCCAACGAGCTGGACTCACAGATCTTAAGCCTGTCTCTACTCCAATTGAACATAATCTGAAGCTTCGAACTACTGATGGAGATCTACTTTTTGATCCAACTCGTTATCGTGAGGTGGTCGGCAGCTTGGTTTATCTTACCATTACCAGATCAGATATTGCCTATGCGGTACATGTGGTAAGCCAATTTGTTGCGCAACCCACTCATATCCACTGGGCTGCTGTACTTCGTATACTGAGATACTTACAAGGCAGTTCCAACCGCGCCCTCCTTCTTTCCTCCAGTCAGAATCTTACTCTGCATGGCTATTCAGATTCCGACTGGGCAGGAGATGTCAATGATCGGCGCTCCACTACAGGCTTCTCTATTTTTCTTGGCTCCTCTCTCATCTCTTGGAAGAGCAAGAAACAGGAGGTTGTCTCACGGTCATCCACTGAAGCTGAATATCGTGCTGTATCTCACACTACTACTGAAATTATTTGACTTCGCTGGTTACTTCGAGATTTAGGAGTTCCAGTTCCTAAATCTACCCCTCTTTACGAACAATGAAAGTGCACGGAAACTGGCAACAAATGATGTTTTCCATGAACGATCCAAACATCTTGAAGTTGACTGTCATTTCATTCGTCAACATGTTCGGAGTGGTACTATAAAGCTCTTTCAGATTTCATCAGCTGCTCAAGTAGCAGATTTTTTCACCAAAAGCCACTCCACATCTCGTTTTTTGGAGCTGGTTTCCAAGCTCTCGATGGTCACATTCTCCCATCCAAAGCTTGAGAGGGGGTGTAAAGATAAAGGTCAGCTCGACCTAATGGGTCAGCCCACAACCCATGAATTGGGTCAGCCCACAAATCAACAGATTGTATGAGTTGTCAATAGATACTAGTTACCTTAACAATATCTGTAATCATGTAATTAGATCCACTAATCTAGGCAATATTGTGTTATATAAGGATCCATCGTCAATACAAAGATATCAATTCTCTTGCAATACTTCTCTCTCTTGTATGCTTCTGGTTAGCTTCTTGTATGCTTCTGGTTAGTTCTGGATAATCTTACAGATAGGTGTATTTTTTTCCCATTAGATCTCTCTCTCTCTCTCTCTCTCTCTCTCTCTCTCTCTCTCTCTCTCATTTTCAAGAGCAAAAACCTTCTCTCTTCTCTCTCTCTCTCCCCCCCGCTCCCCCACCCTCCTCTCTTCTTTTTATAGTCCTCTCTCTTTTTTTCCTCTTCCTTTCATAGTCCACTCTTTTTCTCTCGTCTGCTCTCAGCAAAGAGACTTTACCCTTTTTAGTGCTCTCTTTCTCTCTCCCGTGACAGTTGTAGCTATCTATGAGCTTATTTTTTTTTTTTTTTTTTGATTTTTTAAATGTTTCTCTCTTTCTCTGTCTCTCCTCCACTCCTTTTGATTTTTTTTTTTTAATGCTCTTGCATATAGGTGCTTTTAATGTTCTTTTTTAATGATGTTTCTCTCCATAGCTGATTTTTTTTTCAATTTCTATTTAGGTTCATTTATTTGATTATATTTTGTGATGAATTCCCCAATATGGAATGTAAGTAGTGGAGTGCAGGTAGCTTCTTTGATGGCTCTTGCTCCTGCTCCTACTAAGTTTGATGATCTTGCATGGAATTATGTAACTTTGGTGCTTGGAAAAAAAATCAAATAATATGCATGTATTGTATAAAATCCATCGATGGAGGGGGAATTAAAATTTAAATAGCATCTAGCTGGAATAGAAGGAAACATTGCACCACCTCGAAATGTTGACTCGTGTGAAATGGCAAATGGAGAAAATAGTAAATGAGAGAAAGTGATGCAGGACAATATGAGACCTAGCCTACTATGGAATTATGAGATCAATTTAAGAATTAATAATCCAATTAAATTATAAAGGATTTTACGGGAAAATTCCCCATAAGTGGATGTTGCACGAAAAGGTGCCTCATAGTTTCGGTAGCACAAACGGGGTCCGTCAGTCCCTGTTGCCTTTTTTTTTTTTTTTGAAAAATGGGATGAGCAACACTAGCATCGTTCCCCATCTCTTTTTCGTTTAGGTCCTTCGTTCTTCTCCATTCACGGTAGGTGGCGGGTGACAGAGGACGACAACCAAACCTAAATAAAAAGAATCACACCACTTTTACGCATGCAACCGAACCACATCTAAAAGGGTGGTCGTTGCGGGAATCAGGTGCCCGTCATGAAGCTTCCTCGGCTCCAAAACCCACCTTCCCCAGCTTCAAGACTTATTTTATTTCTCTCCCCTTTCTCTCTCAGTCATAGCGAAAGATCTTGGCAGCTCCAGGTATGGCCTCTCTCTCTCTCTCTCTCTCTCTGTCTTCCCTTGTCTCACTCTCAAATCTCCCTGTTTCACTCGCCCCCTCTCCCCTCTCTCCTCCCCTTCTCCCCTCTCTCTAGCACTTCACACAGCTTGACTGCCTTTTGGTCTCTATAACTGTTATATATATTTTGTGAAAAGTGATTAATCTTTGACTCTTCCAGTCATCCACTTGCCTCAACTGAGGGAATCATATCAAAACGCTCTGCCTTTTGCTTTGTTACTTGGAATGTTTCAACTTTCAAGACTCGTGTAAGTTTTTAAGTGTTTGTCAATCAAGGAAAACCCAACTGAGATGCATACCTATACATTTGTGGACCAGTGGCAAGTAGGTAGTAAAGGAGGAGATAAGGGTGAGGAAGAAGAGTCAGGTAGTGGAGAGATAAATATTCAAAGTTGCCCCACATGTTGGGAAATGTCAATGCCCACATCAAAACACCCACTTTGCATTGTTCGAAGACGAGAAGTACATAATTTTTGGACGAGAAACAGTGGGGGAGTGATGCTATCGTCACCACGATTAGAGATGAGCAACGCTAGCGTCGTCACTCCTCTTACGTTAAAAAAGAAATGAAAATGGGTTGACGGACCCTTTTTCGTGTTGCCCGGGCTAGGAGGGACATTTTCGTGCAATGACCATTTACATGGAATTTTTCCGTAAAATCCTCTAAATTTTGAATCATGCCACTTGCACACAATTTAGCATTGAGAATTTGGTGGAAAATTTCCTTTAAAAAAGAATTTGGTAGAAAATTATGTAATGATCCAAGGCATTATCACAATTCCCGCAATGATGGTCCCTCAAGTGAAGAGGTAGTGGTCTAATGGAATGTAGAACTTTTGCTTGCTCAGGGCTTGTTTCTTTACTAGAATTCATGGAATTCCTGTCCGGAAAATTTTGAAATTCTCCAGCATAGTGGAATTCCTGAATGCTCCCTTGTACTCGAGCATCCAGAAATTCCACCAAAAAGCAAAGGGGCTGGCATTTAAGAAATCCAAAAGTCATTTGAAACCCTTTAGGAAGCTAGAATTTTAGAATTCTCTTGGAGAAGCATGAAATTTGCAAATGCCAGGGTTCAAGTTGTCACATCATGTCCAAAAAAACCCCAACATGGCAAATTCTTACCAGAAATTCTAGTAAGAAACAGGCCCTTCGGGATGAGCTGACTCACGCAGATTAGTCGCTCCCTCTTAATAATTTGAAATAAAGTCTTGTCTCAATTGGGTGCATTTTTCAAAATATAAGATGAGATAAAAATTGTAAAGTTCAGATCTGAAAACAATATCCCACAACAATATCAAGGTTCAAAATAAATTTCAGATTTAAGGAATTTTGTTAATTTAAAGTTTATGAAGTGAAAATAGTGGAAAACTGTCGCGACCCTAGACCGGGTAACCAACCAAATCTGGGATCGGGACGGAGGATCGATTTATACATATAATGATAATGATGCTGCCAAGTGCATTTGTTTATATGGCCACTACATACACGGATCTAGAAAGAACATAACATCATCCGTGCACGTGATTTCTCACAGGTTTCTGCGGTGAGGATATCATACACACATACCATTCTCATTCAAGGTGCGGAAGCGTGTAGCAAATCAAATTGATGAATCCATTCCATAATACAAGACTGATAACACAAATAAAACATAATATTAGAGTGAGCAATGATCATAAGCATTTGCCGATGTAAAGTTAGAGTTTATACGAAAGTTCAGTTAATTAACCACTCCCCAAAATAAAGGCTAACAAAGGCCAATACAAACGATAAAATACCAAAAGTATATCAGTCACAATACCAAATGTATTTTCGCCACTCAAGGCATAATCCAATGTCTAAATGACATCGTCAGCTTGCCATTCGCCTACGTGTTACGGCTCTCCAGCCGCCTCCTCTGGCTCCTCCACGGGTGAAGCAATCAAGATTCGCGATCGAACAATTGATCAATCTCCCGAAGGATTGATCGAATCCAAGAGGATTCCAGCCACTAGGGCAACCTCACAAGAGGAGAAAACACCATAATTGAAGAGCAAACTCTCATAACTCAAAGATTAATTGATAATAAGCATGTCTATTACAATGGGGCCTAACATCCTTTTATATAGGAGTTGGCTTGATCCCTAAGCAACTATAATTCCCAATATATCAATCATATAAAAAGGAAACTAACTAATATTAACAAACCAAACTACTAAATAATATTTCCTAACTAAATGGATGTCCCCTTGAGCCTTTGGACTGAACCCAATGGGTTGGCCGACCTATTGTCTGGCTTGCATCAATTTTCCCCCGCTTGAAAAAACTCGACTCCGGCGAGTTGATAGAGTGATAAAAAAGGGAAAGAATTCGACCACAAATTCTGAAAAATGTTCGCCTGGGTCGAAAATCAATTGCACAAACATCTGCTTCTTCTCATGACAGGGCTTGGAAGCTTGATGCGATCTTTCACTCCATTGAGAGGTAGAGGGGAGGTTTTGCTTTTGCTGATGTCTGTATTGATTTCGGATGGGTGATCTGATTAATAGAACCTTTAGTTGTTGCCTTTGTACCAACGGAGCAGGAACATTGACTATCCATCGGTGATCGCCGAAAAGAAAGTCAATGTGAGCAATTTCAATTATTTGATTGGCTTGTGAAACTACTGGAACAATGGACTTGATTTCTGATGGCCCAATTGGATTTTTTGGAAGTGGTATGACAATGGGAACCACTGGATGTTCAATCTTCTCACTAACTTGATCAGAGAACTCAATGTTTACTTCTCCTTGTTCATCTTCAACCTTTTGCAGCTCTAAAGGAACATTAACTTGAACATCTTGCACTTCTTCCAAAGTTTCCATGAGATCAGCTTTGTCTTGACCTTGATCATCTATTGCACGCTTGATGTCTGCTGGTATGACTTGTATCTCTTATGGTGCAATCATGACTGCTCTCTCAACTCTTTTTGCTCTTTTTGTGGCTCTTTCTTTGATTCAGTTGAAGGAGGTGATGTAGATGAAGATGAGGCTGTTGAAGATGGGGTTGTTGAATTCATTGGAACGAGCATAACTCCTTTTTTCATTCCACAAAATGGTATATGTGTTCGCCTCTTTATCATGGTGCACTTATCGATCAAAAAGGCCATGAACGTCCAAAAACAATATGAGCCATATTCATATGGATCACATCACACCAAATTTTGTCTTCATAATGGCCCATTTTGAATGATACCAAACATCTATGAGTGATGGGGAGGACATGACCATTAGTCCAGGTGACTTGGTAGGGCGTAGGAACCTTCTTAATTGGCCAATGTCAATGACCTCTTGTGCAACAAAATTCATTGCACAACCATTGTCAATAATCAAATTAGCAGACTTGTCTTCGACTCTTATCTGTGTGTGAAATTTTTGAGCATGTCTCCATTCTTCTTCTTCCTTTTCATTTGTATTTAGGAGTCTACAAATGACAATAGTGGGGTGTCTTCTACTGGGAGAAGTCTTTCCACAACATGAGCTCTTGATCTTTGTTGAATATTTTCTTTCTTGACACTGAGATTGACACATGGGAGATTTTCGAAGCATGTGCTCAACACGAATAGCTTCTTTGTATGCTTCTAGAATGGTTTCACAAAAATTTACTTTTGCTCGTATGCTTGGTCTTAACCCTTTAATATATCGAGCTCCCATCATTCTTATTGCTCTCCCATAAGCCACATAAAATTTCCAACTCTTGATATCGAGAGGTATATTCATCAACAGTTAAGTTACCTTGCTTCAAATTAATGTGCTGCTCAAAGTAGAACTCTTTTTCATGATACTGTTTTCCATATCTGAACTCATATATAATAGCTTCAATGTGTCTCATATTGATTTGATAGGCTTGGTTAATGACACTTTGAACGGGTCGGATTTGACTTAGGCCCACCGACTCAGACCAAAAATTCTGCACTTTTTTTATTTATTTATTTTTTTGTTGGTTAGTGGGCTGGGCTTGTATTCGGGTTCAGATCAGGCCCGAACTCAGGGCAGGCCCAAAACTGGAAAGGCCTGGTTCCATTTTCTGCAAGTGGGCTTGGTTTGGGCTCAGATCAGACCCGAACTTGGGTCAGGCTGAAACAGAATGCTGGCTCAAAACGAGTGGGCTCAAAACGGGTCGGATTTGACTTAGGCCCACCGACTCAGACAAAAAATTCTGCACTTTTTTTTTAATTTTTTTTGTTGGTTAGTGGGCTGGGCTTGGATTCGGGTTCAGATCAGGCCCGAACTCAGGGCAGGCCCAAAACTGGAAAGGCCTGGTTCCATTTTCTGCAAGTGGGCTTGGGTTGGGCTCAGATCAGACCCGAACTTGGGTCAGGCTGAAACAGAATGCTGGCTCAAAACGAGTGGGCTGTTGTGCTTCTGTCTCGGGTTTTGTGCACAAAGAAGAAAATAGGAGGCGTTTGGGTTTCTTACCGTACTACTACTAACAAGCAAGAAAAGAGGAAGAGCTGCTGGCGATGGCGAGGAAGAAGAAGATGACGCAGGCGAGCTGTTGCTGTGTGAGAGTGAACTGATGCTGGAATAGGAGACGGGCACTGACAAACATCGACGATGCCGTGGCTGCTGTTTGCTGTTGTTGCTGGTTGGAGAGGATTGAGCAGTGGAGATGAAGACCGATGGTTACGGGTACTCTCAAAACTCAGTCTTCTCCTCTTCTCTACTTTCTTCTTCTGCTGCTGCTACTTTTCTTTCTTTTTCTTTGTTTCTATTTTGTTCTTTTCAGCTGCTTTCTCTCGCTGCTTCTGCTCTGTGGGTTTTTTTTTTTGGCTGGGAGGGGTTGCAACGAGGATGGGTTATGGCAGATTTGAGATGGGGTTGATGGCATGGGGGAGATGGGGTGCGGTGGTGAGATTTAGGGTACAGCAAGTGGTTTTGGGTTTTGGGAAAGTGGGTTCGTTGGCTGTTTGACGAAGGGCACGAAGGGTTTGCTGGGGGAAGGGGTGGACTGTGGATGTTGATTGTGGGTTGGACAATGGAGGTTGATTGGGTGGATGAGATTTCGTGCAGGTTGGATTTTTGGAATAGAGATGGGAAGTTTTGGGGAATTTGGATTTCGGTGGAGGGGTTCTGTTGAGGCACGGGTGGGAACGGTGGGTGGGTAGTGATGGTCTTTTTTTCCCCTTTTACTGTTCTGTAGTGGAGATGGAATATGGGAATGGGGTTCTGCCGAGAGAGGTGATGACAAGAAGGGATTGAGATGGATAAACGGATGACATTGATGATGGAATGGCGAGGGATAGAATCCGGAAGAGACAATTGGCGAGGGATGGAACGGCGACTGCTTTTCGGCTCTGATACCAATTGACGCAGCCAAGATCTGCGATCGAACAATAGATCAATCTCTCGAAGGATTGATCGAATCCAAGAGGATTCCAGCCACTAGGGCAACCTCACAAGAGAAGAAACACCATTATTGAAGAGAAAACTCTCATAACTCAAAGATTAATTGATAATAAGCATGTCTATTACAATGAGGCCTAACATCCTTTTATAAAGGAGTTGGCTTGATCCCTAAGCAACTATAATTCCTAATATATCAATCATATAAAAAGGAAACTAACTAATATTAACAAACCAAACTACTAAATAATATTTCCTAACTAAATGGATGTCCCTTTGGGCCTATGGACTAGACCCAATGGGTTGGCGGACCTATTGTCTGGCCTGCATCATTGGGGTACAAGACATCTGGACCTGAGTACCAAAAGAGTGGGTCAGACACGACGGTCTGGCAGGTGGGTGAAAAGATAAAAACAATGAAGTAAATTAAAGGTTACCTTAGGAAAACATTGAAAACCTGCTAAAACAGTAATTTTCATGAAACATAATGCATTAGTTATCTGAAAGCCACATATGCAATATAAAACATGTAAAGGTACCAATGGACAGGAAACTGGCAAGATGGCAACCACACGAAGCTAAATCCTCCATCACTAATGTGATGAGAGCACACTAAGGGTGTTGGTCTCAGACACGCGAAGTGACAAGAACCAACTAATTACATATACATATAGCTAGACAAAACTATGGCCGTGGAACCGGGTAACAGAACAGAACAGAATCCAGACTGCTGCTGGCAGAACAGAAAGGGGGACCCCAAGTCGGTGGATCAAGCCGACAAGGTTGTCCAAGCTTTTAGTGGTGCCGACTTATAGGTCACACGAAGAACTCAGAACTTATACATACATATATAGGTGTGTAACACCCAAACAGATTGAACAGGGTGCTCATAGGCACAAACATCCCATCGGGATTTGTCATGCATATCCAGGGCTAGCAAAACACTTAAAGTGCATGTTTCAGCACTTCTGAAGCAGACTAATAATATCACATGAAAACTGAAGAGTACGCTTGAAATCTGAGTAAAACAAAACATAAATAGATTTTTATAAAATATCAGACCATGCATTGAGAATTCAAGATTTAAATCGATGTGTATAAGGGTCCCATATGTCGGTTTAGTTATTGGATTGGTATCCTAGAAGATCTAGGACATTCCAGGCTCCCTATGCACATTGACAAGTCCAAATCCTCAATAATTCTCCATGATGGGGTTTTCTTTTTCAATCGAGCTCCCAATATATCCCTTCCTTTGTCCTACCATTGCATCAGGGCTCCAAACAATCTATTCCCAAGCCTGAAAACCATAATTCAAGCTTCCATGCATGGGCCTAGGTCAGCAACACAGATGGCTCGAGTGGACTAGAGGTTCGCTCGAGCCATGAGCTCTCTGGAGTGGTCGCTCGAGCGAACTTGGCATTGAGTAGGTTGGCTCGAGCCAACTAGTCTCTGGAAGTGGTCCGCTCAAGCAAACTGCTTCAGAACTGAGTTTTTTTGTGCAGTTTCGAGCCTTTCCTTCCTGCAACCCCCATTTATCACCAAACGTAGGGGTCTCCTTACCTCCTCAAACCCCAAACCACACATCCACCAATCACCCCATACCATACGTCAAATCTCCTTCATTTCATCCCCATTTCATCAAAGAAACCCAATCATCCATGGAGCCCATATGAAAACATAAAACAATTTTTAACAAAACTCAAATGCATATATTTTACCAAGAAATTAACAAGATAGAAAGACACATCAATATGCACATTTCAAAGGCAATAAAAACCATAACAATAAGCTAGGGTTAAGCCACCAAAACCATTAATGAAAATTAAGTTTTTGTTGCAAAATATGCTAATGATCAAAATAATCCATTCATCCAGTTGCCTTGGCCTCCAAATTAGCTAATCACGCTCCTAATTACGCTCTCCAAGCCAATAACCACCAAGCTACACAAAAAAACCCCAAAATACACCCATTTAGAACCCTAACAAGCCAAAAAAATGAACAGGAGAGGGAGAACTCCCAATAACGAAGGTGGAGCCTCTCTAGGGCTAGGAATGACCATATCTAGAAGTTAGGGAAGATCGCTTACTTGGAAGACCTTCAAACGTCAAGAACTTGCTCAAAGAAGACCCTAGGATGGCTGAATTTCTCCACAAATGGTGTCAAAGGGAACCTCTCATGGTGAAGAAGAGGATGGTGAGGTCTATTTTCCCATTAGAGAAGGGTTGGTAGAGGATTAGAGGAGAAGGAAGCAAGAAGAACAAGAAGAACCTAGGGAAGAAACCCTAGAGTAGGCTGGAGCTATTCCTTCCACAGAAGCATGACAAGAGAGGATAAGGAGAAATGAGCTCATTTTTTATACAAAGTGGGGATGGGTCACACAACTTAACAAACTTGTCGAGCTAAAACCATGGGTTTCCGGGCCTCGGATGAGTTCGACGAAGAAGGAAAAGTGTTTGTCGAAAAATCTAGTTTAAAAAAAGTATATATTTCATGGGTTTTGGAGACATCAAAATTTGTGCTTAGATTTGGTATAAAAAAGACAGTTTTGTCCTCAAAGTTAGAAAAGTCAAGTTTCGTGGTCTCAAATGGAAATGGAGTCAACATGAAAGTTGTAGGGATTAACGAGATAAATCAAATGGAGCTAAAACACCAATTTTCGGAGTCACAAATAATCCCCCCCACCCCCCGCTCACGTGAAGTCACTAAAAAGACTCTCCATGAGTCCTATTAAATCAAAAGGGCTCTCCAAAAATCCCCAGAGCTATAAGAAGGCTATTCTAATCCCAAACTTAAACAAAATCTATTAATATCACTTAAAGCTAATACGCGACTTAATTAGTGCTAATCGCGGTCACTCGGGTCGGGGTCTTACAAAAACTAACATAATAAAGTGTCTACATGGTTCGGCTGGGCTGGTTTGGGGCCTAGATAGGTTCGGCTGGGCTATGGATGCAAGGGATGGCCAGCTGATGGGTTTTGATGATATAGGCTAAGGGTTTGAAGGGATTGGATGGGCCAATTGAAGTGAAAGATGGGATTTGGGTAGGTAGATGGATGGTGGAAGTTTTGGGTTGCTTGGATCTAAGGATTTGATGAGGATGATGATCGATTTTGAATTTTGATGGCTGTTGGTTGATGGAGAAGGTTGGATATAGGGTTTCAATGAAAAAAAGAACCGAAGGAAAGAAATTAATGAAAGAGATGAAGGAAAATACTTGTCGGCTTCACACCAAACTCTAATCATTGGAGTAAAAAAGATCTCGATGAGAACTTGAAGAAGAACTCGAAGGAGAAAAAACTCAATGTCATATTCATTAACCATCATGAAAGAAACATTACAAAGTGTCATATAATATAAAACCCTAAACACTAATGACATCATCACAAAGTAATAAATAAAAGAAGCAAAAAGAAAAAAGGAAGGATGTGTGCACGTCTCCCAAAGCGCTCTCAGTTTAAAGTTATGGGACCCCTCTTGATTTATCTTTTATTTTCCTACAATGTGGCATTTCATAATGTGGGGCCTTTAATGCGATCACTCACATGGGGCCTTCAGTCCATCAGCTAATCGGAAGAGATCCAACCATTGATTGTTGTTAGAATAACAATCCAACAGTGGATTGTTGCTGTCGTGGTGATCAAAGTTTGGATAAACATCAACCATCCACAGATTTGGTTGATCCACAACTCTACGCCTTTGTCGTTGGTAAATCTTAAAGGAATTGGGGCTGATGTTCCCATTAGAAATAAAAGCAAAAGCAAAGAAATTTAGAGATTGGTAACCCACATGGTACCCCAATTGAAGTAGAGGAGGAAAATGAAGAATAGAATTATTGAAGGACTAGTGTAAACAATAATAAAATAAGTAAACTAGTGATGGGTTTCCTTCAGCCACGTACCACGACCGGTTCATAAAAGGAGCATCAAATCTGCTACGAAATTGACTTGAGAGGTTGCTCAATTATGCACCGTGGTCAATCAACTCCAAGCAAACTCTTGCAATGATGGTGCTCAGACCTATTAATTTAGAAAATGATCACTACGGGCATATTTTTGAAAATCAAAATCGTATTTTAGGCGTCGAGTCGAATCGAATTGCAAATCTTAGGATTCATTCTATGTTTTCCAAAATCATTTAATGAAATTCAAAAAAATATTTAAAAATAAGAAAAAGTGTAGATATGCATAACTCATCCATTTTCCATTCATAACAACATTTATATAGTGGAAAAGGAAAAAATTCTATTAACAAAAGATGCTCATGAGCTCATCCATGATCTAAAACACAAAGTATTAATTGTCATCCATGATCAAAACAGAAAATATTCATTTTAAAACATCAATCTAAAAACATCAAAAGGTTTATATCCTTAAATAATCAATCCATGTCCCCAACATGGTCTGTGTCCATGTCCACATCTACATCATCTCCAATCCCATCATCATCGCATGAAGATGATCCATCATCGAGACATTAAACTTCCTCCTCTTCATTGTTTGATGAAGACACCAATGTTTCTTCTTCCTCCTCTAGCTCGGATATTTTCCTTTTTTCCTTTATCTTTTCCTCGAAATGAAAGTTTTCTTGGCCCAATAAAGTAAGATTACAAAATTTAGTTTATTAAAAATAATAAATAGATATCAATGTTTATACTTTAACACTTGGTAAATTAATAATACCTAATCTATCTCTGTTACTACTTGTCCCTACATCGGTAAGATCGGCGAAGCATTCTCCAAGGTCCATCCATGACATATCATTATTGTAAGACCCCGATCCGAGTGACCTCGATTAGTGCTAATTAAGTTATGTGTTAGATCTAAGCGTGATTAGTAGTTTTGACTAAGTCGGGATTAGAATAGCTCTTCTATATCTTGGGAATTTTGAGTGCCTTTTTCACTTGGTGGGACCCTTTGGGGGTTCCTTTAGAGACTTTGCGTGTACTTGGGGAACTATTCGAGATTCCAATAATTCATGTTTTGATCCCATTTGACTCATCTCGTCAATCTCCACAACTTTCATGTTTGTTTCGTTCCCGTTCAAAACCCCGAAACCCGCTTTTCCAACATTAGGGTCAAAGCAGTCTTTTTACACCAAATCTGGACACAAAATTCGATATCCTTGAAACCCTTGAAATATATACTTTTTAGAAACTAGAAATTCCGACGATCGTTTTTCCCTTCTTCGTTGAACTCATCCGAGGTCCTGAAAGCCATGTTTTGAACCCCACAAGAATTTTAAGTGGAGGAGCCCACCTCACTTGTGTATATAAGATAACCCTTCTTATCTTTCCCTCTTCTCCTTTTTCCAGCACAAGAACCTCAACCCATCTAGGGTTTTCTTCCCCTCCTTGCTTATTGCCCTCCCATCTTCAATATCCCTATCAATCTTGCACCAAAGGCTAAGTGGAGATCATCATCTTCTTCATCTCCTTGAGAACTCTCTCTTGATGCCATTTGTGGAGGAAACCACATACTTCAAGATCTTCCTTGAACCATTTTTGTCTATTTGAAGAACCTACAGGTAAGCTTTTCTTTTAATCACTTAGATTTATATTCTTCTAGCCTTGGAGAAACTCCATCTCCATTATTACAAGTTCTCTTTTCCCCATTCTTGATTTTGACCATTTTAGGTTTTGTTTTGGGGATTTTTGTGTAGCTTTGAATATTGGCTTGGAAGAGTGTTTAGGAGCTTGATTTGCTTGTTAGAGAAACCCAAGGCAAGTGGTTGAATAGATGTTTTGAACATTAAATGGTTTTATGAGAAATGTGGTTGACTTTGTTATTCTATCCATACCATTCTTGATTTGCATTGATTTTGAAATAAATGCACATGAAAGAGTCTTATTAGCTCATTTAATGTTTTGGAATGGTTGGTTCATAGTTTTGATTTATCTCTCTTGGATATAGCATAAATGAGTCCTTGCAGTTGGTGATTCTTCTCTCTTATGGTTGATTGGGGGGAAAATGAAGGTGATTGGATTAATGCTCATAGAAGTTTTGATGGGGGAAGTGTTGAATGATGAATTGGAAGAGCTTTTTAGCTCATTTTATTGCAGGGAAATGAATGGTAAATAAAGAGAACTGATTGGAGGAAGAAAAGGGCTCGAATCCGAACTCAATGTGAATTTCCCGTAGCTGGGCGGTCAGCTGGCGGTCACCTGTCGGCTAGCCGCCTGGTGACTGGCGGCTAACCGAACCAGGTTCGGTTACAATTCTAGAGATTTGCTTTTCTGTCCTGAAGGGAGCGGTCAGCTGGCGGTCACCTAGTTGGCTAGCCGACGAGTGATCGCCAGCCAACCGAACTGAGGCGGTTACAATTCCAGTATGCTGCATCCTGTCAGGCTATCCGCGGTCAGCCAGCGGCTAACCGCCGAACCCATCGGCGGCTAACCGCCGACTAACTGCCAGGTAACCGACCTTCCCCAGGAATTTTGAGAATGAAGAGAAATGAAGGGGTTTCCGTCCCAATCGCTTGTGCACCCCTTTTAGAAGGCAAGGTTTACTGTTCACCTGAGGCCATGTTAGGAGCAAGAATGAAATGTTTAAATGTCTGGGAGAGATTTGTTGGGTACCCTATTGATATGGGGATAATTGTAGACAATGCACGAAGCCCGTTTTAGAGAGAAACGACATCACAAAGATTCATCGAAGTGTTGAAATTATTAAGGTGTATAAGGCCCCCCCACCCACCCACCTACCCAATTATATCCATTAATCCATTGGAATTAAACTGTCCAACCAAATTGGATCCACCTCTTATTATCTTTGTGACCCAATTAATCACATTGATTATCGATACCATCCGATTAACTCTTGATCAGAACTGGTGCGCACTTACTGACGATTAATCCATTACTTAGCACAAAGGGATATTTCTCTTTTTAGAGGATAGATTCCACCTTGAGAATATTTGTTCCCCGAGTCCCACTACCATCTACCCAAGATACCGAGGTGTTGACCTACAGTTGGCCTCACTCATTGGTAAGTTAAAGTAAATGTATAGCATAAAACTTGAGTCCATGACTCTCTCATGATTAAGAGTCTATTGCTTGAAAATTATGAGAGCTTCCCTTAATCAGAGACAGTATTTGGTTTATGGTGCTACTCATGGTCCTTCAGTACATCCAATGTACTAGCACAACAATCCAGAGTCTTCCACTCTGATGGTCGAGGCAAACCACACTATCTCATAGCAATTGCAGTGCCATAACCTTTGCAGATGATATGCCCAATCTCATTACTAGTTGTGAAACAAATTTCAAGTATTAGAGTTATGATCTCCGTCTCTTGCATGTGATTCTCATCCACACAAATGGATCACATTTAATATACTTAGGGTCTTTGGTTCATCTCATAAACAATCATGTCATTTTGTATTAATGATGTGCAACCATAAAATAAAATCCCATTCATCTCACGAATGAAGCATGAAATTATAACTCAATTAAGATAATAAATGAATTTATTTTCATGTTCCGCTGGATTGAGTACATACAATCTAACAGCTACATCATCCCCAACTTGAGTGCATGTTTTTTATTTTTATGTGTTCGAGCTAAAGGATGTTTCATGTGGAAGACCCCTTAAATTGTTTTTCCGCAAAAGTTGCATCTCTCATTCAAGTGATTGTCCTCTTTCACCTTTGAACAATAATCACATGAAATGTCATCATTTGGTTGGCCTTTCCCTCCCCTCACTACTTTTGAGCCGTTCATAGCTTTAAAATCCAAAAAATCCATTGTCAAAATGATTTTCCACCAATCACCATCACCGTCGATACATGCAGAATACATTTAAAAAAGCACATTAAATAAATATTTTGAAAAGGAGAACCAGAACAGTGATTAAAAAAATCAGTGGGGTAAATGTTTCCACACGTGAAAAAGAATCATGGTTTGTCCCACTGATGGATCCACAAACAGACAAGATATGAAAATAGAAAAGGGCTGGCTATTGAAATAAATTAATGAGTGGCTATTGAGTATTGACCCACTGCGCTGGATCCACTGATCGATCCAACAAGGGCCTTACATGGTCTCTAATGAAATAGATTCACGTGTGGGACCCATTGATGGATCCATTGATCCACATAAAAAAAAAGATAGGTTAAAACAAATAGGTGGCCAAATAGTGAGATCAGAACCACCTGTTTGAAGGATTTTTTTGATCTATCAGGTGGACCCACAGATGAATGTTCAAATTATTCCCTAATGAAGCTTATCCCATGTTTTTTCATCCACTAGTGGGGCCCACCTGTGAAATCCACATGAGTTGGCCCCTCTAAAGGCAAAAAATCACAGTGGGCCCTACTGACATGTGAAGAAATAAATACACATCTGCAGTGGGGGTGACATGATTGAAAAAAATAAAGAAAAAAGAGTGGAGGAAAAGAAAAAAGAAAAAAAAAATATAACATGCGTACCTGGCTTGGACAGCTCAACAGGTGGAAGGCAGCAACAACAGGTGTTGAGACTTGAGAAGGCAGCAGGCAGCGAGGCTTTTCCTGATGAATCTTGCAGGTGAAAATGAAGCAAAGCAGCAGGGAGGAGGCCATTATACTTCTTCCAATGAAGATGAAGCAGCAACAGGTAGCAGGCTCCCCCTTTTACTTTTGTAGATGAAGATGAAGCACAGCAACAGGGGGTAGCAGGCTCATGAGCGAACGTGAAGCTTGTTGATGAATTTTTTTGTTCGAATTTGAGTGAAGACAAAAAAAAGAAAAAGGAAAAAAGATCAGCAACATTTTCATAGCCACACAAGAAAGATGCAAAAATAAAAGAAATAAAGAAAAATCTGCAAACTTACCTTGGAAAGTAGCACAGTCAAAACGGAGAAGAAGCTCTCTCCCTTACTCAGATCTCTCTTTCTTCTCGTTTCTTTCTTTTCTTTTCTCTCCCTTGCCTTCTAATGGCAATAACTTACATGACATGTAAAAGCACGCAAATTTTTTTGTAAAAAATGAAAAAAAAAAAAAAAAAAAGGGTTGGGCTTTTCATTTTCCTGCCCATCCCAAATTGTACAGTTCGATTTGATTGGTTCCAAATCGTACAATTCGGATGGATACTACCGATAAAGTGGAAAACCCGATTCAGGCATACGATTCGAATCGTCGGGCTTGCGATATGATACGATTTGTATCATGAATCATCCGATATTAATGACTATGACTATAGGGATAATTGTCGAGGTGAAGGTCAAGAAATTGAAGAGTTCAAGGCAGAATTCGATGCAACTGCCTTTAAACAAGAGGACAACATCGATCAAAAGATGGAAGATGCAAAGAAAGAGGAAGAAACCTTGCACATTGCAGGCATGGATCTAACATACCACAAGCCTCTTCATTTGTGGGATCTAACGATTGTTCCAAAAGAGACATGCAAATCATCGACAGAAAATGTCATTGTTTTGACGAAAGTAGGACATCATTGATGTACCCCACATTGATTTTGTCCTTGGGGAACAATGATGGAAACTTGGGCATTGTTATTTCATGGTGCAAATTATACAAATGAAATGTCCAACAGTTCGATTGTACATCCACACAAGGTCTGACTGTCAAAAGAAGTGGTGCGTCAAGCTTGCTTCGAATTGGAGGAAACAATCAAATGCAGTTCAAGGCCTACACAGAAGTAGTAAATCAACTGACGGATTGGAAGTTCGTCCGATTGATCTTCGACCTAAGCAGACATTTATTGAACTTGAGGTCGAGTTCTCGCCAAGCCGGGGAGAACGATGCAAGATAGACCTTAGGCCACATGTGTAAGGCCTAAGTCAATTTAGGACTTTTTATTTCACTAATTATCTGTCATTATCTTCTAATTTTATTAAAGAGTTTTAAGTAGGATTAGGTTTCTAGTTTCATTAGTTTCCTAGTTTTATTAGTTTTCATAGGGCACATGTTTTCTCTTCTGATTTATATGGCATTGTAGACATTGATTTTCAGAGTTGATTGATAGAATTGGATTTTCACTTTGAGGTGCGTTCTTGTTTACGGTCTCTGTGGAGACGTACTATCTGTGGGCATATGCTTTGGCACTGGTATTGTTCTTTGGTACTTTTTCATGCAAGCCCTAACCCCAGGGCCTGCATCATAAAGCAAACTTTTAATTAAATGGCTAATCTTGTTGGGCCTATGGATTGGGCTCAATGGGTTGGCCAACCCATGGTCTGGCCTGCATTATAATGGACTTGAAATTTTGCACAAAGGTGGGTCACATCTAGATCTTTCGATCCCCTACTTCCCCCATGATATGTGGGGTCAAGTTGTCTTGTATGGTAGGTGCGTGTGAGACATCCACACAACAGGCGCCCAAGTAAAGTGTAGAAAATATTTAAACAATTAAATAGATATTTATTTTTGAAAAACCTACATAAATTTCATAGATGTTCAATTCTCATTTAAGAATATTTAAGTCTACTGGTATAATTGTTATCTGTATTTTTTTAATTTAAGCCTGTTTAAATGACTTGGCTAGACACGATAACCCAACACTAGTTGCAGACTAACTAGGTGGGTTGGTTGAGTTTCAAGTCAATAGTTTAATTCAAGGTGTCTACGACATTTTAAATAGGAAGGAATTTGTCAATGGAAAGTTAAACGATATTATTCACGTTGATAAATTGCTTCGTAGCTTTATTCGTCTTGTATAGACAAGTCAGTTTAAAAGATTTAAATATAATTAATACAAATACCAATTCCTTGAAGGGATCTTGCATGGAGTGTGGCTTGGCCAAGGTAAGGAAAGTGGAATCTTGTTCTCTGCCAACTCTTAGATATTTGAAGTTTAATGTTGATGGTGCAGCTAGAGGTAACCCAAGTTTAGCTGGTAGTAGAGGTGTTCTACACAATAGTAGAGGGGGATTTTTTTTCCAAACATTTAGGGGTTAAAGATTTGAATGAAGCCGGGGTATTGGATATTTTGGAAACGCTTAGGATATGATATATTCAAGTGCATTTCAGAATTTTTTTTTTTTTTTTTTTTTTGGTAGAAGCATATTAGGATAAGTTAGTTGTGGAAAGCGACTCGCTTAATGCTATATCATGGGTGACTTCTATTGCTTCAAGCCTTTGGAGATTTCATCTTTATCTTCATCTTCTATCCAGGTGGTGTTTTGTCATTTGGGTCGATCAAGAATGATATGGCAGATGTCCTAGCTAAGCCAGGGATTAGGGTCTTTTCATTCGGTTGCTTCTGTAATGTAGTTTTGAGCTAGCATTAGGTATAGTGCTCTTGTACTTGGTGTTTTTTTCTTTGATTCTGTTGTATTTTGTATGGACCTTTTCTCATTAATAAGATTTTCAGTTACTGATTAAAAAAAAAAAAAGCCTAACATATCCTAACAAAGTGAATATTGTACTAAAACTTTCTGATGTTGCCCATCCGATGGAGAACCTATTGAATTAAGAACTCACATGAGTGCTCCAATGAATTATGTTCAAGCTCCAGTAAGTTTATTTAAAGCATGGTATTCTGACGTGCTTGCTTTTGTTATTGAAATTTCGGCACATTCACTCTAACAAAATGTGAGTGACTTTGATCATTTATTTTGTGTGCATCTAAGTTAGGAAGGTATCCATTTCTTTGACTTTTTTTTTTTATGATATTTTGTTCTCTCACGTGACATAGGACATTCGACGATGGATTTCCCAACTTATTCATTTCTAATGCTCATGGCATTCGTGGTCAGCATGTAGCATTTTTGGCCTCTTTTAGTTCTCCTGGAGTAATATTTGAGCAACTCTCTATAATATATGCGTTGCCGAGGATGTTCATCTCGTCATTTACTCTTGTCCTGCCTTTCTTTCCCACGGGATCTTCTGAGCGAATGGAAGAAGAAGGAGATATTGCGACAGCATTCACTCTTGCAAGGATCTTGTCAAATATTCCCATTTCAAGGGGTGGGCCGACTAGTTTAGTGATTTTTGATATACATGCACTGCAGGTTGGTGTAAAAATATTAATCAGACTCGACATCTTCACATTTTTTTTTTTTTTTTTTGTTATGTTCTCTGACTCATGATTAAAGCATCTCACCTGTACTGGTTCTGACTTTTTCTTTCCTCCTTTCTTTCTTTCTTTTTCCCCCACTTTAATATGCTGCAGGAAAGATTCTACTTTGGTGAGAACGTTTTACCATGCTTTGAGAGTGGGGTGCCATTGCTCAAAAGAAGGCTTCAGCAGCTTCCTGATTCTGATAATGTAAGATATATGTAACATGTGAAGTCAGTTTCCTGTCTACAAGTTGATATGCTAAATAATTTGGTAATCAGCAGTTACTACATTTTGGCCGATGATTTTCTCCTGCGTCGCTGCCATTTGTCATTCGGGGGCCGGTGAAATTCAGGATGTCCTGCCTTCCTGATGCGCGCTCCTGCAGGAGAAAATTTTCCCATTTGAGCAAGCCTGAGCTATGCTGCAATATACAAAATTCAATTATTGAGTGGCTGCCCAAATGCCAAGATATAGAACTTGCAATTTTTTATTTTTTTTGGTTGGAAAACTTGCAGTTGATTTATATGAAACTGAATAGATTCATAATGAGATATTTTTCAGAAGGTAAAAGCCTTCCAATATTCTTCCTTCAGCCCAAACATAGCTTCTGGTATCACTCAATGTCATAAAACACATACTTTTCTACTTCACAGTGGATGTAAGCCCTGATTTCTTGTGCAAAATAATTTCATGAAGCATGGTCACAAGCTAATTTGTTTGTGCAGGTGCTGTTGAATCTTGAAGCTTCTCATTTGCAACAACTTTTGCTTGTCTTGATATTTTAAATTGCAATTGCATTTATGAAACAATTCAGTTGAGGGTCGATTTAATTGTTGAGCCAACTGTATGTTTGAAAATTTGGCTCACTTGACCTTTATAGAAGGAAGCAGTTTTGACAATTATCAGATAAATTTCCCTCTCAGGGTTTTAAATTTATAATCATCTATGCTGTTGTTTTCTGTTTTAGATAGCCATTGCTTTTCCTGATGATGGTGCATGGAAACGATTCCATAAGCAGCTACAGCATTTCCCAGTGGTAACATTTTTAATTGGTGAACTTTTCTTTTCATGGACTCTTTTTTCTTGCTACTTTGATCTGTTGCTCCTTTCTGAATTTTTACCGTCAGATTATTTGCACTAAAGTTCGGGAAGGCAACCAGAGGATTGTACGTCTCAAGGAGGGAAATCCTGAAGGTCGTCATGTTGTGATAGTTGATGATCTAGTGCAATCAGGTGGTACTTTGATTGAATGCCAGGTAAGTTCCTGAAGATAAATGGAATGATTTTCTATGATACCTTTTTCTTATCCTTTTGAATTATAATGTGCTTTCTCAGTTACTATAGAGATTTCATCCTTACAATGTCATTTTGTAACTGCAGAAACTTTTGGCTGATAATGGAGCTGCAAAAATCAGTGCCTATGTGACTCATGGAATCTTTCCTAACAGATCATGGGAACGCTTTCAGCATGATAATGGAGGTGTGAGAACATCTCCGTGAGGACTTCTTGCTATTTCTTCTCTTTCTCCTCTACAATATTTGAAAATATCTTTTTTCTTTTTTCTTTCAATATATATACATATAGATTATACACACAGTCGTTATCCTATTTGTAAGGTGCGAATGGAGCTTTCCATGCCTACCTCACCATGGGGCCCACTTGGGTTGGGACCGGGGGATTCTAAGATCTGGGTGGGCCCTAATGGTGTGCGGTGACGAGGGCTCACGTTATCATCCTAACCTCTTCATCAATGGCCCACAAATTTTCATTGTTAAAAACAGGTCCACAGTTGATCCAATGGTCCATTCCATTCAGATAGGTGCAAATCTAAGGGTCCAGTGACTATCAGGGGGGTCCCCATGTGTGGTCCATTCGGATGGACCATTAGGTGGGTCCCACTATTAGGTGCGCACAGGTGTGCATAGGAAAGAGGTTCATTGGATAATTTCCATATATGTATGTATATGCTTATCTAGTGCAGGACTCGCACACTGGGCTTTGTACATGCTGGACTGTGGGGCCCACGTGGGGCTGGACTCTGGTTTTTTCTAGATTTGGGTGGGACCTATCTACCTACCAAGTTAGGGTCCCATCTAATCATCCTATCATCTTCATCCGGGCCCCACAGGTTTAGCGGTGTACAATCCATTTGGCTGGGTGTGCAGTCAATCCAACGGTGTACATTCCATTTAGATGGGTGCAAACCCAGGGGAATGTGTGTACTATAAGTGTGTGGGTTGGTGGGGAGAAAAAAAGCAGGGGGTGGGGTTTGGTCCGTCTGGTTGGCCCCATTGTGGAGTTGCACATTGGGCGCACTGGATAACCAGTGTATACATATTACATACATATATCCATTTGCCACATGTTAAAACACAATCCTTGTGGAAAAAAACCATTTCATGTGACAGCCATAGACCCATTCCAATGTAATGGTAGCTTATGTTCTTCTTTGATGCTAGCTTGGTATTAACCATTACACCTAACATGCATGGAGAGCCACTCCATTGGTGATGCAAGCCCTAGGGTTAGGGCTTGCGGTGGAAGTGCTAAAAGCACAATGGGTGCCGAAGCACGTGTCCGTAGACACAATCAATCTCCGCAGAGATAATAACCGAGGACGCACCTCAATGGGAAAACCCAATTTCATTAATCAACAACTCTGAGAAATAATTCTCTACAATGCCATATTAATAGTAAAAGTAAACTTAAGCCTTAAGAAACCTAATAAAACTAGGAAACTAAATAATATAGGAAATCTAATCCTAATAACAGTATTTAAAGAAACTATTGACATGAAAATAAATCCCTAAATCTATGTGGGCCCTACACATGTGGCCATGAGGTCTACGCTGCATCATTCTCCCCCACTTGAAAAAGAACTTGACCTCGAGTTTGGAAAATGTCCACCTGGATCAAAGATCAATCTGACGAACTTCCGATTTGTTGGTCGATCTATAACTTCTTGGCACAGCTTCTTTTGGTGACTAGATTTTGCATTAATGCGAGATCGAATGAAGTGATGATTTAATTCTTGAATATTTGCCAGTTGCACACATTCTCCAATTAGAATTGGCTGATCTCCAAGGACAAAGTCAATATGAGGAACGTTGATGATGCAAACTTCTTTGACATTCTCCTGATTAATGGTCTTTTCATCGGATAGATTAATTTGATTTTCTGGAGGCGGGCTTGCCATAGGATCCATTAGATGACTAGACTCTTTAATGTTATCTTCATTGTCTGTTTCTTCTTGTTGCACCTGTAAATGATGAGACTCAAGTTCCTTTTCTTCAGATTCACGTGAGGCATTCTCCATGAGTGGTCCCATTACCGGGACGTTTGTGATTGGCAGAGACTTCTCTTCCTGTATCTTAGCTTTTCGAAGGCGATAACGCTTTATCAAGCGCTCAACACGGGTCGCTTCCCAAAATGCTTCATACATATCGTTGCATTCCTTCTCTACATTCTTCAATATACTTGGTCTCAAACCTTTGAGAAAGTGATTGAAATCAAGTGTATCTCCCAATTCACATAAATAATGTAGCCTTTCAAATTCATAAGCATATTCCTCGACAGACAATTTTCCTTGTGTCAAAGTAATATACTGCTCAAAGCAATCTTTATTTGCATAATAACTTTTCCCATATCTGATTGCATATGTCATCCTTGTAGCCCTCTTGTTGATTTCTTTAAGCTCGTTGTTGGTTTCTGTAAGCCTTCTATTTATTTCAAGAAGTTGCAATTCCATCTTGTCTGACAATTCCATATGAACTTGATGCAAAGACTAAAAGTTTGAATGCTCTTTAAAATTAAAATCAAACTGACCAGATGTGTAGATCTCACTGATTGGAGTGCACATGTGACGATCGTCGATCGGAGTACGGATGGAGAAGAGCTTGATATTGGAAGATGGATGGCTGAAGATTTATGGAATATGACGAATCTAGGCCCACTTGCTGATGAAAATATATTTTTGCACACGCTCCCTTCTATTCTCTCTTTCCTCTGTTATTCTATTCTTCTTGCTGGGTAGGGGATGGGGGACGATTGGGTTTTGCTGGGATGCGATTTGGGTTTTGGGTTTCGGGTTTCGGGTTTGGTGATTTGGGGTTTGGGGAAAAGAATGGATTTGGGGTGTTGATACGAAGGGATTGGGCTGAGGGTTTGGGAAAAAGAATGGATTTGGGGTGTTGATACTTAGGGATTTGGACTAGGGATTTCGGAAAAAGTATAGATTTGAGGTGTTGATACTCAGGGGGATTTGGGATTGGGGCTGAGTGAACGAAAGAGGGATAGGGTTAATCACGCCGACGATCGGGGATCGTTCGGCTCTGATACCAATTGATGCAGGCCCTAGGGTTAGGGCTTGCGGTGGAAGTGCTAAAAGCACAATGGGTGCCGAAACACGTGTCCGTAGAAACAATCAATCTCCGCAGAGATAATAACCGAGGACGCACCTCAATGGGAAAACCAATTTCATTAATCAACAACTCTGAGAAATAATTCTCTACAATGCCATATTAATAGTAAAAGTAAACTTAAGCCTTAAGAAACCTAATAAAACTAGGAAACTAAATAAGATAGGAAATCTAATCCTAATAACAGTATTTAAAGAAACTATTGACATGAAAATAAATCCCTAAATCTATGTGGGCCCTACACATGTGGCCATGAGGTCTACGCTGCATCAATTGGCTACCATTGCTGTCGCTTCAAGCAAAATGCTTGAAGAAGAGATCTCATGACACTCAGGGATATGCTTCTGGTAGCTTTTATCTTGGAATGGATCAAATGGACATTCGCAAACCTTATGTGAAGGGAAATAATATTCACTAAATGGATCTTTGTAGTCTTATCTCCATTCCCAGGTTTGAAATGAATTTTTTTCCGCGTGCAGACTCCTTTATAATATTCTTCTTCTACTTACTTTGGATTGGTGACATGACTTGTACCTGCTAAGGACCAACTTCAAACTTTGCTAGGTGCTCTTGTCAGACTCCTATTTGATCTTTTAGAGCACATTTGGCAATGGGTAAGAAACCCATGAGGAATCTGCAAATCTGAGGATTCCTCACTACTCTTGGAACAAGGATCATAGTCGTCAAATTCATTTCCTTTCGAGCAAAATTGCCGAAATAATTTAATTTGATAACAAAAACTGAATCGAAAATCCCTCCCAAAGTGTTTCAGCAATAATTTCATTGCATTTCAGCTGGAATCTTTGATTTAGGTTTGGAACCAGGTATTCTTGACGAATAGAGTGCGAAATCGAAGATTCGGACGAAATGGTTTTGTTGGGTGGGAAACAAGAGGGCAATTTTGTCTATTGCAACAGAAAAATACTACTTATGAGTGCTAAGATACTCATTTTCATTAATCTTCCTCACTGAGCAGAGAAATTTCAGCAGACCTTTTATTTCTTCTGCCTCCAGCAGCTTGCAAAACTTTGGCTTCCAATATGTCTATATATTTCTTTTTAGTCTACCATTATCAGCCATAAAAGCTTTTCCAGCCCCATTGCCCTCTTCGAAGCTGCCCTTGTCAAAGCTTCCTTTGCTGAAGCTGCCCTCACCGAACTTCAAATCTTAGTGTAGTAGTTACCGAATCTGTTACTCATTCCATCATGGGAGCTCTAGAAACGCTACAGCGCCTCCTCCTTCCCCTTCTTTTTCTTTCTTTTCTTTTGGGTTTCAGTCATTTCAAGGACTTGATTTTGATTTCAAATAAAATCGGTCTTCAGTGCTTCCCACTTAAATAAAATCAAAGCTATCCATTGTCTGGTTCACCATCAAATGATTTGAAGGATTATGTCATCATATATATATATATATATATATATATATATATATATTCTAAAAGTTGTCATTTGAGGTGGGCCATAATCTTTCTGTACTAGAGTGGGTATCTCTTAATTATTGATTTGAGTTATCCATTGTCTACACGTCTCTTCTGTACAATCAAGCCATTGATTGACTCCACCCATTCATGAGAATTTTGTGTGGCCCCCTATTACTTGGGTTCAGTATAAGATATCTAAGAAACTTTTAATTGGATTTAGTCCTTTCAATTTTTAATTATCTGATCAGTCCTTTTAAAATTTTTATTGACTATTTTACAAATTATTTGTTGGGCCTAAACATTAAATTATTTCACAAATCTTAGAAATTGTTATTTTGAACTCTTAAAATACATGTATAATTTTTAAAATTTTTAATAAATTTTCCAAATGAAATTCCGAATTGAAATCCGAAATGCCGAATGGGGGTGAAATGTTTCAGTTTGAAGCCAAACTGAAACATAGTTCAAGACGAACTTGACAACTATGGCAGGGGTTCCTCATTGAGGATTTGTGTGGTCGAGGATTTCACATCAATATCAGTGCTGTCAATACATATAGCGAAGCATAATTGGACTTGATACTTTCGTGCGTGCGCTCGATGGAATAGTCCTATGAGGTTAAAACCATGCGGAACCCTCGTCATAAAAGAAAATGGATTCAATGCACAAAATCCACAAGTGAGGATATCCAAATCCTATGGGGGGAGGTCAGACCTAAAGATCTTCAAAATTGGGGATTTTCCATTAGTCCAAATCCTTGGGGATTTACAATTGCCAAACGTGGATTTTTGATGACTGTGGAAAGCAGAAATCTTTTCCTCGAGGATTTGGTTGCCAAATGTGACCTTATTGTTTCAGTTCAACAAACTTTGTCTCTGTGTGGTAGTGATCTCCACTTTTCCCTACCTTTTCATGCTACATATTATAGAGCTCCATAAATCTGGTCAATAGCTTTCCTTTAATTTCCATATAGACATCAACTTAACAATTTTAGTTGATCTCTATTATCATATATTCTCTCTCCCGTGGTCCTATTCGGTACATCTTGCATGCATGGGTTCCTACTTCCTAGTGATCAATTAATGCTCTTTACCAGTAGAGTGTACTTGAATTTCATTTCTGCTTGTTGCAATCTTCTTCATTCTTAGTTATCCAATATTCTCTTATTCGTTAGTCGTTTTAGTTATATTTGAATTAGAAAGTAAGGAGGAAATCACAAATCATATGTTGGCCTATTACGAAGTTCTCTTTTTGAAAGAGGAGTGGAAGCGTCCAACCTTGGAGTTTGCATTGATTAGTGATGAAGATGTTGACCAGCTTGAGAGGGATTTCGACAAAAAGGAAGTTAAAGCGGCTACTCAATCTAGGGGGAGATAAAGCTCCTTGTCCTGACCGTTTCCCTATTGGATTTTGGGTGGAGATTAGAGTTGGATGTGATGAATTTCAAGAGGGTGTTTCATGTAAGAGGTGAACTTTCAGATCATTTTGGTGCCTCTTTTATAGCTTTAATTGCACAGGAAAAAAAAAAAAAGGCGTTGAAAGTATCAAAGATTTTTGCCTTATTAGCCTTGTTGGTTCCATTTACATAGTGTTGGCCATGGTGTTTGCTTGCAGATTTCAAAAGAACTTATCCTCATAACTCAAGGTGCCTTTGTCTTGGGTGGCAAATCTGTGATGTTCTAATAGACAAATAATTGTCTTCATTCTTGGAACGGGGAGAGAAGTTTGGGTCTTATATGCAAGTTAGATTTGGAGAAGGCTTATGACAGGGTGGATTGGGATTTCTGCATCATTTGTTGAGAATAATGGGCTTTGATCTTAAATGGTGAGCGTGGATCTTGGAAGGTTTGAGATCGGCCACTTTATCTATTCTTCTTCACTACTAAAGGCCTCTGTCTGAGGAATCTGCTTTAGCCCTTTTTATTTGTTGTTATAGGCGAAGCTCCTAGCCTCATGTTGACTACAACAATCAATTCTAATCTGATCGAAGGCTTTCTTCTAAGTTCTAATGTTCATGCTATTAATCATCTTCAGTTTGCCGATGATACCTTGCTATTTTGAGATGTCGATGAAGAGCAACTTTGTAAAGTGAAGGCGGTTCCGCTTTGTTTTAAAGCTATGTCAGGCCTATGAGTAAAGTCTTTCAAGAGCGAAATCATCTGTATTAAGGTGAATGAAGAACGTCTTGCGATATTAACGGATCTCCTTGGCTTTGAAGCCCGTTTGCTTCTTTCTTCCTATCTAGGCCTTCCTCCATCTATTTGAGCCATCTGTAGTCTCTGGTCTTCTATGCTTGAAATATTCAAAAAGAAACTCTTCTTAGGGAACGCCAACTACTTGTCTCTTGGTGGGAGAATCTCTCTCATTAAGGTAGCACTGGCCAACCTTCTGATCTATTACATGTCACTTTTCAAGTGTCCAGTGGAAGTCATTAGGCACATTGAAAAGTTGTAATAGGATTTTCTATGGCATAGTAATGAGAAGAAAATGAAATGCCACTCAATGAAATTGTAAGAAACCATGTACCAACTCAAAAGCTTAAGATGACAAGTTAAAGGCCTAAACAAGTATATGAATGATTGTCAAGCCCATTACTTAGGCGATGTGAGATGTGGGACTTCCCAACAGTCCCCCTCACATGTAGGCCCAACAGATTTCATGGATGGGCCTGCCACGTGGGATACGTAAGAATGACAGAAAGACCCGTGGGCTACACAAGAATGATGGGATCGGAACCCGCTCTGATACCATGTAAGATTCAAAGAAATCTAAAACGAGAGAAGGATTGAATTCGAGCCCAACAGACAGAACGGAACATACCGGACAGATAGATGAAGGTAACATGAAACCCTTGGCTCTGATACCATGTAAGAAACCATGTACCAACCCAAAATCTTAAGCTGATAGGTGGAAGGCCCAAACATGTATATGAATGACTGTTAAATCCATTACTTAGGCTATGTGGGGTGTGAGACTTCCCAACAGAAATGGTCTTAAGTATGCAGATCCAAAAAAAAAGGTGGTTTGGGCATTATAGCCTTGAAGGACATAAATCTTGTTCTCCTTGGAATTGTGGAGGCTTGAGAATGGAAGTGATGATTTTTGGAAGCATGTCATATTCTTTATATTTAATCTCTCTGGCAAGGCTGGCTTGTTGAAGGCCCCCTACCTCGATTCTTGGCCTTATGGAAGGGCATTTTAGCTGTGAGGGAGAACTTTTCTAGACAAGTCGAATTCCAAGTTGACAAGGGTGATAAAACCTTTTTCTGAATATATCTTTGGGTAGAGGATACCCCTCTTGCTATTTCTTTCTTTGAGTTGTTCACTTGTGCTAGAGATTAAAGAGCAAAATTGAGTGATTATATGGAGAGATAGGGCAATCAGGTTGTTTTAAGGGGCTCACTTTTAGAAGGAATTTAAATGAGTTGGAGTTATCTCAGTTCCAATCTATGATGGTTCTCATTGCAAATGTATGCATTCCCAGGGATGCAAGACATGGAAGAGTTTTATATGGCTTAGTGGATGGCATCACGGTTCAAAATAACATCTGTATTATCCGCCATAGTAGTTGAGGGCCTTGAGGCCATTACGCTATTTTGAAAATGGTAGCTCTATGGTGTAAAATCTAGTAAAGCCAACCAATTTTAATTTAAAATATTTTTTTTCCTATTTCTTCTACTCAATAGCCTTTTTTAAAGTTCTCTATACCCTTACATGGTTTCAAACCAGTAAAAAATAAGAAAATAAGTTTGGTTTCCAGACAAGATTTGAATTTTTTTTTACCACTTAAAAGACCCACATTGCTATGCCACTACGTATCGTTGCAACTGTTATGTATCTCCCACTACGTATTATTTTGGCCATTGGCCGCTATGCTCGCCACAACTGCTATTTTGATCCTTGGGTGGTAACATTTCGGTTGATTCTCTTCCCATCTCTAAGTAGAGGCGCTGTAGTAAACCATTCTTATTTGGCCGGTTTGTTGAAAATGAATGCTCCTCTTAAGTCCTAGGTTATTGCCTTTGATTGGTCGACTCTCTTAGGAGGTATTTTGTGATGCACAACCTTCGATAGTGTTGTAAGGCATTTGAACGAATGCTCTCTATGTGGAAGCTGAAAGCTGAGCTATACTCATCTTTGAGTGGGAGAATTTCTTTAATTAAAGCTTCTCTATCCAATCTCCCAGCTTACTTTATGTCGCTACTAGTTATGCCAGTGGTAGTAGGGGTGAAGTTGGTGATGCAGGCCCTGGGGTTAGGGCTTGTGTGGAAGTGGCGAAGCCAATGCCGGTGCCGAAGCACGTGTTTGCAGACACTACACGTTTCCGTAGAGACCATAAACGAGGACACACCTCAATGGGAAAACCCAATTCTATTAATCAACTCTAAGAATTTCATGTTTACAATGTTGTATAAATAAGAGGATAAAATTTGGGCTCTTAAGACTCCTAACAAATCTAGGAAACTATTGCAAATTAGAAACTATCCTAATTACAGCCTGTTAAACAAAATTAGAAATCTAATGGCAAATCATTAGGGAAATTAAATACTCCAAAACTGTCTCGGGGCCCGTAGGTTCATCCTACATCATTCTCCTTGGCTTGGAGAGAACTCAATCTCGAGTTCGTTAAATGTTCGCTTGGGTCGAAGAACAGTTGGACGAATTTCCTATCTGTTGGCTGGTTTGCAGCTTTTGTATACACTTTCAAAACTACATTTGATTGTTTCCTCCAAATTGAAATAGGTTTGCTGCATCACTTCCTCTGATGTCTGGATTTTGTTTGGATGTTGGATCAAATCTTTGGGTACTTCATATATTGAATTTGCATAATCAATTCGTAGTCTCCAAGCTTCCATCGTTGATTCTGAAAGACAAAACCAATCTGGGGTACATCAGTCATTTGTTCTCCGTCCGTCGGAACAATGTCATTTTCTTTTGACGATCTGTATATTTCTTTTAGGACAATTGTCAGATCCAGCGAATGAAGAGGCTTCTGGTATGTTAGATCCATGTTTGTAATGTCCAAGTTTTCTTCCTTTTCCTTTGCATCTTCCATCTTTTGATCGACGTTGTCCTCTTCCTCTTGTTTAAAGGTGGTTGCATTGAATTCTACCTTGATCATCATTTCCCTTCTTCGTAGGTGGCAACCCTGTAATAAAATCCGTAGTGATATATTTTCCTATTTCCACTCTGGAATCTCTAATTGATGCAAAAGACCTGGGGGCTTCTTGTGTTATGCTTTGACCTGCTGGCACGCCAAACATCGAGCTACAAAACCAGCTATCACCTTCTTTATATGGTTCCACCAATAGTGGCTCTAGAAATTCTGGCACATCTTCGTACTCCTCGGGTGAATCGAATACCCGCGACTATGGTGCTCATCTGTCATGATCTCATCCTTCAAATCCTATACGTCCGGCACACAACCTATCTTGGTAGTGCAAAACATTACCAATCAGTTTGAACTCCGGCCTCTTACTAATGTGGTCGATCACCTCGACTGACTCCAGATCACTACGCTGGTTCTTCTTGATCTTTGCAACAATCTCCGGCTCCCAATTTATGCCTGGCTGCAATCTCTGCATTCCCTGCATTTATCTTCTTCGTGTCCATATGACCAAAGGCAACCAAAATGCGTTATTAAACCTCATTTTTGTCCCAGTGTCAAACACGCGCCATGGAAAACCAAATCTTCTATAAGTTATGTTCGTATCTCTTAGGTTTTGCAGGGAGCTCGGAAATGAGAGAAATCAAATTGGCAAAATCTGAGGCACTTTTTTTATTCCTCCTTTCCACTGACGTCCTACATTTCGTTCCGCTTGTCATGAAATTTTGTTACCTATCCAAGACATTCTTTGTTTTCTGATAACATGATTCACACCTGCAACCTTGTGATTGTGGCGTTTGACTTTGGGCGCCTTCCAACTGTGCTATGATCTCATCAAAAACTACTGATGCATTGCTTAGACCTATATGCATAATAATGTAGAACCCAGCATTTTGACCAGAATTTTTTTTTTCTTCTAATGCAAATGACCTTGCTCCTTTCAGTTCATTGTATTGATTGTTTATCATGTTATTGGGAGTGTAACCTGCATGATACTGGAAATAACTGAATTATATTTCTTGTTTGTATCCATTCTTCAGGGGCTCCTGACAAGGGCCTGGCCTACTTTTGGATAACAGATTCCTGCCCCTTTACAGTGAAGGAGGTTGAACACAGACCCCCATTTGAAGTTCTCAGCCTCGCTGGCTCCATTACCTCTACCCTTCAGATTTAGCATGACAGTACTTATTCGTGGCTTTACAGGGGTTCCAAAGATAAAAGAGTTCTGTTTTGCTTCTGTTTTGTTCCATTTAATCATCTTATAGAGGGCAGAAATGAGACGTGTGTTTGGCAAACGGCATATCTTGTTTATTTAAGCATTGTTTTAGTTGTGCTTGCCCTCTTGGGGTAAGTGATAAAGTTACATGTAATTGTTTCAGCAGATGTGTGATGGTTTCTTGGACTAGTTTGAGCACAGAGTAACTGCCAAAATGGTCAAATGTAGGGCTTACAAGCTGTGCTCTTGAGTAGTATGATCACTTAAGGATGGGATATTATTGGCTGAGAATGATCACTGAAATTATGGAGTATGCAAAAAGTAGTGAAGGATGATGTCACACACAACACACACACACACACACACACACACACACACACACCAAAAAAAAAAAAGGCTACATTTTGCAATCAGTCACAGCTATCACTCAAGAAGGTGACATCCTCTACTGAAGGGTCACTACTGCGACAAGACTGGAAATCCGCTGAGTTCACGTCCTGCACGTTGAGATCAAATAAATGAGCTGGCAGACAGGTATACACTGTAAAAGGAGGAGCCCATTTGGCAAGAGCATTAGCAACTCCATGGGCAGATCTCGTACAACAGTGAACCCTCCTGTTGCGAAGGTGCTCAAGACACTTTGGAAATCTTCCTCCATGTGACCATGAGATATATGGGAGACCGCCAGAATTCTCAATGATGACTGGGCAATCTCATTAAATTAAGATAGTATCCAACAGCTACGTGAGGCGTAACTGAAGCCCTGGGAGTATGGTTCTGAGCTTCTCCATGCACAGGCGAAGTGTAGTCAATTGTGCCTGCAAACAAACCCTTTGATTATTGAGCTGTTGTGTCTGCAGATGATAACCCCTATGGTGGGCTAGCCATCTGGAGAGACCGATCCATCCAAGTTAAGTTTCACCCAGCCTTAAACAGGAAGAGATCAACTACCGGGGGTATTACATGGGTACCTAGGGTCAATGTTAAGTATTTGCACTACAGTAGACGCAGAAGGTTCAGCAATTTGTGAAACACTGAGCTAAGGGTTGGTTCTTGAAAAGATAAGGATTTCCTAGCCCTTCCAAATGACCCAAGGGGAGAGGTAGGATGGAAGTCTGGCCGAACTAGGATTGCATAAAAGGCAGCATGCAAAAAGGTTTTACTAAATTTCGTTGGATGCTCTGGAGCAGATGCAAGATGGGGAGATGTAAAAGAATATTTGCAATTGGTCATAAGTATTTGTTGGAAATAGGCGGGCCTTGTGGATAGGTTTCAAAAACTTTTGACCCATCTGATGTAGGGATCATTTATCCATAAGGCTTCAAACCCAATCCAGAATCCAATCTTCAAACTCATCAACCAAGATCAGTAAATAAACTATCTCTAAGATTGAAAATAGCATCACGATGCATCCACAATAAATCTACAACATACAAGGAGCAGGTTTTACCTTGAGAGCTTGGTAGTGCTCTAAAGGAGAAGTTGACAACTTGTTGGATGGAGAACTATTTCTTTCTAACAAATTAGAATCTCCAATGCCCAATCGTTTTCCATGCTATGTACCGTATCAGATCTCTTTTTCAGGGAGATGGGTGGGATCTCCAAAAGAAACCAGGTAGAAGCTCTAAAGGAGTACGGAAGGGAACTAGAAGATGGAGAAAAGAGGGGGTGCAACACTTGCGCAAATAGGGGGCTGGACGTCCAAGGCTTGGGCATGCAACTCCTTGGGATTAGTGTGTGTTGGGCGTCCTCCCGATAATCATATATATAGAATGAGCAACCTCCTCCTTTTTCATTCAAAATAGAAGTCTTACTTCCATTAAGAATTAGTAACTTCATTCTTTCTAATTATTATTAGAAGTCTCACTTCCAAAACAATTAGTAACTTACTATTACCACTATTAGAAGTCTCACTTCAAATAGAAATAGTAACTTTCTAATTTCTTTCTTTTAGAGTTCAACTAGAATTAGTAACCATCTAATAATTGGGCTAGCGTGAGGACCACTAGGGGTTCTATAGAAAGCTGGTTCCAACTGGGATACCGCGACCCTACATTTTATGTGTAATCCGGGCTCATAGTTAATTGCAAATAACTCTACTATATAAATGCAATTGAACTCCAGTCCCTAAATTTCCCTATGACCACAAGTAGGCCCCTCCATTTATATCCATAGATTAATTGGACCTATCCACCAAATTAGATCCATATCTTATTATCCTTGAGACTCAATTAACTATATATAATGATCATCTGTACCTATCCAAATAACTCTTAATTGGAATGGGTGCGCGCTTACTAATGATAATTTCATTAATTGGCACAAGGAGATGATTAGGATAGATTCCATCTTGACCATTGAATGTTTCCACAGTCCTACTACCATGTACCTAAGACATCAAGGTGTTGACCTACAATTGGCTTCACTCATTGGTGACTCAAAGCAAATGAATAGGTAGAAATTTGAGTTCATTAATGTCTCAAGATTATGAGCCTATTGCTAGGGAATTATAAAAGTAAACCTTAAAGTAAAGATAGTGTTTCATAAGGTGCTTCTCATGATCCTTCAATACATCTAATGTACTAGCACCATGATCCAGAATTTTTATATTCTGATGATTGAGACCTTATTTTTATATTCATAGTGATCAAAGTGATGCGACCTTATCAGATGAGATGCTCAATCTCATCATTGGTTGTGAAGATATTTAAGTATACGATTCGCGACACATGTCTCATGTATGTGGTTCTCATCTATACACATGTATTACATCTAGTATACTTGTGGACTCTAGTTTATCTCATGAACTATTATGTCATACGTATTGGTTATGTGCATGGAAGTAATAAAACACCATTTATTTTATGAAAGGAAAGAATGATTATATTGATAAATAAATAAATTAATCAATTTATTACATCAACTAATGGATTGAGACCATATAAACTAATAATCTCCCACTTGGGCTCAATGCTAGTCAGGATTGCATCTCATGCCCATCCATCTACATGCTACTCAAAGACTTTGGTTGTCAAATGTTTAGTAAAGGGATTTGCCAGATTGTCTACAGAAGCTATCTTGGTGATTGTAATATCACCCCTCTACACAATCTCTTTGACTAAATGATACTCCCTCTATATGTGTTTTTGGCTCTTATGGTTCCTGGGTTCTTTGGACTGAGCAACTGCCCCACTGCTGTCACAGTAAACTGTGAGTGGTTGTCGCGCCAAAGGTACCACTCCAATTTCTAGAAAGAATCTTTTGAGCTATATTGCTTCCTTAGCTGCTTCACAAGCCGCTACATATTCAGCCTTCAAGGTTTTGAACGGGAATTGAAGAGGGATTTGAGCCACTCAATTTGATAAAGAAATGAAGCTCAAAGGGCTTTGTAAGAAGAGAAAAAGGAAAGAGCAGAACTGTCCCCAGAATCAGTTCTTGGACAGTTCGCTCGAGCGAACGTGATAGGTCACTCAAGGGAACCCATCTAGAGGACAATTCGCATGAGCGAACCTTAGCTCGCTCAAGCGAACTCTCCTAGAACCCCATCCAGAAGTCAAATAGCTTGAACAAACTGACAGTTCGCTTGAGCCATCTTGTACTGCTCAGGTCCGTTCGAGAGAACCCTCATAGAAAGTCCATCTTACGAGCGAACTTCAGGTCTGTAAGACCTCGACCCGAGTGACCTTGATTAGTACTAATTAATTCGTGTATTAATCTTAAGCATGATTAGTGGTTGTGGCTAAGTTGGGATTAGAATAACCTTTGTTATAGCTTTGGGGAATTTTGAGTGCCTTTGTGATTAGTGGGACCCTTTGGGGGTTCCTTTTGTGACTTTGCGTTTACTTAGGGGGATTATCCGAGAGTCCGGTAATTTGTATTTGAACTCCGTTTTACTTATCTTGTTAATCTCTACAACATTCATGTTGATCCCGTCCCCGCCTGAAACCCCGAAACCCGACTTTCCTAGCATTGAGGGCAAAACAGTCTTTTTACACTAAATCTGTACCCAAAATTGGATGTCTTCGAAACCCTCGAAACATATACTTTTTGGAAACTAGATATTTCGGTGATCATTTTTCATTTATTCGTTGAATTCGTTCGAAGTCCCGAAAACCATGATTTCAGCCCATAAAGATTTCTAGCAATGGAGCCCACTCCCCATTTGCTTTATATGGAGACTCTTCTTCTTCCTTTTCCTTCTTTTTTTTTCCAGCACAAAAGAACTTCTCCAGCTAGGATTTCTTCCCCTCTTTTCTTCTTGCTTTTTTTTCCACCTCCAGATCCCTATCACTCTTGCACCAAAGATTAAATGGAGATCACCATTCCCTTCGTCTCCTTGAAAGCTTCTTCTTGATATCATTTTGAGAGAAACCTCCCACTCCAAGACCTCCTTTTTGAACTAACCTATCATTTTGAAGAACTCTCATGTAAGTAATCCCTTCCCTCTTTTGATATTGTGTTCTCCTAGCCTAAAGGAACCTCTATTTCCATTATTGACGTTTCTTCTTCTCCATTCCTTGTTTTGACCCATTTAGGGTTTGTTTTTGGGGGTTTTTGCTTGTAGCTTGAACCTTTGGCTTGAAAAGCTTGATTAGAGCTTGGATTGCTTGTTAGAGACTCTAAGGCAAGTGGATGAAATAATAGCTTGAGCATTTAATGGTTTTATGATGAATGTGGTTGGTTTTGTTATTCATGTTCATATTTATTAGCTTGCATTGATTTGAAATAAATGCTCATTTAAGAGTTTTGCTAACTCATTTATTGTCATGGGAACGTGATGGATAGTCTTTCCTTTATCTCTTGATTATAGTTCAAATGAATTTTTATGGTTGTGAGTTTCTTTCTCTCTTTGTGATTGAATGTGGAAAAGAATGGAGATGAATGGATAGTTGTTTGTAAAAGTTTTGATTTGGGGGAAGTGTTGAATGTTGAATTGGAGGAGCTTTTAGTTCATTTTGTTGCAGAAAAAAATGAATGAGAAAGGAGAACTGTTTGGATAAAGGAAAGCGCTTGAATCTGAACCCAGTGAGATCCCACAACTGGCGGTCACCTGTCGGCTAGCCGCCTGGTGACTGACGGCTAACCAAACCAGTTTCGGTTACAATTCCAGAGAGCTGCTTTTCTCTTCTGAAATTGCGGTCAGCCTCGCGGTCAGCTAGCGGCTAACTGCCAGCTAACCAAACTTAGGCGGTCACAATTCTAGTATGCTGCATTCAGTCAGGTCAATCGCGGTAAGCCCCGCGGTCAGCTAGCGGCTAACCGCTGAGCCCATTGGCGGCTAGCTGCCAGCTAACCGCCAAGTAGCCGACCTTACCCAGGAATTTGAAAATGGAGGGAAATGAAGGGGGTTCCCGTCCTAATTGCTTATGGACCCTTTTTTAGAGCGTTTGGCATTATTCACCTAAGACTATGTTGGAGCAAGAAAGAAACCACATCACAAAGATTCATTGAAGTTTTTGAAAAAAATTCCAAGGTGTATAAGGAGCTCGGGATGTTCGCAAACTCAAGGAGTACCAAGTTATTACTAAAATCTACATACGGTGTCCCTATTCACCTCGAACAAATCTTGAACCTGATATTTTACCCGAAACTTCGAAAGTTCATTTGGATTTCCTTGTTCCCGAGGTTTACACTATATGACTGTTATCCCCAAGAGCATTAAAAATGTACTTAAAATAGTTACTAGCCCAGAAGTGCAATGCCCGACATGAAATGATATGTGTGCCTTTAAGCACCCCGTCCCGCCCGTCTATTTACTTGCACTTGATGTATTTTACACATGTTGATCTCTATTATTTGACCTGAGTCGGCACCACTAAGCTTGAATAACCTTGTCCGTTTGATCCACTGACTTGGAGATCCCCCTCTTGTCCCGCCAGCTGCAATTTGGATGCTACCCGATTATTACCGTGGTCTTGTCCCGATACCCCGGATTGCTACCGTGGTTCTTGATGCCTGGCTCGCTACCGTGGTCATGTCCCGTATATTATAAGTATATGTATATTTTCGTTGAGTCTCCTCACTTTGGTGACTGAGATCAACACACCGATATGCTCTTGTCACTTTGGTGATAGATGATTTAGCTTTGTGTGGTTGCCATCTTGCTAGTTCTCGATTCCTTGGTGTCGCGACCCCGGACCGGGACCCGGGCCCGCGACTGCGCCGCGACGGCATAATTAATCGAACATAACAAATACCGCCGCTGTTGTGATATAATTTCATTTATTTTCCCACAGGTTTCCGCGGTGAAGATCCCATGACACGGGTCGAGCTCACACGAATTGATATGCGGAAGCGTGTAGCAAAACAATTCATACAAATCTTAAATGATAAGATACAAGAGAAATATTTAACATCGAGACAAGGTATCAAAAGAGAATGTCATCAAAGCATTCCTAGCATGAATAAAGTTTAACATTTAGACAAAGTGTTTTACTTCCAAGTTACACAACCCCCAAGAGGCCAACAAAGGCCAATACAACGTATGGAATCCCAAAAAGAACAACCCGACAAAACCCAAGCTAGGTGAAACGAGAATCACGATCCCGACCGGCGTCTAGATGACGTCGTTGGGCTGCCACTCGAGTGCTGGGGGTGGCTCAACAGCCTCCTCCGGGCACTCCTCGTCACGCGCGAAACCACCGGCACCTGGACACCAAAATACAAGCATCAAACACGACGGTTTGGCAAATAAACAATTTAGACATGAATAATTGGAATAATGCTAAAACAGTTCAAAGTTTAAATACACGTTTCAATGCTTACGAAACTAGCACGAATACATATAATATCATGAAAAGATAAATCCACATGAGCTCATCCTTTCTCCGTCATACATGATGACAAGAGCAAGCACGCACGACAAGCACGACAAGAAACACGATCCCACGCCACACAAGGTAGACGGGGTATCCGGCCGCGGAACCGGACCACGAACACGCACGATGTGTCATTCAAGACACGACTAGTCTGCAGACGGTCCACGTGTTTAAGGACCCCCAGGTAGTGGATCAAACTAAAAGGGCGGTCCAAGCTCAGTGAAATTTACTTATATCATGAATGCACAAAACATGGCAATACGCGATCGAAAACACGACAAAACAAGAGGGAAATCATTTAACGAGCACGACGTGGCAAGACTAGCAAAATAGCATGGTGTTAATGCTTACAAACTTAAGAAATGATTCCCTTTTCGATTCTTGAAACCCATCTTGAAAACAACTTGCACTTGGAAATCAAACGAGAACACGAGGATGCACGAAGCATCATAAACAAAGATTCAAACATAACTCTGTCAAGCATAGGCTAAGACCACATCTTTGACCCTTGTGGAATTGAAAACCAAATGTCGAAATTCAATAAAACTTGGTGTCCCCGAAGTTATATTACATTTTGGAAATTTCAAGTGCACAAGGTCAATAAAAAGGGTCTAAAACCAAGTCTAGTTTTCATTCCTGCAAAATCCTTCAAAACAGTACATCTGGGTGTGATTCATGCATCTCTACCGGTAGAACTACCGGTTGAAGTGCTTCTACCGGTAGAACTTCCGGTTGAAGCACTTCTACCGGTAGAAATTCCGGTAGAACAGAGGTTTCTCACCTTCCTCAACTCTCTGTCAGAATTTAAGCCCTTTCTACCGGTAGAACTTCCGGTTGAAGTGCTTCTACCGGTAGAACTTCCGGTTGAAGCACTTCTACCGGTAGAAATTCCGGTAGAACTCCTGTTCCTCAACTTTTCTCACTCTCTGCCGAAATCTGGGCTATTTCTACCGGTAGAGCTTCCGGTAGAACTTGGGGTTCACGGTTTTCTCAACTCTCTGTCAAATTTTGAACCATTTCTACCGGTAGAACTTCCGGTAGAGTTCTGAAGCTCATTTCTTTCACACCTCTCTCCCTTCTTCACTTCCACATTTTACCACCTGCACTCCCCAAGCCTACATGCTTTCCAAGGGAGGGTTTTCACACTCAATCCATTCACATTTCATTCAAAACATATATCTAATAACATGCAAGAAAGATAAGCTTGATGATGAATACATTTCCAAAGGTAAAATGCCCAAAAACTTAAAATGCACTAGAAAGAACTAAAATGTTTACTTGCCTCTAATCAAAACCAAGCCAAAGCCTCACAAATCAACAAGAAAGGGTGCTCCACGGAATCTACACAAAAACCCCCAAAATGGAGCATGCAAAAATCAACATTTTTGGCCATCACAAATCCCCATTTCGAAAATGGGTTTGAAATCATGACAAACAAGCTCTAGGTGAGCTAAAGAACATCAAATGGAAAGAATGAAGGAAGACACCAACCTTGAGCTAGTCAAACAAGAAGAAGAAAAGTAGAAGATGAAGAATAGTGCAGTGGCTTGACTCCAAAAACACTCCAGCTGTAGCTTGAGACGAGAGGAAGAGGATGGTGGTCTTGGATCGAAAAATGGAGCCTCCTAGCTAGATGATTTCAAGGGAAAAGGATCAAGAAGAGAGCTTCCTCCTCAACTTCACCCTAGGGCAGAATCGTTGCAGGAAATGGAAAAAGGGCAAATGAAGGAGAAGAGAGCTTTTATAGTGTCTGGAGGTGGGTCCCCTAAGCAGTGAAACTTGGAACGCTTGGAACATGGTCTTGTGGACCCCGGATGGAATCGACGAAGAAGAACAAAACGATCGTCGAAAAATCTAGTTTCGGAAAAGTATTATTTTGACATAGTTTCGCGACTTCGAAAAGTGTGCCCAGATTTACATGCAAAGACAGATTTACCCTTATTGGGCCAAAACTTGGGTTTCTGGGCCTCAAATGCAAGCAGCTTAAAAACGAAAGTTGCCATAAAAAATAAAACCATTCAAGAGAACTAAAAATCACATCCACAACAAAGATCTAGCACAAAAACCCATTCTTACACGTGCACTCAGGGCGTCCCTGAGCGTGTCTGACTCATACTAAACGTCCTCAAAATCCCCAAAGCTATAATCCAGACTAAGTCTAATCACATTCTAACCCAACTAGTACTAAGACTCACTTAAGACTAAACGTTTACTTAATTAGTACTAATCGAGTTGGTCTGGGTCGGGGTCTAACATCCTCCACCCCTTAGGATATTTGGTCCACCAAATATAAATAATTTTACCTCTGGTAACAGGTGTGGATACTTCTTTTGGACTTGATCTCTCAATTCCCATGTGGCTTCTTCTGGCTCGTGGTTCTCCCAAAGTACCTTGACCCAATGGACAGTCCGATTCCTCAATTCATGCTCTTTGGTGTCGATGATTCTAACCGGTTTCTCCACATACGACGCGTCTTCTCGAATCTCTAAAGGCTCGTGTGGAATAATGTGAGAAGGACTGTGAACATATTTCTTGAGCATGGAGACATGAAAAACATTATGTACCCCGGAGAGTTCCGGCGGTAACGCAAGTCTGTAAGCGACATTTCCAATCTTGCTCAAAATCTCATATGGGCCAATGTATCTGCTAGACAATTTTCCTTTCTTCCCAAATCTTAGGGTACCTCTGACCGGTGAGACTTTCAAAAATACCTTGTCACCCACTTCAAACTGTAATTCTCTCCGACGAGTATCAGCATAACTTTTCTGTCTGCTTCGAGCGATCTTCAATCTGTCCTGAATCTGCTTAACCTTGTCGCTTGTCTCTCCAACTATCGTCGGTCCATGAAAACTACGCACACCGACTTCTTCCCAACAAACTGGAGTTCTGCATCTCCTACCATAGAGTGCCTCGAAAGGTGCCATTCCAATGCTAGAATGGTAGCTATTGTTGTACGCGAACTCACAAAGAGGTAGGTTCTCATCCCACTGGACCTTGAAATCCAATACACAAGCACGTAGCATATCTTCAAGAGTTTGTATCGTCCGCTCTGACTGACCATCTGTCTGAGGATGATACGCTGTGCTGAACTGAAGTTTGGAACCCATGGATTCAAGAAGAGATTTCCAAAATCTCGAAACAAATCTACTATCTCTGTCGGAAGTGATGGAGACGGGCTGGCCATGCTTACTAACGATCTCATCTATGAATAGTCTTGCAAGTGGTGCCATATGCATCATATTCCCAGTCTTCATCGGAAGGAAGTGCGCAGACTTCGTAAGACGATCAACTATAACCCAAATTGCATTGTTCCCTCTCTTGGTATTAGACAAACCGGAGACAAAATCCATAGTGATATGCTCCCATTTCCACTCCGGAATCTCCAAAGGCTGTAACAACCCAGGAGGCTTCTGGTGTTCTGCCTTGATCATCTGACAAGTTAAGCAGCGAGACACAAAAGCTGCTATCTCTCTCTTCATATTATTCCACCAAAATCTATTCTTCAGGTTATGGTACATCTTCGTGCTACCCGGATGTATAGAGTATCTAGTATGGTGAGCTTCAATCATAATTTCATTCTTCAAATCATCAACATTCGGTACACACAACCGGTCACGAAAATACAACACTCCATCCGAAATCCTGAAATCTGGACGTTCTGCAATCTGATCTACAATCTTGGCCAATTCCGGGTCTTGCAACTGACTATCTTTGATTCTCTGGATGAAAGTAGGTTCAGTCACGGTCATATTTGCCAACAAAACTCCTCTCCTCAAGTGTTGTACCTCCACTCCAAATTCTTCAAGCTGTTGGAGAACACTAACTCCTCTCAAACTCGCCATCACTGCTGACTTTCTACTCAATGCATCTGCTACCACATTCACTTTGCCTGGATGATACTTAATTGGGAAGTCATAATCCTTAATATACTCCATCCACCGTCTCTGCCTCATATTCAATTCCTTCTGTGAAAACAAATATTGCAAACTTCGGTGGTCTGAATGGACTTCAAATTTCGCTCCATAGAGGTAGTGTCGCCACATTTTCAAAGCAAAAACTACTGCCGCTAACTCCAAGTCATGAGTTGCATAGTTTACCTCATGATTCTTCAACTGTCTCGAACCATAGGCAATCACCTTGCCATCTTGCATCAAAACACATCCTAATCCCACGTTGGAAGCATCCGTAAACACAACAAATCCACTGCTGCCCGATGGTAAAGTGAGGATTGGGGCTGTGGTTAACCTCTTCTTCAACTCTTGAAAGCTGCCTTCACACTGATCAGTCCAAACAAAAGGGACATTTTTCCGGGTCAACTTCGTCAATGGAGCTGCAATGGACGAAAATCCTTGAACAAATCTCCGATAATATCCTGCTAACCCCAAAAAGCTTCTAATTTCTGTCACACTGCTAGGCCTCTTCCATTCAATGACTGCTTCTATCTTGGCTGGATCTACTGCTAATCCTTCTCTCGAAATGATGTGACCCAAAAAGGAAACTTGCTCTAGCCAGAATTCACACTTGTTCAACTTAGCATAGAGCTGGTGGTCTCTCAAAAGCTGCAATGATGTCCTCAAGTGCTCTTCATGCTCCTCCTTACTCTTAGAATACACGAGGACATCATCAATGAACACCACAGTAGAGTGATCTAAGTACTCTGCAAAGACCTTGTTCATGAGAGCCATGAAGACTGCGGGCGCATTTGTCAAGCCAAAGGGCATCACTAAGAACTCGTAATGCCCATATCTCGTTCGGAAAGCTGTCTTCGCCACATCGGACTCTCTAACCCGCAACTGATGATACCCTGACCTCAAGTCTATCTTGGAAAAGTGCGATGCTCCTTGTAATTGGTCAAACAATTCATCTATCCTTGGCAAGGGGTATTTGTTCTTGACGGTCACATGGTTCAATCTTCTATAGTCGATGCACATTCTAAGACTTCCATCCTTCTTCTTCACAAAAAGAACTGGCGCTCCCCACGGTGAAACACTTGGCCTAATGAAGCCTTTGCTCAACAATTCTTGCAACTGAAGTTTCAATTCACCCAACTCTACAGGAGCCATCCTGTAAGGTGCAATTGAGATCGGTGCAGTCCCTGGAAGGAGTTCAATAGTAAACTCAACTTCTCTAACTGGTGGTAAACCCGGGATTTCTTCTGGAAAAACATCCGGAAATTCACACACTACGGGGATATCCTCCACCCCTTGGGACTGTTTATCCTCCGTGATAAACGCTATAAATGCTTCACAACCACTGCTCACCAATCTATTAGCTTGTAAAGCTGAAACGAAACCACTGGAAGACTTCTTCCTATTTCCCTGAAACATCAACTCCGTCTGTGGCCCTTGCAATCTGAAGGTAATGGTTTTACCAAAGCAATCCATGGTAGCATGGTAGGTCTCTAACCAATCCATGCCTAAGATAATATCAAAATCATGCATGTCTAAAATTATGAGGTTGGCCGGTAAATTGATATCTCCTAACAAAATCTGACAACTAGGGTAAAAGGTGGTACAAACAACATGTCTACCTACGGGTGTAGTGACAGTCAAATTATAATCCAATTTTGCATGCTGTGCATCAATCTTCTTTGCAAACAAAGGTGATAGAAAGGAGTGTGTGGATCCTGGATCAAATAAGATCTGTGCTTCTACTCCACAAACAAGAAGTTTACCTTCTATTACGTCACCTGCTGCTTCAGCGTCAGCACGGTTGATATTGTATGCACGTCCCTGCTGGTTTGGCCTGTTCTGCTGCTGAATCTGTCTGCCCTGGTTGTTCCTATTCTGCGGTGGACGAGCATTTTGGTTTTGTACTTGCCTGCCTTGTTGCTGTTGTTGCTGTGGTGGTCTCATCTGAACCGGTACTGCTTGATTTGGTGGTGCTGTCTGCCTTGGCTGTTGATATCTGTTAGCTTGACTCTGAAGGTGTGGGCAATCCTTGATTGCATGGTCCATCCCTCCACACTTGAAGCAAGCACCCGTTGCCTTGCGGCATTCGTGGGTAGGGTGATTCTTGCCACAATGATTACAACCAGACTGTCTAACTTGAGTGTGTTCTTGCCTTGGCTTCTTGCCACTTTGTTGCCTTTGGTTCTGTTGTTGGTAGTGCTGCTTTCTATCCTGGATAATCTCGTTGTTAAAGTCTTCAAATTTGTATGCCCGACTAACTGCTTCATCAAAGGTGACTGGTGGGATTATTCCCGAGACATCCCTCTTGAGAATGGGATTCAGCCCTTCCAAAAACTTAGTTATCTTTTTCTGTTCAGTGTCAATAAGCTCGGTAGAATATCTGGCAAGCCTCTCAAACTTCGTGACATATTCCAAAACGGACATACTTCCTTGCTTCAACTGTTGGAATTCAATTGCCTTCTGTCTCTTAACATGGGATGGGACGTACTTGTCCGTGAAGTGTGTCTTGAAGGTTGTCCAAGCAACTTCATCTGCCATGACCTGGTATGGCTCTTTGACCGTCTGCCACCAATCGTCTGCAAGCCCATAAAATAGAGAAGCTGTGAGGTTCACCCTCTCCCTGCCAGTGCAAACGAAAACGTCAAAAATCTTAGCCGTGTTCGTGAGCCAATCATCAGCCGTCAAAGGGTCCTCTTGACCCGAGAACTCCTTGGGTCCCCTCTTCCGAAATCTCTCAAAGAGAACATTGACATCATCAGCCCTATTCTGGTACACCACATTTGGTGGGGCTTGATGTTGAGGTCTATTTTGGAGGACTTCTAGAAGTTGCCGCTGTACTTGAGCCATCTCTTCATCTTTCTTAGCCATTTGCTCTTGGAACTTGGCCTGAGTTTCGTTTGCTTGCCTCTGTTGCTCTAACATGGCCTGCATGAGTTGTTGGAACTGAGTAGCAGTAGGATTCTCAGTCGGTTCTGTCTCATTCTGATTACTGCCCGAAGCATGGTGATTCGGAGCTTTACGTGGAGGCATGATGCTGCAAGACAATTTGTTAGCACATATATCGACAGATTTGGGTTGGTCATGTTGTCTAGACAAACATTCTATCGAACTCACGAATCCTCGCCACGTTCCTAAGACTTTCTAGTTTCTTTTAACTGCTTGAAACATGTCCCGCTCTGATACCAGTCCTGTCGCAACCCCGGACCGGGACCCGGGCCCGCGACTGCGCCGCGACGGCATAATTAATCGAACATAACAAATACCGCCGCTGTTGTGATATAATTTCATTTATTTTCCCACAGGTTTCCGCGGTGAGGATCCCATGACACGGGTCGAGCTCACACGAATTGATATGCGGAAGCGTGTAGCAAAACAATTCATACAAATCTTAAATGATAAGATACAAGAGAAATATTTAACATCGAGACAAGGTATCAAAAGAGAATGTCATCAAAGCATTCCTAGCATGAATAAAGTTTAACATTTAGACAAAGTGTTTTACTTCCAAGTTACACAACCCCCAAGAGGCCAACAAAGGCCAATACAACGTATGGAATCCCAAAAAGAACAACCCGACAAAACCCAAGCTAGGTGAAACGAGAATCACGATCCCGACCGGCGTCTAGATGACGTCGTTGGGCTGCCACTCGAGTGCTGGGGGTGGCTCAACAGCCTCCTCCGGGCACTCCTCGTCACGCGCGAAACCACCGGCACCTGGACACCAAAATACAAGCATCAAACACGACGGTTTGGCAAATAAACAATTTAGACATGAATAATTGGAATAATGCTAAAACAGTTCAAAGTTTAAATACACGTTTCAATGCTTACGAAACTAGCACGAATACATATAATATCATGAAAAGATAAATCCACATGAGCTCATCCTTTCTCCGTCATACATGATGACAAGAGCAAGCACGCACGACAAGCACGACAAGAAACACGATCCCACGCCACACAAGGTAGACGGGGTATCCGGCCGCGGAACCGGACCACGAACACGCACGATGTGTCATTCAAGACACGACTAGTCTGCAGACGGTCCACGAGTTTAAGGACCCCCAGGTAGTGGATCAAACTAAAAGGGCGGTCCAAGCTCAGTGAAATTTACTTATATCATGAATGCACAAAACATGGCAATACGCGATCGAAAACACGACAAAACAAGAGGGAAATCATTTAACGAGCACGACGTGGCAAGACTAGCAAAATAGCATGGTGTTAATGCTTACAAACTTAAGAAATGATTCCCTTTTCGATTCTTGAAACCCATCTTGAAAACAACTTACACTTGGAAATCAAACGAGAACACGAGGATGCACGAAGCATCATAAACAAAGATTCAAACATAACTCTGTCAAGCATAGGCTAAGACCACATCTTTGACCCTTGTGGAATTGAAAACCAAATGTCGAAATTCAATAAAACTTGGTGTCCCCGAAGGTATATTACATTTTGGAAATTTCAAGTGCACAAGGTCAATAAAAAGGGTCTAAAACCAAGTCTAGTTTTCATTCCTGCAAAATCCTTCAAAACAGTACATCTGGGTGTGATTCATGCATCTCTACCGGTAGAACTACCGGTTGAAGTGCTTCTACCGGTAGAACTTCCGGTTGAAGCACTTCTACCGGTAGAAATTCCGGTAGAACAGAGGTTTCTCACCTTCCTCAACTCTCTGTCAGAATTTAAGCCCTTTCTACCGGTAGAACTTCCGGTTGAAGTGCTTCTACCGGTAGAACTTCCGGTTGAAGCACTTCTACCGGTAGAAATTCCGGTAGAACTCCTGTTCCTCAACTTTTCTCACTCTCTGCCGAAATCTGGGCTATTTCTACCGGTAGAGCTTCCGGTAGAACTTGGGGTTCACGGTTTTCTCAACTCTCTGTCAAATTTTGAACCATTTCTACCGGTAGAACTTCCGGTAGAGTTCTGAAGCTCATTTCTTTCACACCTCTCTCCCTTCTTCACTTCCACATTTTACCACCTGCACTCCCCAAGCCTACATGCTTTCCAAGGGAGGGTTTTCACACTCAATCCATTCACATTTCATTCAAAGCATATATCTAATAACATGCAAGAAAGATAAGCTTGATGATGAATACATTTCCAAAGGTAAAATGCCCAAAAACTTAAAATGCACTAGAAAGAACTAAAATGTTTACTTGCCTCTAATCAAAACCAAGCCAAAGCCTCACAAATCAACAAGAAAGGGTGCTCCACGGAATCTACACAAAAACCCCCAAAATGGAGCATGCAAAAATCAACATTTTTGGCCATCACAAATCCCCATTTCGAAAATGGGTTTGAAATCATGACAAACAAGCTCTAGGTGAGCTAAAGAACATCAAATGGAAAGAATGAAGGAAGACACCAACCTTGAGCTAGTCAAACAAGAAGAAGAAAAGTAGAAGATGAAGAATAGTGCAGTGGCTTGACTCCAAAAACACTCCAGTTGTAGCTTGAGACGAGAGGAAGAGGATGGTGGTCTTGGATCGAAAAATGGAGCCTCCTAGCTAGATGATTTCAAGGGAAAAGGATCAAGAAGAGAGCTTCCTCCTCAACTTCACCCTAGGGCAGAATCGTTGCAGGAAATGGAAAAAGGGCAAATGAAGGAGAAGAGAGCTTTTATAGTGTCTGGAGGTGGGTCCCCTAAGCAGTGAAACTTGGAACGCTTGGAACATGGTCTTGTGGACCCCGGATGGAATCGACGAAGAAGAACAAAACGATCGTCGAAAAATCTAGTTTCGGAAAAGTATTATTTTGACATAGTTTCGCGACTTCGAAAAGTGTGCCCAGATTTACATGCAAAGACAGATTTACCCTTATTGGGCCAAAACTTGGGTTTCTGGGCCTCAAATGCAAGCAGCTTAAAAACGAAAGTTGCCATAAAAAATAAAACCATTCAAGAGAACTAAAAATCACATCCACAACAAAGATCTAGCACAAAAACCCATTCTTACACGTGCACTCAGGGCGTCCCTGAGCGTGTCTGACTCATACTAAACGTCCTCAAAATCCCCAAAGCTATAATCCAGACTAAGTCTAATCACATTCTAACCCAACTAGTACTAAGACTCACTTAAGACTAAACGTTTACTTAATTAGTACTAATCGAGTTGGTCTGGGTCGGGGTCTAACATCCTCCACCCCTTAGGATATTTGGTCCACCAAATATAAATAATTTTACCTCTGGTAACAGGTGTGGATACTTCTTTTGGACTTGATCTCTCAATTCCCATGTGGCTTCTTCTGGCTCGTGGATCTCCCAAAGTACCTTGACCCAATGGACAGTCCGATTCCTCAATTCATGCTCTTTGGTGTCGATGATTCTAACCGGTTTCTCCACATACGACGCGTCTTCTCGAATCTCTAAAGGCTCGTGTGGAATAATGTGAGAAGGACTGTGAACATATTTCTTGAGCATGGAGACATGAAAAACATTATGTACCCCGGAGAGTTCCGGCGGTAACGCAAGTCTGTAAGCGACATTTCCAATCTTGCTCAAAATCTCATATGGGCCAATGTATCTGCTAGACAATTTTCCTTTCTTCCCAAATCTTAGGGTACCTCTGACCGGTGAGACTTTCAAAAATACCTTGTCACCCACTTCAAACTGTAATTCTCTCCGACGAGTATCAGCATAACTTTTCTGTCTGCTTCGAGCGATCTTCAATCTGTCCTGAATCTGCTTAACCTTGTCGCTTGTCTCTCCAACTATCGTCGGTCCATGAAAACTACGCACACCGACTTCTTCCCAACAAACTGGAGTTCTGCATCTCCTACCATAGAGTGCCTCGAAAGGTGCCATTCCAATGCTAGAATGGTAGCTATTGTTGTACGCGAACTCACAAAGAGGTAGGTTCTCATCCCACTGGACCTTGAAATCCAATACACAAGCACGTAGCATATCTTCAAGAGTTTGTATCGTCCGCTCTGACTGACCATCTGTCTGAGGATGATACGCTGTGCTGAACTGAAGTTTGGAACCCATGGATTCAAGAAGAGATTTCCAAAATCTCGAAACAAATCTACTATCTCTGTCGGAAGTGATGGAGACGGGCTGGCCATGCTTACTAACGATCTCATCTATGAATAGTCTTGCAAGTGGTGCCATATGCATCATATTCCCAGTCTTCATCGGAAGGAAGTGCGCAGACTTCGTAAGACGATCAACTATAACCCAAATTGCATTGTTCCCTCTCTTGGTATTAGGCAAACCGGAGACAAAATCCATAGTGATATGCTCCCATTTCCACTCCGGAATCTCCAAAGGCTGTAACAACCCAGGAGGCTTCTGGTGTTCTGCCTTGATCATCTGACAAGTTAAGCAGCGAGACACAAAAGCTGCTATCTCTCTCTTCATATTATTCCACCAAAATCTATTCTTCAGGTTATGGTACATCTTCGTGCTACCCGGATGTATAGAGTATCTAGTATGGTGAGCTTCAATCATAATTTCATTCTTCAAATCATCAACATTCGGTACACACAACCGGTCACGAAAATACAACACTCCATCCGAAATCCTGAAATCTGGACGTTCTGTAATCTGATCTACAATCTTGGCCAATTCCGGGTCTTGCAACTGACTATCTTTGATTCTCTGGATGAAGGTAGGTTCAGTCACGGTCATATTTGCCAACAAAACTCCTCTCCTCAAGTGTTGTACCTCCACTCCAAATTCTTCAAGCTGTTGGAGAACACTAACTCCTCTCAAACTCGCCATCACTGCTGACTTTCTACTCAATGCATCTGCTACCACATTCACTTTGCCTGGATGATACTTGATTGGGAAGTCATAATCCTTAATATACTCCATCCACCGTCTCTGCCTCATATTCAATTCCTTCTGTGAAAACAAATATTGCAAACTTCGGTGGTCTGAATGGACTTCAAATTTCGCTCCATAGAGGTAGTGTCGCCACATTTTCAAAGCAAAAACTACTGCCGCTAACTCCAAGTCATGAGTTGCATAGTTTACCTCATGATTCTTCAACTGTCTCGAACCATAGGCAATCACCTTGCCATCTTGCATCAAAACACATCCTAATCCCACGTTGGAAGCATCCGTAAACACAACAAATCCACTGCTGCCCGATGGTAAAGTGAGGATTGGGGCTGTGGTTAACCTCTTCTTCAACTCTTGAAAGCTGCCTTCACACTGATCAGTCCAAACAAAAGGGACATTTTTCCGGGTCAACTTCGTCAATGGAGCTGCAATGGACGAAAATCCTTGAACAAATCTCCGATAATATCCTGCTAACCCCAAAAAGCTTCTAATTTCTGTCACACTGCTAGGCCTCTTCCATTCAATGACTGCTTCTATCTTGGCTGGATCTACTGCTAATCCTTCTCTCGAAATGATGTGACCCAAAAAGGAAACTTGCTCTAGCCAGAATTCACACTTGTTCAACTTAGCATAGAGCTGGTGGTCTCTCAAAAGCTGCAATGACGTCCTCAAGTGCTCTTCATGCTCCTCCTTACTCTTAGAATACACGAGGACATCATCAATGAACACCACAGTAGAGTGATCTAAGTACTCTGCAAAGACCTTGTTCATGAGAGCCATGAAGACTGCGGGCGCATTTGTCAAGCCAAAGGGCATCACTAAGAACTCGTAATGCCCATATCTCGTTCGGAAAGCTGTCTTCGCCACATCGGACTCTCTAACCCGCAACTGATGATACCCTGACCTCAAGTCTATCTTGGAAAAGTGCGATGCTCCTTGTAATTGGTCAAACAATTCATCTATCCTTGGCAAGGGGTATTTGTTCTTGACGGTCACATGGTTCAATCTTCTATAGTCGATGCACATTCTAAGACTTCCATCCTTCTTCTTCACAAAAAGAACTGGCGCTCCCCACGGTGAAACACTTGGCCTAATGAAGCCTTTGCTCAACAATTCTTGCAACTGAAGTTTCAATTCACCCAACTCTACAGGAGCCATCCTGTAAGGTGCAATTGAGATCGGTGCAGTCCCTGGAAGGAGTTCAATAGTAAACTCAACTTCTCTAACTGGTGGTAAACCCGGGATTTCTTCTGGAAAAACATCCGGAAATTCACACACTACGGGGATATCCTCCACCCCTTGGGACTGTTTATCCTCCGTGATAAACGCTATAAATGCTTCACAACCACTGCTCACCAATCTATTAGCTTGTAAAGCTGAAACGAAACCACTGGAAGACTTCTTCCTATTTCCCTGAAACATCAACTCCGTCTGTGGCCCTTGCAATCTGAAGGTAATGGTTTTACCAAAGCAATCCATGGTAGCATGGTAGGTCTCTAACCAATCCATGCCTAAGATAATATCAAAATCATGCATGTCTAAAATTATGAGGTTGGCCGGTAAATTGATATCTCCTAACAAAATCTGACAACTAGGGTAAAAGGTGGTACAAACAACATGTCTACCTACGGGTGTAGTGACAGTCAAATTATAATCCAATTCTGCATGCTGTGCATCAATCTTCTTTGCAAACAAAGGTGATAGAAAGGAGTGTGTGGATCCTGGATCAAATAAGATCTGTGCTTCTACTCCACAAACAAGAAGTTTACCTTCTATTACGTCACCTGCTGCTTCAGCGTCAGCACGGTTGATATTGTATGCACGTCCCTGCTGGTTTGGCCTGTTCTGCTGCTGAATCTGTCTGCCCTGGTTGTTCCTATTCTGCAGTGGACGAGCATTTTGGTTTTGTACTTGCCTGCGTTGTTGCTGTTGTTGCTGTGGTGGTCTCATCTGAACCGGTACTGCTTGATTTGGTGGTGCTGTCTGCCTTGGCTGTTGATATCTGTTAGCTTGACTCTGAAGGTGTGGGCAATCCTTGATTGCATGGTCCATCCCTCCACACTTGAAGCAAGCACCCGTTGCCTTGCGGCATTCGTGGGTAGGGTGATTCTTGCCACAATGATTACAACCAGACTGTCTAACTTGAGTGTGTTCTTGCCTTGGCTTCTTGCCACTTTGTTGCCTTTGGTTCTGTTGTTGGTAGTGCTGCTTTCTATCCTGGATAATCTCGTTGTTAAACTCTTCAAATTTGTATGCCCGACTAACTGCTTCATCAAAGGTGACTGGTGGGATTATTCCCGAGACATCCCTCTTGAGAATGGGATTCAGCCCTTCCAAAAACTTAGTTATCTTTTTCTGTTCAGTGTCAATAAGCTCGGTAGCATATCTGGCAAGCCTCTCAAACTTCGTGACATATTCCAAAACGGACATACTTCCTTGCTTCAACTGTTGGAATTCAATTGCCTTCTGTCTCTTAACATGGGATGGGACGTACTTGTCCGTGAAGTGTGTCTTGAAGGTTGTCCAAGCAACCTCATCTGCCATGACCTGGTATGGCTCTTTGACCGTCTGCCACCAATCGTCTGCAAGCCCATAAAATAGAGAAGCTGTGAGGTTCACCCTCTCCCTGCCAGTGCAAACGAAAACGTCAAAAATCTTAGCCGTGTTCGCGAGCCAATCATCAGCCGTCAAAGGGTCCTCTTGACCCGAGAACTCCTTGGGTCCCCTCTTCCGAAATCTCTCAAAGAGAACATTGACATCATCAGCCCTATTCTGGTACACCACATTTGGTGGGGCTTGATGTTGAGGTCTATTTTGGAGGACTTCTAGAAGTTGCCGCTGTACTTGAGCCATCTCTTCATCTTTCTTAGCCATTTGCTCTTGGAACTTGGCCTGAGTTTCGTTTGCTTGCCTCTGTTGCTCTAACATGGCCTGCATGAGTTGTTGGAACTGAGTAGCAGTAGGATTCTCAGTCGGTTCTGTCTCATTCTGATTACTGCCCGAAGCATGGTGATTCGGAGCTTTACGTGGAGGCATGATGCTGCAAGACAATTTGTTAGCACATATATCGACAGATTTGGGTTGGTCATGTTGTCTAGACAAACATTCTATCGAACTCACGAATCCTCGCCACGTTCCTAAGACTTTCAAGTTTCTTTTAACTGCTTGAAACATGTCCCGCTCTGATACCAGTCCTGTCGCGACCCCGGACCGGGACCCGGGCCCGCGACTGCGCCGCGACGGCATAATTAATCGAACATAACAAATACCGCCGCTGTTGTGATATAATTTCATTTATTTTCCCACAGGTTTCCGCGGTGAGGATCCCATGACACGGGTCGAGCTCACACGAATTGATATGCGGAAGCGTGTAGCAAAACAATTCATACAAATCTTAAATGATAAGATACAAGAGAAATATTTAACATCGAGACAAGGTATCAAAAGAGAATGTCATCAAAGCATTCCTAGCATGAATAAAGTTTAACATTTAGACAAAGTGTTTTACTTCCAAGTTACACAACCCCCAAGAGGCCAACAAAGGCCAATACAACGTATGGAATCCCAAAAAGAACAACCCGACAAAACCCAAGCTAGGTGAAACGAGAATCACGATCCCGACCGGCGTCTAGATGACGTCGTTGGGCTGCCACTCGAGTGCTGGGGGTGGCTCAACAGCCTCCTCCGGGCACTCCTCGTCACGCGCGAAACCACCGGCACCTGGACACCAAAATACAAGCATCAAACACGACGGTTTGGCAAATAAACAATTTAGACATGAATAATTGGAATAATGCTAAAACAGTTCAAAGTTTAAATACACGTTTCAATGCTTACGAAACTAGCACGAATACATATAATATCATGAAAAGATAAATCCACATGAGCTCATCCTTTCTCCGTCATACATGATGACAAGAGCAAGCACGCACGACAAGCACGACAAGAAACACGATCCCACGCCACACAAGGTAGACGGGGTATCCGGCCGCGGAACC